>CM054113.1:68906512-70106512 GCA_028673005.1 Tanypteryx hageni
TTCAACATAAACACACACACATACTATATATATATATATATATATATATATATATATATATATTTATTGTGTGTGTGTGTGTATAGACACACACACATCTTCGACTTCTAACGTATTTTTTCTTCTTCGAAAGAAAGAGAAAATAATTATCGCCATCACTCATGAGGCCGTATTTAGAATCTTGAGGAAAAAACACCTTTTCTTAGGCAAACGAGAGAGAGAGAGAGAGATATTCCAGGGAATACCAAAATGAGGGAAACCGGCGACTTAGGGAGGGCGGATATAACTCTACGGATAAGAGGGAATATGGGAGAAGATCGCCGGCCGCGATAAAAAGCCTTAAAACGGAACTGAAAGGCTCATTTGTTTTGTGCCAAAGAGCGAGCGCCTTTTCCTTTTAGGAATGGAGATGGATCGGACTCCGAAAAGGGGAGGGGTGGTGAAAGGAGAGATGGAGTGGGGGGAGGAAGGAGGGGGGATGAGGGGAGGAGGGTGGTGAGAGAATAGAAATAGGCCGGGAGAGCCACCTCACCCACGACTCGTAGAAGTTACATCCAGTTTTGCTAACATTTTTGAAAAATGTCGACACCCTTCTATCCCCCACTCTCCTTTAGAGGAGCCGTGCACCCAACTGAGTCAGGGGCTTCACCCTTTCCCCTTGCTCGCTCAAGAGCCTGTTTGACTGAAACCAGCCGATGAAGCTCTAGCTTTGAAGGATTGCATTTTCGTAAAAAGTGACCCCACAATTTAGAATTATATATTTAAACAGAATCGTACATATTAAAACTATATAAAAATAACTATTACCAAAGCTTTGACTCGTAGAATCATCATCAAATTGAAGTAGAATTTACACGAAATATTTTCAAAACTTATTTTTAAATTTTTAATTAAAGCTTTTGCTTTAAAATTGATTGATATTTTTTATTTACTTTGGTTCAAGAGAAGGGGCATATAATTCGGATTTTATCCATCGGAAAAATATACTGAAATGTACGTATAAATTGTTTTGACGTAAATACTGGTGATGCTTACGTGTATTCTGTGGGAATTATTTAAAAATTTGTGGATAATGAGACCTCATCAGAAAAAACTTCCCGAGTGCACCCGTCTTAAAATGTTCTCTTTGAATTTATTTTTTTAAAGTTTATTTTCTTTCGACCCCTCTCCCCAGGAGGAGAGATAGGGGAATGTAAAGGGGTTGTGCTAGAAAGTTGATCGGTTCAAAGTAAGCCAGTTGCTTCCTTCTCATCCTCCCTCCCCTAAACAGTTTCCCTACGACCTAAATTAAACTCCACCCCGGGAATAATATTACTCCTTATATTCTCAAATTCTGCCCCTTCCCTCTCGCGCAGGCTCTCACAAGGGTATCCTTTCTATAAAAGACCTTACCGAAGCGTAGAAGGTTTCTCCTCTCGGACCGACCCTCCTCTTCTTGCTCAAACGCCGCACTAGAGGCCCCCACTCCTGCCCTAAGGCCCGATGGGACCTGAAAAAGCCCCGGCGGGCAACTCTTTAAAAACTTTCCCTAAGTGGGCACTTGAAGGAGCTGGAAGTAAAAAAAACATCCGGGCGAAGGGATGCCATACCGAGCTGACCATAAATTTTAACGCAAGTCAGCGTCTCCGCGCTTAACTCCTTCACGGTTGTACGAATCGAGAAGGGGCGTGACAAGAACGGGAAAAGGAAGGCTAATTTGATAAGGGGAACAAAGTCCCGCCATTGGCCATGAAGGACTCTGCGCAAAATTTTTCGCTCTAGTACCCACCCTACCCACTCTTTCTCGCGCAACACGAGATTGAAATGGTAACAAGCACTTTTTCCGACGGAACTAAAACAAAGTGAAAAAATATGATCTATGGCCGAGCTCAATTTCCGCCCTCGAAACGAATGAAGAGTGCCAAGGAGATGATGGAATGCGTTTCTTGTGTAATTCTTCTGCGACTAAAATTAAAACATAAGACGGTTATTTTAGTAAGTTAAAAACATGGCCGGCTAGGGAAACGCGGGACTCGGTGCAAAGTGTACGCATCAAAAATTTGTTATTGTAAATTTTAACACAATCTCCCTCACTTTCACATGTTTGATTTTTTATGGGAGGCCCCCTCCGTAAGTGCAAGGTGCGGCGGATTCGCACCGTTGGCAACGCCATCAAGCCGGCGCCGGTTAGAAACAACAACATTATTCAAAGGATTAAGGCAGTTGACTCCCAGTCACTGTTGAGACAGGTTTTGCCCCTGAAGATGCCCACCTTGTGGGCGAAATGCATTGGGTGTAGTAACCCTCTAATTTTTTGGCTAAAGGAGTACTTTACTTTTAATAAAAAAAAGGATTAAGGGTTTAAAACATGGACTTTTTAGAGGGTGTTATAAACAAAAATATTATATTCTAAAATTGATTAAGGATTTAACCCGATGATTAGGATCCCTAGCCATAAGTGCAATGGCAAAGACAGAAGATCACAATTAATTTTGTACATTTTTAACAACTTTTAATTGCTATAAAAAGCGCGTAAAAAGAAGTAAAAATACCCGATAAGAGTAGCTTAACTTCAAGAAAGTATTTTTAAACAATTATTTTAAAGTTCGAAATTATCGATAATTATGTAGAATAACACAAATTAACTCAAGTCTCAAGACAAGAAAGTTCGAATCACAGTACTTCACATATACAAATACTCAAGTTACAGAAGTCCAAATTTATTTCTCAACTCCTTTTATTTCAAATTTGGAAAAATACAAAACCAAGGCGTAACTTAGCCTTAAAAATCTCCAACTTCGAGCACATTAAAATTCACTGCATGCCTGAATACATCCAAATATATTTAAAGAGCGATATAAAAATAAAATCAACAGCATGTAAAAATCTATACGCGAGCGTAAAAAAAGCACCGCTAGAAGTCTTGACGCGGCGCTTACAAACATTTGCTCACCATCCACCCCTACCTCCTACCACGAAAACACTCAAATATTTTTTGTACTAACAATCAGATTAGGGGAAGGAGTGACGGAGATGAGTATCACGCGTGTATAGTTCCACAAACAGACTGCGACAACTTACGAGATCACCCCGAGATTAAATAAACAGAAATTGGAATATTTAAAAATAAAGAAGTCGGAGAAAGAGACGTGGAGGGTGGAAAAAAATCTGTAGACGAGACTGGCAAGTTAATCCGACCCGAACCCTTTTCCGCCCTAGTATAAAAAAAATAAAATAAGAAACCTTTTCATCGCTCTTCACGATCCACTTCCCGGCATAATTCCGGCCAGTTTCGTTTCCGATTTTCTCCCTCCCTCCATTATTCTCTCTACATCCCTCCATTTCTCCATTAATCCATCCTCATCCTCCTCTCTACCTCTCTTCCTCCCTCTCACTTCACTCCCACCATATATTCCTCTCTAATCCCCTTCCTCATATCCCTCCCTTCATCACTTCCTCTCTCCCAAACTCCTTCCCTTTCTCTGTCCCAACCTCATTTCCTCCCTCCGCCACTCCGTCTCTTACTATCTCTTTCCCTCCCTTTCTCCTCTCTCTTACTCTTTCCCTTTCTGTCTCTAACCCTATTCCCCCCACACCTTTTCTCCTTACTTCCCCCTTTTCTCCTCCTTTATCCCTCTCTCTCCCACCCCTACTTCCTATCTTTCTCCCAACCTTACCTTTTCCGCTCTCACTTCCACCTTTGCTCTGGCCGTCACCAGCTATCCCCTTACTCTGTCCTCGCATACTCCCCTCATCCTACGAAGATTCCTCTCTCCGTTCCTTTCTCCCTTCTTCTCTCTAACTCCCTCACTCCTTCCCTTTCTACATCTATCGTTCTCTCCCACTCACCCTTCACCCCTTTCCAACGCCACCCACAGCTCGGCCTCTCCCTCACTCCTCTTTTCTACATCGATCCTACCCACCCTCACTCCCCTCTTCTTTATTTCCCTCTCTCCATTTCTCCCTTCCTCTCTCTCTCTCTCCCTCACTCCTTCCTTACCTATATCTATCTCACTCTCCCCTTTCTCCCCCCTCCTTTCCCTTCCTTTCTCCCTCACTTGTTCCTCCCCTTCTATAGCTATCACACTCTCCCTCTTCCCTTTCTCCCTTCCTCTTCCCTTTTTTCCTTCCTCTTCCCTTTCTTTCTTCCTCTTCCCTTCCTCCCTTCATCTCCCTCCCTTCTTCCCATTCTATATCTATCCCTCTCCCTCTCTCTCCTCTCCCTCCTCTTCTTTCCTCTATCTCTCTCACAACTTCGCTTTCTACATCTATCACCCTCTCCCTTCTACCTACCTCTCTCTCCCTCCCTCTGCCCCTCTCATACGCCACCCACTGTGACATGGGGCACTCCCTCTTTTCGACCTCTCCCTCACCAACACTAAAACCGTCCTCGAAATTTCTCTCTCTCTCTCTTCCCGCGCTCTTCGGCCATCGCTTTCGTAATAGTAAAAGAACGTCGACCTAAAATACGATCTGGGGTGCCGTCCCACCGAACGGAAACTTCGTTCGAGTTTGACAATTAGAAATTCAAAGAATTCGTTCCCTTTCTTCCGGCCCAACTCTTTTTCTTTAACCTCGGGAGCGGTGTTCTCCAAAAAAAATCTTTTCTACCTCGAAAAGTGCAAGGGAAAAGAATTCGCCTTCAAAGTCTTAATTAAGACTCAAGTTTCACAAGGACTCCTAATCCTAATTTTCGGAGAGCCTATCAACGGATTACGGAGTGATCAATTTGTATTTTATTCGTTCGATTTTTGGTATAACGGAAACTTTGTAAATTGACCTTTTTCAGAACCTAATCACTGTGAATCACGACTGAAGACGGTTGCTTCGTAGCTAAAATGCTCATGTTTTTTATTCCCTTGTTATGATTGCTGTAGATACTTTAGTCAAGTACGTAATGTTTCAACTTTTTATATCCAATTTCTTATTCTGGAATTTCTCGAAGCTCGATTTGTACGTAGACATTTATTTCTTGTTAGTGTCCTGGAAATGTTTCAAGAAATTATTTTCGTTTTCTTTCGAGTTTCAAATTATGCAGTTTGAACTACGGCTAAATAAAAGCGCTCAAGACTGATTACATTCTTCATCAATTTCAGCAATAATCACGGAAGGATAGATATACCCGTGAATAAAATACGTCTACGACTCCCTTACACTGCTAGCAGCGTCAACATATACTCTAACGCGATTCCAAAAATTGAAATTTGGAGAAAGATGGATGGTTAATTCTGCAGGTACTATACCCTCCGGGTGGGCGGACACCGGAACGTTTGGAAACATCGTGAAACTTCGAAATGTTTCGAAACACTCGAACGTCGAAATTTGTGGATGTTCGGATAAATTTTCAAGGGCCCGTTTCCGCGACCGCCTCCCCCCCCCACCCTCCTGCCGCCATTCCTTCACAGCGGGTCCCACGTTCACCTCAGGGGAGCAATGAGTCTCCTTCCTACATTCTTCCGCCCCCACGACCCCTTCCTTCTCCACCATTTCCCTCCACAGCACCATCAATTTCCCACGCCCCCACACGCATATGCCTCATCCTCCTACCAGAGGGCGCTTCCCTCTTTCGTTCACCACGGAAACATTTGAAGGAAGAAAAGAGGGCGCTTCTTCCGTCCAACGAGCGTCCCATTCGTGGAAGCCGTTAAAAAAAAGAAACAGGAAGAAACGTCCAAAACGGAAACGAATTAAAAGCGTATCGCCATTTCGAATTTATTTTGTTTTATTTTTTTTTAATTGTCAGCGCGTAATAAAGCAAAATGAAATCGCGGTGGGAATTGTATTGAGTCGTCTATAAGACAAATGAAAAGGTGGGTTGAGAAACGCGCAATCTCGTAAAATTCTTCCGATGTCGTTCAGCTCGTTCAAACTTAAAGGTTCTGACGATGCTATTTTTTAAATTTAAATTTACGGCGCAAGCACGCTGAAAATGGAGCAAAAGTAAAAGTCGCAAAATTTCGCAGAGACGAAATGACAGACCGAAGGCGGATTGAAAAATATAAATAAAATAAATGTAAATAAAATTTTACTTACTCGGATTTTATGAGATAACGACTAAAATAATTTTTATTAGCAATTTCAACTGAGAGTAATTATTTAGTTTTTTCAACTAAAATTCAACACAATTACCATGCCGAGGCATTTTTATGAAAATGAAGAGACCAGAAATCTACAGGCTTCTTCAGTCATGCATATTTTCGAGATTAATCGTGGGCTGTGTGGAGTGTAAGCAAACGGCCGTAGGCGATTTTCCCTCGAGCCGACACAATCTGATACAAAAAAAGTAATGCGCCACGTAATACGCAAACAGAATGACCAGCATTTTTTCTCGACCGCGCTTCGAACAAATATTTTCTCACAATCGAGGTCAAAGAGACGAAGTAAAAATACAGACGTATATTTCATAAATATCTAGGCGAAAGTGCACAAATGGCGCGAAAAAATACACCTCATTAGTGATCTGGGCTTTCAAAGCATTAACTTTCGAAAAACCGTAGCTATAGAGAGATATGCTATAACTAAAAATTGCCAACGATGAAAAAGAACTCTCCTACGGCAAAAAAATTCCTGCCTCTTGTCTTACGACATCATTACGCTCGCATTGTAAAAAAACGCGCGACAGCCTTCCGTTGCGTAGTTTTCAACGTATATCGGTACGAGACGGAACAAAAAAGAGGAAAAACGAAAGAAGGATGAAAAAGGGAGGAAATACCTGATAGTTACACGGCTCCGAGCAAGGGATCGAGGAAATCCTCGCGCAAGAAAAAAAAACAAAACAAGAACGCGACGGAAAATTGAAAAAGTTTCCTTCGCGAGCTATGAGAACGGAGGAAAAGAGTGAATAAGGAAGACACAATGAGACGCGTACAGAAAGAGTACCGGAATGACGAGGGATAGAAAATGATAACCACACAAAAATACACACACTGAAGATGGGGCAAAAGGGAGCAGCTGTGAATTTTTTTACGTCTTCTTCGACAGGAAACGCTTCAGTGTCTCCATCTATACCAGTAACCCGGTACTAACGTACCCCCCACGCTCCCTCTTTCTAACCCCTTCTAAAAGAAGAAGAAAAAACTCATCATACGCACGCTCACATTGTCACAAAGGATGAGAGGAGCGTAGAAAAAAGACGGGGCAAAAAATGAAGTCGTGGATGCTATTGGCCAGACATCTCCATTTTTCCCACCGCTTTATCCCTCGCCCTATCTCAGGCATAAATTTTTTGTGAAGATACTTTAGCCGCACAAATGTTTTGATACGGATTTAATACAAACGGAACCATAACTACACCCTTGCATTAAAACTCGCCATGCCACACACAAATTCTGAGTTGAAAAATTAAACTACAGAGGTTATTCCACCATTATAATTGAACGATCTATTTCAAATGGATAGGAACAACTATGGGTCACTATGTTTTGTGATAGGAGAAAAAGCTGCGCTGAGACATTTTATACCACTATGCCTCAAAGAGTCGACACAAAATCCTGCCTTTCTTCTCTCCCTCTCTCCTTTAGTCCCTTCCCTCCTCCTTCACTCCCTCTCCAGATACATAACAATCTTCTCATTTAACATCCTTTTTTTTAATTCTACGATTCCAAAAAAATTTATTAAGTCTTCGTCTCTCTTTCATTCACCCTCTCTTTTCTCCTCTTCTCTAGCCGATAAGAGAGGAAGAACTTTCTTCATCTCTCTCACTATTTCTCGTTGCACTTTAACTCCGACCCCTCCTTCATAACTTTCCCTTTCCACCAAACAAAACCCCCTACTCCCCCCCCCCCCGTTCCTCCACTTCCCCATCATTGTAATTCATCGCTGCCGCTTACAATGGGGGGGGGGCGCCACAGACATGTCCAAGGCGGTCTCGATGCTACGTGACGGCCGAAGCTGAAAAAAAATGTCTCCCCTCGAACACATCCACCACCAATGAAAATGGCGGAAGAACATCCATCCATCCGCGGCGAAGTAGAAAAGAGGAGACCGACCTCTTTCGAAACGTTGGTCAGTCGTTTTTCTTGAACCTTTTTATGAAAAGAATTTTAAAAAAATAGTCGTATCACGTCCGATTGGGACCCGCTTCCCTCTTTATGGAATTCTTCGGATACCGGACCCCGTCGCTATTTTTCGAATCCTTGGTGGCCTTCGCTTCCGTAATGCAGTGAACTCCCGATTTACCGGATGCCTGGGGACCGAGCCTATTCTGGTTAATCGGATATTCCGGTTGATCGATATGCCTATTTACACGAAACAAACAAACGAAAAAGTTGGGTAAATATTATGAAAGTAAAGAGCACTTTTAAAAAGTATGTCATTATATAATTAACTTTACAAGTAACAGCTTTATTCGTAATAAAAGGTAATAAAAACCTTTCAAGTCATAAGTTTTTAAATCAGGTTAATTAAAATTCCAGTTATTTGATATTCCGGTTAATTGGAATTCCGGTTAATCAAAATTCCGGGAGGCCTAAATTCCGTTTATTCCATTTCCGATTATTCGGGAGTTTATCGTAATCGGATGGTCCGTCCTGACAGAATAGGGGAGACGGAGAGAAGCTCCCTCCTCGCGATGGAACCTCCCGTACAAAAAAATATATCATCTCCATCCTAAAGAAGTCCATCCGCGTGCTTTTATAACCCTCATGACGAGTCCCCTCCAAAAAGACACCCCAATTCTCCAACAAATTGTCCGCATTAGCGCCGTGACGGAACGAAACGGAAAATGACACCTCTCTCGCTCCAACGGTCACTCAATATTCATTCCATCCATCAGAGGTCCTCCTCAAACCACCGGAGAAATTCCGGTGCCCGGTGCGTTAAACAGATTCCGCCACCAGATTAGACGTCAAAATAAAGCTCCGGGCCGCGCGAAAAACAACTGCCTATCTACCCTCGCCAGGACGTTCATTCATATCTCGTATCGCTCGGGCCAGACGGTTCGAAAGAATTGACTCTCCCTCTATCTCCCAAATGAGAGCCAATCATTCACTCAAAAGAGGGAGCGGGAGGTGATTGGGGAGAAGAGGGTGAGCCTAGAGGATGTTGGGAGGGGTGTGGATCTATTCGGGAAGATTCGAAAGAGGTATGAGGAGGTATGGGTCGTTCGAGGGTGGAGGGATAGGGTATGGCACGGAGCTCCTGCGATCTGGTGATGCGTCCCGTTTAAGGAAGACGAATGCACGAATCGCTTTCGGAATGTAGGGTCGCAACACGAGGACAGGGATTAATTTGTATAACGCGACGAACGAGGAGCGGATTAACATTACATGTCACTTACGTTGACGTATTCAAATAGCATTCGATAATTTACCATTTATTTTTATTACCATCTACGCCATCTTCAATTCGTCTCCGACACCTGATGTTGTAATACCCAGTTTATTCCTAAATGCTGCCATCTTTTGCAAGGGTGCATGGAAATTAAATTTAAGATACATATTCTGAACGCGTTCAAGAGTTTATTTACAATTAAATGAGAAAATGAACTCAAAAGGAAAAAATAGCACTAAAGTTCACCCAAGTTATAGTAAACAATGAAATGAAATGATCTACAAATTGGTGATACAATCTTTTGGATGTAGAGCGAACCCTTTCTCTTTCTCCAACTAGGATTTGATTATTGGCTGTCCTGTATTTGACGGGCGATGCATTTTATGTACTAGCCAATTCGAACGTGTTATTTTTTAATAAGGTATTAAATTTGCGCGACATGATTCTCCACTACAGGGTCTTTTTAAAAACAACCTCCGCTTTGCCCAAGGGAGCACTTTATAGCTAATTAAATATCTCAATGATACAAATAACCGAGTTGCCTAACCGGAGAGACAAATTATAGAAGAACTTTTAATCGTTGAGTAACCTTGGTCATCACTGCCCTGGATTAAAATGAAAACGTGTCCGTAACAAATAGCAACAAAATAAAATGGCACAAAAACAAATGAACAATTGCGTCTAACATATATCAGTAAAAATTTACCATAGCAACGCGATATACGAGCTAAATAAGGTGTCCAAGAATACGGGACGACAATAAACGATCGAACGACAAAGGAACACGGTAATTTCACATAAAAACATTTTGGAGGCAAGAGGCCGCATGAAAATATCGCGTGATTAAAATACCATCATTCATAATCTTTCCATCAACCCGCGTCAAAATGATAGGGAGGAAAAGAGAGAGCGAGACAAAAGACAGTCGAGAAATTCCCTACCGGAGGAGTAGGGATGTTTCTCGTTTTGGCGCGATCCTCTCTCTCTCTTTCTCTTCCTCACAATAATAAATCTTTATATAAGTCTTGTCAGTTGGAAATGAATTGAAGGAGGACATCTTTTCGGAGAAGGGGAGAAATAAACGGCGAGGAAAGTAAAGTAAACGCAAGTGGTCTCTCATCAGGGCAGTTTACCCTTCGTTCCCGAGACAAGTCTATTGGAGGCCGGAGGTCCCAGCCGTGGAAGAGAGGACCTCCGAGATGGAAACGTCGGGCCGTAAAAGTGACATGAACCGAGATACCACCACCCTCGTACGCTCCCCAACCTCCTCCCTCCCTCCTTCCTCTCTCTCTCTCCATTTATAAACTTTTTGTGTGTTTACGGCCCTCTCTCTCTCTCTCTGTTTTATGAGTCTATGCCACGTCAAGGGGCTAGGTTAAGAATGACAATGCGATGCGTTCGTTGTTCGACCATCCACTGCGTTTCAACGTGTCGAACTTGAGAGGGAAAGAGGAAGAGAGAGAGAGAGAGAGAGAGAGAGACAAGGATGGAGAGAAAGGCATTTATACCGCGTTCTTTGCCTCCGTCGGTATCCCTTCGTTAATTATACAACATGCGGGATGAAGTTTCCAGTAGTAAAAAATACACTCGCCGATTGTTTTTGTCATTCGCACCTAACGGCATCCCTCGGTCGCGTCCGACATTAAAATATTCTGTTGACATCCATGGAGGAGGAGGGGACGGAAAGTATGGCGATTTTTTTAAATTTTTAAAAAATGTCTCCTTACGACAGTTTTCAAATGTTCATAGAATATGCGATGGTATTATTGTATATTCTTGTTTTTTTATTTTCCTACGTAATTATTTATATTCGATTATTTGGCTGTTGGTCTAATTGTAACATGGTGGAAATAATACTGCCGGTATTGGTAGAGGGGTAGTTAGCTTGTCTGTTTCCCAATGTCGTCATGCGTTATATTAGATCGTATTTGTTGTCGCTATTACGGTCGTCGTAAAAGGTCGATAAATGCTGTCTATGATCTAGTTGCGATAAAAAATAATAATGACTTCGAACTTGGTAGATAGGTAGATAAAATTTCCTTCGCAAAATACTACGACTAGGTTCGTGGCCATTAAAGTTTGTGCTGTTAATTGGTTGCGTCCGATAAGGTAAAATAATCTAAAATAAAAGTGATTTAGTAGGCATTCAGGATGTCTGGTTTCATGGTTTACGTGTTAGCTCTCGACGCGTCAGACCTTGACCAAAATTATTCCCCCATTCCTTGGAAATTTGATCGAAATAACGAGTTTTAAATTCGCGAAAGATAAACACAAATCGATCCGAACGATCGACGGAGGGAATATATATTATCGCTTCGAACGCGGCGAATGAAAAAAAAAACCACCGCGCGCATCGAGAATACGCGGCGACTGCGCAAGAAACAAACAATGGAAGAACGAAAATACAAACTTTACAGGCATTCCTCCACTCGTCAATCTACATTCGAACGTTCTTTTTTCGACTTTTAAAAATAAAGACGCGAACATAAACATCGAAGAACGTCCCAACCGGATTACCATGGAGATAGAAGACGAAGGAGAAGTAAGAGGGAGAGAGAGAGAATTTCCCTCTTCTTCCCAGATTCCAAGAGACTCGAAACAACGTGCCACTACAACCGCGCAACCTGGTGAGAGAGAAAAAACGAGAATTACAAAAAAATCGACGGAGCGAGGCCTTACACTCGGATTTGATGGAGTAAACAAACCCCCGAACATAGGGACGAACCAACACCCACCTCCACCCACACATCACTCTTCGGCCCCTTAAGGGATTACCATATGGTTGGGAAAAGTCCCTCTCACTCTTCCCGACCCAAGAACGACGAAAAAGGATTAAAAAAGAAGAGGGAAAGAGATGGAGAGGGGAGAAAGGAAAAATGCGTCGTGATGAGAATAGTTGAAGGGCGAAATGGGAAGAGAAAAAGTGGTAGAGTAACAGTAGGAGGGGCAAGGTAAAAAGAGGAGATAGAGGAGGTAGAGGAGGGGGAAGGGGAGAATGGGGGAGTATGAGGGGGAGTGGGGATTATGTAGAGGAGGAGGAGAAGGAGATTAGGGAGGGGGGCCGGAGAGCACAGCAGGTGGAACGCTTTCGTCCTCAAAAGATTTAATCGATAAAGCCATCGCATTTTCCCTGGTGTTGAATTCAAATGCTCGGGTCCCTCCTTTGCCAATAAAATTCTTCGAGGAGGTGGGTTGGATGAGGGGGAAAAAGAGATGGCGAAGGGGGAGGATGGGATTCTAAAGAAGGGAGAACAAAAGACGCGCCTAAAACTCTCCACCATGTTAAGCAGACGTTTCCAGGGAATAGTGAGATATCATCGAGAGGCATTTTCGATCTCTCGAAGATTCGAGATTACCGGGGGAAAAGGGGCGAAAACTTTTATTTCTCCGTCGGGAATGCGGTGGTAATTCTTTTTTTTTAACGGGCGCTATGAATCTCGAGAGTACTTTGAAATAGAGTCATCAACAAAGAAAACGACCCGCTAAGAAAGCGATAAAAGTTTCGATTCTCTTTGTCGGCCGAATTTACACGTTTACGATCACAAATTTGAAAATCAAATTATTTCCGCCCGCGCACGGCAGGTGTAAAAAAATATAGCTAACGAGCAATATTTCAAGTTAAACAAATCGACGCCTTTCATTTCGAAACACGCATATAAATTTCATTTGTCATGAGAAATTAAAGAAAGATATTTTCCAAAGACTCCTAGGTTTAACGTGATAGGCGTGAAAACTTTCCATTGGCCACAAGTTTTTTAAAAAAATTCGCGCGAAAAAATAATCCAACAAAATGTCTTTTTTTAAGCGAGAGTGCATTTATAGATAAGGAACTCGTTTCCGTCGTTTTCGGGACTTGGGTTCCGATTTGTGGCGGATTAAGATCAATTTGTGTGGTAATCCTGTGATGGAAGGCGACTGAAACCACGGAATCAGACATCCGGTCTCCGATGTGGCCTTTACAAATCTTGACGAACGAAGAACGCAGAGCCGAAGTAGACGCCCAAGGATTAGCCGCGAAAACTTTCGCAACGAAATCATTCCATAAGATCGAAAAATATGACACCGCCTCTGAGATGACCGAATTGAGCTCGGTCTACACAGACTTGCAGGCATTACGAGTGGCGAGACAAGAATTTTTAAAAAAGTCTTTCGTTAAACATCACAAGACAGTTGGACGTACACACGTACGGAGCTTTTCAATCGTCTCAGCAGTTTTTGTCCGCACACGCGTCCAGACCCTGATTTCTCATTATTCATACTTAAATATCTGAGCTATCACTTTACCTCATCTTCTACATTAAAATGAGCATAAATGCCAAGGATGGCGAAATACATAAAAATGACCGATTTGAGCGGCAACCAGAGACAAACCTTACCGGTTTAGCCTGTTGCGACACCAATGCCCGCTTGCGTGTTCGTGATAGACATACAAAATACCTCAACGGAAATGGTTGTGAAAAACGTCAAAAAGACCGAGTTTTTCCGTTAATCGTCAACTAATGGAAGAGAAGTGACGCTAAGAAAAACAATGCTATGTTTTACTTTAACGGTTAATGGTTTCCTGGGAAGTAAAAAAAAAGAAAAAAACATCACTTAAGTTTAAACTTAACTTCAGCTTTAAAAAAATCAGATCTCGATCTAACCGCGCAATCTCCAGAATTCTAACGCGAAACTACGTCTCCAAAAAACCTTAGACGAAATACCAAAAAAATATATATACAACGCAACGAGAACTTTCCGTTTGACGTCGCACGCAAACCGTTAGGCCGTAAAAAAGTACATTCATTGTCATGAGCGCATCGACGAAATAAAAACTGAAAATACTCGCGCGTACTTCTGCGATAACATCTCCCTCTCCACCATCGACTGTGAACACGGTTCTTTCGTTATCACGGATGGGTATCACGAAAACCTTCCCCCTTCTTCCTCCGCACCCTCTATAGCGAGACATCGAAGTGCTGGGGCACGTCCCTTACTCCGCGCCCTCCTATGCAAGCATCATCTCTACTGGGCCCGACATCTAGCCACCTGCACCAACGAAAATGGTTTAATATGCGAAAGGGAAGAGAGAGAGAGAGAGAGAGAGAGAGAGAGAGAGAAAGAGAGAGAGAGAAAGAGAGAGAGAGAAAGAGAGAGAGAGAAAGAGAGAGAGAGAAAGAGAGAGAGAGAAAGAGAGAGAGAGAGAGAGAGAGAGAGAAGAGAGAGAGAGAAAGAGAGAGAGAGAAAGAGAGAGAGAGAGAAAAAAAGGTCACGAGTTCTCTCTCTTCTCCTCCCTCACCCCCGCCTACACCCACACCCAAGATACAAACACACACGCACACATATAACCAGTCACACACGCATGCGCATTCCCAAACCCACACACATCCACCCGCTACACGTGGACAGTCCACGCAGATCCCTTACTCCACACCCACATGAGGGCAACGAGATGGGGTAAAAAAATAACAAATGCGCGCGGCGCTGACTGATTGATGTCGCCGAGACGACGACGAGGACGGCCGAAAGGAAAATTACGACCGGAAACGCACAAAACGAGACGCGAGAAACAAAAGAAAGCGGCGGCGGAAAAAAAAAACGAAATTTTTTAAGCGGAGCCGCGTACGAATTCCCACCTCCGCGCGTTTCGCGCCGCCGAATAAAGATGTCAGTACGCGCGTTAATTTCGCCCCGCGCCGGAACGACCCGGACGGCGCTAGAGTCGCTCTTTAAAAAAAAAGAGAAGAGATTGAGAGGGGATAACAATGAGGGAGGGGGGGCTGAAGGAGCGAGCAGAAGAACGAGTGAGGTAATGCACATTCTTTTTTTTCACCATCTTGTTTTTGCCTTTTGTTTTCAATGCGGCCGCGGCCCTCTTTCGGAGACCACCCAAGACGCTCAAAGTTCCAACCCTCTCCCGCCAAACCACCACCCCCCTCCTCCTCACCCCCAGACATACGCGTTCGGGCGTTACAAAAGCGGTACTAAAAATCGGCTGTGTGCGCAACGACTCCGCGAAGGGCTTTTTGAGCGTTAATAATGATCGCGGAGAGTCTCTCTCTCTCTCGAAGTTCCGCTCGCGGCTTCGCATTTTCCCTTCCGATTCGTGTTTGTTTTGCGGGGGTTCCGTGGATCACGCTAGCTAGATCAGCCGACGGTTAATAGGAGGAGAACAGGAGAGAGAGAGTGGAGGGTGAGTGAGGAGAATAGAGAAGGCGTTGAACCTAAGAGAGAGAAATGCGAGCGGAATGCGAGCAGGTGGAACGGCTGCGGTTATCGCTACTCATCTCGCGGAGAAATTGGAAGAGGGATTCGTACTATTTGTTATAATTTCCAACTGTTGAAGAGTGTGAGCGAACGAGATTAGCACCACTCCCCACTGGAGCATTAACACCTCCTGAAGCGCGATGGCTGAAGATTTACGAAGAGGTAGGCATCCAAAGGTGTAATTTCACCTCTTTCGGAATTTGATTCTGAGGAAACGCCAGGCAACAAATAGGTTAAAAAACAGGATTGCTGACATATAAGTAGGGTATGGATTTTTCGGGTTTAAAAAAATTCATTCGGAGGGTAAATATCAGGTTTTATTATTTTCCTTTTCATTCGGGTTAAAATCGGGTATAAATAAGTTACACATTTTTCGAGGTTTTAAAAAAAGTTCAATATCGGGTAATTTTCGGGTTTTACTATTTTTTAAATCAGATAAAATGATTGTTAAATAAAAATCGTTTAAAAATTTACAAGTTTCATCAACAATAATAACTTTTTACTATACCTTAAGTAAGTTTGAGAGTGTGATATCTTGTGTTAAACGCCTCCAGGTGGAGGGATCACCTCGCAGGTTGCACAAACATCTTGCTTCCTGTTCAACTTATTTTGAAAACAACAGGTATTAGTGAAATACTTTTTCTTTCGTAGTGTTTCCAACTAATAGACACTCGGGCTCTTTTTTCCTTATCCTAAAAAAGATCTAACAGTGACTAGCTAAGGCGCATCCTTGACTATTCGTGGCGCGAGCAAACCAAGTTCAGACTGTGTTACAAAGTAAGCTTACGAATAAATGGTTTACAAAGAGAATAAACGGACTGATCACGAACATCTCGGACTGCACTCAAGTGTTGAGGTGCCTACAAGCGCCGGAATATAAATTCTGTGACCAAATCCAAAAAAAAAAAAATAAAGAAAACTAATAATTTCGGGTTTTTTCGAGTTTTATCCGAAATTTAAAAAAGGCAATCGGAGAGTAAAAATCTAATAATAATCGGATAAAACCCAACCCAACCCATACCCTACATATAAGCTTCTGATAACTATGAAATGTGCATTTATGTTCAAATGAATAGAGATTTTTTATTAAAATCTCACTTCAGTCAGAAAGTAGGTTTCCATACACGGTGAAAAGTTATTTACCATTAAACAGTACGAAAGGGAGCGAACAGTTTCCTGAAGCGTTTCCTTCGAGGCTCACTAAAGTTTTGCATTAACATTTGACACACGCAAATATATAATTTCATTTATTTGTATAAGATATGTAATGTTGTATCATAAAACACAAAGACAAACACATTTAAATGGCAGATTAGTGAATTAAATTATGTGTGCAACTGATCGAAAAAACTTGAAAAAATATACTGTGCGCGCATGGTTTGATTTGCCACGGAAATGGAAGTTTTAATGGAACGCCTCCATGGACCAAAATAGCGCATAACGACCGCGCAGTCCTAAAAATTTTCAAGTTTAAACTCAGCCATTTGATTTCAAAACTGCTATTTCGAACTAATAGGCAATAACGACAAACGGGCTCCACCCCAAGACTTAAAGGAAACTTTAATGGCTGAGGCACTTCTATCTGGAAATTTGCAGGGCATCGACACAATGCTTTCCTTCCGGGTAAATTGCTTCCTTTTGTAGCGTGCTGGCGTGCACTTAAGAAATTCGAAATGCACGCATACGAAGTTCTCGTAAAAAGTTTCAACGGAAAAACAGATCAGTGGCTGTGAATGTGTTAAGTGACACCGTTAGTCACCAAATATTTAGGTAGAAAGTAACTTGAAATGACCACGAGGAGCGACAAGAATTTAAGGTCCTCATTCTCTTTGGCGATAACAGTTCAATTTTCGTCACACTGGAAGTTTGACAGTCTTTGCAGCAAGTCTGAGGAGGTTTTTTAATCGCAACCGAAAAAGTGCTTGAGCTTCATAATCGGCTTTGCTGACTTAATTATATATAATAATATAATTAAAACGGAAAATGAACACGAAAATGTCTAAGACACGCATAGAATAACTTGTACCAGTTATTACAGGAAAGCAAGGAACCAATTAAAAAAAATCTTATTAATTTTTTAAGTCACCATGTCCATTACTATGGACATTGTTACGTTAATTTAAAAACTTTTGACGCATACTGTACGCACAATAATGGAGGAAAAAGATTGTAGTGTGTGGCCTATGACCTAAATATTTGGTAAAGAAATCACTGAAGCATGTATTCAGAATTATTGAGCTTCAATTAGTCTTCCAATACAATTCATCTAACAAACTTGGATACCACAGCATATCTTCCTCTATAAATTAATTTATATGAGAAATGCGGAAAATCTTTGAATTTCCATAACTGCAAATTCTACAATTGTTATTTAAACGTTTAGAATATGAAGATGATGTCAGCGAAACACACAAAAAAAGCGAATCCACTTTTAAGAAGAGCCATATTAGAATTATAAATAAGAAATAAAAATATTTGATATTCCCGCAAGGGAAACATTTCGAGATATTTTGGTACGCGGCGCCTTTTTTGCGAATAAAACTATCACATATGGTTACAAAACTCTAAATTTCATGCGTGAAATTTTAGTAACGCGACGGACCAAAACTTTACGGTTACTATTAATCGCGAATACATTAGAATGGGTAAAAAAGACTAGTGATCCGCGAGATGAATAAGGGCGAATTTTGTGACTCACATACCTTTTAGGAGCTACATTATGACGTAATGAAACACTTTCGGGTTTAGGCAATAATGAAATGCAAGAGGCGTAGAAAGTCGGACCTTGGCGACAAAAGAGAAGGAAAAAACACACTTAACCCATTGTTCAGGCCGTGCCGAGTGAGAGGTCGGCATTTCCCTCTCTCTCGACTGCATGACTGAGTAGATGGGCGTGAAATGTACGGTTTGTGCACGTCTCCAGAAACAACACTGGCTCTTTTTGTCGACCTTCAGCTCTCACAAAATCCCGCGAAAATCTCGGTCGCGGGAGATTGAATTATGTATTTTTTCATAATCGGGCCATACGGCGACGATTTTATTTTATCCATTTCATTTCAAGTATCACCCGTTTCACACCGAGGAGAGCAAACTCTTCGGTCGCGCAAACACCGCCACCGCAGTCCGTGATATACATTAAAACATTTTTTTTTAACATTTCGCGGTTTTATTCCGTAAGCTCGAAGAAAAAAATGTTCACCAGGTGCTGAGTTTGAAAAAATCACTTAAAACAATTCCCGGCAAGGCACTTAACCGACAAAATAAAACAGCAGAACCTTATCGCGAAACACCAAAAGGAATTTTTGAATTATCCTTCTCTCTCTGAAGGCTTGAGGCCAAAACATGAAAAAGTCGGGCGTGGGCGAGAAAGGGAGATGGAGAGAGATGGAGAGAGAGAGAGAGGTCTTCAGGTTATACCGAATGTAGAGGGTAAGGGGAGTGGGAGAGAGAGAGAGGGGGAGGGTAGTATGCGAGTGGGAGGGGCGGGTGAGTCGGTGGGTGGAAAGGCGCATGGAAAGAGGCGGGAGGAGGAGGAACTAGAGGCTTGAAGTGACGGAGATAGGACGAGAGGCAGACGCGTAGGTGGAGAGAGAGCAGTGGTAGGGACAGAGAGGGAGATTAGGGTATGAGTGAGATGGAAACGGTATTCACCATTTCTCACAAGAAGAGGTCTCCCTTCTAGAAAGAAGCCACCCGCAGACAACGACCAACAGACCTGCCGCCGCAAACTCCAGACCTCTCTCTCTCTCTCCCCGGCCCAAAAAACCACTCCCACAGGCCAACCCACCACCCTTCTCTTCCCAACCCGCTACCCTCATTCTCTCACACACTCCCCAAACGAAGCCGCATCGCCTTGAGAGACACTGCAGACGACGGTCCTCCGCATCAATACATTTGACAGTGCCAAGAAGAGGTCCGCGAGGGAAAAAAACCACGCCGTGCCACACCCCCTCTTGCTCCCTTTCTCTCTTTACTACACCCATATTCCTTCACGCTACCTCAATGCCACGCGTGAAACTTGGCAACGTCGGAGCCCTCATACCACCACCATCACAAGAGATCCTCATACTTCCCAGGGCATTCCATCTCTCCTTTCTCCCCAAGACTCTCCCCTACTCACTCACACACACGTTCACTCCACTCACGCGAGCAAAACGAAGGCGAGAATGAGGAGTCTTTCTCCTTCTCTTGAGGAGTGAGAGAGTATTTGGCTACTCCCCTCATTCTAACTCATCCACTACCCGAGTCAGCCGCCTCTGTTGCCTAATTACCCTATTAGGACGAACTTATTATTTTCCTCCAGTCAACTTGGCCACGCAGCTCGTTTTCGAAGGGCGGCAGAAAATCGTTCGGTAGCGTTAAATACACCCATATTTTCACGAGAAGGATGATCCGCGTTCTTTATTTTTTAAATTTCCAAATATGATAACGCAGTCTTCGGCAGTCCTATGGGTTACCATAAGGCGCTTTCAAATGCGCTCAAACGAGGTGAAGTGACGCGCTTGCAAAAAATAACTAAGGATTTATTTTTGGCAAATACAATGCGGCAATTTTGTCTTCCGCCGTGGAAGTAATGGCTTTTTATTTTGGAAATCTAGCCTTCTCGCACGATTGCTCGTAAAGCACAAGTGAACAGCAAATACTTGAAACCCACCCGTCCTAATTCCTTGTGCGAACTAAAAGAAGAAATTCTCAAACAAAACATCCAAAAACAAATGACTCGATTGCTCATGTCTCTCTGACGCCCGCTAATACTTTCACACTGGGAGATCAAATAGCAGGATGAGATAGGAAGACGTGAGACGATGTTGAATGATACAATATTTGACAAAGGGATTGTTCTCGAGGGCAAATGTTTCATTTGGTAGCAAACACAGGGCGAGGGGAAACGACTTTCGCGGTTGGATTTACCGACAGGAAATCAGAAATCTATTTCTATTGCTTTTGATTCCATTCCCGCAAGAAACAAAAAAATCACACTCTTAAGAGTGTCTGCATCCTTAACAACAGGCTACAGAACGCAAAAATTAAATATGTAGAAATTATAATGGAAAAATTATATATTTTATCACTATAACTTGTGTAGGCTCGGGAGATTTCAACGCTCTATCAACACTCGAGGAAAAAAATTTGCTCGAGGAGGCTATCCAAAAGCGATGCATGCATTCGAAATTTTGCAAGGCTGCCGATTCCGTAAATTAAATACATTTTCGCGGGAAAATATAATATATCTTTCTACAGCAACGCACGAAATGTCCGCCATGATCGAATAAACATATTTTTAAGTAACACGGTAGAGGTCGCGGCGTAAAGCCGTCGAAAATGTGATAGATGCTGCATGACCCAAAATTTACATTGCGTCAGAAAAGGTAACTGCCCAGAGGGAAACCGATCGTAAGTTGTTAGTTAAAACAGGGTCTCCCAAAATACGACCCTCATTACCTCTTCAATTTTTTAAAGATAAGTATCTAACAATAATAAAAGGCTACTTCTGTCCCTTTGTGTCTCCCTCTGTCACGCTATAAAAATGCGAATAACCCGATAATGGAACGAGATTCATTTTTGATATTTGGCAGGAATGATCGACTCACATATTGTAAAATGATGATTAAAAGAAATCTCGAAAAAAGTACTAGGTTCGACTCCAAGGTAGGCATTTCCATTTCCCATATGATAACATGTAAAAATCGACTTTTTTGACTTGCAGGCTTTTATTCTTTTTGAGATCTAAATTAGAAAGAATTCACCTATGATCTTCGGATCTAGCCCATTTTAAAGAAAAACTATGAAGTTTCTTATTCTGTTCATCTATTCCCGCCTACAGTTCGAAATTCCTCATGTTAAACGTTTAATTCACATATTTTGGGGAAATCTTGCCATTTTAACGGCATGTTGCCATGCCACCACATTACATTGTTAAACCTCGAAATCCTATTGTTATTTCAATCCTTATGGGCGAAAGCGTGCTTTGAATGCTATTACAATTAGTGCGAGAGAGAGAGAAGGCGAGGGAAATTCTTTTCATAGCAACCAATGTAAACAACATTCGTTGCGTTATTTACGAGGAGTACATTTGAATGTAGAATATTATTCATTAGCATATTAAAATTAGGTACTTAGAACCATCGTAGGAGTTAGAAACTTGAAACAACGAACGCCTAAAAGAACGAAAGTTTATTTTCTTGCCATCCAAAGAAAGTCAAGGCATATTTATGTTAATTTTTTATTTCACAAAAACCTTTCCCGTTGAATTTCAACGGGCATCTCCCTAATATTCGTATATTTGTCACCAAGAGATCATTAGATATCTTTTGCCGGCCTTATTAGAGGGATGGTTACTGTGTCTAGCTCCAAACGCTATGGTCGCGGGTTCGAATCCTACCGAGGGACGATAGTACGTGTTCATCTTTGTTATTGTTGCTGCACTCATAAGAGGCCGTGAGGCTTATGAGCTAGTGAAAAATAAATAAAATTTATGAAATTTAAACGATATTTTTCGAGTACGTGGATACAATATACTTTCAACATATTAGACGTATGACACAGAACACTACCAAAAATGTTTTAAATAAACTCGGAAATTAAAATACGGTTCGATCAATCATGTGAAAGGTCGTATATGACCCGCACAATGGTACATAATGCCTCACGTGACGATTTTAGTAAATTGCTTGGTGATCCCCAATCTAAAAAAAACGAGTAATTTCGACCAGATAATTTTCTACGCTCTAGGAATTCCCGAGGGAGACAGCGAGAATAGAACGCGGAAAATTATAACTAGAAAATAACAACGGAATAGTTGCAGATTATCTCGGCGGATAAGAAGCAAGGCATAGCAGGACGGTTCTCCTCGCACACGGCGGAATCGCCCCGAGAGAATTTTTCATAGCGATGAATCGACGCCGATTCGCCACCGCCCATCCATGAGATGGAACGAGTAACACAACAGACGGCCGAGAAAGGGTGCACGTTTCGTCCGGGTCACGAATCTCCTCCCGTCTCCTTTCTTCCTCAACGCCGCCTTCCGCGCAAAATGCACCAAACCATGAGATAGAGAAAGGAGAGGTAGAGAGAGAGGGGGAGGGAAGCGGCGATCCAGACGCGGCGCTTCGATTCATTTTTCACCGTTACTCGCCGCGGGTAACCTTTCAATAACCGTCCAACCCCAACAACAGCCGACCGGCACGACGCCATTGGGAAGAGGAGAAAGATGGGAAAAGGCGGTTTCAAAAAAGGGAGAGAGAATGTAGAGTGAGAGGCGGTTTTCTCATTCCCTCACCTCCCTCCCCCTATCCTCTCCCCTCCCCCTTTGTAACACGACTCGTCAATGCTTCTTCCGGTCATGGGCTACGACGCCTCCCCCATCTTCCTCCCCCGATGCGCATCATACATCCCCTTCCGGTTTCACGAGGAAAGCGATGAAAAACTCGTCCTTTCCTCTCGACCCTTAATAATACCATTCTCCCCTCATCTCCCTGGGAACCCCTTCGTCTACCAACCCCCTTCGCGGCCCATCAAAAATAAACTTCGAAAAAGCGTCCAACGACCAGCTTTCGAGTGAGACAGGAGTGCATCCGGATAGTCCACACGTGCGGGGAAAAGAGAACGACCGAACCTCACACGTGCCTTGGGGAAGGAGGGGAAGAGCGACGATGGTGACAAATTCCCTGCACGACTAAAAAGACAGGCTAAAGAGATGTTCCTAACGAGCAAACATTCCGAAGAAAAACTGTCGCTGAAGTGACGTGGCGTCGATAATCAAAATTAAACGGACTAATTTTCGAAGAGAAACCCTCGAATATTTCACTTTCTTCTCTCGCATCTCATTAGCCATCATAAATCGCTATGTACGAGTTTTATTTGTTACATTTCATGTTTAATGACTGTTATATAGCACAAACAATTGCAACTAATGGGGAGTCAACGTTTTGCAAAATAATAATTAAATCACCGTAGTTTATTTCATACCCTGATAATTAATATCATGTACGGCTAACGCAATTAGAAACTAAAGCAACCAACCAAAAATCCTAGAAAGAATTATCGATCTCACCTTATTCAGCAATTAAATTGAGGAGCTATGTTTCTCCAGTAGCGATGAAGGGTTCTTTTTCAGAATCTATCATCGGTTAAATACCACTGACGACGGTGGCATTGTAGGCGAGATGCACATCTAGTTTTCCTAAAATTTTTATCGCTATTGCAGAAAGTTTTTCAACCTAAAATCCTGATAAATGCAATATTTAAAACGAAGGTCCGAAATGATTCCCTTTACGAAAAGTTAATGAGAAAATACTTGGTATTTGAGTTCATTTGTTTCCCTCAATAAAGTTAGATATATATTCAAGTACCTCGAGTAATAAAAGCATGTTTCTTTGCGACTGAAATCAGTCCAATTTTTATGTAAAGTAGGTTATTTCACTGAACCTCCTCGTGTGGTGACCTCTAATTTAACGTATTGCTTTTCCCTACGCATGGAGGGTTATTATTTAATCCAAAGAGCTCATATACTCGGTAGCATTCGAATCTCATCTAATGGGAGGTGGACCTCAGCAGCTTTCCGTTAAAGGTGGAAAGATTAATTAACTGTATTTCCTTGAACTTGCTTGACTGCTTCCTCCAATTAATATGGTAGGTCAAATAACAAGCGAAAATGCGGCAATTGTGACTTTTTGACGTTGAAGGGAGATTTCGCGTTAACAACCAACATCATTTCAACGCAATTAAAAATTAAATAGACCGAGGAAGTCGTAACTTTAAAAAAATCTATAGGTAACTTGGAACAAAATTCCACTAAACAAGACTATTATATATAATTATGTTATTCATCGGAATTTTCTTTTGTTACTTTAAATTTTCTTACAATTATGAAACCACTGCACCAGATGTATTATTTCATCGCATCTTAGATGGTTATCTGCTTCTCTCATCGTTAAAGCAGCGGGTTCAGATACCATATTCGGCATACATATGTATATTTATGTATACATTAATGATATTACCCTGTACTCCGACAGTAGTGCGTACTCTGTACCAGCGAGCACCCGTGATTACTTAAGCGAAGAGTTTCTTCCTATCTCTGCCAAAGATTACGAAATATCCTTCGGCATTAACTATAATTTGGCTACACTTTCTAAAACGCAGAGCGGAACGCTGAAGAACGTCAACTTTTATTAGTTGCCGGGGTAATTTGTATTAAGCTCGAGTTCTGCTGCTTAATGCAATCCTAAATAAATAAATGATCGATAAGACTAAACGTTATTGTTCATTTAAATAAAACCCGTGACAACAAGTTTAAATAAAGCAGCGTTTACTGCCAAAAATGTGACTAGTTTCAAACAAGGTGTTCAAAAAAAGCTTTGTGTATACTACACGCGCATACGTACATGAATATATATATATATATATATATATATATATATATATATATATATATAATGTCGCGAGGACAACATCGAGCACGACAATATAGGCGCCAGTCTTCCGCTCCGAGACAACGGTACAAGGTACGCATAAACAAAGACCTGAAAACGTGAGGTAATTATAATAGCAAATTATCCCTCCACGCCCAAAGCAGGATTAACGCCTCGAAGGAGAGGTCAAAGGTGTGTAGAGGCGATGGAAATACTTTCGAGACTCTCTCTTCTTCCTCTCTATAAACAAGCCTCCTTGTCCGCAGTACATGAAAGTCTTACACATAAAGTGACTATTTTTTTCGAGCCAAAATTGTTACAACTGACATGTGTTGCTCATAAAAAGCAGCAAATTCAGGAATAATCTCTGGATAAATGAAGGTAATCAGTAAAAAATTCTTTTGCTAAAATTATCAACCTTGTTACCCGTAGAAATATTTGTATTATTCTTAACGAATATTCTATGATTAATGTTCAATCTATCGCTGAAGATTTTAAAATACCTAAGCAGATTTGGAAAGACGGTGTTTATAAATAATAGGGACGGAAATCGAGTATCTCAAAATACCGACGAGTGAGCTAAGTTATATTAAGGCAATACCAAACAAGTACATAACTATAATACTCGTCAACCTTTACAGAAAACAGCATTGAAAGTCAGTCTGTACAATGCCGTCAAAATCAACACAGTATTGAATAAATCATTATATATAGACCGTGCTTTTAATATTGCAACGGCGACCAGAGAGAGAGGGAGATGGAACTGTGGCTCCGTGCCGAAAGAACAAGGTACTACATCCGCGTTTTCTGCGCTTAAATCCCTTACTAAGCCAACGAGAGAAAGGTATTCCACTCCTTCCTTCCAGGAAGTTTATTACCGGGAAAGATAGGCGAGAGAATGAACCTAAGAGAACGGCGCAGAGGATAAGTTCCCATCGGTCAGCATTACTATTCCGCGGAATGAAGTCCGCGGCGCGAAGTCTAAATAACACGGCGGACTTGCAAAAAGAGAGAGAATGCCATCGCGACGAACGAGCGCGAAATATGTACCAAGTTGCATCTGCATGTACGTGGTAGAAGAGGTCTAACGGCAGTAATTTTTCCAGACTCAAAGCCAACTCCGACCTGTAGGTAAAGACGTTCGCGGACGTTTTCACACCGTCTCACAATGGTAATTCCATCGGACGGGTCATAATGGCCACCCTCCGAAATGCAATTAATTGCTCATAATTAATTGCCCGGCCGGCGATTGTTCTTGAGGAATAGACTTTAGATATCAATTTCGCGCTATAAAACTAGATCGCCCACCTGCATATTTTTCTTTCTCGATCAACTGCTATGCTACAAAATTACACGCGATGGAACTTTAGCTATCGTGCGAAATACAAAGCTCTTTCCCCTCTAAAATTTACAGGGTGAAATTCAATACGCCATACTGAGACAAAAAATATCTCATTATCGACAAAAGGCAAAGAAACGCGTGTGACTGAAAGCGTGAACACGCCACCGAACGTCGCTCGCTTTCAGTGCGTCGAGAAAGAAAGAGTTAGCCTCTAGCTAGGAAATGAATGTCTTCCTGTAGTGTCACCGAATGACAACTTGAGCACTCTTAACAAGCTACATCAATTATGAAGTCGTGTACGTATAGGTATGTTTCCCAAGAGGGAAAGACATCCGCGGATATCCTCTACAACTTTCGCGCCGAAAGACAAATGAAAAGCAACGTTAAAAATTACGAGGATAAAATATTATTTCTTTTCAAATAAAATTTCCTTTATGCGAGGGGACCGCAAACTACGGCTCGCGTACTGAATGCGGCCCCCGAGGAATATTTTATGCGTTCCGCGAAGCATTGAGGAAATAAATGAACGTGCGCGGCATAATTGTATCCATCGTGCCAGTAAGCGTAGGAGTACATTAGAACGTAGCAGAAAATAAGTCGAAATAGTCGCTTGAGCAAAGAGTTACTAAAAGCCATTTTTTTCCCAGGCCATAGATGACAGAACAATAGAGGATTTAACTAGAATGTATGTTGGGTGTAAATACACCCCCTGCCAAACGCTATTGACGGCTTGCAGATTGTAATGTAAATTTAAAGAAATTTTCCAATTATAAACCGGAATATCATTTCTTTCTACTTAAAACCCATAATCGACACGCTTGTAAATACAAGCGTGTCTATTTCGTGATTTTAATGATAAAACTTCGAGTAAAGGATAACAGCTTTTCGTTTCATAAGCACTTGACTTTTAGTCATATGTATTTGAATATCCTAGCCTGAAGTTTAAATCTCGTAGACAAACTAGCAGAGGATTCTAAGAATTCCCGCGGAGTAAAAACAACAATCGTTTCTTAAACGCAGGAGGAAAACAGACGAATATAGAATCAACGATTCGAAATGGAAACAAAAGAATAGAATGTATATTTGAGATTTCACACTTCCAGCCAAAGCGAGTGTTAACGTACTTTTTACGACGCCCATGCGAACAGAAAATTCGACAGAAAAGAGGATTTAGGACAAGGAAAATATACTTCCCTCTTAAAAATAAATATACCCAAAATAAAAAGGGTATCACGATTTGTACAAAACTCTGATACATGCCTTATCAGTATTAATATAACTTTTTAAAATAATACGTTCAAAGCTTGTTTAATCTACAAAGTAGCTATGGTAATTCAACCATTCTTTTATAATTAAAATAGGTATATTAACATAAGTAAGTATATTTATTCATTATTTAGGCTGACCAATAGCACCTAATTGGTTTGTAATTCTGCGAGTAGACGCAGCAATGCCTTGTTCAAGTCGTTCAATCACGGCATGTTGGAACTACTCGCTTATAACAAACGATGGCCGTGTTTCGTCATAAATGGATTCAGTTAATTTCCCTTAACTTTTGCAATCAACTTATAACTGTAGAGGGTGGGAATTTTGTTTCTGAAAGGCTTCCCACTTCATCATTAGAATTTTCTGCCTAACAACTCTATTATTCCTCTATTCTAATAATAATAATAAATGATACAAATTGGCTTGTAAAAGATTCTTTACGACCGCTTTATCTGAATACATAAGTTGAACTGCTAGTACTGAATCAATAACAGCAACAAACCTGAGACCCAAACATCATCAATAACAAACCTTAAAAATAAATTTATGAATAGAAACTGTTGAGCTATTCTAGAAAAGCTTTGCATTTCTTCTTCTATAAGGATAAAGGCGGTAATAACGGATCCTCGATTTCTTATGATATAATGAGTAAAAAGACATTATTGGACTAATATTGTTAATGGAAGATTTCAAAGGTAAAACGAACAAATAAGGAAGGAGCTGCTGAAGCCGACGAAATAGACAGACGGACAAACCGAGAAAACGTGCACGAGACAGATCCGACTGGCGAAAAAACGAAGTCTCTATCTACTTTCGTTTAAGAGTTTCGAAACAGACAGACAGACGGACAAACAGATTTTTTTAAACCGTTAAAAATGACTCATTCTTTTGTTAAATGCTAATATGAAGAAATGGAAAACCTTTCCGTACGAATTGCGAATTACTTAATAAGAAGCTTAAAATTTCGCCGTCAAAAGTACTGATAAGACAGCTAGTTATCTGATATTTAATCAGGAAAACCTATTACAGCAGGGAATTATCGAGCTCGTGTTATGACTTAAGGGATTCTAGAACAAGCAAAAAAAACCTTCCGGAGAATTTTTTAACGCTGACAAAATTGAGCGATTTGAATATTTTTCTTGGAATGCCCGAACGTTTCATCAAAATTAAGAGGAACGTCACACAGTCGGAACTGGAATTTCGCAAATGCCTTCCAGGTGATATGCACGATGAATAATTGCGATTTCAGGAAAATTGCCAATAAATTCTCGTTTCACCCCTGTCATGCGATACCGCTATCGTGCACGTGCCGCTCGAGGCGGCCGCGTCGTCATCTGTTTGGTGTTCCACGCTAGATTGGCACTCCAAATTATCTTCACGCCCTTTATCTCCGAGCATGGAAGGATGAACAACCGCACCAGCGGGACGGATAGAAGAGATGAGGTGGAGTTCCACTTCCTACCTTTTGCCGCGCCTCCGAATCCGGGCAACCTCCAACCCTTCCCGAAGATCCCCAGGGGGTGGTTGTGTCCCTCCACCTTCATGAGCCCCTTCCTCCTCGCGTGCGGCAGCGGGGGCGGGACCAACAAGGGCCTCCTCGAAGGAGACGGAGACCCGCCGCCTAAGAACCTCCTGAGGTCCAGGGATTCGCTCTTCTGTATGGACGATGCCCTATCATGCTGTTGCTGTTGGATCTGCAGGTGGGAGGACAGGTGGAGATGGGAGGATGCTCCTCCCATGAGGGGCGGAGGGGGCGGAGGCGTGCCCCGGGACCTCGTCGGGGGAGGCATGGAGGCGGGTATGGAACGCGTGGATCTCGGGGTGTCCGGAGCCGCTCTCATGGACGAGGTCACCGACCCGGAAGAACCGCTGTGGAATCCGCTGTCGGGAGACAGCAACTCGTCCGTCGGTCCGACAGATAAGAGCAGCTCCGCCTCTTCTTCGGCCGTTGTGGTCGTGGTGGCCGAAGACGGCCTGAACCCGTCTCCGTATCCCTCCTCCTCCTCGTCATCCTCCCCTTCGGACTGGCTGTTGGGCATCAACATCGCCTCTATCGATAGGTTCAGTTCCCCCAGGATCCTCCTGTGGCCCATCTGCACCCTCCTAACCTCCTCTTCTGTCACCCTCCTGATGGGGCAGGGCCTGACCTCTCCTCCTCCTCCGCTCGCACCGTCCTTGCTCCCACCGGGCAAACCATCCGCCGCCCTCGGATCCATCCCATCCTTCACCGGGGCCACCTTCCTTCTCCTCCCCATGAGAAACCCTCCTCCTAGGAGACCCTGTCCACCTCCTCCGCTCGCCACGCTCCCTCCCCCTCCCGAATCTTCCGCGAACTCGTAAGGGTTTTCGAAGGCACCCCTCGCCTCGCAAATCTCCTCGTAAATGTTTTCCTCCACTCCGTACGTGCTGATGAAGGTGTGCCTGTCTTTCGGGTGGTGCTTGGCGCTCCCGCGTGGGGCTCCCGGTTTCCTCGAGTCCGGAGATGGAGGAGGGGGAGGCGGGTAGAGCCTGTGGTGGTGCAAGTGGTGGTGGTGGTGTTGGTGATGGAGTCGTTGGGGCGGAGGGGGATGCTGGGGGTAAAACGGACCTGTGTTGTAAGCGTACGAATAATCTTGAGAATGGTGGTCTTCCACCTCGTCTCCGGTGGACACGGCGGTCATGGTGCCGCTCCCTCCGCACCCCTCGTCCTCTTCCTCCGCGACGAGGAAGGTGCCGGGCTTGAACGGGGCATCGCAGCAGAATATCGCCTGCGTGTCCTGCAGGGCGTCTTCCCTTGGGGGCGGTGGTGGATAAGGAGGCGGCGGGGGAAAGTGGAAGGGACGAGAATGGAGCAAGGAGCGGGGGTGCGGGGGAGTGGAGTACCTCCCCGTGAACGAGGTCTCTGCGATCAAGGCCTCGCTGCAAGAATGGCGAGGATCCATTGGCAGAGTTGCTTCTGGGGTGATGTCTTCGGCCGGAGAGGGCCCCTCGGGGCCATCAGAGATGTCGCTGCTCCCCTTCTGTGACGAAGAAAAGAGGAAAAACAGTTGAATGTCGGAGCGGAAATCGTTAAATAAAATAAAAAATAAAGACAGCAAAATATATACGCACATGTTGCAATGCAGATAAAAAATAATTGGGCAGTAATTAATCGTTTAGAAAGAGAACCTTAACTATTTTGCTTTATAATAAATAGATGACCGTAAATAATATGAGATTATTAAAATAAAATGATAAAGTCGTATTGAATGTTCTTGCGAACGGGAGGTAAGACAAGAATGTCGCTTGTGTTCATTTTAGCCAGGGAGATAATGAGCATGTCGCTTCGGGGATTTGAAAATGAATTCCCTAATTCTCTCACCGAATGCATCATTTTTTCTCCCCATCAACTCAATTTGGAATGGATACCACGAACAAATATTAATTGCCAACAAAATTTCCTTCAAAGAATAAGATTTAACATCCAAGCAGCAACAAGCCATTTTAACACTCAAACTAAATGGATCTGGTGATATTTATCTTTACCTTGATCGTTAAACGTGATCATGTATATATCATGCATATAACAAATTGAAGGAGCTAAGGGAATTTTACATATTAGCCAAGAGGTTATGATCGAGCCTTTTTATAACCCTAAGACACTTGCTGCAGGACCCGTGAAGGAGGCGCCAAGTCGAGTCAGAGACAAGTATAAAAAAATTAAAAGGGATACAAGAGTAGAAATAATAACAACAAATAATAATAATAAATAAAAAGCCTTAAATTAAAAAAATTGAGTTTGAAACCCTCTCTCGCTCGCTCGACTTTTACGACTCTGTAGGTACATAAATTAATTGAACAATTTTTTGTTGGACCAATATCAGCATGAGAACTTTTGCTCATAAAAAGCAACAAATGTAGGATTATTGTTTAGAAAATAGCCAATAAAAACGTCTTCAGCCAAAAGTTGGACTATGAACTTCACAAGATAGAAAAATATTTGTATTGATTTTGAAAGAAAAATCCGCGATTATAGTTAAATAAATAATTGACATTTTAAACTAATTAAAAGGGTACTAAATCAGTGTTTAAAATATGGAATACAAAAATCGAGTTGCTAAATTGCTGAGAGATGAGCCAAGTTACTGCATTAAGGCAAATAATTAAATTAAGACATTCTAAGATTCGTAAATCAATACAGCAAACTACATACTTTTAATCCGTGCATGCCACATGTCATGCCACGCTTGAGACGCATCCATGGAACAATAGGACAGACGGAATCACGTTTGCGTGGCTTTCCTGTCCAAATAGAACCTTGCACGTTGTCATTCATGTTACTTCTAACCCTTTCCACCGTTTACGCTACATTTAGTCACCATCGGCGCTAAAAGATTTCAAAGGAAAATGTGAGCGACACGCCCAATGACGAAGGTCGCTTCAGTTTCCATAAATGTCTCATTCTCGCACGCAGAGACGACGAAGCACACACAAACACACACACTTCGTACTGTTTTTTAAAAGAGACAAAAATAGCATGCACCACTTCACAGTTGTTGACCGCTAGGGCGAGGCAATTGACCAAAAGGAAACTCTCGCGGGAACAGTCTCGAGCGATGAAATCAACGCCCTACCTCTCTTGCGTCATTCTCCATTTGCCCCTCGCCCTCGCGTCTGAGTAAACTTCAGCCCATCAAGGGAAAGGGGAGAGAGAGACAGAGAGAAACATGGCGACGGCACGTATACTCGGACACAATGTACAGAGGCGAAATTGGAAATATTTAAGGGCAATGCCGGCCTCATTCAAAGAAAAGGTGTTGGTTTCTACAGGCACAACGCTTAAAAATCGAAAAATGGAAGTCTTTCCGAAGCTTTCGGAAATAATTTCAAAGGTGCATTGTGAAAAGCAATCAAAATGCAAGACTTTACAATAATAATTTAGCAATGTATTTATTTCCAAACGTATCCTATGAACACAACGAATTACCTTTCCGTATTGTTATCTAATTAACAGCAAAACACGAGCATCTATAGTGAATGATTTCTCGTTCCATTTACCCCACCACTCCAGTCCTCAATCGGAATCTCCAGTTCTAAACTAAAAATATCGTTTAAAAAACCGTATTAAGATGAAATTTCCCGTTTCCACCACTCTTTCGGGTAAATTTCTAGCGCCTCTATTCATCCTCCATAACGGCTCCCGATCGGTACTTCCCGCTACGAAAATAAACGACCACAAAACAGAGCAAAAAAAAACGGCTAAAATGTCTAAAAATTGAAAGATCCCCAAAACCGTGATATTTCGCCAAAAAACTCCACGCTTTCTGAACCGAAACTTCTTAACTCCTACTGTATCTTAAACGGATGACATTTCCGACCGCAAAGAACCCTTCCGGATTCAATCGAGCGAGAGAAAAGGCGTAGTGGGTATCGGAGGAGGAGAAGAAGAAAAATCGAAGCATCAATAACCGCAGGGGATGAGGTAGCAACGATATTTCGAAGTCTTGTCAGGCTGGGGAGAGGTCTTTCGAAGAGCGATGTGTTCGATTGGAGGAGCAGCAAGCAATCCTTTCTTCCTTCCTCCTTTCCGCTCGCGTCGCTCGAGGACTTGATGCATTATTCGCTCATTCATCTCTCTCTTTCTCTAGGCACAGTTGCGCAATCGAGGAGAGCAACACCGGTGGCTCGGTGGAAAAGAGACAACGCCTCGACGGGGAGGCCTCCCATTCGAACCCCACCCAACCACCCTTATTCTGCGTCGCTCGGCAGAACCTTCCAATGGCGGACCCTCCCTCACCCACCCACGCCTAGTCTCTCCAGACGAGCAGGGTTCCCAACCGAGCGAGATTTCACGAAAACTGGTTGATTCCTAAGGTCCATCGCTGTCGATCCTTCGAAGACCCGAGTGAATACGGTCGAGCTTGGATAGCAACTCGAATTTTCGACGAGTCGAGGTAGATATTTTTTGTTTATTTCAAGTTCGTGCGCGTTATAAGGAAGTTCCGCAACCCGAAGTTTCCATAATTCGAATTTTGTTGTCCTTCCTCGAGGTTCGAGTTACGGATATTGCATTCTTTTTAATACGGTTTAATTTTATTTATTGTTATTTGTATATCAAGTTAATGTTTCCCCGGAGATACTACATCATTGCAGCGGAAATTAGAAATCAATCAAATTCTGAAAAATTCATATAAATTTGAATTCAAGTGTAGTCAAGAGGCGACCCAAGGAATTTTGGCGCCCCGGGCGAGATAGCACTCCAGCGCCGTTAATGTTTGTTGAGACATTTACAAAGTCCATGTTAATTTATTCATCGCTCTGTAAAAATTATTGATAATGAAACATTAAAAGGAATGCCATCAAGATTCTAGTCTGTTCTTCGATATAAATTAATATTTACTCAATTGCAATTAATGCATAGATAAATGATCGGGATAGCGCCCCCAAAACTTTGGCACCCCAAGCAACCCTCCGGCTCGCCCGTAGCTCGGGCCGGCACTGAGTGTAGTTTACTGAATAAACCAAATCAAATTATGCCATATTAAAGAAATATCCACATTTCCTCACTAATTGCAAATTATTAGAAACCAAATTTATTTAAGAAATAAAAGAATTCGATATACTCGCAGTTATAAACAGATTTTCACTTTCTTTCAGATCGTCTTGATGGATTATTTGTCTACACAAAGTTGCCTGATAAATTTCACAGAATTAACTATTGTTTCTTTCGAATAAAACCAGTACACGGCAAAATGACTAAAACTCGGATACATAGCCAACACTTCCTTATTAATTTCCTACAAACTATCTAATAGTCATTGCGTCTAAAATTCTGCATTTATTCTAACAATTATTTTCGATTATACGCAAGGAAATGCGCTGATATAATACGAGAAATTCTGAATAATATTTAAAATTCGATTCAATGTCAAACGGCTAGGAATCGAAACGCGAAACTCAAGGAGCAGATCTGATTTAATTTTACAAGCAAGAAAAGCACGGGACAAAATTGAGTCGTTAATGGCTCCAAACGATGGTCTTTGTAAGGGATGAGGGAGACTTGTTAAGCACGTTAAATACCCGTTGTCAACCTTATCTCGTCCCAAACAGTAGATATGAATACATGGAAACGCACAAACAGTTTTCTTTTGTGGTTTATCACGGAAGAAAAAAACAACGCCGACACTAAAGACAAGTCACAAATTCTTTCCTCCCTACGTCGATCACGCAACGGAAAGTCATCCGCAAACGCACCTTTCTATTCATGTCGTCACTTCCGGCGTCGGTAAAACTTCGAAGGAGATCGATCGAATCTCTCGAGATTTTGTTTTCTGCGGAGTTATTCTTTAAACAAAGAAAGAAGTGATTTGGGATTGGGTAGGTCAAAAACGGATGCGCAATTATTTCGAATCCATCCGAAGGTTCGGCATTTAACCCTTTCAACATTTACGGAATAAACGGCCCCCACTAAATTTTTAAAAATTTTAATTTTAAAATATAAACAATAAAAACATATGCACGTTTATTTACATGAAAGACGCGAACTTGGAAGGAAATTAGCAACACAAAAAAAATTGTGGTGAAAGGATATTTTTAAAAACCAAAAGGCTTCTTATAATAGCAAACCAAGTAAAATTACATTAGAGAATTATCATTGAAGTATCTAAAATTGAAAAATTGCGTACTTATCTTACGTATCTCCGATAACCATAACGTAGACCTGCAATTTTATCACAACTTACCGGATTCGGAGATTATTATTCGTCTTATACAGTCTTGACAAGGTTATGACGAGCTCGATAATGCTCTCGTGGAGTAAAATTAGTTTCTTTTCTCTTGAATTAAGTTTACACAATGGTTAATCATGAATGGGATCGCTTCGAATTCTGGTTCGTCATCCTTTCTCAAGAAAACGCGAATGTAACTCCCATTCGTGCAATCAAATCATTCTCATAAACGTTTTCCCGCCATAAACCCACCGGAATACGACAAAGAGATGATTCAGTTCCTTTCAGGCCCTGAGAGAAATTGAATCCCACCGCGTAAGCCAATGTCTCACCTCCCGCATGAGACAACAGGATAATGGCGTTAAATCGTTCCGGGAATTGAATTCGACGGAATTGAATTCCAACGATTCGCGAACGAGTGAAAGGAGATGCGTCACGAGAAAAACGGAACAAAAAGGGGAGGAATAAATGGAGGGGGAGGGGTAAATGGAGGGAGAAATGGACGGAGGGAGGGGGAAATGGATGGAGGGAGGAGGAAATGGAGTGAGGGAGGCAGGGGGAAATTAAGGGAGGGAGGGGGAAAGGGAGGGAGGGAGAAATGGAGGGAGGGAGGGAGAAATGGAGGGAGGGAGGGAGAAATGGAGGGAGGGAGGAGGAAATGAAGGGAGGGAGGAGGAAATGGAGGGAGGGAGGAGGAAATGGAGGGAGGGAGAGGGAAATGGAGGGAGGGAGGAGGAAATGGAGGGAGGGAGGGGGGCACATGTGTGGATCGAATGATGGAAAAAAGAAGACGAGAAGGCTGGGCACAAGCGGAAGATGGAAGTCGAATCCCTCTCCCTCTACATCGCTCAACGATGATTTCATGATACGTGCAGCGCCGATGCGAGGGGAATAAACGAAATATTAGGAGGTGGAGTTGTTCGTTTTAGCGTAATAAGCTCGCCCGAAACGGGGCTCTGTTTCACCAAAATTTTTTGCTCGCTCCGTTTTTGAACTGACACAAAAGAAAAGTGGTGCTGTCTATTCTGTTAGGTGACCTCTCTGATACGGAGGTCGATCAATCCTTTCCCCTGTTTTTTATAGGTTCTCATGATTTCTCTCGGGTTCCTTCCTGTCCTCTTGATGACGTCATCTGTATATTCCTTCCTTCCTCTTCCTCTTGACCTCCGCCCGTCAATATTTCCTTCTATTAACATTTTTAGTGGCGGAAGTTCTTCAGCATGTCTCATAAAATGCCCAAAGTATCTTTTTTCGCTCTGCAGAAGTTCTTAGCAGTTTTTCTCCATTAAATTTCCTTCTTTTAGCACTGGCACATTAGTTATTTTATCTTTTCAAGATATCCTATTCATTCTTCTGTAACACAAACATTCAAATTGGTGCTTTATATTACAATGAATAGATCGAAAATGATTTGTTTGTTCCATCAAGGGCGATGTTTTCCAAAGTTATGGTTTTTCGAGCCCCTAAGAAATAATATTTTGGGATGTTTTCATAAACTCGAAATAATAAGCAATACGTGCTAGAAGAGCACCACGTATGGAATGCTCGAAGTTCAATCCATCCCATTTCTGTTATCTTTCAGCCGCTACGCAATGTGTGCTCGCATTATATGCTATGCGTACTTTGAAAAGATTTGTCTAAAATAGGGGCGGGCAAACTACGGCCCGAGGGACACACGTGCCCACGAGGACATTTTATGAGGCCCGCGATGCCGTTATGAAAGCGAACCGTAATATGAAATACAGATGTGTCCATACTTGTAGCTTAAAATTATGGCCGGAAAACCTTTTCCAGTGATGTTATGGGGATAACATATTATTTATTATTGACTTTCACTAACAGGTTCCCTCGCATTATCTCAAATAACATCCGATGTGAACTATAACGTGGCCCGCCGAAGCATTTTCCTCTATTAATGCGGCACGCCACGAAAAGAAACAAAAAATGATAGAAACAGGCAACTTCCGTATAATTACCCCCCGTTTATCTTTTCTAACCTCTAACTGGATTCTTAGACACAGTGACTCCGTCACGTATTATAAAACCTGTATTTTTGATTTCATTTATAAGCTAAAAAAACACAAGACAAAGGTGTACATAGAAAAATACATTACAATGCTAATTCCTTAAGAAAATACGAATGAAACTTGGCCTTATCGGTGGCAATTATTTGAAAATTTTTAATTAGCCCTTAATAATTTTGGAAGATCGGTAAGGTAATCCTTATTACTTTGAACAAATTTCCGCAATTTTCTCAAATAAGTTCTCGAAAAAATTATGTACATCGTAAAAAGACATATTTATCCTTGCCAAGGGCAAGTTTCCTTTTCTTGAACTCAAGAATAATACAACACCCCGGAGACATATTCGTGACTCCAAAAATGACACTCCGAGAAAGGATGTGAAACTAGAGAGCTGTCGACAAGGTTGGCATCCCTGTTGCCACTCCTTTCCCAGGAGCAAAAGCAGCATCACCGAAGGCCTTAACGTGGGCAGAAGGGGTCAGCGGGAGAGGGCAAGGGAGTAGGGAGGCTGCCCACTTGGACAATCCAGACAAACAAACATCAGAAGGTTCGGACCCGCAGGAATGTAGAGCTGCAGCGGATTCTGGATTGATGGAGGGGTTGGGGAAGAGGGGTCAATCCGGGACTGTTGGCTAAAACAATAACAAGATGATGGAGATAGTAGGAGTGTTGGAGGGATTGATGAGAAGAGAATAAAACAATGGAAGAACGAAAAGCGAAAGGATGTGGGTTCAAGGTGGCCGACGAAATATTTGATTGAATGCCAACGTCAAATTTTACATATGACTAATGATCGCAGTCAGCCGGTGACGGTATTTATTTATTATCGTTCCGAGTTTCGCAGGAATCGGTCATTGGTAGTGTATATTCGTAGTCCACGTGAAGCTTTCACATTCAAACGCACTTCCAGAAAACGCATACATTTATTCCTTTATTTTTCAGGGACCGAATAAGTAAAAAACAGCAGCAAATGGTAAAATTCTGTTTTAGCGCTTTTAGTTCACACGAGAAAATAAATCATTACTCACTTGCGCAGCGCCGAAATGCAATATTCAATAAGCGTCATTGTTTGCTGTCACGTTCCAAAAGCGGTATGTTTTTTATCCATTCAGTCACGTGACCGACAGAGACAGTCTGTATTAAAAAGACATTCTACGCCTGTTCAAGAAATGGAACGCATAGGTTTTTTCCACTTCCAAACGTATCAACGTATGACGCACGTAACCTCTCCATGGCCTTCCGAAACGCCGTCATATGAAGAGGAAATCATCCAAAGCCGAGTCACCATTTTAAAAAAATTATACCTGCAAGACGGATGCGGGAAAAAAACGAAAGGGTTTTGGCGAGGTTCAAGAAAGATTTAAGACAAAAGACTTAATGGGGACACTTTTCATGCCGTAAAACTTGACAGAGTCGAACTTAAATCAGCGGAGATGCATTATAACGATTAACACTTGGGGAATTACAAGCATTAAACCGTACGATAAGATACACTTAGACGCGTGTGATCAATGTTATGAAAAATATACAATCGACTGCGAAGGTGACGGAGACCATCGTGGTGAAGAGGGGTTATTAGACGCATGAATTCCCTCCAGGTGATAAACTTTAAAAATGTGGAATGCGGAGGTATAATTCACTCCGCCAGATGTTAAATCTGGTCAATTACTTTAATTAGTTAGGTAGCTAAGGTGTGGGATAGATTTTTTTCGAGAACTTAACATTCGATCACCCGCGCCCCTCCAGGCATGGCTCCAGCTTCCTGGGCGATGGCTACGTCAAAGCCCTTAAAATATGCACATTCCATTCAAAAAATAAAATAAATTATCACGCATATCTAATAGGTGAAATATTACATATACATCGCAGCAATCACGATTATAAAAATTCACGTCAGAGTCGACTCATGTGGTAGATATTCTCAGAAAAAACTCAGCGAATCTGATTCTCGTGCTTTGATTTTTAACATCGTCTATTAGTAGTAGTAGCAGTAGCCGAGCCGTTAAAATCTTCATCACCACCCAACAGCATAACTAAATAATCAAGTTAGAGTAACTACAGTCCAACTCCGATTTAGCCCCCCCCCGCATACCGCTCATGAATCAACGTGAGCAGAATTTCCATCTCATGATTACACAGAGCAAGCGTATACCTCGATTCACCGCCACCCCCGCTTTAACGCCAACGTCGGTGATGGACAAACGGTGGCGCTAAATCGGGGATTGACTGTATTTTCCGCGCGTCGTGCACCACACGAAAACGCGCGCAATTTTATCCGAATGACAACAAAATAAGGTGTTAGACTCCACTTGCATCCCTTTCGAATTGAAGGTGAACAGAAAGAGATTGGCCTCCAAAACAAAACTCGCATTTCGCTCGCTTTAAACCTTTAAAAAAAAATGTCCCGGCATATAAAGCGAGAAAGCGATTTTAATCATGATGCGCGCAAATTAAAAGAAGTGAGCGGAGAGATATAAAACACGAAAGGGGGAGAGAAGGAGAGAGAGAGGAGGGAGAAAAGGGGTCGAATCACGCATTCCGGTGCGCAAAACTCCCTGAATTAGTTCGGGATGCAGACGTGAGCGGAATTCCTCACTCCCGTGGGAGTTTTTAACCGCCGTGCCGAGAATGAGGATAAAACGCGCACGACGACATCTTCATCAATTAAAAATAAAAAAAGAAGGGCATGATTTCGTACGTACATTTTCACGTTATGCGGGCGTGCGAATTAACTGATACGTAGAGTAACCAATCCGAATTTTTTTACCGGGGAGGGATGCGCAAGAGACCTTTTAAAGTGAAACCATCGGAAGGACGGGCACGTACCAGGAGGAAGACATGCCACAAATACTTAAATGAGATTCCTGTTGCGGGTAAGCGGAGAGAAAGGGAGAGAGACTTTTGTTAAGGATTCAGAAAACAGACGCAACCGCAGAGATGTGCAAAGATGAATCAGCAATCCGGAGATCGCAGCACGGTTTCTATCGCAACGCTACATAGCTCTTCGCGCTTCGATAGCTATCGCCTTGGGACTCGAGAAACATTCCCGGGAATGAGCGGTATCACACCGCAGCGGTACTTCAGATGGAGGAAAACGCCAATCAAAAGAGTACGATGAGGCGACGGTTCCCTTCTTGTGCCTAATGGGTTTTTGTGCATTCGTCAAATAATTTGTACGAGGATGAAAGGTTAGCGGGGAAATATTAGTCGAAAACCGATCGGATAACTAGATACGCTCTCGTAACGAGGGCAAACGTTGGAATTTGACAGCCTTTCATTCGTCACGCCATTCTTCTCTTCTTCTCCTCCGAGGTCACGTTTTAATCCGTATCCATTTATCATTCTTTCCTAGCGACTGGCGCTTCCTATCGGATGATCCAGGCCTGCCAATCGACTCCTTTCTCTCTCTCTCCCTTATTCGACCTTTCGACACCTCCTCCCTCAGCAGTAAATCCTCGGATAAATACTGCCATAACCACTTTTCAGTCCTTTCTCCTACACTCTTAATAATCTCGACGGCTCTTCTTCTTCGTTAAACGCAAAAAATAAACAAGTGAAGGAAGAATTGCAGAGCATGTTAAATAAGGCGGTTTGCTTTTCACTAACTGATATCTTTTTGGTTGACTACATTTGTAGCAGCATGTACTTTATAGCGATTTTTTTTTCGATTACTCCCCAGCAGCAGATACTTGATCCGCCAAATTGTAATGCCTAGCACCCGTATAAACCAACCTATCCTGATAATAAAGAATTCCAGAGATATTGCCCATACAGACGGACAAATCGAATACATAAGCGATTTTTCTAGAAAAAAGCCCTAGAAAACCTTTCGGTTCGTCTTGTTTCGTCTCGTCTAACAGGAATGTTTTTCTCCCAAGTTTTCCGTGCCACGCCCTCGCATCCCGTACGCCGTCCGATCCTTTTGTATCCTCCTCCTCGCCTCGCCCGCGTTCTCTTCCCGTGTTGAAAATGTCGTCTTTTGTTGCTCGCTAAAAAGTCAAACGTCATCGTTTCTATCCTTCTCGGAAAGACTCACTTTGCTATTCAAAGTCGTCGTTCTTATCTTTTTAGGACACTACACGCCCTCTGTCCACAGACACGACACCTGAAAGGTTCTACACGGTCGGATGGTTGGGACGCCTCCCTAACGAGGTAATTTTCGAGTAACGCTACTTTCAAGTCTGCCAAAGTATCTTCTTCAAACAGAAGAAAAAGTTTTTTTTGGAAATTAAAACTGGTAACCTCTTAACAAATACAGTAAACCATTATCCGACGCGGATCTGATTATGCAGAGTCAAATAAAATGTAATTATACGCGGTCTCGTATTGGGCGCGAAACCACATATAAAAAACTCATAGACCGTACCAATACGTGATATCTTTTACACACGCCATTAAAAACTACGACGCGGGTTTATCTAACAATCTAACCCACACGATGCGCGAGGAACAAGGGCATGAAAATTAAAAGCTAAAAATTCCAAATTCGACAGAACAAATTGACCGAAAAAAATGAACGAAGCGTAAAAAAAACGCGCCGGAGAAAAGAACGAGGAAGGAAGGAAAAGAGGCGAATTTATTTCGGACTGAAGAAATAAAAAGGACCGAACGGAATCGCCATTCCTTTTGAGGTTTCCAATCCTTTTCTTAACGGGACATTAGTATTCCGCGATCATTTTCCGAAAGGGACTTTAGGGGAGGAGCGAAGGGGAGTGGGAGAAAGGACAAAGAGGGGAGGGGGCAGGAGAGATTGGGGCGTGTATGCGTGTGGGAAAAGAAAAAGGGAGGATGGGAAAGGGGAGTTGATCTGGGAAGGAGGGGAGAGAGAAGGTTGTTTTAAAAAATGGTCACGGCTGGGCGTGGAGAGGGGAAAAAGATGCTTTTTGAGGAGGAGGTGGGTGTGTCCTTCCCAGAGAGCATGTAGATCCGGAAGCAAGGTCGTTACTGAGATCAAGAAAGGGAGGAGTGCTCACACACACGCGCGGTGGCACGACGGAAGGATTGCAGAGTATGAGAGGGGAGAAGACTGATGGACCGCGTGGAGGCTAAGGAGGGGAATAGGGAAAGGGATGAAGAGAGCGAGGACGAGGAAGAGAAGAAATAGAAAAAGAGAAGGGGAGGAGAAAAGGAGAAAAAAATGAGGCAACGAAAGAGAGGCGGAGGCGAAGAGAGAGGGATGGGGTGGGAGAGAGAAAAGGGGATAGTTAGAGAAGGGAAAGGCTGGTGAAGAAATAGAGGGAGATAGATCGAGGTAGAAGAGACAATGACGGTTGGATGAGGAAGGGAGTGTTGGAGGTGGAGGAAGGGATAGTCCGGAGAAGGAAGGGGGAGTGTAGGGTGATAGAGGGGGATGTTGGGGGAGGAATGGGAATTATTTGCAGAGGGAGATGAGGATTTTGAAAGAATGGAGAGAGCTGGAGGGGGGAAGGAGGAATGCTAGAAGAGGGAAATAGAATGCTGAAGAAGGAAGAGGGAATATTGGAGGATGAGAGTGTTGGGCGTGGAGAGAGGGAATATTGGAAGAGGCAGATGGAATATTGGAGGAGGGAAAATGCTGGGAAAGGATATAGGGGGAATGAATGTTAAAAGGAAGATGGAGTGTTGGAGAAGGGATATATGGTTGGAAAGGCCGAATGTGTTGGACGAGAAAGATAATGTTGGAGGAAGAGTGTTGGAAGAAGAGGATATTGTAGGAAGAAGAGTTGTAGGAAGAGTTTAGAAAAAGGGGGAGATGAAAAAGGAAAAAAGTTGGAAGTAGAAAGTGGAGAGGATGTAACAAGGATAAAAGGTTGAAATAGAGAGTGGAGGAGATGGAACCAGGATAATAGAAAGAGAGGGAGAAGAGAAATGTGGCATGAATAGGAAACATGAGAGATTATGTTGAGTAAGACAGGTAGAGTAGGAAGAAATCCGGGGAAAATAAGACAGATGGAGAAAGTTCCACAGGATCTGGAGAGGATAATGGGAGGAATAGAAGAAAATAAAAATTAAAGAGGAGCAAGAGGTGGAGACCGAGCAAGCAGAGGGGCAGAGGAAGGAGATGGGGGTCCGGAGATGAATGCAAGGGCGGAATAAGGATTTAGGGAGATTTTATAATTCAGCAGAGAGGATGAAGGTAAGGCGTTCTCGTTTATGCGTGGGTGCACCTCTTCGTACCTTATTTTATACAGCGGATGAGATTTAGAGGTGGATTATCGAAAGGAATGAGACGAGGTCACGTCCTGGGGACTAACGCGAACTCCTGTGAGACCTTGCTCCTGACTGGGATGGATTCCGGAGGAGTTTAGAATAGCGATCGATAACTTACAGAGTTACCTGATCGATTTCGGTCCTCTCACGAGAGGTGCTGAGCAGAAACGGCTCGGTAACTATGGTGGATACAAAGAGGAGGGGGGGGGGGTAATGGAGTAATTAGCCCCATAAAGGAGATGATCAATCCTTATTAAAATATTATCTTAATTAATGTTTTTATATTATAGAAATTTTAGAAATATTTTGAAAATATCTAACCAATGTGACATATATACTGTATATTTATTATAATGAGATGCTATTATTTTACATAAATACATATGTATCAGAAAATATGTTTTTCTCATTATCCCCCTCCCCCTTAAGCTATGCAGCTAGATCCGCCCCTACTTGCTAATCGGTTCTTTGTTCGATTTAATTAGCAAACTGCCAGGATTTGATATCTCGATCAAGATCGATAATCGCCCCGGACACGTATTAGCGACGGGATTTTAAAATATATGAATTCAATGAGAAATAAGATTCTACAAGTAGAAATTGGAGGAAAAGGTATTTCTCTCATTGCACGCAACTTCCCTCTTTCATACGAGTTTTATTGGTATTTATTCTTACTGCGAGCGAGGGCGTGAGATAGAGAGGCGACCACCTCAGGTGGCACTTTTCTAGTAGCGGCATTACGTCACTATCGCTGTCGATCTGCCTCTATGTGTCGTGAACTGGGGCAATATTTTATCTTTTCGCCTCAGGCGACATTGAGTGCGAGTTTCCAAAAAATGACAAACGTGTGTCCCGGATTAGTATTATCGACATAAATAACTTTAACACGCTTTTAACATCTAATTGCGGTAAGCCACCCTTTAGACGAGTAAGAATGCAAAGATATCTATCAAATAAAATTCCTATTTATAATTATCACAAAATATTCATTTGCTGGCTCTTTAATTCTCACCATTTTTCGGCGAAACCCCTCGGAAGAAATAAAATCGAGAGTTTCAGGCAATAACACGAGGAATTTGTTTCAACAATGATAGACAATTTTTACTTTCCACAATTTTTTATTATAATAAAAATTGCGGCAAGCGAGAATTCTCTGTATTTTTTGTCGAATCACCGAAGAAAGACATGGAGTCGAAGAAACCAAACGATATGGTTAAGCATAAAAAAAAACTACGAAAGAAAATCACTGCGGCGGGACTATGTGCGACGTACACGGGGGCGTTACGAAAATCAGACAGGAGAAAGAGAGAGAGAGAAATAAAATAAACAAAGAGTATGTATATAATATTAAAGGTGTGGAGAGAGAAGCGAGATCTCACGGTTTGATAAGGAAGTGGGGAAGGGCGGGAGAGAGGTGAGGGCCGAGATGGATTGCGGGATTGTCGCGGCATAAAAATATATATAAAAAACTGAGAAAGGGAACGAGAGAGAGGGGGGGGGGTTAAAGTTGATGAGCGTGATGAATAGCGGGGTTGAGGGTGTTTCTGGGAAGAGAGAGATGGAAGGGGATTGGGCGCGAAGGGATAAGATGGTGGGGGACATCCCAAGGGAATATGGAGGTAACCATGGAGGGCGGAGGGAAGCACTGACTGATGGAAGGCGAAACGCGATTAAGGGAAGATTTCTCCAGGTTAGGGAGAAAACAGAGAGGACGGAGGAGGAGATGGTTAAGGGCGACCCTGCGACCTTCGGCGTGACTGCATCTGCGCAGATCTCCGCGAAGGAGGGAAGAGGGAGGGTTAAAGGAAACCTTCCCGACGTCTTTAACGATGGAGTGGGTTCATTAAGGAGTTGCTTTTCAAAGAGACGCCCTTACGGTATGCGGTTCAAACTAAGAGGGTGTGCGGGGAGGGAAGGGGTGGGTGCTTTTTCCTCCGTCGCAGGTGGCGAGGCGATGATAGGAGCGGGGCGGACGTCGTGACTGCATGCGTCCGAAGTGGCAGCGAAGAAAAAAAAAAATCTTTTTCGAGCCAGTGGATTAGCGCGCGATGAATCCAGACCTAATCAAGCTAATGATGATGAGCGCTGGGAGAAAAAAAAAACAGTTTCACGGAACGGGAGTGAACCTTCGCTGCGGCGTGGTTCGCGTTATGGGGCGCGCAAGGTGAGTCAGTTGCCGGTTGACCCACACCAAAAGGGTACTAGGGGGTGCCAGTGGTGTAGTGGTTAGGACGCTGACTGCTACTCGCCTGCTGCTTTAAAAGGCAGCGGGCACGAATCCTGCGCAAGTAGGATTTTTTCCAAGGTCGCCCGGCCCCCTGTTTGTGTGGTTTGAGGAGACCGCGCAAATTCAGCTGTTCCGTCCTTCGGAAGGGACGTTAAGCCGTTGGCCCCCCTCGTGTTCTTCGTAAGAGCAGGCAAATTTCGGCACCGGGTTTCCCTCCTCCCTCCCCGGTTATTCATTGCACTACCTCTGAGATACCCATTTGTGCGTAAGAGAGGCGAATTGACTGGGCACTCAAATAAATAAATAAAAGGGTAAACAAAAATCTGATGTGGCCACCACATGACTTTCGCCATACCTGCAATATTTCTAACAACAGTATGCACCAACTTTCGGTTGACAGATTAGAATAAAAAACTAATAAGCTCTTGTCCCTCCAATAAAGATTGCAAATATAAAATTTCGCATTGATATGATTCATAGTTTTTTAGTTAAAGCGTCCACAAAATTCGTATCACACACAGACATCGAGAAAATGCTCAGAACGTGTTCAGGGGATCGATTCTTTTCACAAAAACCATATTTTCCCATACTATGTGAGTTGAAGAAAATGGGGATGGTTCGCACATCCACTGTAAGTCATTCGCCGATTTTTAACTCGTGAAAATTGGTCGAAAAAATTAACAACGTTGGAAACTTCATCTCATCTTATACGCTCAACAATCCATAAAATAAACAATTATTAGGAAACGTTCCCTTACAATTAAATTAATTTACAACGATAATTGGACTAAATTAAGTAAAAACTAGCTAAACTGCGATTATTAAAAAACAATTTTGGAGAGACTGAAACGCATTTGTTTTTTGAAAGAGGAACTTCTTAGCCGTTGATTTGTATCACAGAGAGATTAGGTCCCTGCAACCATCGTAAGGTAATAAAACGAGCCGTGCGTTCAGAACAGGTCCCTGAGTGAAAATAGTTTCTTGGTAACACGAGAATTTTTGTTACTTTTACCTTTTCTCACTAACTTACTACACCAACCTTGGTGTAGGTGTTTTCAAGCTGTCTGCCTCCCAATATCAGGGTGGCAAGTTCGAATCCCGCCGTGTACATGGCAGCGTGGGTTTTAAATTTGTTTTTGGTAAAAGGTAGGGCGGCGGCGTGGAAAACTGAGACGAAAATACCCGCCCTATATCACACACATGGATACAGATCAGAGGCGTGTCATAACGCCACCATTAGAAAATTTCCGCCTCAGGCGGTCGCCTCTTTAACCTAACTCACGCCACGGCCCTGGTAAAAGTTCTTGAAGTGGTTTAAGTTTATCAATAAACTGCTAATACAATTTCTTTACCATGGTTCTCTGTGGCGCAATTATGGCTAGGGATAAATTCGTTCTAAATTAAAATTGATCGAACCCCGTAAAGATTTATGCTAAATATGTACTCCTGCTCAGTACTCAACGCGTTAAAAATTCTTCAGGTTTTATTCTTCGCATCTTTTTTCGACATCCAAACAAATTTTTTTTTGAAAGGGACACACCCTCAAAGAGGAAATGCGATTAACACGTGACACCGGTAGCTCCTCTTTCTCGTTCGTGATCCGTGAGAATAAAAAAAAACTCCCTTACTTTCGGATAAGGGCATATGGAGAGGATAATAAAGGAAAAAAGGAGGTTTTAAAAGACTTGATTGCAGGGTGCGTGTCGTTACGACGAAGCTATACCGGAACGAATCGCTAAAACAATCGACGGGTCGAAAATGCGCGCGTCCCGACACACCCATCTCTCTCTATATCTTTCTGCGGGACAATATAAACTGCGCGTTCCGCCTCTTTGGCCGCCATTATCGAGTCTCTACGAAAATAAATCAAAAATAATAAAAAAGAAGAGGCGAGCCTATCGCTTTTTTTTTAAGAGACGCACTTTTGTGACTCGTTAGTTCCGGAACGCGGGACGGAAATGGGATCAAAAGGATCGCTCACTTCGAGAAAGGAACGTTTTTGAAGGAGGGAAAGGAGATAAATATATAGGCGCCAACTCCCCTTGCAGGAATTCCGCGTGCGAAGAGAGACGTCGCCTAGTAACGGGGAAAGGAAGGCACTTTTCAAGTCTCTTAAAAAAGTGCCCTTTCTAAACAAAACTTTTCCCTGGTGTATTTTACGAAGGAAGCATTTATCTTTTTTTGGCGTAACACTTACTCGGAGGAGGTCATATCCTTCGTGCCAATAAGCTAAAATTTGGAAAATTAACGACGTAGCTCAGGAGAGGGCTTTCTTCCGAGACGGGTCGTATTAAAAATTGCGAGTGCTTACAGTTCACATTTTAAGTTACTTGAGAGACTTGAAAGGATCTTCTGGGACTTAACCAATAATAATTAACATTTTAGCGTCATAACTTCAATAGAAAGGGGTTTTCAGCGATAATTTTACTTCACAACTACGAAATTATCCGTAGTAAATTTCACGGTTCGTTTTCCTGCGGGTCATCAGGTGGTTTTTACTCGATATAGATGGAGACGAAATGATTTATTAAATCACATGCATATTTCAGCTGACAATTAGCCTTCCTCAGGGAGAGTTCAAGGGTTATTTAGATTAGAGAACGATTGATTATTACTGAATACGACTACTTGTTGAACAGCACATCTGATTCAGTCAACAGTGTTCTTGCTAAAAGAGTTGTCACAATCTACTACTAATAACCATGAAACGATTGTTCATGGAAGGCCCCCAAAATTAACATTATTTTGAAATTAAGGCACTTCTCGCTGCTAATTTATTTCATCTCGATCGAACGATGCGAGTATTACCATTGTTAATTTAACAAAAAACAATCATCTCGCCGTTTATATACGAGCAAATGTCACCACTTGACGTCGTCCCAGCGATTAAACACGCGTCGACAATTTAAAACAAAAAAGAACCGATTAATAGCGCATCGTAGACAACGCACGCGTTTGCCATAAAAACCACACAAATTTAACGGCCTTTCACAAAGAGGCGGGACTTGAAACACAAGAAGAGCAGGAGAGCGAACATCTTCCTCCTCGCGGCGGTTTAAGGAGAAGAGACGGATCGGGAAGGGAGGTAGAGAGAGAGGGAGGGAGAGGGAGTGAGAGGTAAATGGAGGGAGGGAGATGGAAAGGGAGTGAGAGGTAAATGGAGGGAGGGAGATGGAAAGGGAGTGAGAGGTAAATGGAGGGAGGGAGATGGAAAGGGAGTGAGAGGTAAATGGAGGGAGGGAGAGGGTTGGAGATGAAAGACGTTAGAGAGAGATATGGTGGGTGGGCCCCGAGTGTTTGCCGGAGTAATACACCTTTCTCTGTCTCTCTCAAGACGTACTCCTTTTATTTAAAAGAAAAAGACTCCTCGACGAATGGTTGAGAATTAGGAGTGTAGGAGGGGGTAAGAGAGAGCCGGGGGTGCGGTTAAGAGGAAAGGAAAAGGAAAGGAGGTGGGGAGGAGGAAAGCACACCGGCGGGGCGAGGGAAAAAAAGAAAGGCATTTAAGTGCCAATGAGAGCGCACGGAGAAGGGGTTCATAACGATAGACTCCTCTTGTAATAAGCGGCTTCGAGGGAAAGGGAAAGAGAGAGAGCACAGCGGGACCCGACGAAGCAATTTCCCGATTATTCACGCCCAAGAGTCTACGTCAGGATGGTGCACTTGTCCGTCTGTCTCACCTCCACCCCTTTTCCCTTCACTCCCTCTTCATGTCTCCCTATTTGGTGGTTTTGCTTTGATGGACGACGGAAGGAGGAAAGCAAATAGGAGAATGGGAAGGAGAGAAAGAGAGCGAGGGAGGCAAGGGGAAAACACTTTTCGATATTAATTCGCCCGCACAGGTTGAGAGAGACGCGGATGAGACGATGTTAATTCGCCGGCTGCATCCCGGCAAGTGAGACACGGGTGTTTGATTTCGAAAGCGACAGACTGGAGGAGAATAGAAGAAGAGATGGAGGGTACGAGGAAATCGGAGAGAAGGTAGGAAAGGAGAGGTGATGACGGCAGATAATCTTCATTATTCGCGCGTTAATCGAGACGACGAAGATTTCGATTACGTTTTTAAAAGCGTAGCTATCGCAACGCGGGAGCAATTACGAAAAAGATGATATAAAAACTACTACAAAAATATTCTCGCAAGAGTACAGAGATTAAAATTGATTTTTCGATTTTAAGAAATTATTCAGCGTTTTTAGCACTATTTTTTCTTTAAAAAACCGCTTACGCATTCAGCTCTTCTGTCCATCTGTGTGGGCAATATCTCTGCAATCTTGCAACCTGGAGAAGTGGAATTCATGTTAAGAATTCGGTTGATCTAGGATCAGCTGCTGGGGAGTAATCGGTGTCTACATCAGAACTTTGCCAATAACTCGAGAAGAATTGATGATTGAAAGAAAAGATGATTTTTGCAGAGAAACATGGAACAATTCAAAACTCAAGTTTCGGGATTCGATTCCGCGGGAGTTTATTTTTAAACAGAATTTTTTAGTCTTAAATTTTTTGTTTATTTTTTGGCAGTGTACAATAATATTCATTTACGATAGTTCTCATGAAAAAAAGGAAAAAAGGCGCCTTATGTAATTTGTTCTGCAATTCTTCCCTCATTTGTTCTACGAGATAGTCGCATCAAAAATATTAAAATGTACGACATATAGGGAAGGGTAGGGTAAAGGTACGTGCGGGGTAAAGGTACGCATAGAATTTTTCTCTACATCTGTGGTAGCAGTTGGCAAGACTCATGGATTCCTGAGAAGGTGTCATGGCCGAAGTTTAGTTGAAGAAGTTTCATGCTGTCTGCACCAAACACGCATAAATTATGAAGTTAAGTTATTTTAACTTCTGATGCAACTCATTGAGTACAATGATGATTATGCATGCTCAAACTGATGTTTTGTCACGTAATGACAGTGTAATCTTAGAAACAGTTAATCACTGTGAGGCAACTCTGACATAGTTTCGTTTTGTGAGAATGCCGGCACATGGCAGCACCGATCAGTTAAGTGAGTGCATACTGTGGAGGCAAAGGTACGCATGCGTACCTTTGCCCCATGCTAAATGTTTTCTTGACATCTTTTATAAATGCATTTTTGAATTGTTTTAATCATTCCTGGTACATTCCGAGACAAGTTCTGATCTTTCTACATGCTACTAATGCATTTATTTCTCATAATCGCCATATGGCTATGCCAAATGAATTAATTCTCTGTTTTGTTTTTTGTTCTAGGACATTCAAAAGGAAAACTGATACTCAATCGATGATACGAGCTTTTGAAGAAGGCGCAGGAGTTACTGAAAAGTGGATAGCCAGAGGAGTACAGCTGATCGATTTCAACAGATTTGTCTTCAATGACGAATATTGTTTACCCTCTGAAGTGACTTACCAAAAATATGAGGCAGAGTATGAAAATCAATTAGCAGTAAATTTTGGCGGTGGAGAGCCAGTTCCTGAGCAGCCTCTTGCCTGCAGTGGTCTGCGTGCTTTAAAGGCTGGTTCACACTAGAGGGACGGTCGCGGACAGGACGCGGTTGGGACATTTTAGATCAAATATAAAAATTCTATTGTCAATGGGGATTCTATGGGAAAGGACAAAGTGCGTTCACACTTATAGGCCCCTTTCAGACGAGGATACAGTATCTCGGATACAGTATGCGAGATACTGAATCGCGGCAGATCATGCCAGGATACTGTATCGCGATACGATATCCCGACTGACTGAATCCCCCAGCAGCTGAGATACCGAGTGGCGACGCAGTATCGCCGTCTGAAAGGACACATACTGAGAGGGGCGACGCGAGTTTTGTCCCAAACCTATTCGAGTCCTAGCCTCTTCGGTTACTATCGGCAATCCTCCGCGACAGCCGAAGTGAGCTTGAATCTTTCTGCTAGTTAAATATATAGGTGTATCCCTGGGGCAAAGGTACGCATTTGACCTTTTTCAAGAAATAATTTTTTCTTTCTGAGAGTAGGGGACATAAAAATCAAACTATTTATGCGTGACTCCTTGATAAATGAGCTTCTCAGAGAAAATAAAACTAGTTCATAATAGCGATAACTGAAGCCACAGAAATATTTCAAACTTTAGGTGAGTACCTTTACCTCACCCTTAGACATGGCATCGGGAAAAAATTGAGGAATTATAAAGAATGCGGTACCGTTGGATTTTAAATGGTCAGGAGGGCGGAAAGAAAATATTTTTTTAGAACAAAAGCGATATTCTCGAGGGAAAACCAACTTCACGTATATTCCCGCCAGAAAAAGAAAAGAGGGCGGGGAAGACAGGAGGAGTTGGAGGAGGAGAAATGCCGCTCCCGACGGTAGGAGATTACCAGTTCGACAACATTTTCCCCCGCGATTTTCCCTCATTCAAAATCCATTGTGGATTCCCTAAAGATGTAGCAAACGCCGAAGTAAAACTTTTAATAGGCGTTAAATTGACTCGAAAATTTGCGTCGGAGCCTTTACCCCGCGGGGCTGTGGGAGGTCGTTTTTAAGATTCTGTCACGGTTTCACGCGATTGGAGACACGCAAACGTGTTTACGACGTTCATTATCGCCCTTCTCTCTCTATCTCCCGGGATCAGTTCTTGATGATAACGATCTCACATCGCAAAGCGCAGCCCTTCGGTGAATAAATGTGAAGATCAAGAGGGGCATCGTTTTGCATCGATTGATCTCCGCTAATGCGAGAGGAAAACGGCATCGAATCAAGGTGAACCGAATATAATTGCAACATTAAGACTCCACCCGGGGATGAAAATAAAAAAAAAAACTAAAACTACGATTTAAACAAGTCTCCTTATCAGCTACAAACTTCAAGAATGTTTCAAATAACGCTGGATGGGCTCGTTCGAATGGAAAAATTCGCCAATACAAAATCTTAATAATTACAACAATACTTTACTATTTCCAATTCATAATTATTGTACTGAAGATATCAGTGGAATTTAACATATCACTCGCAAATTCATAATAATGATTCATAGATGCTGCATTTTTTAAATTGTGTTTACTATACGTATACATCCAAGCCTGTTCATACAAAAAGTGAAACAGTGGTGAAGACATTTTCATGCTATAAGATATCACCAATCAACTGATGTTGTACGACGCATATTTTATCCTTGCCACCTTCTGAAGGTTAATACCCTTTTTTAGGATATACTTAAAAAATCCTAACTTCCGTAAATGGAAAAATTTTAACCCCAACGACAATGGCGTGGAATTTAAAAAAAAGGAGAGAGAAACAGCATGGTGAATGCAATAAAGAGTAGAGCAGGATGGATAAGGGATGTCTTAAGACATGCTGGAATTTCAAAATTGTTCGAATTAATATCACAGGGAAAAGTAACGAGGAGAGAAAAGATCTAAGTTGGAATACATACAACAAATAATATCAGACATGATATTTGCAACTATAGGAATTTGAAGACTCTCACAGAGGATGGGAGAAGACAGAAAGCTGCATTAACCAATCATTAACGAACAAAAAACCGAGAATTTTCCGATACACAAGAAACTAAACATTTACAGTCATAAAACGCATTTGAGGCAAGTTTTTTTTCATAAAATATTTTCCACGCATAAGACGTAAACATGCGTTCTATCTTGACGAGATGCATTCCTCAGACCGTTTCTTAGATGCCAGAATAACTCACGATTTTACAGCGTCCCGTCCTTCGAAAAAGGGGCCTTAAACCGAGATCAAGATTTCTCCCCGTCCAACCGTTTGATTGCCCGCATCCGTGGCCGCCGTAGTTTGTAATGGACATGTCTCCGTAACAAAAAAGAACATAACCTTCCTCTCCGAACCGTGCGTGAATGAGAAACCCTAAGCTCGATCAGGACATAACGGGACATCGAATACCTATTCGAGAACATCGATCGAGACAGTCGTTCCCCCTTTGCGCACGGATTTCTTCCTCTTAGTGCCGGTAGTCTAGTCTACAATTGATTTTCAGCTAGTTTTATTTTATAAACCCGCATTTGCTCTGTCTGTTTGTCTGCGCAGTCGATAAAATAAATTATCAAGTAAACGGTAAGAGAGAGAGAGAAAGAAGACTTAAATTTACATAGTGTGTGTGATGGCATTTATTACGCTGCCAAAGTAAGTTTTTGGAGAAATTGTTGGGCGCCAGGGAATGCCTTCAAATTTTTCAAATTAAGATTCTGAGCAAACGATAATAGATAGAAAGTTAAAATTTCAAAAGTTAATTATTGAATAAATTACTTTGTCATATAATTATATTACTAAATTTATTTAAAATTTTAAGTATACAAGTCAAAATAAACTTCAATATTGCGTCAGCAAATGAAGCTCAAAATCTTTTTTAAATATCTCCGCTTTTTTCTCTGGTAAAAATTTTAATTTTTAAATGATCTTTTATTCCATTTCGTTGCTTTCCGAAAGTAATAAGTCCGCTTATTATAAATTTTAATGCCTATACTTTTTCAATGTGTGATATATTCTGGAGCAATCGTTCACATGAAGTCCCCGTTTACGTTCGCAAGTCTCGCTTATATAAATTTTCCCTCTTCTTCCCCCCTGAGGCTTTCCTGCCGGAAGGAATTTGAACGCTTTTGTGGATATACTGAAAGATGCTCCACTACTGAAAAACATAGTCGTGATGCTCGTAAACTCTTAAGAGGTTCGCGAGTCATCGAATATCGCTATCGTGAGCTGGCCAGGGAATTTTTTGAATCCCCTTCCTATTTACCGTTCGGATATGTCGATAAGTCAACTTCTTTACCCTTACATGAATACTGAGAAGTAAAAAAACGGCGATCGTGAGTTAGCTGAGAAAAGTACAGTCGAATCTCGTTAATCCGGAAAGAACGGGATCGGAAGCATTCCAGACTATAGAATTTTTCAAACCATGGATGATTAGTAGTAGTATACTGAACTTCTTTCGAACACACTGCCTAAGTTATAATTTTATATCTTTAACAAAAAGGGATGAGCAAATAAAGCATGGGAAGACAAAATAATATAAACGAGCGAGGGAAGAATTGCAGAGAAAACTACATGAGACGCTTTTTTCAGCAACTGTTATCTTTCCATAGTAGTAAAGTAAAGAATCGCAGCTGCGATGTATTGTTGGTTGCCTACATATGTAGAGCATGTACTTTTTAGCAATTTTTTTCGATTAGTCCGATCCTAGATCCACCCAATTTTTACCATGTGTACCCCTAATGCAGAAATATCTATCCTGGAATTTTTTACCTTTTTAAATTACGTCATTTTTGAGTTATTTCATTCACGAACAGACGGACGGATGAACCGAATACATAATCGATTTTTAAAAAGCGCTAAAAATGGATAAGCCTATACATAAAAAGTTTGGTTTACTCGAACTGGATGGAATCATGTATTAAATGAAATGGGCAGTTTTTACGTTTTCTGGATGCTTTTAACATTTTGAAAATTACTTCATCTGTGGGAACACCGAGGACGTGAAAATCGAAAGGTCGCCAACGCCACACTTCCGGACCGAGAATGTTCTACCGGATCAGCCAAATCTCCGGATGTTTCCGGATCACAGAATTCCAGATTAAATGGGTTCAACTGCATTTACAAGTCTCTTCCCCACTTTCTTCGTAAAAAGATGCGTCTAGCCACACTCGACTTAAGGAGCCGCGTAAAAGCGTCGCCGACGTCTTGTCACACTCGATATACGCCCACCGAAAAGGAAATATGTACTTCTCCTCCTCGGAACGGAAGCGACACACGTTCACATTTCAATACCCCCAGCGAAAGCGGTGGAGAGCGAGGAGGTCGACATGCGGGTCCACTGCTCTCTACGACATGGACATCGAAATTCCTTTTATGTCGGACAAGAGTCCCCGCCCACGCCGGCCGGCTCCTCTTAAAAGAAATGACCGGCTATGGAGGACATCTGGAGTGGACATAAACATTCTCCCTTTCCCAAATCCTCTCTCTCTATCTCCTTATAAAAACGGATTCGAAATGGCGCCTCTCGGCCCCTCGGTGCGTCTCTTTCGGCGCGCAATGTGTCTCTCTCCACAGGAAATCCCTTGTCTTTAAGGGGACGTCCTTTGTTTGGTCAATGAAGGTAGTAAGGAGGGAGAAAGGAGCCGTCGACATCCCTTTAAGATGGGGCGATGCCAAGACCCGGAAAAGATTTACCCTTTTTCGTCCTCCTACGTGCTTGAGATTTGAAAAGACAAGGACGAGAGGGAGGAGGGAATTGTGGAGAGGAAGAGACGTAAACCCATAAAAAAACTTCCACCACGTCCTTCTCTTCCTTTAATCCGCTGGAAGATAAATTACGGTGGACCTTGTATAACTCGAACGTCAGCCTTTAGAATTATCGATAAATCGAAGTTTAGCTGCGTTGCCTACGCACAGTGGAACCTCGTTGACTCGAACTTAAAGATCGATGTATCGTAACTCGGAATGAGAGATCTTCATTTCAAAGCGTACGAGTGCGATCGAGAAAAAATTTCTACTTCGACTAATCGAAAATTCGAGTTACAGACGTCCGCATTGGCGATGCTCGTCTGTCTGCATTTCATTTGGTGGCAGTCATACGTCGAGATGTCTAAATCATTTTTAAATGTGAACACGGGCGTTACAGGAGAGGCGTCAGTACGCCAAAACTTATTAAAATGAACGGAATACTAAGAAATATACGCCAAAAGGTCAAATTATACATCTAGACAGAGATTATTACTTAAAACTTTTCCATGAGTTTATGACTGAAATTAATTACATTACAAATTAGAAAGTTCTTGTAAGAAAGTGTTTTTACTAATTCTTTGCATTGGACGAAGAACTACAACAATGAAGTAAATAAGATATCTGTGGTATTATTAAAACAATAAGTATAATGTTCAGATAAATACGACAGTGTGAGAATTTCACCTATATACGATTTCTAGTTCGATAATTTTAAGTACACTCAAATAATATATAATATATACTGCTTCCGATGCTAAAAGTAAAATGTTTTGTCGACATCACCATTCGCAGTTTTGAATGTTACCAAACAATGATACTAAATCGGAGAAACCAACAAATAACGAACCATGGCTCGCAATCTCTTTTAAAAAAGACTGCGAAATTTATTAAATGCTTTAATTGAATCACAAGAACTGGACCGGATTTCTAAAAGATCGAGATAAAAAACGGCAGAACACAAAACTAAAACAGACGATAAAAACTATCCTGAGGAAAATCACTTTAATCATCAACTTCCGTTTTATGGCTAAGAGGTTTTTAACATCTCCTTCCTTAATTAATTCGCCACTCCCCGCTACTCAAGAAAAATAATCCCGAAACAACACCGCGTTACGCGAACAGGAATAATAGTCGGGAGATAAACAATGCCGAAAGGTGGACGGGTATCTTTTTTTGCACATATTTCGGAGAAAATTAGGTTTATGACGGCGGAGAGTCGCTTTCCAGCCTCGTCTGGTTGGCCGGACTGTTGCCTCGAATGAAGATAATTTGCGAGCGCCGCTTCCCGACACACCCAAATAAACACTGCCAAGCAGGCGAGGGAGGTTTTACTGCGGAGGGATATAATAATACCCCAAACAGAGGGCCACTAAAGAGATTTGTTCGCGGCTGATAATGTAAACCTCCCCCAGTTCAGAAAACAAACTCGCATGCGTGCCGATCTCTAGAGAAAGAATGAATGCCACCTAGGCGAGGACGTGTAATGTCCCAAAAAATTAAGAAACGCGATCGCGTTTATATTGGCAAATTTCGTCATTGACAATGAGCTGAACTGGTCGAATAAAGCAACGGAGTCACTGGTTTTGATTGGATGTGTTTTGAAAAGATACTCGAAACCTTCACCAACAATTTAGAATGAAGAGAAATATACAAAGGAGGATGAGGTACACTTTATATCTCGTCTCTAAATTAGGGTGACCAACCGTTCCAAATTTGGGATAGTCCGTCCTTTTCATCAATAGTCCCGCTTTGGGAACTGCCACAACTTTTGTCCTCGTTTTTGAAAAATCATGATTTATACCCCAAATTGTCCGAGGACCCCCTCACTGGTTACAACAAACTATCGGATATCAATCACAGCTTTCTATCTAAGGCCGATCCATCAATAAATGCACCATAAATATGTCACTCCTTATAGTCGGTACATGTTTGAAAATGTCCCCCTTAGCTTTTTGAAAAGTTCGTCACCTTACCCCAGGGGCGGACTGAGAGGTATCAAACGGCCCGGTAATTTGTGAGGAGAATCGGCCCAAACCTCCTCCCATCACACCATTAGCGGCGAGTGAATCAAATCTTTTTAAAATCAAGTAATATAATGGACAGAAAATTTTCTCATGGATAAGAATGACTCGTTGAAAAAGAAAATAATATAAGAGTTTCAGCAGACCCGCCCTTGGACTTACCTGCCCGGTGATTGCAGTCCGCCCCTGCCTTACACTAAATCCATCCATCTTTTAAAGAGCGATTTCCCAACGAACTCCATCTTTCCTCATGCGCAGCACAACATTTTCGAGCTTGTGTTTTGTTCGTATTTACATGTGAGGTTTATACACGAATTCGTGGGATTGTGGTTTACAACGGTAAATGTTGTTCCATGGGGATAAAAACTCTTTCTACGGAAATAAACAAATGTGAATAGTGTCGGCTAAAGATTATTTACCAGTTTCATAATGGAAAGAAGACTTCAAACATAAAATATTCATCTCACTTATAAAGAATTAACAGAAACTAGGAAAAAACATTACTGCGAAGAACAAATTTTTTAATACTCTCTACACTTTAGCCCTGAGATGGACCGGGCGCATCTACCTCGTGATTACACCAAGAAAATCTTATTAGCCGCCGACCGACTTTTTCAAACCCTTCCTTTAGGCGTTGGAAGCCGAAAATTCATTACCGTCCCATTAAAGCGGGACCGCAGTTTAACGGCTCCTCCAATTTCCTGCGAAAATTCTACCTTCCAACCGACTATGGCACATTACCACGAAAGAGGATTTTCCAGCGTGTCGGCTAATAACCCAGAAAAAAACCTTTTTTTTTTAAACCGTACCCGAAAGCGAAATCTTATAATGCGACTTTTAAAAATGAATCCGAAAAAAGAATTTTATGACGGGGAAACGGGAAAAAACAACATACTCGACAGATGCACTCGTCATCGCTTCCGATATGAAAGAGAGAGAGAGAGAGGGAAACATCTCAGAATGAGTGGGGAACCATTTCGCGAACAGAGATAGTCCACAGTCGCAACACAACCAACACAATTTCTCCTGCCTTCGTATAGAGGAGGAAACCGGTTTTCGATCCTCTCTCCTATCGCATCTTCGTAAGGAAAGAGATAGAAAGAAAATACGAAGGTGAGTGCGAGGAAGGGTTTCGGAAGGAAAAAAATACTATCAACCCATCGCCACGGCTCGGTAACATCGGCCTCTCTCATTTTCCTCTCGGTGTCGCCGCCGAGGACGCGAGAGGGAGCGCCTCGAGAGGGAGAAAAAAAGAGGACGGGAGGGAAAAAAGAGCGTACCAGGGTCCGAGACTAAATGAACAAGAATCACTAGAGAGGACGACGACGGACAATTCAGTGGACAGCTCTTTAAGAGGCTACCGGCCAGAGGGTTTTCCACCCGAATATTCGTCGATTGATTTCAGCCTCCCCTTTACCTTTCCTACCCACCTCCTCAATCTCCCCCCCTTTTCGATGCATCGCTCGTAATTTCTCATACGCCCGGGCGCCATGGAACGGTAAAGGGAAAAGCGAAGGAAAGAGGAGGCTATATCATACCTGGCTGGGTTTCGTCTTTTTTTCAATATCGGAAAAAGGCGGTTCTTTTTGAAGAAAAACTTTGATAGCAGTCGAGAGTATTTTAGTGGAGATACTATTGTTTTACACCACTAACAGCCTTTAAAATTAAGTTACGATCATCGTTCGTGTAATTTTACATAATGCCAGCCGAAAGGTTATTTTTCATTAACATTATTATTTAAATGCTAAACACATAGAAAATCGAACCCAAGGCGAAAACATAGGAAGATAACTTCTCGAATTTGAAACATACAAGATAAGGATACGTAATTAAGTCTGTAGATTTACGGCTAAGCACTTTTAACAGATCATAAATTTTACTAATAATTAGTATCGTGGAAACTACGTGAACCAATAAAAATAAAAATTTCAACAGCCAAATCAAAGCTGTGCATAGAAATTAAACTCATTCATTGTTTTGGATTGCTTGGTTATAAGGTCAGGGTAAAATTGCTAACGCTAAAGACTCCATTGTAGTATTTTAGTTAGTTTAGTTTATGGGGTGAGGATCAATTACATGATTTCGAAAACTGACAATATGGTGTCTTGACAAATTTTTCTTCCGATTTTTAGCTATGCATTTCAAATGTAAGATAGTTTAAAAAAGAAATGATCGACAAAAGTCCTTTCTCATCCTGCTGTCTTCTACTTCCTACCATTTTTCAGAAACCGCCGGATCGATAACATCAAGAGTTTTCTAGGCATTTATTTGTACATTTGTACATATTTGTAACGCGAGAATACTAAACAGGCAGCCGGATTTGCTTTAACGTAAATGGAAGATTAGTGATAATCTATGCACAGTCATCGACACTTTGAACGAATTTTCGTCCAGAAACAAGCAGGGACCCGATTCAAGGATTTAAAAAAATATATCAGCTGGATTCTCGTTAGAATAGTTTTTCTTTCAAAATTTCACGCATCGAGAAATGTCTCCTATGGTCACAAACGACCTTAAACCTGGAACGAAAGAAAGACCCAAATTACTTTTTAGGGATTCACTTTCTAGCTCGTCCAAAAAAATAAAAATGAGCCAACCATACGAGAAGCCCCTATTACAGATGAGATGGAGGAGAGAAGGAGAGAGAGGTATAGGCCGCAGTTCCTATCACGCGTGCACCGGAGGAACTGATTAATCTCCACGTCACGATCGTAGAGCACGACCCGTCTCAGATGGAGAAGAGAGGAGAGATTCGGGTCGGAGGAGGTGGGCGGGGAATACTTAAGTGAGAAAGGGTGAGAGGAGGAGGGACAAGAGAGAGGGGTGAGGAGAGGGCGAAAGTGTTAAGAATGACCAGGGCTAGCACGCGGAGTAGGATGGGGAAGGATAGGACGAGAAAGGCTTGGTAGGAGGTGGGATATAGGAATGGATGTGGAGAAGGATAGGAAGATGGGGAATAGGAGGATGGCGAATAGAAAGAAGATGGGGGATAGGATGGGATATAGGAGGGTGGGGATAGGAGAATGGGGAATAGGAAGATGCGCAATAGGAACACAAGAATAGGAGAATGGGGAATAGGAGGATGGGGAATGGAGGATGGAGATAGGGAGATGAGGATAGGAGGAAGATGGCGGATAGGAGGAGGATGGCGGATAAGAGGCTGAGATATAAGGGGATGGGGATAAGAGGATGGAGAATAGGAAGATCTAGAATAGGAATATGAGAATAAGAAAATGGGGGATAGGAGGATGGGGACTGGAAGATGGGGATAGGAGGATGAGGAATATGAAGATGGAGGATAGGGGATATGAGATGACGGAGAATTGTAGGAAGGTGGAGAATAGTAGGAAGATGGAGAATGGGATATAGGGAGGATGGCATATATGAGATGGGGATAGGATTAGGATAGAAGGATGGGGAATAGGAAGATGGATGACAGAGGATAGGAGGATGGGGATAGGAGAAAGATGGGAGGAGAATGGAGGATGGGAGGAGGATGGAGAATAGGAGGAAGATGGAGAATAATAGGAAGACGGAGAATAATAGGAAGATGGAGAATAGGAAGAGATGGGGATAGGAAGATGGGAATAGGAGGATGTAGAATAGGAGGAAAGATAGATAAGCATCTTTATTCGAGCGAAATTTGGACCATAAGGTCTATTCTTACATTTAACCCTTCGTCAATATCATGAATACATTAAAAAGACATTACAATAAACAATAATCAGTATATAAAAATATATAAGTTAAGACAGATTTAAGATTGTGGGAATAACCTAGGTAAAAACAGGCTAGGGAATAGGAGGATGGGGTATGGGAGGATGTGGAATAGTAGAATAGGAGATGGGGAATGAGAAGAAAGGGTTAGGTGAAGGAGGACGATGAAAGAGTGTGAGGTGCAAGCGGAAGAGTAGTTGGCGCGGGCTATCGGAGGGAAGAATCACTTCTCCTGGGGAAAGAGGCGATCCCGGTAGTCGTCGACTTTTCGCTTTCGTTCTCGTCGGGAGAGAGAGAGACACGTGTCTAGGGCGACTTTTATTAAGGAACCCGTAGCCATGATCTCTCACAGTCGGGCATGTGAGGTGAGTGATGATATAGGGTTTGAAGAGAGAGAGATAGAGGAGAGAGGAGCCCGGTTACGAAGCCTGCGACTGGCTTTTGAGGACATTTCGTGGTTCACGAATGAATTCATGCGTAAGATCAATCGAGGCGATGGCGGGGTAGACCTGCGTCGCCGATATTTTTGTTGTTTTCTTTGGAGTGAAAAAAGGAAGAAGCGAATACGCACGATCTCGTCCGAGAAGCGATCGCGTGGGGAAAATAAAATTTACCCCAGCCGTTCTTTTATGCACCAGACGTTTAAAAAATTGCGCCGACGACCAATGCCTTCCTTCATCTCTTTCCCATCCTTATAAAGAAGCTCGTTAAGATGTTTACTCTCATTATTCAACATAGCTATTTGGTTCCAGAAATAATTGTCGAGCTCACCTATGTGGCTAATATCAAAATTGAAAAACTGCCACTCCAGTAGTCGTAAAACGTTTAGGAAAACAGGACGAGAATTTCGGCCACGAAGCAGCCGTCATCCGCAGTGACTTTTTATGGAAAGTACTACTGACGAAAAATTGGAGAAACGTTTTTTACTTACATATTTGTTAAAGATACTTTTTGCTCTATAAAACCATACTCTCTGCGTAAATGTTTATGCTTTTAAACCAAACCGAACGGATGAGCTTTTCTTTAAGTTAGCCGTAATAGTTTCAATAAGATATTCCCAAAATTATAATGTTTTTAGCGTAAAATTAGATAACATGGGAGCAGGAAAAATAGAAATCCTAAGTAGCCTTCCAGAATGAATCACTCTCAGCACTTTTTTAACGCTAAAAACAACACACTGTAGTCTAACACTCGTGGCCAATGTCGAGTGACAATGTGATAAAAGACCTTCGCCCATTTATACCGACACTTTCCAAGGTCTCAAACGCCTCATCAAGGTTAGTTTTTAGCGAGTATACCAAAAATAAAATCCGATAATATAAACCTCCGCGGCAACGGTAGGAATTGAAATTCCGATCTTATTGACAGAAAGAAACTACTGTCCTAGCAAAATATGGGTCATATAACAGAAATAGCTGAGTGAATAGAATTCAGGCATAACAAGAACTATTTCTTCATCATCGGAGAAAAGGTGACAAGAAAACTCATCGGAGGTAGTTTATTCTACACCGATATAGTTTAAATAAAAACACAGGAGACAAATTTTCATAAACCTCAAGGTTTAACGTTTCAAAATATATCAGGTTTGGTAAATTCATCAAAAGTTTAAGCCAAATTCAACAAGCTAATCGGAAATAAATTGGAGCCCCGATATAGCGCTGAACGCGGATCCGTACTTTGGAAGAGCCTCATTACAAGTGACAAACCACCTAATAGCAACAAGGTCTTAGTACTAATTACGATAATTTAAAGTTGTCATTTATAACTGAAAATTCTTAACCATAATTGTATCATAATACAATACGGAAATAGTCCCTCAAAGAAAATAATAAAATTAATGCTTAACATAAAAACCCATAAAAACCGAGAAACAGACGCTCTTTATGAAAAACGAGTCATTCATGGAAGGTGAAAAAAAATTCCGATCGACAGCTCGTAAATTTGGATACGAAAAATAAACCTTCAACGAAAGCTAAGTATCGAAAGACTTTTCACTTTCTTCGGCCAAATTGACATTTTGAGAGAAGAGGTTTCTCCCAACGACACAAAAAGAGTATTGTTCGTTGCGTATGGTCCTCGTACGAACAAAGAACCCCGTCAGGCTAAGATGCGAAAACGATACAGAAAACATGTAACCACAGAACAGTAATTGAAACGTGGAAAGAGAGAAAGAGAGGAACTGTCCAAACTCGGGGTTGAGTCATTCAGGCTCCACACACACGGTGACATCTAGATAATGCGCGGGGAGGGGAAAATGAAAGGCACGAACAAACGAAGACGAGAATTCGCGAGTCAGCGCTAATCAAGGGGGGAAAGAGAAATTGCAAAGGGGAGCTTGGAAAAGACGGAGTCGAGAGAGAGAGAGAGGGCGAGACTTTCGACGCCTCAGCTAACCTTGGTGGAAACATAACAGAAGCACGAGGCGAAAATAGCGCTTCGCTTGATAGAGAAATCGCGGATGTGCCATCCTCGAAGGAGAAAAAAAATGGACGCTCTTTTGTTGCGACTCTTTTTCAAACATCCTGTTCTTTTTTAGCACGGGATTAGGTTTTTTCGCGAAGATTTCTTCCATGGAGCACTGAGATTAACTGGCCTTTTTTTCTCGCGGATGCGTTCTCTTTTTGTTTTCTTTTTTTTAACAGCATGCGGGAGAGATAAACCTGAGATCCTTGGCGTTGGACACACCTTCTGGAAGATTTTCGTGACCGTCACGGCGTGTGGCCCGGGTGAACCCGAGAGCCTGAAAACATTGGCGACAAAAAAAGGGGAAGACTAAAAGTTGACATTTAATAAGAGTGTCGCTTATCGCTGACGATTGAGCCTATTTTTCATTAGCCCCAGAAAGACCTACTTTCGATTTTATATTCTTGGTTTTCAGATTTACTAGACGACTAACACTGCCTAAAATATACCTTTTTACTAACTCGTGAAAATGATCTGAATGAACCAAATGAACATGGTCTCCATTTGGTCGACTTCATATTTAGGGCGCTACAAAAGTTTCTATCATCATGGCAGACCATTTGCGAGAATGAAATTAAATGAATGGACTATAATAGGAAAACAAGATTCATTTTAAGAGTGAATATTGCTAAAAAATTTTACCGACAAAATTTTTCCGTGAATTTTATATGAAAATAAATTAACACTTTAAAATGTGCGACTTATTATCGGCTGCAATGATTACAATAAAGAGTGACCCTAATTATCAGAATCCAAGCCAAGGAAAACATGATAAACCTAAAAAATTAATACATAGAACAAATACAATTGCGTCTCTTTCTTAACTAAACAAAATTATTACAGGACAGTCAATATATGACACGAATTTCGTGAAATATCATTTCATATGGTGGAAGAATAAATGTTTTAAAAACAATAACTTCAAACTGCTTTTCGCCAATGTGTGTCACAGAAAACCAAAAGAGTTAAACTGTCACCCACATTCATATACAAGCTTAGGAGTACTTTTATAAAATCTCTATAATGACAAGATGAATGAAATCGATTTGCTCCTCATAAGCATAGTGCCAAATTATTTCCGCGGCCTTCATATGGAGTAAACAAAATAAAAGATATTGAGCTTTTAGTTTTTTTAACAATTTTGTTTTATCTACATATAAGGCATAAAACTCTGGATTACGTCATATGGGAATCAGCTACAGAATATAAAATCTCCTTTCCTTCATCCGTTGCTTAACAACTACCACTCTCTCCTAAGCAATATACTCTGTTTACGACATATTTGTCAACGTAATACAATGAATGCGTGACGTGTGGCGCACAGAGAGACGAAAGAAGATGATGAAATGATTCTTCTGGAATATGTTTGATCATTTTACATTAAATTTAGGGAATTTGAAAACTTTTTCCGGGTACTTGAGGCGAAGGAGTTGCATTCTGAAGGAATGCAGAAAAAATCCCGTATTTATGCGGTTTAGGAAATATCAGCCTATCTTTCGGACTTGGCTTTAGTCACTGCCTCCGCAAAGACACTCTCCGTGACCTCCTAGCATGTACACGACTGCAAGCCAGCGCAGTCGGTGTTTTGAGACAGAGAATGCGAGAACAGGAGAGAGAAGAAAGGAAGAGAGAGGAGAGGAGGAAAGAGAGAGAGAGAGAGAATTTCAAAATGGCGATAGAAAAATTTTATAATATTTTTATAACGTAATCTTGACGAATGTGGAATGTCAAGCTTCGGCTGGACGAAATATTTCCGGCGAGCCTTTTATATTTATTCTGGGAGAACAAGGAAATGATCGCGGTTTAAAATTCCTCTGGACCATTAATATTAGCTTTAAGGAAACACATCGGCTTAGGCGGAGTTAAGCTTAAGGAGGACCCCGTTTTCAGCGGTGGTGTCCTGTTCCACTCACATTCCCTTCTCTCTCTCTATCCCGTTCTTCTGTGGATAGAGATAAAAATAAGAGGACAAGAGACAACGAGATGCTGCTCTCCTTAACACTTGCGATGAGACAGCATATCCCCGATGGTGATCATTCTACCGCCAGACACTTTTATGCACGAGCGCAAAAGGATAGTGAATTTTGCATCCATTATCGCTATCTCAAAAATAGCCGCAATACAGTCGGATCCCTATAACGCAAATGTTCGTCGCTCGAACATTCGAAAACGACAAACTTTTCGATAAGCAATCCTCAATGGCATTACATTTCGATAAAAAGATTCCAATTATAGAGGATCGACTGCATGTATGCATGCTTGTGTATATAGTAAACCCTTGACCAACACGGCTCTAACAGACGCGGATTTTATTATACACGGTTAAATGAAAGTGACACTTATTTGCTCAACATGCATACATTTTAATTATACGCGTTCCTGATTTTGGCACGCACCACGTCGTATAAATTTATCTGTGATGCGAGAAAGCTCGTAGCCTGTGCGAACACGTGATTTTCCAAAAGGTAATTAATTTGCGCAACGCGGTTTCGCCCAACACGGCCTTTTCTAAGAACGTAACCTCCGCGGTGCGCGCGATACAACAGTATAAAATGACTATATTTTAGTAAAATACTTGCAATTTAGCAAGCAATTTAATGATACGAAGCCAAAGCAAAGCACATATTAAAACTGCAGAGTGAAAAGCGCTTTTCAAGTTTTTCTCCCGGGTCCTTGAAAAGTAACCATCGCAACGCATCTGTCAAACACGAAGACGCTACTAACGACTTCCCCGAAAAATCTCCGAAAACCACACGACTCATCATGAACACTCGAAAAACAAGAGGTGTATCCTCAAACAAAGTGTAATTTACTTTTGGAGAGATCAAAGTTCATCGGTGACCTCTCACAAAATGAATGAAGTTCCTAGAATCCGGGGGCGCTGTTTCCCTTGCCAACACCTGACCACGCGTCATTCATTGACAGAACGTTATATGAGAAGAGGGCGTGACGGACGCCTTGAGGTTGAAAGCCGTCGGATGAAGTGCAGCAGTGACAAACGCAGTGTTCTCTTCTGGAGTTTATATGCAACTAGCAACCAAATGGACTTCGCTGTTATATTAGCGGAATACACATTTATAAAGGCGAATTTATGAAATATAAATAATTACGATGCTCAAAGGAGAAATACATTTATTAATAGTCAGACCACGATTTAGCGCCCTCCTATATAGGCCACCCCCGCAAACCGCCCATAAATCGTTGTGAACAGAAATTCCATCTTATGATTACATAGAGCAAGCATTTAGGTACCTCGATTTACCGCCACCTCGCTTTAGAGCCAATGTCAGTGATGGATAAACGGTGGCGCTAAATCAGAGTTTGACTGTATTTATAAATGTTCATGCCTAATTACGTAAAAGTATACGATGAAAGGGAGGGAAGCGTTAAGGTGAAACAGCTTTATCGCTACCATGACATACATCAGACGGCGTCAACCTTTTTAAAAATTCCGCAGGCAAGGGTTTATTTTGACCATTGCTTTTATTATAAATATTTAATTGTTCCATTTTCAATGTTATGGTTCGCCCTCTCGCGGGACGCATAAAAAGCTTCCGAAGGCCACACTGAGGCCCGCGGGACGTAGGTTTCCCACCCCTGACACATATCATACCATTTGCTCCAAAAATGGGTTAAAATAAATCAGAGATCCGCGTTATCCAAAAACATAGATAGCTACTGCAAAACATCTTCCGCTAACCCAAACACCAAACGTGATCATCGGTTCCTGACTGAATACGGTTGATTCACAATAACTTGGAGAAATAATAAAACAAGGCACCGGAAGGTCATTTCGCTTTCTATACGCGCAAAAAATTCACGCCAGCACTTTCCATCGACAAACGAACGGAGGAAAAGAAGAAGAGGAGATCTCTAGACGGGACAAATCCCGCGGAGGAAGGAGCGAGCCAGAGAACCCGTTTTTTGAGTTGTATGTACCTGCGCGAGGCTGGGTTAAGAGGAGAGTTGCTGAGGGAGGTAAGGAGGGGTGAAGAGGAAAAGGGGGCGGGGCCGAGAGAAGAGGGAATATAAAACGAGCACACGGTGGTCAAAACTTCCCTTTAATGCTTGGTAATTTCACCACCATGGAGGTGGGGGATGAGGCCATCCCTCTCTTTCTCTCTAGGAGAAGAATAATGGGCGAAAAATAGGCGAGTAAGTAGGAGGGCAGTGGCGATGGGAGAAGGAACACGACGAAAAAAACGACGATCGAGGAATAACATATACACTCCCATCGCCTTCTTAGCCGTGCTTCTCCCACCGTCAGGAGCGGATGTGCCGCAGGGCTTTCTGCCCGAGATCCCTACGTTTTAGAGGATCCCAAAAATGAAACGAAAAAATTCTAGAAAATTGATAAAATGAGAAATTACAGACAAACATGTGTAATGATGAGAGAATCAATTGCCAGAGGCAATTTCTGGAGCATCACGACAGTTTCTTGAAAAAATCAAAGTCGGTATTGAAAGTACTTCCCAGCAACCAGATTGTAAAAAGTTCAGATAATGCGACTAACGCTGGGACCCCAAATGCTAAAACAATATTCCCTTTCCCACTTTATTCCCGCCCTCCTTCGTAAAACGGGCAGAAAACGAGTATGGGACGAACAAAAATATAACGAAACCGAACCGGCGATTGACAAAAAAGAAAACAAAACAAAACTCACCACCTCCTCGTCCTCCTCTTCGACTTGTAGCATCATAATAACGAAAATTGTTCCGTGGACCGAAAGTGGATGAGATTCCGCATCAATCCGACAATTGCGACCAAAAACCCCCTTCCTCAGTTTTCACACGGAGGACAACACGATCAGGAAACCTCGGAGACGCTCATCATCCACAGTACGGCGAAGGCAAAAAGGAAATTAAACTGAGATGGGAAGAAAGAGACACCTCCCTCTTTGTTTTCCTTTCCCTCGTCGCACGCACCAGACGAACACCTTAAAAAGAGTCGCGACTTGTCAAGACGACGACACACGGTCCGCAGGTCGCTGTTCCGTGACGCGAAGATGGGGCGAGAATCCTCGCCACCGCACGAAACGCGGTTTTTCGCCGAGTTACCGACGACCACCAATACCACCGCCGTCGCGGCCTCTTTTCCGCCGTCCACCTCCCTCGCACAGAGCCCTCCCAGCGCCTCCCCCCTCTGTCACAAGCACGCACATCGCCGTCCTTATTCCCTCGGGGAATAGCATACGCACGCTACTCTCACAAGCGCACGGGCATGAAAGGGCCGGTAGTAGGTAAGCAGGAGGCTTACAGGATGGCACGCGGGCGAGAAAAACAGGACGAAACGGATTCATAAAGCTCTCTCGGACGGAAGAGACGGCAACAGCCTACAGCGGAATGCTCCGACGACGGTGTCGCCCTCTGTCGACCGATTGATGAACCGAACCCCTCGGAAGGGGAGGAAAACTTATCCTCTCCTTCTTAAGATGTCGTCGCGTGTCGGGACTCGCTATATCTCCCCTTCCTCCCCCTCCTTCTAGATCTTCCTCTCCAGCGGATTTGGGTAAAAATGGTCTTCTCAAGAGGAGGGAGTTAAGGAAGAAAGGGAGGAGGATGGATCCATCCTTCCTCCAGATGTTGAAGGGGGAAAATGGGGTGGAGGGAATAGGAGGGCGTGCCGTGTGTGAGCGAGCGTTTCCCCTTTATAGGAGGAAGCTGGCTGTTTCCAACTATCTCTCTCTCTCTCTGAGGCGCCGGGAGCTTGCATGGGATGAGAAGACGCGTGCCGGACGAGGAGAAGAATAACACTGCGAGATATCAAGACAGGAAGACGCGAGAATGAGCATATAAGGAGGGGAGATATAGAAGGAGGAGAGGCGACGCCTTGGAGGCAAACTGACCACGTGATACCCTCTCCTCTATCCCCCGAGGGGAGAGTATGTGAGTGAAAGAAAAAACAAAAGAATAAAAGTGACCCCTCCCTCGGGCGATGTGACGGCTTGCCTAACTGCTCCTTACGCGCGCGCTGTACCGCGGCGTCAAAAGACTTCGGGCGCCCTCGTAGTTTCTTGTCTTTTAATGTTGGCGATATTTAGCAACCCACAGGAAGGATATTGCTTGGCAGACGAAATCCCATAACTCGAATTTTCGATAGACGAAGAATATATTTTTCACGTTGAAAAACTCCCGTACGCTGACTTGATGTTCTACAGGTCTATGCTTTGCTTGAAAATTCGAGTAAGAAAGGTTCGGCGATAAGGATAAACAGGAATAGAACATCGACAATGGACTTTCTTTAAAAAATTACTCTTACGTTGAAACTTCTGGCCATTCAGCCAAAAATCGCTTGTCGCCCGAGTGTTGTATTCTTATTCTTATGAACAATAAAATATACTTTGTGGTACTTTATTACAAAATCGAGAAAATAAGCTTTACATTATGTAAACACTTGACGAAATATATAGCGATCACTTGTTTGTGCATTTTACGTAATTTATTCTTGTAGAAATAGTGTAACTAATATTTGTGAATCAGTCCCCTATTCTCCTATGCAATTGTTATTAGTATTCGCGGTTTCGCCATTCGCCGCTGAACTAGGAATGCCCCTCCCGCCAATGGCGAGGGTTTGCTGTACTACAACCTTTTAGAACCAACATTTTTTTATATCAATCCTTGCCGTTGAAAATGGAGCAATGATAATTTTAACTCGCCTTCAATCGAATCATGAGAAATTCCTCGAAGAAAAAATATCATGTGCGACATATCTTTGGAGTGATTTTTAAAGCAAATTTATGAAGTAATAAAATGGATCAGGACTCCATGAATACCAAAGCATCACCCATATCGGTTCAAACTCAATTCATTGCGTCACACACTCCGGTGAATGCACGATCAGATACACGGCGCTCGGATATCTCGAAAATCATTTCATCATTATTAAAAAAAGAAATCAACAGAGTCATCTCGCTTCACTTGAGGTGATCCGCGCTCAATACTTTACACGCGAATAAGATCGTCCGTGCGAGGGATTCACATAAAACAACTCGAAACCAAGGAAAGCCGCGCCAACGAAACCACAAATTAGTTTTCCTTGAGTGAAATGAATGGGATGTTTGCATGACGTCTCCCTATATCGCCTTGGCTCCCCTCATAAAAATGCGAGCCACTCCTATCACAGATATTTATGGGAAAAATACACCCTCCTCACGCGAACAACCGATGTTAATGATCGCCCCAATTAAGGTTCGTATCGTCTCAATCGTCGAGTCCTCTTTTTTTTAAGGTGTCTTCATTTATCCACAGGAGAGAGGGAGAACGACGCATCGAGGACGATCGCTTATTAAATTCCGCGGGGATGGAGGAGGCAAATTACGCAGCGACTCTTTTCGAGGGAAGAAAATATATCCGTGGGAAAGCTTTAAAACTACCCCCGGTGAACTCATGACGAGCATGTGTTGCGTCACACGGGGTTATTAAGCTATCTATTGACAGAATCCCCGAGCGTTTAATGGCGACGGAAAATGTAACCGCCTATCAAGATTCCTTTCGCGCCGCGATGAATGGCAGTAAGACGTAAAGAAACGAGTTCTAATGGGGAGAGATTGAGAGAGAGAGAGATGTAGTTCTCATCCAGATCGCAAGGCATTTAAGAGAGAGAGAGAGTAAGGAATCATTGCGTGCACTCGTCCGACAATGCCTGTGCTCACGGCGAGGTCGTCAATTCGAAGGCGTAACCGTGACGACGAAACCGGAATTCCTATCCGGGGGAAAAATTTTTGTACGGACTTTTCGGAAAAACGACAGACGTAAAGGCAGAAATGTCAATGTCGCAATATCGGTATGCAATTACGTGGCCATTATTCTTAATTATTTTTCCGCCAAAGTTGCGAAAATTTATACGACGCCCTTTGCCTGTGTCTGGGCTCACGAACCTAAGTCGAGGAAATCCATTAAGGAAGCAACGAGAGCATCGGCGTATTCCTTTGTCCACGGGCGTTCGAACTCGAGATCTCCGCCGCAAGATTCGAATTAACGATAACTCGCCGAAGAAATTTGACGGTTATTAACAGAAACAGAACTCGGGAATATAAGCCAGCTTAAATAAAACCCCAAACACGAAGAAGGGTAAAATATTCCCTAAAAATAAAAAAAGAAAGGCCCGGCGCGCTAATCACATCTTCGAAAAAACAAATCGATATATCCAGCTCCGTCCGAAACGCTACCACAATCCCTACTGCAACAACATCTCTTGCGGCAGAAACCGTCGCGAAATCCTCTTTCATTCGACTAGAAAAACTCTTAATCACTCATATCTATCCATCCTTACCTCCGATGAAGGAGCCAAAGGCACCGACAGCAATTTCGAGCGCGGAGCCAATTAACCCCGGCACTTCAAGGCATACTTTTTTGCGGCAGTCCGAGTCGCGAAACAAAGGTTAAGCGGAGAAAATAAAAAGATAACGGTGGAACGGGGAAACAAAAGACAAAATGAGGAATCAAAGAGAGGAGAGGTTGAGTCCGTGTGACGCTCAGTATTTGGCCGTCTATTCAACCTGCGAGCATCTATAGCTTATCAGCTGAACCGGTTTGTTGCCTTCCATGTCGGTTATTTTTTTCTGATAAGGGGCAGTCACCCCGCCTGCGTCCGCAACAGGTGTTGCCCTGCACCAGGGACTGGCTCGCTTTTAGTCTTTCCCTCCTCCACTCGAGCTGCTGGCGGGAAGAATCCTCTTCTCCTGCAGATTCCCATGGAGACGATAACAGATAGCTCCGCCTCACTCTCTTTCTCTCTCTCTTTCTGAGAAAGCGAATAGATTCCCCCGCGCGCTCCTCTAATTAGGAATTTAATTCTATCCATCCCATCCGTCATAGAAGGAGATCGCCTGTCAAGCGACCATTTTTTTAGGCCGCTAATTATTATGCAACGCTTGGCGTTTCCATCGGCTCATTGTCTCTAGGATAGATATAATCTTTTATCTCTTGATCGACCCGTCCCGAAGCGCCTTTTGCGATGAAATACTTATAATACAAATATATGGGCAACGTTTTAGCTTAAGTAATATAAACATTAATCTTTTGCCTTGAAACATTTTCGTTAGCAGTTTATAAGCTAATGACTTTTCGAAACTGTAATTAAATTGACAAGGACTAACAAACGTGCATGTGAAATGCTAGAGCGGCATTTCAGAAGAAAAAGAAATATTCAGCATTAAATTGATAGGTAAGGAAACGGAACTTTCTTATGCTTCTCACATTTAAAATGACGAAACATTTAAAACATAACTTTCTATACTTTAAAACAAAACAAATTTTGTGGGACCGTTTTAAAGCAATTGAAATAAATACGCAGAAATAACATTTATTGTTAGCACGAAAACTTGTAAGAATTAATCCTTAGTTACCTGCAACTTCAGTTAAATAGTACCTCCAAGCCTTTCTATGAGATTACTTTCGACTAACATTTATGATACATATCCCAAAGCATAAATTTTATCATCGACTTAAAGAACTCTCCGTTCTACTGAGGATATTAAACACTACTTAACATTCTTATCTAAATAATACCAACATGAAGACTATACGTGAGATGTCTAGCTCTAAAACAATCATGCATATGAGGGTGGTAAACAAAACAGTTTCCTGGATGTAATCGTCCGACCACGATACATTAAAATATCTATGTACATGCGAAGGAGGCGTATCATCCAGAAAAGATGCTATCGAGGTACTCCCACAACTGAGAGAACCTCAATACATCCATTCAGCATAAAAACTCCATATTAAATCGTCCCGAAAAAGGTTAGGCAAAAACAAATTACATAATTAAAACATGTTTGAATGGTAGCTGAAAACATTAAAATCCAGAGAGTAATATAGAATTAAGGAATTTAAGAACACCATTAGCAACTCTCACAAGTTGAATATCCTCCTATAATTTACGAATAAATAAATAAACAAACGTTCAAACTGTGAAAATGCAACTCGACAAGGAAACGCGTTTTCCGTTCCAAGAGGCAGTCCTTAAAAGTATCGAGTTAGCGAATTGAGTTTCCATAGCAAAGAACACAATGACTATCGAGGATAATTTATCCCTACAGCAAAATCTCGAATCGATGCAAAAACTGATGCATATTGCAGTACAGTCTTCGCCCGAAAGATTTTCCATTGGAGCCCCTTGCTGTAACGATCCCGCCTAGCGCTACTCCAAAAGAGCACAGAAGACGGTTAAAGCAATTACTTTGAATCACATCACCTGACCCCAATCATCGTCGAGAGCTTTTATTCCGCAGTTTGGATTCCATCGGCGCACAAAAGAGCGTAAAAATTCATTCGAGCGCGCTCGGAGAGAGGCCAAACAAAAAACGAGCACGAGCGTCCGTCCGATCGAGAAAGACAATTTCCACGCGTGAGGAGGGCTTTCGATATGAAGCGAGTGCTTACTCAACGCCAGAGCCATCTGATGTGCTAGCAGAGAACGTTTTGAGAATGGACACACCACATAATATATCCCAAGGACGCGACTCTCATTAGGAGATGGGCTGATATGGAACGCCCATTACGAATTTTAAACGCGGAAAGGGAGAAGAAAGCGGGGGAGAGAGGGAGGGACGGTGTGGAGGTGTAGAGCATGCGAGGCCCGGTGGGAATTTTGGCAAACCGTGAACCGACTTCTGGGATATCTAGCAGAAGCGACATAAGCTTAAAAAAGATTATTTTATCGGGTGAATCGATCTTGTTAGAAAAAATTAGGTTCGTGTTAACATGAAAACTCTGCACTGCGTGGCAGTGAGAAAATAATACAGTCAATGTGGAGAGAGGATACGACTCAATGCCAATTTTGATTATCAAGTGAAATATTTTTCCATTTACGTGAGAATGCCTTTTATCACATGGTTTTATAAATAAATGAGTCCTCATATCCGGAATTCCAAAATGTTCGCATTTCCACTCTCCATAAAAGTGACTTCGAAAGATCCTTTTCGAGAGGAAGATTTGAAAAAACGCTATGTTCAAGTTAGGTAAGTTAGGCAAGGAATAACCAGTCTCCTGTGTGTCGTATCGAGATCTCCGAGTAAATTCCTCCGCATTGCTTTAAGAATGTGGCATAGGTGCAAGAAAAAGAAACTTAAAAGCTTCTCAAAATCTGTCGATGCGAAAACAAGTCGACCGTAAGAAAACAATGCATATTCCGCATTCCAAAAATCATTCTTAAGCGATGCTGCCTCCCGTAACACACTTTACGAATTAGCTCGGGACCATCTTCAACAGAAAAGCATCGGGATATTTCACGGCAAGACTAAATTTATTTCGACGCCCGGAAAAATACCTCCACGAATAAGAACCTCACACTTCCTTTCCCGGGAAAAAAGAATACAAAAGAAGGAGCGCTGAAAGATTTGTTGGCTTCCCTCGCATGAGGGGTAGACCGAAAACACATTCGGGGAATCATCCTCCCGAAAAAAAAACTCTTTCCAGTCAAATGCCAACCGAAGTTCTAAACGTCTCAACCGCCCAAAAGTGAACAGCAGCAGCTAAAGAGAAGGCGGCGTCACAACCAAAGAAAGATTGAATCACGCATGGTGTACTTTCGCAGCAGGGGTACAAAAACAATGCATACACTCTCTCTTAGTCTCCATCCATTTTCTTCGCAAAATGGTGAAGGTGAAGCGTTCAAACACGGGGACGAGAAATCCTTTTTCCCTCCCTCCACAGGCTTTCGACCCCGCGGTCCCCTCTCCTTTTGTTCGCGAACACGCCGGCCCGGACGTTGACTGATGTTTGCCAATCGTCTGACCGTTAAACTTAGGGCCCACAGGCTCCTTTGTCAGGCTATGCGATGGGAGGCCCGAGGCCACCCAGGCAGGGAAAATGGGCGGGTGGGGGGCGCTGCGGAATATAATGAGAACAATCGGACCTTACTCGAGGAGGAGGTAAGAGTAATGAGAAGAAAAGAGCGCATTCATGACTTCCTATCAAAAGCGGTTTCCGCCATCTTGAAGGGAGGTGAGCAGCAACCCAATGAATTGACTCGATCTCGGGGTTCATTTAAGCAACAATACAATCCTATGGAATAATAGGAAACCGTGTAGGATAACCACCTCTCGAAACAAAACTCAATTTTTGCAGCACCAAGTAGGATTTTTCATTGTTGTTTCCCGATGTCTCGAAGAAGTCTTTCAGAAGATACAGTATGCGTTGATTGTGAATTTTTAAAATTATTAGCTACCTTTTAAAGAAAATTACATCCAAACTACAAAACTGTTTATATAGCATATAAACGTTTTATTTTTATTTACGATCTGCTGATTCCCTCTTGTCTCCGCGTAATGGGTATCTAGAGGTAGTGCAATGAATAGCTGGTCAGTTTCAAAAAGTTTAGAAAGAAAGGTACATATTACCCTTTTGTTATATACGGATGATTTGGCTACTAAAACTCGTATAAAGTACCAATTTTATTTCCCCAGAACGCGGGATGCCGCAGTTTTGGTTCCTCAGAATCGGGATTCATTCTGCATGCATTACCACTTTTTCCAATGCTGGGGGGAATAAAAGATTATTTTCTCACAATTTATAATCGTAACGCTTCGACGCCTGAAAATGTATAAATCTGTAATATAAGCCAAAATGTCGCTATAGAAATCACCCCCATACTTTGTCGATTGTGTAAGAGAATTGCAATGGAGAAAAAACGTCAGCTCGAAATTATCAACTCTACGCGGATTTCATTAATCTCTTATCGACTCTTACCATCTCGAATCCTAATTAAAATCTACGCATCCTGACTAGAATAATTAACTGAAAATTAAGCTATGGGTGTCTAGGCCAATTGAGTGTTTTTCACTCCGACGACAATATACCAGACATCAGGCAGATGTGCAAAAGAATTGCTCTAATTATTTTCCCCTTTCTTTCTTCCTTTAAATGCATATGAAAAACGATATACTGTGAGGGTTATATATGCATAAAAATCGCATAATAGAGCCAAATAAACAATAAATATCATACCGTTAATTTAATTAATGAAAAAGCAAAATAAGAAACGAAGGAACCAAAAGCGCAGCATATCGTTCAATTTAGTGCCAACTTTTAATGAGCGTAAGCGAACAAATTAACACCTACTTTTCTGATGTATACCAATGGCGGATTTAGGGGGGGGGTCGCACTTGGCGCGCGCCAGGGGCCTCGTGAAGTATGAGGCCCCGTGACGTATGGAAGTGCTTCCTAACTTGAGTTACGCGGAACCCTAGGGTTCCGCGAAAGATTGGCGTTCCGTGTGGATCCGCGAAAGGCAAGATTTCTCTACCGCTCAATTACTCTAAATCTTGAATTTCTCCCTTTCTTGAAGTAAAGGGCCCCGATAAAATGTTCGTATATATAATCTCAGAAATATTAAATGTCTCAATTAAAAAATCAGTGGATCCTCTCCACGATTCCATAGAAAAACGATCATTAAGAGGTGTCACAAAAGAGGGTAGCCGTTAGGAGCAGTTTCATTATATACATATTTAGATTGCAGTGCCCCCGACTGCTTAGCGCCAGGGTCCCCCAAATGTTTAGCGCCAGAGGTCCCAGGAAGCGTAAATCCGCCACTGTGCATTCCTATACCTACACTCCAACAAGTACGTAAATGACGTTCAAAATAGACTTGATTTTTCATTCACCGAAGCATCGCACACGGAAAAACTCGAAAAAACGATCCAGTTCTACAGATGAGAAATCACCAATAACATTTTCGATTCGTGAACGTTTGGCCGACGATAAATTTAGCCCAAAATTTCCCCGGGTCTGCCATTTCGCAACTGCGCCGGATTTTTTCGCCGGGTAATCTCGATCTCTGCGAGGGGGACAAAAAAAAGATAATCCTTCGATTTGCAAACTTCATACGGAGCGAGTATATCGAGATTATTTTTTTAAATAATAACGCGGGAGTCTCCACTTCCTCTCACGCCCATTTCTCGCCCCTCCCTTCCATCGGATAGTTGCCAACATCACAGGGCGTGATCCAACCTACGCAAGACCTCGTGATCCGTTAAGCACGAATTTTACGGCGTCGTGCCGTGAGTGATATTCATCGCGGAGAGAGGATAAGAAAGACTTCACGGGGAGCGAGCGAATAAAATTTACGCGCGACGATAAAAAAAAACGGCGCGAAGACGCCCGGGCGGCTTATTGTACTGTGGATCCTGTACTGCACCGTTAAATCTCTCTCCCCCTCTTTACAACTTCTTTTTTTGCGAGACGAGGTACAGCTGGAGTTCACAAAGTGCGTCCAAATCGCTCTTGAAAAATTATTCTCATTGATACCGGGGACGGGAAGTAATATTCATTGGTAATGCTGAAATATAACGCAGAGCCGTGTAAAAAGAGCGTACGAGCATGTTTTTTCGAATGCACCGCGGAAATAATTTCGGGGATCTTAAAAATTCCGTTCCTGTAAGATTAATCATCAGCAGTTGCCGAGATTGAAATACGGATAAAGCTATTGACTGGATATGTGACCTAATCTTTGGCAATGCGCGCTTTTCAGTATTTTCGATCTTCGTTTGTACCTGTGGGCTCAACTCGTAAAATAAATACATTTTTCGGTTTGAATTTTATTTTGTGAAATACCTAGCACAAAAGTAAAATAATCACTGAATACGACTCTATTAAGGAGAGATGGCCCACAGGGACTGTCAAGATCCGTGGCTGCGCTCGGTAATATACACGCAACACCGATAAAATACCGCAAAATTTTAGAAAGTTTCTCATTCTGTGAATATGAGGAACAAGTTCCACGAAGTTGATCCTAAGTACACCGAAAATAAATATCCAGAAGTTTTTAATTAAAATTCCATCGTCTCGGACTCAAATTATATTTTTTAAGGAAAGCTAATTATTCTCCAAAACGTTGAAAACATTTTTGCATAATGTAAAAAGATTAAATTTAAATTATGTTCGATTGACATATCGTTCCTTCAAAGCTGTAGCAGTCGATAAAATTAATCAGTGAAGATTAAAAAAAAATGAAACCTGAAGCGTTGGATATTATCCTGAAATTATAGTGGGGCAAAATGGGGATAAGGTTAAGGTCGCACACCATCGTGGACATAAATATGAGATGGAACGGAAAATCGATTGGTCTTATCGACCCGATCTTCAGAATCACGTTCAGGAATAGACTTGAAAAATTGCGTCCTCTTTCGCGACGCCGCTCAGAGAAATCACTCGGGACCGACGTGGTCCGGCGGGGGCGTTCACGAGGCGCCCATTTTACCCATCCGTGAAATCGAAGCAATCGAAAGGCGTGCCTTTAAAACGGAGCCCCGACCTTGTCCTGCCTCCGCGGTTCGACCGCGTTGTGCGCGAGGGAAAAATAAATGACGAACGACGGAGAAAAGAATCGCATACGCCACGGAGTATTATACGCAGTCGCCGTGGACGGGTAAAGGTAAAAAGAGAGAGAGGACGAGAGATAAAGAGAGGGTGTGAAATGGAGAGAAAATAGACACGAGGAGAAGTCGGGGGAAGGAATCGAGCCTTGGGGGACTCGAGAAGATGAAGCGTTAGTGCGATGCTACGGAGAGCGAGAGAGGATGGGACGTGGGAAGATGGGATTGTGAGAACGATGTCCCGCAGAGTGCAACTCCGTAGAGGCGTTAAATCATTTAGGGAAGAGGAAGAGGAAAACCGAGGCATATGGGATAGAAAATAGGAGAGGTAACCAAGAAAGAAGATACAAAAGAAATATATTAATAAATTCCCGAATTACCGTATGGATCCTAACCTAGGAGAGGAATAAAAAAGAAATTCTCTATTCTTAAACAGACCAGATTGAGACTCGGATGTCCATTCTTCCACCCAATCGTCCACAATAAACAAAGGTCACGAGGACATGCAATGGATGAGGATGTTTTTCCCTTTATATCAGAAAGGAGGATATTGTGACCAGGCGCGCACCCAGGATTTTCTCTTAGGGGGGCTCAGCCCTAAAAATACATGGGTAGATTGCTAGTTTTAGAAATTTCGTACGATATAAATATGCATAATTAAAGAAGTATCTGTATAATGATTATTAATTATAATCTGAGAGAAATATAAAAAGTCAAAAGAGTATATTTCCTGTGAAAGTACACATTTACAAGGCTAGTAAGAGATCTGAGGGGGGCTGAAGCCCGTCAGCCCCCCCTCTCGGTGCGCCCCTGATTGTGACAGTGATACGTGAAAAATGAAGAGTTGAAGTGCGAGAGAAGTAAAAGAAATAAATTAGATTAAACGTGAGAATAAGAGAAGGCGAATAGAAACTGAGAGTAAATAGGCTAAGTACCTATGTTTTTTAGTCTACTTTCCAAAAAAATGGGAAGTAGTCTTATGCAATCCCCTCGGTGTCTGTTTGTGTGTCCCTAACATATTTTTCATGAATGAAAATATTTCAACTAAAGTTGGTACATAGAATATGCAGATATATTAATGATCTATTTGGACCGGATCGACTCAGCGGGGGTGTCACAATTGCAAAGTTAAACTTTGCGGTAATTATGAATTTGGAAAGAATAGGCCCAACCGATTTCAACGAAATTTTGTATGAAGTGGGCTTGCAACATAAAAAAAACAAAATCAAGATGTTTAGTATAGATACAGAAAGCAGGGCTGCCACAATACAAGGAATAACAAAAAAATCTTTTTACACGTATTTGTGTTGAACAAATTGAACATCAATTTTAACCAAATTTAATACTTATAATATACACATATATACCAAACCATATCAGCAGATTTAAACCGAATCAGCCATACAGGGGTGACACAATTAGAAATTAAACTTTCAGGATTTGGAAGGAATTGGCTGAACGGATTTAAATTAAATTTTTTATATAAGATTTGTACAGCATACCATCATTAAATCTAGATGTTTAAAGCGAAGCTAAAGAGCATGGCTACCACAGTAAAAAGTTAAATAATATTTCTTTTACACTGTCCACATGGATTTTAAGCAAATAAAGTATATTTAATCTTCATACAAATAAATAACCATAATATCATATTTTAACCGGGTCGACTAAACATTTTTCTGTAATTATAAATTTCGAAGGTATTGGCTGAACGGATTTCAAAGAAATTTAGTTTATAGGGCGAGTATAGAATGGGAAAACGAGATATGTTTAGAGCGTATCGAAAAAGCAGGGCTACCACAATATAGGGAAAAATAATTTTCTGATTTCAAAGCAAATACATTAGTATACGATTATACTACGACGATTTTGACGAAAGGCACTTCTGTACCAGGGGAAACCTGAGTACACCCCTACTTCTTATATATTAAAATTGTATTAAAAGGAAAGTAGGCGAATTAATTCTTTCCAGAACTACTTGTTAATTAAAAAGTTCGCGAACTGATATTTGAAGTTAGTTATATGTTTGGTAGAGTGGATAGTATTAGCAGTGGCGGATTTAAGGGGGGTTGCACATGGCGCGCGCTAGGGGCCCCTCGAAGTAAGGGGCCTCGAACAAATGTTCGTGTATATAATCTCAGAAATACGTATTAAATGTCTCAATTTAAAAATCAGTGTAACCTCTCTATGAATCCATAGAAAAACGATCGTTAACAGGTGTCATAAAAGAGGTTAACCGTTAGAGGTGGTTTTCATTATATATTTAGATTGCAGGGTGCCGGACTGCTTATTGCCAGGGGCTCCCAAATGTTTAGCGGAAGGGGCCCCAGGAGGCGTAAATCCGCCAATGAATATTAGGGACAGAGTTCCAAAGTTTGCAGGCAGGTGATGTGAACTCCTGTAAAGGAAACAGAACGTGGAAGAAAGTAGAGAAAGGAAGGTGATAAAAGGGTGGAAGAATGAACACTGAGGAAGAGAGAACGGGAGGAGATGAGAGAATCAAACGATACGGGGAAAAAGTCGAAAGGGCTAGCGAAATAATAGCGGGAGAGCGAGGCAGAGAAAAACGGAGTCGGAGATATTTGAACAGGTTGACACACCGGCGCAGAAAGCCCGCAGGAAACGATAAATTACTCGGAGGAGTTAAAGAGGGAGAGAATGATCCGATTATGTCCGCCCTATATACGTACGGCCACCGAGGGGAATGTGACGTTTGGTCAGTTTCTTTTTTTGCCCGAGTTCGGTCGACCTCAACTTCAACCGACTCCTTACCTTGTAAAAAATAACCTTTCTCGTTTGCGGGAGGGAGACAAACGAAAATACCCCAATTTATTTATTTATTTTTTAACTACCTCATAAACAACCACTAACGACCTTATACGGCGAGCGTCATAACAAATACGAACACGAACAACCATACACTGGGCACCCGCGACCCTAGCATTGGGAGCCAGACATGCTAAACCACTCTATCGTGGCCGGCAAATTGACAAATGTTAAAAATAAACGTAATCTCGGGGCGGTTTACCATCCGTATCAAACGCATGGGGAAGGGGAGGGTACCTCTCTGACGCGGTAATGAGTTATTTGTATTCAACTCGCCCGAACGCGAGGGAAGAAGGGTTCAGAAAGACAACCGCGGTGAGAAGAGACAGAAGGGCACGGACGAGACACCGACAATAGAAATGCGACATGCGTAGGCGCTCGCACATGGGGTCCGTAGGTCAAAACAATCACAGCATTCACCTGTACAGGTAAACAACCAATTAATTATAATTGCTGAAGTTTATGAGTAGAGGGACTGCCTATGGAGCCGCCGTGCAAATATGCAATCAACAAAATACACACAAATGCAACCGACAAGGAAAAAAATCGATGCAGCTTACATTGCATAAACATTTTCGTAAACCTAAGCTTCTAGTCCATGCAACAATGTCAATGATTAGAGTAGTAAGTAATTAGGCGCATTTTGGGTCAACAATTCTGCAGCTGATATCGGGGAGTGCGGAGTGCACAAATTCGATATATTAAAATGTCATTGGGGACCATGTAATTTTTTTATGAATAAAAGTTATGAATTACTGTTTGCAACATTAAGCCCTTTAACTGCACGATTTTAATCCATGCAGCTAAATTTGTGTAAATCGATCTAGGCGACGGACTACCGAATTGCAAAAGCAAATGTTTTGGACTCAGGAGTAACGAATCAGAACATTTTTATGCAATGAAATCGATTTTCTGCACGAGCACTACACCGCTATATAGTTTTTGTATGACAAAGTGAAATTCTTCAAAGCGCGGAACACTTCATTATCGACGAAGAGAGGTATCCGTTGAATATATCCGCGAAAAATTATTCCATTACATCGGTTCTATATAGCGACGAAGCTCGATTCAGGAGTCGGCCGCAAAAAGGCGACCTTATCGAAGGCGATGATTTTTCACCGTATTTTGACGTGAAGGAAGGCGTGGAAAAAAGCCCTTTTCTCCTGCCCTGAACCCAGACACTTTTGTAGGTGAATGAATAGAGGAGCTGGCGGAGAGAATGCAGGGTGTTTGATAAATAAGTACCTAAAGCTCTGACTTGACGCCTTGCAATTTCTTCTTATGGGGATAGAGGAAAGATTGGGAGGACAAGTGTAACCCCAAGACTTTGTTGAACTGGAGCGCAAAACCCAACAAGTTTTTCAATTAGTGCTACCAGACTTTTTTGGAGAATGTTAATTCCGCGGTTGGATTAAGGTAGTCCGCTTTATCAAATGCCATTAAATGAAGCAACAGATGAGGAAAAGCGTTATGTAATATCATTGTATGCTTGGTGGTTATGAGCAAAACCCGTAGATAGAGGGTGCTCATCCGGTATCTTGTCTTGTGTACTTATACAAGATTGCATATTTATATATTTAGGTATCAAAACATTCCGACTCATTCGTTTTTGGACCTACATCATAATCAATTTATTAAAGCAGAAATTACTACCCAAAAGACGTCCAATTCGTTGATTTGTTCATTTAAAACATCGTTTCTCGCGCCACCGAGTTTGGAAACCACTGGGATAGATGGTAGTCGGCGTCATAGCATTTAATGCCATTTAATACAATATCGTATACTGAAAACCGCACCATAACATCCTTATTACTTTGGAAGATTTAGAAAAAACATTAGTGTGTAAACTCATCAAGTATGTTGTTTAGAGATGGAGCTGGAGGAAAATGGTAAACACGCAAAAAAGGGAGAGTGGAGAGAAAATGAAGACCCGAAGCCAATGTTGGCTATCGTTGAGGAAAGCAACGACGCACGGAAAGGCACGTGACACTGACGCAATTACGGGCGCAAACTTTCATTTTCTCTCTCTAGTTGCTTGAGCGCTAGAACGATATAAAAAAAGGGCAAATGGAATAATGTCGGACTGGTAGTGAAGTTTTTTGTTATCTTTTCTCGAGCGCAGGTTCGCTGCTATCGCTGAGAAAACTATGCGACTGTGAGTGCCGAGTATCTTTTTTTCCGTCTTAAGAATGAATCCTAATGCTCTATCTCAATCAAAAATATCTCATACTCTTATTGGATAATCTTTGAACCAAATCGCAGATCGATCCCAAAAAAGGCCAAAAAGGGATAAATAATTTCGATTTTTTTTCCAGGAGAAATGCACCACTGATCAAGCATCTCTAAATCTACGAAAATGTTATCTGCAAGTTACGCTATCAAAAGGATATTATTGCAAGAGCGAAAAGTGATCCTTCATAAAAAGCGTTTTTTAAGATTATTGCTTTTAATTTATGCGGTGCACGATGAGCATAATCAAAATCAATAGACGCAGTATAATGTCTATTAATTGCCGCTTATAGTGTAATATTGTTACATGAAAAATTCCAAAACATTGACCAAAAATGATAAATAATAACTAAGAAAATTTTGCGATTTTTTGGCATACTTGATGAAAACAAACACCTTCCATCAGTCGATACTGGGTAAAGAAATAGGTAAAATAAAAAAAAGAAAGCACTTCAAAATAAAATTTTAAAGTAAGTGATTATCTTAGGTATCTCCATTAGCCAATGTTTTGGTATAGTCTTTAGTAATAAAATGTGCTCGATAATTCTCTACTGAATTAAAGAAATGACTGAATAACATCGACCGAGGAAGAGTGATTTTGTGGGATTGCATATTATAAAACAATATAAAAAATGTAACGTAATTTAGAACAAAAAATTCAAGTCAATACACAGAAACAAAATTATGTTATTTAAAAAAGAAATTATTGTTAAAACAACCGCCATATTGGCTTCAAATCATTTATGGGTTCAAACCCAATTTTACATTATGCATAAGATGGCTGAAGACTTCGTTAGAAAGGAGCCAACATATCGGAGATAAGGTTATTAGCACAATAGGCACGCAAGCCTCGCATTAAATCGTTGGCATAGACAACTCACTCTCATCGCGAACCACGATCGCTAGAGATAAAAAAACGCGAGAAATATTTCCCCCGTCGCAAACCATCGTCGTTCGCACGATGAATTTTTCAAATCGAACGGCTGCCGCGGCCATTAGCCGAGTGAAAGGAGAGAGAAACGTGCTACGGCCGTGGGAATTAGATCCAAAATGCGACCGAAGGCGCATTATAAAACCGACCGAAAGAGTTTTTAAATAAAACAAGAAAAATTGGCTAACGGATAAAAAACAGGTTGCGGCGTAAGTCGGAACCGAAAGCGAACCAAAAAAAAATGAAAGACGAGCCCCAACTTGCAGAGGATTTCTTTCCTCTCGGGCGTGACGAAGAGGACCTGCGACACCAACCGACAAGGAGCAGCCGTTAAATACAAAATAAAGGAAAACGCGGTGCGGTGCGTCTGCGCGAAAAACAAATAACCGCTCCGAAAAGGGTAGCGGCAGAACACTACCGTCGGCACAGCACGTCCGCGAGAAACACTCCCCTTTATTAAAAATAAGAGCCGACACGAACTCGATTAATCTATTTTTTCGTTTTTCGTTTTTTTTCGGAGAAACGCGGATCTCGAAGAGGAGAGGAGGAAGATAGGAAAAAACCTACCGACAGGCGGCGCGGCAATCGGCATCTCCCTTTCTTTCGTGTGCGAGCAATGGGGCGGCGCTTCAAAGAAACGTGAGAAAACTTGACCGAGTCCTTTTTTTTCTGGCCATCCGAAACCCTCATGAATATTTACGCGGAGGTTTCTTAACGCAAGGGAAGAAGACCTCTCTCCATCTCTCTCCCCATCTCTCTCTCCCTCTCACACACACGCAACAAGGAGAGTAATACGAAAACAGCAGTCCCGAGTGCAGAGAGAGGAGAGAGAGAGAAAGCAGGGGTTAATTAATTTTCAACTAGATGCTGAATAAAACATTCAGCGGTGCACACCCGGATCAATTTACCGCCAATTCTCTCGATCTGCAATAAATTAAGCAAATTATCCGAGGGAATAATAGTCTGCCAAACTAAATCCCGTACCTTTTAAGTAATCGGCTTAAATGGATATCCGTTATACATGAAACGCACGCACATCTCGGAGACCCAAACAACCCGAGGAATCCGATCAGTGACGAGAAACTCCCGCATAAGAATTTCAAGGAGTGTTAAATGGTATATTACTACCCACAAGATCCCAAGTATAGCTTAAACTGATTTAACCCTCATTCCGTCCTATTATCGGTTTGGTGCCGACTGGATTCTTGGAGTTTATAACCTTAAAAATTCAACGAATTATTTTACTGTTAAGCGACCACAAAGTAAAAAGTAAAACTACCCGTGATTACTTTCCGAAATGGATTAATCCACAGTCACCATTATATATCTTAAAAAATGATGGCTAAAGGTTTTTCGGTATCACGGGGAATGGCATAGTTATAACTTTGTTGGCCCAGATGCAAGAGCTAATGGTGGACAATAAATAAAACATTGAGCAAAAATAAATTCTAATTAACGTTAGGAAATCTGTAGTAATACTAAATATTATTTTGACCTCACAAGAATACAGGAAATATTATTTTGTACATTTATAAAGGGAAATAAAAGTTGATACTTTTAGAGCTTCTAATAGTACTAGTTTCTAATGCCCCCCTCCATCGGCGGTGGACCTTTTCCATAGCGTAAGCTGCGTTGATGTAGATACGCTACCGGTAACGAGACTTCCAATTTCTATTATGCGAATATAATTTTTGAGGCCCGAACGACATCCTCTTCGAGAAAACTTAAAAAATAATTATACAAATAAATGAAATATGAAAAGGGATAAAAAGTTGTCTGAAAATGTTCATTTTGGAAAGTTATATATAACAAAACATAACCCGATAATAATAATGCGATATGAATGATACGTCCATCGTGATTGAAAAAATTAAAACTAAATCACCAAAAAATGCCCACGCATATTTAAATTTCCCTCATGATAATTACCACCACCCGTCATTGGTGCGCGACAAGCGTGCCTATATTTTTAAACATGGATATCTTTAGGCGCCTTATAATGCCTCAAAAACTTCGCATTTACTGTTAAAAATGACAGCCTGCACGCCATGAAATTAAAAATACAAACAAAAACCCCACCTCTCGACATCATTAACCGTGTAATCATCACCCGAAAGGGGTTTTTCGTGAAATAGATATCAACAACACCGTCGCAGGATTATGGAAGTGGCCATTAATTTCACCATAATTTATTCCGCTCCGTGTTCTGGTATCAGACTTTTACCAGACTTTTTCCCAACTCTCCCTCAAAACTAGTAAAATAAAAAAAAGAGGGGCGACGCGACAAAAATCCTCCGGAGACCTTTTTTCCACCTCTCGGCCTTGTTATTTTTCAATGTTGCCGCGGGGGAGAGAAGGGTTGGAGCGGTATAAAAAGAGAAAAATAGCGCGAGGAGAAGGATGATTCTAGGTTCGTGGTCATGGGAGGGCTTAGAGAAGACATAATAGCGGGGGACGCACGAGGAAGTGGAACGGGAGGAAAAGGAGGTGTAAGGAGCGGAAGGCGAGATACCGAGTAACAGGGAGTGGGTGACTACAGACGCGCCTCTCTCTCTCTCCAACCACCGAAAGAACGCGAAACGCCGCCAAGGCCAGAGCGAAACCGCTCCTCTTGGAGGAGATTAGGACGAGAGAAACGAGATGGGAGGAGGAGAATAATGGAAGCAAAAACATGGCGCCTAGTGGGCTCATCGAATTTCTCGAAACAGGGGGGAAAGGAGGAGGGTGGCAGGGGTTGAGCGACCTTCAATCCCAACCCATTTATCCCCCACCTTTTACGGCCCCATTCCGACCGAACCTTTCTCTCTCTCTCATTCTCTCGACAATTTAACACACGTGAAGATCGGGCGCTATCTCCACCACCACCACAACCGCCGCCGAACAGCACCTGTCCCGGGGAACCATTATCCTCCTCTCGGGACTCTCCCTCTCGACTCCATAGGTCGTGATAGATTAATGAGAGGCGGTTTACACTTCGCCATAACCCTTTCGTCTCGCTGCCGGTGTCGCCAAAAAAGAGGCGAGGCCGGGATAAAAAACTCCTATTAATGAACAACCTGTCCGTTTACGTGCGTCGAGAAAGGACCAAAATGGGGCCTCAAATGTGTAAAATAACCATGCATCGTCGGTTAAACTTAAGAAGCCTTTATTTTATAGTATGATTTCGGTCGTTGAAATCTCTATACGCGGATTTTTATGAGGAGATAGCAGAAGTCCAAAAAGCTCACGCACAGCAATTTACATACGTAAAATGCAATCCAGTTTTTTACAGAAAACTAGTAACTTAAGGCAGCGGTTCCCAACCTGGGGGTCGCGAAAACGGAACAATGTATGTATGTTTATGTAATAGTTTCACTATTTTATGTTTTTTAATTTTTTTGAAGATGTGATATAGTATTTTGTTAAAAATTATTAAATTCCTACTAAATGTAGGGTACAAATCGCAATATAACCAATGTTATAATGTTTCTAATATTTTGAAATTAATGCTATATTTTATATTTACTGGTAGATAGATGGAGATAAGCTGACCGCGATAACTTCGGCTGCCTTAATAGGAGGGTCGCGGATGCTTGAAGGTTGTGGACCGCTGATTTAAGGTAAAAACTAATACATCGTTACCAAGAAACATTTTCACTATGCTTACGATAGACTGAAGAAAATTTTCCTCGATGATAAATGTCACGCAGAAAATTAAGAAGTTTCATGAGAACTTAAAGGAGATTACTGCCAACTTTTTGGGGGATGCACAAACGAAGGCTACACGTTGATTTAATTAAGTGAAGATCATTGATGATCCATAGTAAAAAATCACAGGAAAGAGCATAACAATGCAGCTAACGTGAACCGCCGCGAGATCACAAATCATTGACAGTATTTCCAGAAGTAATAGTAATAACCAATTGACGGAACTCGATAACAATGATACCTAGCTGCATATGTGTATCACAAGCCCCTAGTTAAACAACACGAAAAATATTTAAAAAATTGACCTCGTTACCGCAAAAAATCCATTTCAGAACTTAATTCTAACCGTATTATAATGTAATACTAAATACACAACCGTATTTAGTATGTATTTCCCGAAGATCAACAGAGGTGTACCATCTATAAAAATATTCTAATTGATAATTCATCATCATCTTCACGGATTAGTCTACTAGCCTGTCCCGGTACCCATTGGATACTTATAAGAGCAAAGAATTTTTCAGTGAATGGGATGGTTCTAAAACAATGCACAACCCCCAACATGGAGGATAAATTCTTATCCACGCAAACACACTTTCACAAAAACATTCCTGGTGAAGAAAAGCCCGGTGCTGATATTAGCCTACTCTTACGAAAAACACCAAAGGGGTAAACTGCTTAACGTTTCTTCCGAAGGACGTAACTCCAACTCATTAAATCCAATTTTACACGATAAATAATCGGAATGGATGAAAAACCCGGTAAAAAATATATCTTTTTCCGTGAAAGCATTAACCATGTCATCAGCAGTCTAGCGGTAAGCGGGAATAGACAAAACGCCTCCTTCCGCAGCCCATTAATCTACCAAAGCACATTTTTATACCCTCCTCCTTAGAGCCGCGGAGGATCGTAAAAAAACCGCTTATGACAATTACAAAGGATAGCGGGCGACGTAACGCTCCTCCCGCGAGATGGCTCTAACTAAAAAGCCGTGTAGAGAATTGTCGAGGGGATGAGGGAGGCTCCAAACAATAACACTCCGGTGCCATGGTTCTCCTATCTCCTCTTATCTGCGCAAGAGAACCTTTTGAACATCGATTGCCGACAGAAAAAAAGAGGCGAGCGGCGAGTTTGAATCGAGGAGAAGGGAGGAGTGCGATGAGGCAAGCAAAGAATGTATACGTTCCAGGACAATGGAGGTGGCGTTGGAGGGAGGCTGAGCGGATGTGAACGGTATCAGATGCGGGAGAAGATGGAAGTCCGCCGAGGAATCGGAGGAGGCTTAAAGGCAAAGAGTTGGGGTGGGAAGGAGAGGAAAAAGGAGCGGGCAGATGAGTTGTCGTCTTCAAAAGAGTTGGAGGAGAGACAAAAATAGCGATGGCCGACATCGGAGAACGAGCGGATTTAAGAGTGTTTCTTTCACCGCGAACTATTTATTTATTTCGCTTCCGTTGCGAGTAAAGGTAGGAAAGATGAGAACGCGATGCAAAATGAGAACGATGAGAACTGAAACAAAAGGATGAGCTACCCCGTTAGCCAACTGCAAGTCACTGAGAAGCAGATTTAAGATTTTCGCAGGACACGAAAGGTAGTTCTGACGTTATCAAAACATTTAGAGACTAGTGCGAAGGCTCAATTTTGATCACCTGGAAAAAACATTTTTCAGACAGATATTTCTTCATTACCAATTTCTTTTCCATTCTAATGATTTCACCTAAGCAGCGATTTTTGTTTTTCCTTATGTAAAAATGATAGTTTAAAACAATCCCCAAACTTTGCAATTTTAAGAATTTTATGCTTTATCCATTATGGGATACTAATGCTACACATTTCTGCCAAATTTTAAAGTTGTAGCACTTATAGAAGTGAAATAATATTTTTCTAATTGTTTCAATTTTAAACATTAACGGCCGCCGAAATATATTTATGGAAAGAATCAAATGTTTAATTGTGCAAATGCACCACTCTGCAAATAACTTGAAAATTTCAGCTTCCTAGCTCATCCCGTAGTGCGTAAACATTTACCTATTTGTTTTAACTAAGAATTTTTAACTGCCAAACAAATTAAAATATCAAAATTTCTATAATCTCTAATTCGGTTTTTTACAAATCCTACCTCTAAAAAAATTTCAGCTCCGTAGCACATTCGGAAATACATAAACATTAAAATTTTTTTAAAACAATTGCGAATTTTTAGCGGCCGCATTGTTGCACTTTTTCAAGATTTTCGTTTTTTCTAGTCGGTTTTGCACAATATCCTACATAAGAAAAAATTTCGAATCTCCAACTCATCTGGAAGTGCCTAAACATTAGTATCCTCCTATATGTTATCCTAGTAGAAGGTGCTTGCATTCTGCAAGCATATCATCTCACCTTGAAAAAACATTAATTTTTCAGAGATATTTCATCTTGAGAAATATTTCTTCAATTCTAAAGATTTCTCCTCTGGACGGGTTTTCGCTTTTCATTATGGAAAAATAATGGAGTAAAAAAAAAAATCACTAATTTTTGCAATTTTCGAAATACATATTATACTTTTCCCACATTGAGTTAATAATGCCACACATTTCTGCCAAATTTTAAATTTATAGCACAATTAGAAGTGAAATAACATTTATCTAATTGTTTAAAATTAAACAATTTTTAACGGCCGCAATAACAATTTCATGGATGCATTAAAATGTTTATTCGTTTAGGTCAACTAAATTCTAAATAATTTTAAAATTTCAGCTCCCTAACTTTCCGCGTAGTGTCTAAACATTTACCTATTTGTTTAAACTTTAAGAATTTTTAACGGCCAAACAAATTAAAATATCAACATTTCTATAATCCCTATTTCGTTTTTTTACAAATCCTACATGTGAAAAAAATTTTTAGCTCCATATCTCATTCGGAAAATCATAAACCTTGAAAATTTGTTTAAACAATTGAGAATTTTTAACGGCCGCATTGTTACACTTTTTTAAGGTTTTTGTTATTTCTAGTAGGCTTTGCACAAAATCCAACCTAAGAAAACAATTTCGAATCTCCAGCTCATCTGGAAGTGCCTAAACATTAGAATCCTCCTATGTGTTATATATATGTTATCTTACAACTTTAAAATTTGGCAGAAATGTGTAGCATTAGTACCCCATAATGGAGAAAGTAAAAAATTCTTAAAATTGCAAGGCTTGGGGATTGTTTTAATCTATTATTTTTACATAAGGGAAAAACGAAAATCGCTGCGGAGGTGAAATATTTAGAATTAAAAAAAATATTTGTAATGATGAAATATCTGTCTGAAAAATGAATGTTTTTCAAGATGAGATGAAATGCTTGCAGTATGCAAGCACCGTCTACTAGTATGTTATATCCTCCTCCTCCTCTGTAAGTAACGTCTATATATAATGATGTTATATCGTCCTCTGTAAGGAACGTCTATATATAATGATAACATACAACATATATAGGAGGATAATAATGTTTAGGAACTTCCAGATAAGCAGGAGATTCGAATTTTTTTCTGAGGCAGGATTTTGTGCAAAAACGACTAGAAAAAACGAAAATCTTGAAGAAAGAGCAACAATGCAGCCGCTAAAAATTCGCAATTGTTTAAACAAATTCTCAAGGTTTATGTATTTCCTAATGTGGTACGGAGCTAAAAAATTTTATAGATAGAATTTGTAAAAAAAACGAAAGAGGGATTATACAAATTTTGATATTTTCATATGATTGGCAGTTAAAAATTCTGAAAGTTTAAACAAATAGGTAAATGTTTAGATACTACGGGGCGAGATAGGGAGCTGAAATTTTCAAGCACCAACTACTAGTATTTTATATCCTCCTCCTCTGTAAGAAACGTCGATATATAATGATAACATAAAGGAGGATACTAATGTCCAGCCCAAACTACTAAAGTTGGAGAGCTGAAAGTTTCAGATTTTGTAGATATGATGAAGAAACCTACAGATAAAATGATACTTCTCACTTAAGTGACATGAGTTCAACTCCATAAATTCTAAAAGTTGCGTTTTTTCCCATAAGAAAAGCATTGCGCCATTTTTGTAAATTAATTTTGGGCACTTGCCCGTAAGCTAGAAAAATGAAATTTTCAGTGTTGCTAGACGGCCACAATATCTATTAAGAATTATTGTTAGTTTTGCTTACAGTGTCCTGGGTTCGACTCCAGATACCCGGAATATCTCCCATAAGTTAGCATGGGAAAAAGTTATCCCAGTGTGTAGACCAATCTAATAGGTTTAAGAAGCTGAAATTTTGCAGGTTTATAGAACTATTCTCATAACCAACTATAAAAATCGAAAATTTCTAAATTGTTAATTTTTAGGGGTTGTTTTAACCCCATTTGAACATTAAAGTTTAATAATTTTTATCTTGCAAACTATATGCTGTAGGTTTGAGTTTTTGAAATCATTTTGTAGCAAATTATACATAGAAAAAAAGAAAATTTTAAAAAAGTTAAAAAATTTGACCACTAATAATTTGCAAATGTTTAAACATATTTTTGAGGTTTATGTATTACTGAATGTACTACGGATCTGAAATTTTTTTATAGGTAGAATTTGTAAAAAAAAAACGAAATAGGGATTATACAAATTCTGATATTTTCATATGATTGGCAGTTAAAATTTCTTAAAGTTTAAACAAATAGATAACTGTTTAGGTACTACGGGATGAGCTAGGAAGCTGAAATTTTCAAGTTATTTACAGAGTAGTGTATTAGAATAAATAAACATTTGAATCTTTCCATAAATATATTGCGGCGGCCGTTAAAAACGTTTAAAATTTAAACAATTAGAAAAATATTATTTTACTTAGGGGCCATCCTTAAATGATGTCACAACATTTTTGGGATTTTTGACCCCCCCCCCCTCCCCCCTCTGTCACAAAGTGTCACATAGAGCTTCACCCCCCCCCCCCTCCCATGTCACAAAGTTGTCACACAGTCCCTTAAGAAAGGAAGATTTTTTGTATATAACTAGAGTTAACAGACTTCAATTGCTAAAAATGAAAGACGTATTCAAGAAGATTCGGTTGTTTGCAAACTGGTCTGCAGTGTTTGATTGCCATTGTGACGCGACGCCATGGCAAGTGGCATGGGTGTGCCGGCCCTTGCAATTGTGTCAAATTTTACCATTGAACGATGAAATGCCAATATATTGGGCCGAGGGTCTAGCGGCATTAATGGCCGCTGTGTCCATGTGTAAAAATGCTCCCATGTATTCAAACATTAATGTATATACTGACAATATGCCTGTATTAGCCGCAGTCCAGAAAGGCTCTGGATTACTATTTTCATGTGATATGTATATTGCTTTGCTTATGCTACTAATAAAGGATTCGTCACGTAAGGTGACCTGGCGGTACGTTCCGACAGCGACCAATTTGGCCGATCGTTCTTCCCGGACCATCCTACCTCCCTATGCCATCTCGGCCAGCGATTGGCTCACCGCATTTGGGGTGGTATATAGGTGGGATGACACCTGGGTAGGAGGTCGGTCAGAGTAGTCAATGTCGGGGCGTGCCGCCAGCTCAATAACAGTCAAGGAGACTAGAACATAGAGGAGGACTAGAACACCAACACAATAACAACTTAAGCTGATAATTAAGTATACAGCTTAATATAATAGTTATTGGAGTTTTTCTGTGAGGTTTATTTTTGCATTATGTTTTTCAACTGTTATTTACAAGTTTCCACCAGAGGGCCAGTGGCAGGAAAGATGAGTCAAACAGGAGAATAAATAAAAGTTAGTGAATGTCACTTCAAGAAAATCAAGGAAATAAAGCACAAGATCTTGGCAAAAATCTTTACTTATTTGTGACATCACATTGTTTTACATATACTCCCCCCCCCTTGTCACAAAATGTCACATATTCCAAGACCCCCCCCCTCCCCCTTAAGCGTGACATCATTTAAGGATGGCCCCTTATAGAAGTGCTACAATTTTAAAATCTGGCGAAAATGTGTAGCATTAGTACCCCATAATGGAGAAAGTAAAAAATTCTTAAAATTGCAAGGCTTGGGGATTGTTTTAATCTATTATTTTTACATAAGGGAAAAACGAAAATCGCTGCGGAGGTGAAATATTTAGAATTAAAAAAAATATTTGTAATGATGAAATATCTGTCTGAAAAATGAATGTTTTTCAAGGTGAGATGATATGCTTGCAGTATGCAAGCTACTTCTACTCGTTATATATAGACGTTTCTTACAGAGGAAGAGGATATAATATCATTATATATAGACGTTTCTTACAGAGGAGGATATAACATATATATTATTCACATAAACGCTACAATTGGGAGCAGGTCCCGGTGGCAGCGGTTCCCCATCACAACTCAATGCATAATACCCACATTACATAATACAAATTGGGTTTACTTAATACAAAAATATAAGCTTTTTGATGCCATTTCCTATACACTATATACTACTTCTTAACTTCAAGTCACAGGAACTCCCGTCACAACAGCTTAGGTATCACTCAATACATAATGCCCAAATTACATAATAAAATTTGAATGTACTTAATACAAAAATATAACCTTTTTTGATAGTAGTTCCTTTACACTATATACAACTTCTTCACTTCAAGTCACAGGAACTCTCGTCACAACAGCTTAGCTACAAACTACAACATGTTTCATTTGTTATTTGTCTATACAACTACAAAAATTTAGAATAAGTAAATAATCTTCTTCATGAATTTAAAAAAAGTCGACCCTAATTTGACATTAGATAGTTATTTGGAGTATTGTGATTAAATTATAACCCTACTATGTTTATTTACAATAATTAACGCGGCTTGGTGGCGCAAGTCCTATAAAAAATAAAATACTAACCTACAAATACTCATATTAAATATTAAATACTAAAGTTTTTAACAATTTTACTTTTAAATGCTTTCTCGTTTTGAGGAAAGGGCATAAGAAGTTCTTCTGGTAATTCATTCCAGTCCACTGCTGTTCTATTGGAAAATGAATATTTACCAACAACTTTTCTTTGAACTGGGAGCTTTCGCATATCCATCTCCTAAACTCCTTCACTCCCCCTGGCCTCAACCTTCGATAGCTTTTCACTCCCTTTCTGTCTTCTCCCAACACCCTACCAATCCCCAACCCCCTCCGCATCCTCCAATCCTCGACCTTTCCGCACTACCCTTCCACCCCCATGCCTCCACCCAGTGTCACCGCCATCAGTTTTCTCTCTGTAGCTGATGAAGGAGTAGTTCCGAAAGCTTCTACGTTTGTGATGTTTCTGTGTTTTAGTGTTCTTTTACGTGTGTCGCTTCGACATCCCCGGGGCCTCGCCAACCTGAAGTCGTCCGATTGGTGAGTGCTCACTGGGTTTCCTCATCCCAACACCTTGTTGACATCCATATATATATATATATATATATATATATATATATATATATATATATATATATATATATATATATATATATATATATACACACACATACATACTCTCCTCCCGAGAAATGCCGGACGTTTTAGCTAACACGTATATATATCTATATATATATATATATATATATATATATCTATTCAATATATATGGAGAAAGTCTAATGCAAGAAGCTTTAGAAGGCACAGGGGATTTCAAAATTGGAGGAAGGATTTTAAGAACAGTAAAATACGCAGATGATCAAGTACTTCTAGCAAGAAAGGAAGAGGAGCTACAAAAAATGATAAATAGACTAGTGATAACAGGTAGAAAATACGGTATGGAAATAAATACAGAAAAATCCAAGGTCATTCGAATATCGGGTAAAGAAGAAAATCTGAACATAACTATTGGGGGAAAGCCATTAGAACAAGTTTCAGAATATAAATACCTTGGAAGTATCATAACACGAGAGGCAAAATGTACGGATGAGATCAAAACTAGAATAGGAAAAGCAAAAGCGGCTTTCAGGAGAAAGAAACAACTACTTACAGGGAATATAAGGGAAGATATCCGCAAGAAGTTGATAAAATGCTACGTATGGAGTATAGCATTGTATGGGGCAGAAACATGGACGCTAAGGAAAAATGACATCAAATACTTGGAAAGCTTTGAAATGTGGACTTGGAGGAGAATGCTGAAGATAAAATGGACAGATAGGATGAAAAACGATGAAGTGCTACGAAGAATAGGAGAGAAGCGAATGATTATACAGACTATTAGAAAGAGGAAGGCTGACTGGGTTGGACATTACCTGAGGAGAGAGAGTATGATTAAAGACGTGTTAGAAGGAAAACTAGATGGGAAAAGGGAAAGAGGCAGGAAAAGGTTTCAGCTGATAGACGATTTGAAAGGGAAAGAGAGTTATCAAGATATGAAGAGGACAGCGGAAAATAGGAGTATATGGAGAACCAGGTTTAACCATGAATAATCACGGACCTGTCTACGGACAGACTACCTACGATGATGATATATATATATATATATATATATATATATATATATATATATATATATATATATATATATATATATATACATATATACGTTTGTGATGTTTCTGTGTTTTTACATATATATATATATACATATATATATATACACCCATCAAATACTAAATCAGGCCACGACAAATTTGCTTCTGATTTAGGAATCCCAAAACTTTGGATACAGAATTGATGCCTAGGAGTATACACTAGTTGGCGAGGCATACAGTTCTTTAGAATCTTTGAAATAAAATGCATATAATGAAGATTTAACAATAAAATGGGAGTAAACAGATTTAGCACGATGAAATTTCGAGGTGCCATGGCGACTGGGCGCCCGGAATTTGAAGAGATCTGCACTACGTGCTTTCCGACTCTTTTTATATTAATGAAAACAAAAACGTATTACATAAAGAATTTTTTATTAGGTTTTTGACGCTTCGTTGACCTGTCGTAGCATCGTAATAAATATGGGATGAATTTTCAAATATATTATTAATTAAAAGGAACTATTAATTGGAATTTTTTTAGGAATTATACACACCGATTTTTTTCAGGTTTTGCCTTTTTGTATTTTTGAGAAACAATTTTCCTAAGAATGCAATGATACGCATGGCTTACTAGGTCCGTAGCCCCGATTAATCTCCTACACTTATATTTCTTTATAATAGATGGAATATGAACGAATGGGTTGGCACTACAAAAAAGGTCACTCCGTGGATATAAACAATATCTGCCACACTCAAAAATAATACGATCCTTGCCCCATACGTTCTGAGTTAGTCCTTTCAAATATCGGGTGCCATTGAAGTTATTAAAACTTGGAAATTTATCGAAGATGACTAGCTAGCGACTCATTCGTATCAAATAATTATGTAGTTTACATGGGCCTGCCACCCCATCATCACTTGCTGCATATCGATTTTAATTACATAGTACAGCAAATGAGAAGGTATAGTGAAGTTCTGATGCAAGGCCAAGAAGATCGTTCGAAGCTTCAAACGATGGTAAAGATTACATAGAAATACATCGCCCAGGGTTGAAAAATACCATTCCAAATAAATTAAACCTACGCAACTATCAGCCGTATCACACCACCTGATCCTATTCATAATTCTTACCAATAGGTAGGACGTGCCACGTTCAATCTATTAGACGTGAAGACCATGTAATTATTTAGAGATAAAATCTACAAAGACGGTCGTTGCCAGGTGTGCCATAGCGTTTGAAGGATGACAATAGGTTGAACAAGATGATTCAAACGGAACTTATTATGCCTACTTTCCATTTAATCATTTATTTAATAGTGATATTGCCTTTAATAGATTTAAAATCACCGCGGATATATTGCTTTTTGTGTTTCCAAATTTCATAATTTAGCGTAATAAAATATTACAAATACATTCAAACGGAATATTAAATTGAACACGCGTATTTATGCGGCAAAATAACGCGTGTATGTATTAGACTAGGAGCTCTGCCCCTACGCGCTACGCGTGTCAACCCCGTGCCTCGCTCCGCAAGGCGAATTCGTCTGTTGCCCGTTTGCAACCCTGAACCTCCTCATTTCGGCATATATTTAAGGTAGAAAATTATATCTAGCCCTATTTTCGGACTTCTATCTCCCTTTGTCCTATTCCCCTCTCTCTCTCTCTACTTCCCTATATGCCCCTGCCTCCCTCCCCTCAAACCTCCCGCTTTCCCAAACTTCCACTTGCCCTCATTCTCTCCCCCCCCCCTTTCCCTCTTTCTCTCCTATCTCTCTCTTCTTCCTTCTAACATTCACTCTTTCTTTTCCCCATTCTCCCGTTTTCCTCCGTGTCTCAACACGATCCTTTATAATTTTATGAGTACGGCAACAATGTTAGTTGTTCTTGGCAACGAAATATTTTATTCACAAAAAACTTCAAATTTTCGCCTACAGTACAATTTTATGACTCAATTCGAATACTATTTGAAAATATACGATAGCAAAATAAATTTGCGTTCTTTTGCACTTATGATGGTACAGGTTTCTAACTTCGAGAACAATTATAAGTAATTTTAAAAAGTAAACGAAAGATGTCTTACACTCTTTTACGTTTAAATATAATGGAGCATGGAAACTTACCTGGCATCGAACCCATCTACTTATGTTAGATAACTGCATATTTGTCACATGCAGAACCTCACGCCGAGTGTTATAATTAAAGTTTCGTCAAAATCGGACTGACCTATCGCGATTTATTTACCCCGTGATCTACCGCGTACATGCCGAGTTTGAACGCCAAATTTCATATGAAAGTCCTCTTTAGAAACATGCTTGGCAGCAACAATGCTCCAATGTTAATCTTATGGGAATTTTTCGAATTTTCAAATTTTTTGTGGCACTTAACTTAAAAAATTCCCGTTTCGCAATTTTTTCTTTGTTTATTAGTCATGAACAATCAGTCTGAATCAGGAGCGGATCCAGAAACTTCCCAAGGGGAGGGCGATCGCCCCAATTGCCGCTCCCCCCTCTTGATTCCGTCTCTGCCGAAGACCATACATTTTGAAAATCCCTACCTCCATCAGAACCTTTCTTTTCCTTATCATACATCATACATCTTTGTTGTAGAAACAAGGAATGTTGCGCGCAATGAATTTAAGAATGTACCCAGTGGAGGGCAATGGGGTCGTCCAAGGAGAGGGCGATCGCCCCCATCGCCCCTCCCTTGGATCCGTCACTGGTCTGAATGTTTTCAGCATTTTAGCTCAAACGGAAGTAAAGATAGTTTCTGTAACACACATTAGTGCGGTTATAATATAGAGGACTATACCGAATCCAACAATAGTGGCTGCTATGGCAACACTTTCGTAATGAGTGATAAAAACAACAAAACGCCACTATTTACGCAAAGAAATGTAATCGATAAGCAAAATTCTACGATAAGAATTAAAATCTTCATTCCTTTCCTCAGAGAATAGTACAAATTTCGCATCAATATTACAATTCTAAGATATTTTAATGTGCAAGAGAAAATTACCCTGCACGACGGAATTCAGATTTCCTATGTAAATCAAATGGGAAGGATAGCTCCTGGAATCGAACCCGGGACTTCAATCTTCGCAACAAAAACTATCCTCGAGAGCTCGGCCCAAGTAGCAATAGATTTCCACAAAGTGTTATGAAAGTCGGTCTATCGGTTCAAAAGTCAACAGGGGGAGGGGCAGACAGACACAACGACACAAGGCTTAAAATTCTCATATATCCCGCACAACGCACGATATCTGTATGAAAGGACTTTTTTAATTTATCGCTTCGTGTATTTTCTTAGCTACTTTCTACTTTCTCATGTACAAAACACGCAGGGAAAGTAAAAAATTGGCTTGTAGGTTATAATGAATTTGCAGATTTAGCGTGTCCGAAAAATTTTATTTTTTCAATTCCGTCCGTCTATAATGTGCGCGCATAGCGAGTATTCCGTGAGCTGCAGAGAACCTAGTTTGTGAAGACAAACACCTTAACCATCGCGTTAAAAATAATCTTACAATTAGTAAATTCTGCATTCTCCATTGAATCTTTCGAAAAAGGAAGAAAAAGTCCGAGAATTCGACTCGACGCATGCTCGGGTGTGAAGGGAAAGGAGGAAATGAAACCGGGGATTGGATGGGAGGAAAGGTGTTCCTTTCTCTCTTTCTCTATCTCGCGAGGAGCACGTGGCCGAGGATGCTGGGCGGCGCTTTAGCGGCCACTGAAGGGGGGACGGCATTGTTTCAAGGGCGCCGAGTCGTTGAGCCCCCCCCCCCTCCCCAGCCTTCCCCTCACCAAACTATCCCCCCCAACCTTAGAAATACCCCTCTTGCTCTCTCTTCGAACAAACTGGAGAGAATGTCCGGACGCAATTCCCTATTCACCGCTGGAGGAAAAAAGGAGGGATGAGGAAATTCACGGAAGATGGGAGGAGAGAGAAAAGGATGAGGAAGCGTGTCGTGGATGAGAGGGGTGGGGGAGGAGAGGCAGGAACTGGGAAGAAGGTGTGAGAGGAAAAGCGTATCGAGATAGAAGAGAGGTGTAAGGTTAGCTATAGAGGGAGGGAGAGAGAAGAGGATGGAGGGTTAGAGAAGGGGAGGGAGGGATAAAGAAGAGAGAGGGATAAAGAAGAGGGAGGGATTAAGAGAGAGGAGGAAGGGAGGGAGGAAGTGGAGGGAGAGATAAGAGGAAGGAGGGAGAAGAGGGAGGGAGAAGGGCAGGGAGGAAGAAGAGGAGGGAGGAAGGGGTGGGAGGAAGAAGGAGTGAGAGGAAGGGAAGGGAGAAGGGGAGGGAGGGAGAGGAGAGGGAGAGGAGAGAGAGGAGAGGAAGAGAGGAGAGGAAGAGGGGAGGAAGAAGAGGTGAGGGAGAAGAGGTGAGGGAGAAGAGGTGAGGGAGAGGAGAGGAGGAGAGGGAGAGGAGAGGAGGAGAGGGAGAGTAGAGGGAGAGGAGGAGAGAGATAAGAGGGAGGGACTGAGAAGGGGAGGGAATCGGTGGGTGGGGTGGAAAGGCGATGAGATTTCCACCTGGTACGCGGAGGGCGGCTTCTCTTCCTATAGAAATCGAAATTGTTTCGTGTAAAATGGACCCCCATCACGCACTCAATCGAATCCTAGGGCGGACGGCTTTTCCAAAGAAAATCTTTTATCTTCTCTATTTTTCCCTCTTTTTGTCCACGACTCCGGTATCCCGGAGATACTTTTCGGTCGAGTGGAACACTCTGACTTGAAGACTGCTTTCAAAGAAAAGAAGCTCTTGTCTTTCACGGTTGGCTAAGATAGAGCTTTGAAATCTAAGTTGTAATCGGGGAAAATGTATCCTCCGATGCAAAAGAAAAGAGAAATGCGGTCAGAGAAAAAAGAATCAACCACGTGCCACGAAGTTTAATAAGTGTTATTACTTTGTCCGTGAAAGAGGATGCGGTGATTCGCGGACATTGGGAGAGCGTGTGTCAATTTAGGAGGAAAGAGCAGCGAACTTTCTTCTTATCCTTGAATGAAATTCTCATGTTCTCGTATCGCTGGATATTTATGACATTCATATTTTGCTGTATTTACATAACAGGTCAACAAGTTATGTCTAATTCTTTACCTTGAATAACTGGAAAGTCTTGCGAGAGAATTTACGTCGTGGGAAAATAGAAAAATATCCGAATCGATGTATTTTATCTAAAGGAGGGGTCGGCAGATTTTCTCGCATTGGAAGTCGCGAATTCCTCGGTGAGCCGCAAGAGAGTTTACATCGGAAAATATCTACATATTATGAGGTATCTCGTACGCAAAATTGTCTATTCTTTAAAAATTCAATGCTCAAGATTTTTTATCATAATTCAATTGAAACATATGAAATTGTCTGTGATAAATTATACGGTTCGCTTTTTCATCGAAGCTTCCTCGAATGTAAATTCAACGGAGGACCGAGCAGCATAACCTTCTGCATTCGAATGCACAACATTGTTAGAATTACTACAGATCAGAAGCTCCATTTATCAGTATTTGAAATCTTTGCGTAGTCTTTTTAGGATGGGAGTAAAATTCGAATAAATGCGGTAATAGCGGCGTCTTAAAAAGCAAAATAATAATTATTTAAGATCTTGAAGCTTCCATTTGGTTAATCTCGATTGATGAATTTCTCTTCGAACTGAAAAAATCTGATAATAAAAAATAAAGAAGATTCTTCCACCAGTATCATAAATTTCGATCGCGAACTAGTATAACTATTAATTAAAATATAATTATGAACAACAGTATACGGTTCAGAGCTTGTTCTAATTTCATCTTTTGTATATCATACTTCCTGAACACATCTACGTCACTCAAACTTACATACTTAAAGTCCTCTGCTTTCCCACCTTTGTCTGCTCTTCCGAATGTCTTTAAGCGATGGTAGAACTCTCCTCACAAAAAGCCATACAGACGACGAATACTTGATCTTCTGCCCTTATTTGTAAATTCACTAGGGTAGCGCGGCTTATAAGTTATCTCGTATTCTCTTTTTGTTACCTTGTAAATATGATTTATCTCGGCTAATTCGCCCATTATTTAATCATTATTATAATTCCGTCCGTGCAGATACAACGATAGTGAGCATCAAATCCATACCTTCACATCGTGTGGTGGGTACAATTAGTCGGAGATTATTGCGAAAATTTCCCAAGGTAATTGAGTAACGACCGGGGGGAGGCAAAAAATCTACATGGGAACCAATAGCAAAAAATGGACCATCTCCAAATTTAATATTCTCGTCAAATAATTACTCTAAAATATTGACCGACAATAATTACTCCCGATTCAAAAATAAAAAGACAACAGAAAAAGTTTAATGCCCCACGGTAAGGTTAACGTCTACCTGGATCGACAGGGATTAACTCTATAATTCAAGACGGTATTCACTCGATATCCTAACCCGATGCGGCATTGAAGTTTCCAAACAAATTGATTTCGAATCCCATTAAAAAACATTAATTGACTCAAAGCCCGGGGCGGCGATCCCCACCCGTCTAAAACATTCCAACCTCAGGGTGTCCACGACTTGAATGGCAAACGAGGCTCATTTCAAACACCACACGCCGGAACAACATATATCAGAAGTTCAATGATTTACTGGACAAGGTTTTGATTACGGAGGGAAACGATTAGCCCGGTAGACGCTTTCCGAAGGAGAGGTGGCAGGTGGGCGAAGGAGTGTTCCATTTCGGAGGGCGAGGGGCAAAGAAGAAGTGAGAGACCCTTCGCCCGCAAGGTGCCGCAGACAGCAGGTCATGAAGGTCGGCCATATCCGACATCGGTGACTTCGGCGCCTGCTCGAAGGCATTATGTACCGCAAAAATGAACCTCTGCTAGACTCAAACCGTCCAACCCTCTTCACCACATCCCAGAAACTGACACAAAACGACATTTCAAGGGCCATGAATTTTTTTTGGAGGACAGAAACAAGATGCGGCCATAATGTGCGCCAGCCAGTACCTACCCGAAGTATTCCGTCCCCGCGGACAAGGGTCCATTCCAGCGTACTCTTTGCTCTAGAAAATGTTTATGATAACGATTCATTTATTACCGATTTATGATAAGGATAAAAATGGAAAAAATCACGATAAAAACAAAAAGAATTACCAATTCTCATTCGGCGATATCCAATATTGCCAAAATTGATTAAAATGCAAATTACGTACAGAGAAATCCTCGAGGAAGCGCTCCGGGCGACCGCCCAGCTCGCCAGTTTCTCGGACCGGCCTGCTTTTTTATTGCAATCACCCCAACAAACAACTTCCAGCCCATCCAACCCGATTCCCATTTTCCTCTGACTCTCCAGATTATTTCTCATTCCCACGTCGACATCCCCCCCCCCACCCCCGTCACTCTTGTCTTCCACCCGAGGAAGATGAAAGGTGAGTGAAAGAATGTATAAGGCGTGCTGGTTTGACGTGGGATATGTCTTGGGATCGCCGTGGCCCCCACTCTAAGGAATTTTTTTCATTTACCACCTCGTCTCCCAAAAATCTCTCCCACTCCTTCCCCCATCATAAACCCGAAACGCTTACTTGGGCTACGCTAACCCCTTGCCCGCATACACTTTAACTCGCGACAAAAAGAGGGCCCGCATAAAGGGTCTACGAGGCACGCGGCCTGGAGAGGGCTGTCCATTGTCATTCGAGGTGAAAGGGTTTCGTGAGAATGAGACGCAGTCAATGATTCTCTCGTGCTTTATATGCCGCAACCTTATGAGGCCATCCGAAGGCGTATCAGTGAATGGGAAATAAAAAATAGTTGTTTCACGGATCATCAAGGATGTTTACAGCAGACACTTGGGTGACTTACATCGGGGGAAACTTGGGAGGAACGGCCGACGGATATGATTAATAACCCTCCTTTAAACGAAACACAAAGGGTGTAAAACTTTTCCAACAAAAGGACCATTAATATTCGTCTAAGGGCACACAATCCAAGGACAATAATTCCTAATTAGTTTTTGAGTGCGCTCCAAAATCAACGTTTCTAACGAATAGGACGCGTGTTGCCACAGATGATAATTGAACGGCTAATTATTCGCGTAACAAAGAGTCGAAGTGTGAGCTGCCGTACAAAAATTAGATTAATCATTGCAGCTGTCACGCTCTCAATTTACAGCGATATTTACTCTAAAATCGTACATTAGGCAATGGAGCGGCACATTCAAAGCATGAATCATTTTCACAGTATACACATCGTAAAGTTGATAATTTTCAAACAATGAGGGCAGTGGAGGTTAATGCCATAGAGAGATTCACGACATCAATAGTTTCGAAAATCTAAACGACCGGGCAATTGTTTTTGTATTATTATTTGTAAGTTTTATGCAAATAAATTTATACAGAATGGATTCCCACCAAGTACTGCCGTGCAACATCGATTACAAACAAAATTATTGTTACAATTCGTAAGAAAATAATCATAAATATAAATACCAAGCAACAAGAGACATTTTCTGCTAATTACGATGCACGTATACATAAAATGAATGTGTAAATTTTCATAAAATAAAGATCTCTCCGTGTGAAAGCAAGATTCGATCGTGAGATCATCACTGGGTTTAATTGGCAATGAGAGGAACGCTATGTCAAGAAATGATCATTAAACCAGAAAAGTAAGATCGACGAGAGAAACTTATAGAGGCCAATGAAGAAACGCGAACTATTTACAGCAAGAAATTTTCCGCATGCAACGCCATCACCAGTGGACGATGAAAACTTAAATTCCCGAAGAGACTAGTATATGAACAAAAATTAACGCCGACAACGTCGAACGAGTTTTTCCTGAGCGAGATACGCTGGTAAGATGAGCAAAGAGAGCACCTACCATCGCTCCATCCGTCCAGGCAAAAAATAGGCGGGCAAGAACGGAGATAAAAAGATCGAGAGAGAGCCCTTCGGATTTCAATTACGAAGGTCCGAGACAAAGGAATGAGCGACGCCTCGCAAGGTTGCATGAGTGGTTGCTACGACTCCATCGGCAGGATAATGGGCAGCCTCCGAAAGCATGCCAGTGAGAGAGAAAGAGGGAGAAAGAGAGGGAGAATAGAGTAATACCACCACCAAGTGAGAAAGCGCTCTCCCCCTGGCGAGACGGCGGCAAACGAACGGACGACCTCTCCGCGAATACTGGTCTCACAGGATCACCTTGACCTTCCTGGTACAACCGTCGATTCCGCCACCAAAGGCTCCCTTAAGACTTTTTACACACTACGCCACGCTATCGCTCGAGAAACACCACCCACGTTTCTCTCCGCACCACGCTCCTAAGGTACGACGGCACGCACGCACGCGACTCCACACCCCTTTTTCCTCCTCTTTATCCCCCTCTCTCTACTACGCGTACTCCGACAGAAACCGGGCGGTGTGGTGCGGGCGGTGATGCCTCCGAGACATCGCCCGATTTCAATCGTTCTTTTTCGGAAGGTGGTTTTTCGAACACGACGCTGCTGGAGATATGCTAAAGAGCTGCTGCTGGAAGGAGGAAGTATAAAGAGGGGGCTCCTATCTGGCGCCCTATTCATCGCGTCATGGCTGACCTTCAACATGAGTTGAGGGGAAAGGTCGGAAGGAGAACTTCGTGACAGTGAGTGAAGTCATCGACCCGTCCGAGACATTTTTGGGAGGAGGAGGGTGGGAGAAACGAACGGCTAAACGTGAAATGTGTCAACACAAGAAGGTGAAAAATAAGGGATGTCAAAAATACAATCGTCTTACTGGAACCAAGAGTGGTCACACTGATGGATGATGGAACTGCTGAGGACGCATTAATGTCGGACATTCCAATTGTATTACCTATTTTGTTAGCTATTAAAACGTCAATTACGAAGTGCTTTATGTTGCTTTGGAGATACATTCCAAGACGTGACATGAGAATTTTATACTATCACGTGTTTTAAACTTATAAAAAAATGTCTTCATACCATCAAATAACATATGACTTTGGGGGAATGATCTAAAAATGCCCCATTTTATTAACAAAGGAGTTGTTAATGATCCCAATACGTTGTACATTTAAAATCTACCGGTTTAAGACGATCACTTTTCATTGTGGCTGAGGAAATAATTACTTTACTCGTACTGCGAACATTCTTAAAAATTTACCTATATTTTTTCGAAAGTAATCTATTCTTCATATTTTTATTTAAGTAGAGAAAAATAATGCATTGGGAAACTCTCGCAGATTAGGTCTAATTTCATAAATATACCCACATTACAAAAACTCCTACTTTATCTACAGAAAAAAATATCACCATCATCAGGTATGTGTTATCAATAATTCATTTATCCGACAAATACTTAGAAACATAAAATACTTATCGTAGCTCGTTGGATGTCACATTCCTTATCAATTAGAATTGAAGAGCAGTCAGACCCCGATTTAGCGCCTCCCCATATAGCGTCAACCCCGCATACCACCCATTAATCGTTGTGAACAGAACTTCCACCCTATGATTAAATAAAGCAAGCATATACCTCGATTTACTACCTCCCTCGCTTTAGTGCCAATGACAGAGATGGACAAACAGTGGCGTTAAATCGGGGTCTATCTCGATACACAACGGATATAAAACATTTTGCAAACTTTACGGTACATTACAAGCTCTGCAAAAATTAGGTCATTCCTGATAAATATTCAAAGGAGTGGAATCAAATTCTGCGGGTCGATTGAATGAGATACGAGAAAACTGCTGAATTATAACTTAACATCCATGTCACCGGGTTGAACCATGAGAAAAAAAGTAAGTTGCAGGAAGGAAGGAGAGCATGCAACGCTTCTGACCTTTGAGTGCAATCAGATACAAACGGCAAAGAACCACTCGAATAAATCGCGTGAAATCGGTAGGAATGCGCCGGAACCTCATCCTCCCACGCCTGCCCCACCAACGCATTTCGTCGCAACAGAAGAAGAAGAAAGCGGTGAAGTACCGAGAGAAATGGAGATAATCGCCCACAATGGACAATTACTCGAGCTAATCAGCGAGACGCCCGCTTTAGAAACTAGGTGAAAAGAAAACTCGCAGGGCTTTCTCGGTAGCAGGGCGGTGAAACCAGGTGGCATGGGGCGGCCCTCGACCATGGGCAGAAGGTACGAACGGGGCCCACGGGCCGACCATTGACTACGTACGTCCCGAAAGCGGCAAGCAGCTGTCGTCTGCAGGGCACGAGAAGTCCTCTCCCCTCCCGGCGGCTACACCTGCTTCCTTCCCCGGAGCTGAAAAGGTCTGGCTGCGAGAGGACCTTCTGTGTACCACGTGCCCCGGTCACACAATACGATTTTCGCACCCCCCACTAGCATTTCCGCTGCGATCATGTGGCATCCTTTAGTGGTAATTTACATGGAGACCCCCTCCCCTCCTCCCCCTGCGCCTCTTTCACGATTCCTAACGACTATCAAAACGCGAGATACAACTAACGTAAGTCTCTTCCCTATCGTATTACGACATTCGGCAGAAAACAGTTTCCATTTCAAATAAACGCGATATGTAATATATGTACGCCAATCTTCATAGGCATCCAGCGCTTTCGATGATTGCATAACATTAGGATGCGAATAAAAGAGGAAAATTAATTTTGCCGCGAAGTCGATCACGGTGAAATAAATGGCGCCAAACGTTGGCGGGATGCTGAATAAAAACTGATACAGAAGTAGAAAATAATTAATGTCATGTTACGTTAAATCAATCATATCATAAATCTAATAAATGAAGTTTAAAAAAACAACATAGCACAAGATACTCTGATTTCGATCCTTACTGTAATTGTGAAACTTTCCGTGAAGGTGGCCATGATTACAGTTGTAATACCTGATCCTATCAGTTATGAAGTTGAATCCTCCCGCGATCTCATTAAGACGGCAGTATTTTTAGCCGAACTACCAATCTGTTTTTATCAACCTCATTACGCCTACATGACCTAACTACCAACAGGGTTCCAGCAATGAGCTAAAAAATTCATTTCCCGAGAATGATCATACCTTTGCTATAAATTTAATAACCAACAGAAATAACGTAAGTCGTATATATTAAACCCAAGATCGCATACAGGTGTGAAGAACACGTAAAGTTTCTTATCTCACAGGAAATAATACTAAGTTCACCCATAAACTGACAGCCTTCGCCAATAAAAATTACCATTTTAGAGATTAATTACCATAGTTAAACCCAAAATACAATCGACTAATATGTTATACGGCATAACAAAATCGAATGCGTGCGTTAGGGCTTGGAGGTAAAACTGACGAATGAGAGCGAGGTAGACGAAGACGGGATCGCAACACAAAGATGCCGACATCCTTTACCTGAGAGCTCAAACGCACCCAACACTTTAGGACTGTGTCTCACCACAAAATACAATAGCCCAAAGTCGAACGACAGACCCAGATATCGGCGCAAGTATTCGAATCATAAAGAAGTTTTCCAAGAATACTGAATACCTGAATACTCCTCCGGAATATTTGTAAACATATTCGACGACATTTAATGACAAAATTTATCAAAAAATGGAAAATTGTCATAAACAATTACATAACCGGTGCAACATTTTCGTTTAGATGAATTGGTAAAAAGTATTGTTATAACATTGTTCCCTTCCGAAATTATTTACCTAGTTCACAACACCAATAATAGCATAATTTTGTTTCCTTAAAGCTCCCTTCGAGAATAATATTTGTTTTTCAGAAAGAATTATAATTCGAACACTGTTTAAAACGACCCGTTGACAATGTGAAACAAATGACAATAACAGCTTAAACATGGACGACAGGTACCTATATTCCAATACCATCTACATACATATTTTAGAATAATCATCCGCCTATCTTTTAGCACACGTAAAGCTAACAAAACAGATTTATAAATTATAATCTTCAAGGAAATCTTAATGCTATAAGTAAAAAATATATGCAAAATGCTTAACAATTAAGGGAATTTTAAACTAAAGTCTAACCTATGATAGTGCTTAATTAACAGCCTTTTCCAAATAAATAGCCCACATTAAATGAACCGTTTAAAAAAAATTCCGCCAAGATAAAAAACATCGCGCAGAGGTATATGAACTTACTGAAAAACAGTAATATTATCGAATAAAACTAAATCACTTTAATTAGCGCAAACTGCTTTTACCAAGATATTAAAGAAAAGTTAGTTTAATTATAATTATTTAAGCAGTAGAATATCATTGTAAGGGATAAAATGGTAAAATGATAAAGAGCGATGAAAAACAATAACAAAAATACAATACCTGAAACAACACTGAAAGGCCGCCCGGAGAGTTTCCGTTTCTGCGAAAAGCTGACGGGATGGAGGAGTTATGGGGATTTTTCTCGGTACGTTCTTGTATACTCATAAAGTTCAAACACACTTGATATTTTCTTCCGCACTATGTTAAACACACAGGCCACTAATAAAATAAAACTTATAGCACTACTAACTCAAATCAATGCTTGACCGTCACACATATCCCAGAGCACCGAACACTGCCTCAACCGTCCCGCTCTCCACCACTTACACGAGCATCTGCGACCTCTGCCGAGAAGCAACAAGTGGCCATGACGCTCGAGGTTGCCCCTAGTAGTTCTCTCTTACGCCATTGGCGGTGAGAACTTACCTACGGCCAACCGCAGTTATCCTTCGTTTCGTTACTCGATTGTTAAAATATATCAAAGTAGAAAAGTATCTAACAACACTCAGGACTGATTCTTTATTTTTTTCTGTCTTAATGAATTTATTTGTTGGTAATTCTTTTAACATTACAAATTATTTTGTTTCAACTATTTTACATACTAGTTTTTCTCTATCATATCAGCAAATTAACAAAATATAGCATCTGTAAGATCTACAACTGCGCTCTAAACGAGGTCCGGTAATGCAAATCCAATTAAATGTAAAATTTTGGCTATTAAAAATTGTAAAAACTAATAATAAATAGGATAATTGTAATATCTCAACTTAGTGATGTATACCACGTTAACAGCTACGAATCAGGCCATATAAATAAACAGTTATACATCGCATCTTAGGAAAGTAATACTCGATGGAAATTAATTCTAAGGTGTGATGTTATTAGAAGGATGGGACCGAAAAATGTCATATTGTAATGGTTCCCAAACGGGGGTAGCGTAAATGGGATTTTTTGTTTTATGTATTAATATGTTTAGAAAGATATTAATTAGTGCGCAAATAAATGAAAATATTTTAAAATTAAAATTATATTTATAAGTAGATGGGGTCAGATGCAAACATTTTTAAATTGCTGCCATACTGAATTAAAAGTTCTACCTTCTGAAATGATCTTTAAAGTTAGAAACTTAATTTGACAAAAATGTAAGGTTGCCATATTTTTAATCTTACACGCCGGACACAACACAAAAATCCGGACTTTTAAAATTTAACTTTTTAAGCACAAAAATTGTACTGGTGTTATATCAAAAAAGGAGATATAATTAAATACCAATTATTAAAGTAAATTATCGACCGTAAATGTTTTTATTACTTAATCATTTACTCAAAAATATCATAAAATGCAATAATCCTTAAAAATCCATGCGTCGTTATGATTTGTTATCCGAAACAATAATTCTGTCGATGCATACTAAATATGCAACTAATATATAGGAATATACAACTTTTTATACATATCTTGAATAATATATACAAAAATATAAACTTTAGACGTAGGTTTACCAATTAACTTTAAAATAAAAGTTTAACTGATTATTAATGAATAATAATATGACACATTGGGTCGAGTGAATAAAAACTAAGCAAATGCTTAAAGCATTAAGCAAAAGCATAAGCATTTGCTAAAAGCATAAGCAAATGCTAAAAGCATTTGCTTCATATTGAGTGAATAAAAGTTTGCTTTTGCTTATAAGCATTTGCTACTCAGTTTTAAGCAAATGCTTAAATTTTACGGAAGAAAGCTCTTTGCAACTCTTCCTTCACTTGTTTTTGTTTACATTTAAAGTTTTACATAGTTGAATTTCAAAGTAAAAACATAAATATATTGGGTAATATTTTTTAAAAAGTAAATTATTAATTTCTTAAAACTATTTCTTTTATATCTGAATTCGATAATATCACAAATCATGGGTGTATTTTTATTCAATTAGTTATAGTAATTTTATCCAGTCATTTGCCTTTATAATGATTTTGGACGCCACAAATATTTCTATCTTACATCACTTAAGGACCTTAAAAATATTTCTATCTTCTGTTTGGAAGACAGTACCCCGCCACGTCTCTCTTGATATTCTCCGAGTAACAGATTTGAAATATAGGTACTTAACATTTTCTTCAGAGAAACGAGATAAATTTTTATAACCGTTGGTTGTTGAAACTTTTCTCGTATTTTTTAACCTTTAGTGTCACCATAAAATACCATATTTATATTTAGGATCAATTATCATGAAAATAGAGTACCTGGAAATATTTTAGCAAACCCTTTACCTCACTTAAAAAAGTTGAAGCATATGCTTAAAGCATTAAGCAAAAGCTCGGTTTTATTCACAAAATTTTAAGCAAATGCTTAAGAAAATTCCTAAAAATAAGCAAATGCTTATTCTTTCTAGCAAAAACAAATGCTATTTTTTTTATTCACCCCAAATTAAGCATTTGCTTAAAAAGTGAGGGAAATCTTAAGCATAAGCATTTGCTTATTTTTTATTCACTCGACCCATTATATTATTATCCCGGTTGCAAAACGACTTATTTACGAATTTTAAGCAAAATGATAGAGTAAAGCGTCAAAAATGGTATTTAACATATCACGTTATATTTAGGGGTAAAACGATAACATCACAAACTACAATACCGGCAAAAATTGTAGGAGAATTCTTGAACGTTACTACTAATTCTAAAAATATTTCCCAAAAATTAACGTAAATAACAAAAATATGTATAAAACACAGAAATAATCAAATTCTAGGTGTTGAAATCCCGCCCGGACGCCCTAAAAAAGAGGGCATTTCTGGGAAAAACCGGACGTCTGGTAACCCTACAAAATATGCAAACAGTAACTCCAACAAGTAACAATAGCCTGGCATACAGAGGCAGAACTATGGGAATTAACGGCAAAGCATTGCCTTGGGGCCTCAAAAAATATTGAAATACTCCCTCCTACAGAGAATAGCCACTGTAAAATTTTTCAATAATTTGTCTATTGAATTTCATGCACATTTTCTCATGGTTGAGAATGTTGCTTAATTCCTAATTCTAAGAAATACTCCGTGCGGTAACAGCATCCCTTTGAAGTTGCAATATCAAAAGGCTGTTTCACACGACACTTCGTTCAGTCACTGAAATCAGTACTGAACTCAGCGCCGAGAAAATAATGCTAATATTACATATCGAATTCAATTCAGTACTTGACATGATTCGATTTTACGTGTTATGATTTCGGTTGTTGTTAGTTTTCTTCTACAAAAGAAGATAAATTTAATGACGGGCATAACAGTAATTGAAAAATGCACCGAAACACTTTTGTCTCTAAGAAATGATTATGATGGATTTAAAAATGAAACAAATCAAATGGCTATAAAATATGATAACTATATCAATCGAATTTAAAACAAAATGAATTCAAATTAAAAATAAGTTCTTCGATGAACCTAGTGTTGAGGAACAGTTTGTTAGAATTGAAGCAGAAAATTTTAAAATGAATATTTTTTGTAAAACTTTTGATTTGGTTATATCACAAATTGGTTAGCTGTTCAAGAAAGCAATAGAAGCAAGACATTTTTTCAGTTTTCTCGAACCAAAGAAGCATTTAATGTTAAGCGCATCTGAAATTTGTGAACACTCAAAAATATTTCACGATAAATAGAAAAATGTTTTACTCCAAGTTTACAAGACGAATTAATAGCACTAACATCAAATTCAAATATAAGGATGGAATAAAACGAGTGCAAGGACATTAAGGAATTCTTGGAAATTCTGATTATTAAATGGGAGCTAGCATCTGACTATTGCAACGTCTGCACAGCACTTATGATTTATTTCACTCTCCCTATTTCGGTAGCATTCAATGAAAGAAGTTTTCAAAGATGAAGTTAATTAAAAATTACTTGCGTAGTTATATGGCTACAAAAATATTTAAAAATCTAACCATTTTGTAGCTTGAAAGCTCAGATTCTAAGAAAATATTATTAAATTTAGATGCAGTAACCAACAAATATGCTAGCATAAAATGAAGAAGAGTGATTAATATATAATGTAATACCTAAAATATAAATAAAATTATTTTTAATTTTTAAGTATGTAAAACTATAATTCCCGTTTTCAATATAAAATAATGTAAATGGAAATTCTTTTACTTCATTGACATTATCTAAAAGAATCTTTTTTTGTGTATTGTGTATGCACAATGCATATAAATATGCAATTCAAATATAGTATATTTTGTTATTATGTATTTAAAATGTTGAATAAAAATTTATATCACATGTATTTATGTTTATTTAGTTTTGTTACGGGGGCCTCGTTTTAATGCCTTGGGGCATCAAAACTGAAGTTATGCCTCTGCTGCTCTTTTCATATATTCCATACTTTTTACAAAATTGCTGTAGGATCTTTGCAATAATATTTTTCATTGTGTTGGAAGGTATTACACCCAGATCCCCATTATTCAAATAATTTTGATCAAAACTGAATGTTTGACTCTTTATCACTAAATTTTATTAGTTAGCTTAGGAAATGTCTTGACCAATGTATTTTTTAAAAGTAATGAATGCAGTTAAATTTTTTATTATTAATGATAAATGGAGAAACTTCCTCATAACCATAAAAATAAAAAAGTACACAAATACACACCGGTTTAGGGGAAATTACTCCATGCCAGGGACCAAATCAGCCTTACAAGGATGGAATCACTGATTCCAAAATGCATATTTAGGCATTCTTTAAAAAGAAGTACACTTGGTGGTTTATTTGCTTGGACAATTCTTTCAAATGTAAACAAGGATCCCTGGCATGGAGTAGTTCTCCTAAACCCAGAGAATGTGAGATTGTGTTTGTTCCCTGGCATGGAGTAAACCAGTGTGTATTTGTGTACTTCTTTTTTTATTTTTATGGTTATAAGGTCTCTCCATTCTTATTTTTTATTGTAATTAATTATAGGGCTGGCTCCAAAACTTAATTTTTTAATGTTATTGATACTTCAATAAAACATTAATTTTACTGAATTCAACTTGTCCCAAGAAAAACTGTTTATTATCGTGAGAAAAGAGGTACCTGAGATGAGACCAAAGATTTCCTACCTCTGAGGATGGTTTAAAAAGAACTGTATAAAAATGAACTTTTTCAAACTGATGCATATGCCAACATTAAAATGTTTTGGAAAAATGGGTATCATAAATAAATGAAATGAATAAGAATCATGACTAAAATAAAAAAATTCAAGACCAAATTAATTATAACTTTGAACAAATTTCCATAAAATATTCTTAAATACATTTTTCATCTCCAGCAGAAGTTTGTACAGTTACAATACCTTTGGTCTTCCATTTAATTTTAATTGTGCATACACTATCCCAAAAACTTTGGACTAATGTAGTAATTAAAATAAAGTTGATTAGTATTGATTTCCCTGCATTAGCACTGTTTGATTATTTACACTAGGGAGATGCCTGATGAAATTCACCGAGAAAGTTTTCATGAAATAAAAAATGTACAAAAATATATATATTGGCTTTCTTTGGGTGGCAAAAAACAAACTTTCATTCTTTTAGGCATTTGTTGCTTCAAGTCTCGAACTCCTACAATGATTCTAAGTAATTTTAATATGCGAATGACTAATGTTCTATACTCAAATGTATTCCATCTCGTAAATAATGCAATGAATGTTGTTTAGATTGGTTGCTATGACAATCATTTCCCTCATCTTCCTTCTCTCTCATATTAAAAGCAATTGCATGGTTTCATCCTTAAGGATTGAAATAACAATAAGATTTCCAGGTTCAACAATGTAACTGGTTGGCAAGGCAACATCCTGTTAAAATGGCAACTTACTTTATTTACTAATAAACGATATATCTATAATAATATAGCTACTTGTGCCTCACTCAATCACTCACTGACACAAAATTATTAGGTACTTCTAGAAGGGCTAGAAATATGAAATTTGGTATGTAGGTAGACCAAGTGGCACAACCGACGAGAAAAATCGAAAATAAAAGTTTATATTTATATTTTTAACCACAATGTTCCATTACAATATCCCATAAAAAAGCATGGGATTCAGTGAAAGGCTTTCTAAAAATGCATTTTTAAATTACTTAAAATTGGGATACTAATTCGCGAAAAGAATAGTTGTCTATGTGTAAAAACGGAGTTCATGATTTTGAAGGTAGAATTCAAATACCTACCAAATTAGCGTAAATATCTGCTTTTAATCGGAAAAAATTGTAAATTTTTTCCTCTTTTCAACAATTAAAATCTTAAAATACTAGGGCAATGACCTCAATGCTTTTAAAGGGATCTGATATTATATGTTATGATTGCAGTGTTTTAAAGCTTTTAATGGAAATTAATGCCATCATAACGAATTACAGTTGAACTTCCATAACTCGAATCTCAAGGAAAAGTAATAATTAATCTAGTAATAGAAAATTCAAGTTATGGAAATATATATTTAAATATTTGTATATATATAGTGGAATTTGTATAAATCAAATCTCAAAGGAAAGCCTAAAAATTATTCGAGTTTTAGAAAATTCGAGTTACGGAAATATATTTTTTCATTTTTCTTTTAATGAATTAGCATCAAGTTTATTGCCATAAGCATATAAGTTAACTTATTCTAATTTTCAATATATGCATATTATGAAAAGATCATCACCTATATTTTCTTGCGATAACATGCAAGATTTTACTCTATCCAAAACACTTTTGCCACATTTCCAGGATATGGCTAGAAAAATAATTCAAGAGTAATTGTGATAAATTTTAAACAGATCCAGTCCTACAGATCTTGGTCATGAAGAAAAAGGAAAATAATACTTTCGAAATGTCAAAGTCTGATCCATTGAAAAAATCTTAGCCTGTTTTGAAAATGCTGTTCTTCAAAACTCTCCCTTCCATTATCATTTCAGAAAGTGAAAGTTACTTCATTCCAATATTTTCTTCAGTCAGAAAATATCTCCTATACTTTCCCACATGTAATGGTTGTATTCAATGTTAGTTGCTCAAATTGCTATAGTCACTCTAGTTCCTAGGCTGGGAAAATATGGCCTGCAATAGCAGTTTATGTAGCCCATGATGCCATTATTGAAGCGAACCATGAAGTCTAATAGAGATAATTTCATTTTTGTTGGTTAAAATTAGGACCGGAAAACCTTTTCTTGTGAAGTTTTGATGCTAAAATATTATTATTTATAGATAGCAGGGTGAAGTATAGTGGGGAATTACTGTATGTATTAATGGTTCAATTGTTTATTTCTTCCTCAGAATTGGGGCAACGGAAATCCACAATGGGGCAAACTGAGTGAATGTGGTATACATTTTGCATTTCAGAATGTAGTATTAGTATTTTTATAAAGACCATAGTTTTTCACTAAGGATACTCTGGGTATGATGAATGACTTAGAATATTTCAAAATGCTACAAAAATTACCCATACATGTACTAACCATAAAAAATATTCAAGAAGACATATTCTTCTAGAAACCTTGGGTTTTAACTTGTAGTTAATTTAGACAACAACAATTATATTTTTCTCCTAATGAAATAATACCCATCCTCTCTGCAATTTTTCCAAAGATTGTAAAACTATTAAAGGTAATAGAAATTATCAATAAGCATTAGTTAAGGAAAAACTAGAGACAAATTAAATACTAAAAAAAAGAAAGTGAATGCAAATTTATGAAACAACTAAACGAAAGGTAAGACACCCAGGAATATGATAAAAAGTATACAAATCAACAGAATATTTTACATTGAGAAAATAATAAGCGGAAGAAAATCATAAACTCTTATAAAATTAAAATTTTAGTACAATTGTTTAATTTTGGATAGATGGATCTAATGGCAGGGCATTTGAAAGAATATGATGTAAAAATACAGTAAATAATTTAAATACACAATAAGCAACGTATTTGAAAACTTCAGATAAAAGGATGGCTGACAGTTGACACAGAAAGTAACATTAGTAACATAAAGTAGTCTCTCTCTTTGGTATGATTTACGAGAAACTGAAAAAAGGAATGACAAGTAATTAGCTTGCAGCTCCCCCAAAGAAAATTTAAACAATAAAAAGTTGCTCAGAATAGTTCTAAGAAAATGACTATCTCCATCTAATCAATTTTTTCTCACTCAAATATGGCACTATAAATTATTGTTTATTTAAAGCCTGTATTTATTTTACATTATTTACAAATCAATTCAAGCCAAAACTTAACATCACAATAACATACCTAACTAAATTAATATAATGAGAAATAAAGTAAATGCATAGTCCTTCCTTACTTTTGTGGCTGAAAATAAAAATTATTTCTTGTATTTTACAGCATGAAATTAATTTAGAAAAATATTCGAATGTTAATATTTATTAAAAGTGCAGAGCCAAAAATAACAATGAAAAAATACACCTATTATAATATACCAATCAAAAAGAATATATGTAGTGACATTACAAAAAAAACTTTTTATGCTTGTAGAACAGGCCGTTCATGTTTTCCTTCCAGGTTATCATTGGTGATGGAATAGCCAGTGCCACCCTAAAAACAATATTTTAGATTAGTATTTGCATAAGGAAGATACTGTATGCAACGTTGCATATAAGTTAGAAAACTAATGAAAATATTATAAATTTTGATAGGCAATCTTCTTTGTAAATAAAAAATCAAATGCAATTAAAAGGAAATTATTCTTAGATCCATAAAGCAAACAGAAAAACCAAGACTGGAATTAATAATGCTTTCATATGCAGCTGAACTTGTATAACTTATACATCTATAACTTGCACAAGACATTTATTCCTGTAGCATTTTTGTGATTTGAATTTGTTCTATGACTAAAATTATTTTTGTTGTCTCTTGAGGTTAAATTTGACCTTTTGTCAATGCATATGCACAGTCATATGATGATCAACTCATAAAGATTAATTTAGGTTATGAATTTAATATATATATATATGATAACTACCCTTTGTAGAGGTATAATATCCTTCTCAGTGAGTTTTTCTCCTGTTAAGGGATGCAGCCAATCCTTCTTAATCACCTTTTCAACACATTCCATTGTTACAATGTCTCCCCTGTGGATGGAAAAATAATTAAATATTTGACATTTATTACTTTAATACCTGAAAAAATCTTTTTTCACATCCTATTAACATGAGATCACATAGAAGGGTTTATCTGGTTCAACTTAAGTATCCTCATGTATGCAATCATAATGAGACTGTGAAAACCAAACATACTGTATATGTAAATTTTTCTTGAAATAAATTGAGGATGAATTACTGTGAGATTTAGTAGATCTCCAAAAGGCAGTTTTTCCATTTATATCCATTTCATTGTGAATGATGCATCCCTAGCAATTTTGACATTTTGTAATTACTTACTTGAATGATTCTCCACTAATATAATTCAAATTTTTAAAGTAATATGAGAAATACATACAAATATGATGTAGCAGGTGACATTGCAGGGAGAATAGAAAGTGAGTGAAACTAGGAAAATGAGTGTATTTTATAGCTCACTGCTCTCTTGGATAACTTATTTTTATTTTCCAAAGATATTATCAATGATTTATCACATTTCTCAAAAGACATATTGCTCCAAATGTTTAAAGCACCAGAAGTGATATCAGGATAGCAAAAATATCATTCTGTGAAACTGGTGGCATACTGGAAAATGCATAGACCCCTGCCAAAACAAATTTGAAGTCCCAGAAAAAAATTTAAAGCTGTCACAAAAAACATTTGGGTCGCTTCTGCCATGGGTCCCTCCACCACGCGGGATGTTGAGGGTTTGCCACTGTGTGAAACCGAAACTTGGTTAGAATCTGTATGATCATACCCTTTATGGAGAAGTCTATTTGGCTGAAGAATCTATCTGTATCAATAACTATCGAATATTTAAATACCGATGTATAGAAAGAATAAATTACTATATAATTTGGTGATCCTAAGTTGATCTCTGATGCTTTGCAAATAATTAAGAAATTTTGGTAAACCTAACGTTCGGTAACATGACGGCGGCAAGACAGAAAACTGGCAGCAAGACATGTACAATATGGTAACTCTGTAATATGTAAATAAAAAACACCTCATCAGTGATTTGCGGAAAGGCAACACCTACCTCTAAGCATCGCAGATTAAATTAATAATGCTAAAGTATTTATGGTATAAAAATTATAGTACTGTGTGCATAACCGGGGCAAAGGTGACAAGGTGACGCTAGCGCTGGCGACACCGAGAAAGCAATGAGAAATGGAACTACCAGGAGGAAAGGCAGAAAAATGGAAGACAAACAAATATAAGATTGTGAGGTTTGTAATGAAACAATACAGGTAAGAGGAGACATGAAATATTCTTTATTAAAACGTTGGTGGCACTAGCATCACTTTGTTTACCTTTCACATCTTTTCCTTCCACATTCACATTTGCCCTCACCAAGATATTGAACTATGCACTCATACCTACATATTAGGGATATTTGAAACTTATGAAATATTACGTTTCCCTACAGGGTTGGATTGGTTAGGGGTTGGCTTCATTTTCCTTCCATGTTCATATTTGCCCTCACCAGGATATTGTACTATATACTCATACCTACATATTACGGAAATTTGAAAATTTCAAAATATTACGCTTCCCTACCAGGTTGGATTGGTTAGGGGTTGGCTTGGTTAGGGGTTGGCTTGGTTTTCCTTCCACATTTATATATGCACTCTCTGAGAGGTAGGTTCCTCCGTTCCTCTTCCAAAAACGTCCAAAACACGGATTTCCTAGGGCCACATAGTACATCTTTCCGCCGCTTTATCGTCAATTTCAGCACCTTCCGCGGTCTAACGTCAGTTTTGTACCCTGGTCTCCTTTACAAAGATAGCTTCTGAATGAGTGCCATGACAAAATATGAAGTCTATCCTGAGTCATTCGATCTATTACAAAGGCATATACAATGTAACAACTCCTGATGTTATGCAGTGGTGCTGTGGGAGACATCAGAATGCTTTGCAGCTACTTTGACACAACATAGTTATATCGGACTAAAGCAAACTTAATGTGGAACTTAATGGATCAACACATATTGAATACAAAAAAATTCGTTCTACCACACCTGAAAATCTGGAGTCGACTTATTCATTAGATATACGAAAAAACAAAAAACTTGATGAAAAAGTTTGGGGTCGACCTATACATGAGATTGACTTATACACAAGTACATATGGTAATTCTAGCTATTGGCTAAAATTATGGCATCTGAGTTCATACTAAAAACAAGATTGAAAATTGAATAACGGAAATTAATGTAAGGTAAATAAGCAGAATATTCTTTTCAGTTGTCTCTTACTTTTTATTTTATTGCTTTCTTTTTGCAATATGATCAATTAACTACAACACTGAAACAGTGGATTTTATTTAAAATTTGGTAGAATGATCGGTCATCAGATAAAAATAACGAGAATTATCCAAATTCTAATATTTGTCCTCTTTAGGGCTCATTTTTGATGTTGTTCTTTCTTTTCATATCCCCCATAAGAAATACATGGAAATCATGCATGGGTTTACAATACAGGTTTCCATCTCTTTATGCGGGAGTTACGTTCCAGGAAAGTGACGCATAAAGCAAATTTGCATAAACAGAACTCATATTTATATGTAAAAGATAGGGATATGTTTCACAAGCAATCCTAACACCCCTCCAAGATGCTCTTCTTTCACTCCATAACGACTTCTTATGAGCTAAATACACACTTAAAACAATAAACACTGTAAATCAGTTGTGAGCAATCTTTTCTACATGGCGGGCCGCATTGGTAGTTGCAAATTCTTCGGCGGGCCACATTTAAAGTTGTCAATGGTTCGGAGGGCCTGATTAGACTTTGAATCGGACATTAACTACATATTCTGAGCACAAGTGATGGTTGTTGTTGATGACATAATAGTGTAGGTTTAAAGTGCTGGAGGGTTGTCTTACAATTAGTCCAACCCAAGTTCTGTGGGCAAAGAAACAATACTTCTCAAGTGTGTTGAAACAGTATCACACAAAATCTCTGTCTCATCTCCACTCTACAATATCCTCTCCACTTTCATCTCTTTTACTGTAATACTAATACGCAAAGCATAAGAAACAATGAGAGACTGAATGGTCGCCTTGTGGTGTAGTTAACTTTCTTTCATTTCTTTTGCACTGGTCGCATAACCGCATAGGATCGAATCAAAATGCATAAAAAGAAATTCCGGTAACAATAAATTTATAGCATAATAGCGAATTCACATACAGCGAACCTGCATAAAGAGAGAGAAACCTGTATTACATTTCAAGATTAGTTAGATTTGAGATATTAACCCAGGGATAGCTTAATTTTTATATGAAAGAATAAAGTCAATTATTTGTAAGATGAAATTTGAAACCACTACAAATTACCATGAATGTAGGTAATTGTTCGGATAAAATAGAAAAATTTGGAATCTTTAACAATGCGGGTATTCAATTGCCGTCGTGACGAAAAGAATACTATTAAATTTTAATTAATAGCAAAATTATTGTGAAATCTTTAATTTAATGCTTTTAGTTCATATGTATCTTTTAGTTTGTAGTCTATTTCTAACGCAGTTGATAAAAATCTGATGTGGCCACCACATGACTTTCTCCATATCTGTAATATTTCTAAAAATTCCAAATAGGTTAGATAATAATAAATATTTTAAGAAACCGAGAAAATTTTATGGAGTGTATGTGATTTTTCTTAGATATTGATGCAAAATTGCTGAAATAGCCATGGCACTTTTGGACATACCCACCAAAATCAGCGTGGCACTCAAAGGGTTAACCTAAAAATGTTGGTTATTTTTGTTTCAGTAACTTAATAACTTAATATAAATATAAACACGATTTTTTTAAAATTTGCTTTATTTGGCAAAATTTTAATAATTTGAAATTAATAACAAAATATTTTTAACCGAAGATTGAAAATGAATAAATTTATTTTTACCTATTATTTAAAAATTTACTTCAGTTAAAAAACATCCTAATAAATAATTTTTTACATTTTGACTACTTTATTATGAAAAAGTTTGAAATAAAAAACAGGAGACGGAGGAATGGGACGAAAGATGGAGGAAATGGATAGGGGAAGAGAGATAGAGAAAGGGAGGGAAGCAGACAAGTGTGATGTAAATTGAGGGAGGAGTAAGACTGCAGGAGGAAGACATGTGGGTTAGTGAGAAATGGACAACAAGTAGAAGTGTAAAAGTTTAGACACTGTATGAGGTTTCATAAAATAGAATAAAATTAAAAAATTTATTAAAATTTATGGGCACTAGTTTGCAAATAAGGGATAAGAAAGTAAAATAACATTCTATTAGGTGCTACTGAGTTTATCCTAATTCATTATAAAATCAGATAATTCCTTCCTATGCAGATGGTGGACAGTGCTGTCTTCAGAATCGAACCCAGCACCCAATGGTATATAAAACGGCATTTTTTATATAATGATGAAGAAAGCCACCACACTAAGTTACTTTACCTTAATTAATACTAACAAAATATAAACCTGAAATATGTATGAAAATGGAATTTATTTCTTCAACACTGAATGAACTTAATTTCTCTTATGGCTGTCAAAAAGTCTCCCTGTGACCATCTTTGGTAATTTGAAATAAACTGAAATTGTTAATTAGTCTTCATTTCCAGGGAACAATTACTATCCACTGTTACTTTTAACATCTCATAATAATAATAGATATGAAGCAATATTGACCTCTAACGAACAATGACAATACGTTCGAATTGTAGATTCACTTTGACCTTTCTCAAATACCTTGTTAAGTTAGACTGACGAACAGTGAATAGAATTCCAGATTGGAGGGGATGATGTGATTGGAACTTGCAGAGCATCGACCTTTAAAAGAGGAAAAACCCACTCCGGTGTAATGTCTAAAAGACTGTTTTCAAAGTACGAGGCACTGTGGCGGAGGATAGGGAATGGTAGTGGTCCTTAACTACAAGCTGCACATTTTTTGAAGCTTCCTTTCTCATCTTCCATGCTCCTTATCTCGTACTTTCTGGAGAAGGATTAACACCAGGGAACCATTCCTTTCACAAATGGAAGGAATGCCCAAAGGACAATCGGTAGTGGTCAGGATAGCTTTTCTTTTGCGACAAGGAGGCAAAACTGGTGCAGCAGGGGACAAGCAAAACCAGAGAAAAGGATTTTAGGCAACTTTCCCTTGCTCAAGTGACTCCACCTTGGATGAATACCACTAGAACATAACCCTTTACCATCAGTTAAAGAAATAACAAAATTTATTTTTTCGTTTTTGTTACGTTTTCTGTTACATCTATTTGAAAAATTTCGTTAACACTTTTCATTACATTAATCTAAAATAATTCCATTATTTCATTACGTTACGCATAATGTTTTCTAACACTGCTCCAATCTGATTGATAATTAAGGTAATCATAAAAACATTTGGTTTTCCCAGCTATTTAACAATTGAAAATTGTTTAATAACCAATGCCAATTCCATAGCATTACATGCCATGATGAACAATTTTATCATATCCATCACAATAGAAAATATTATCACATTACATTTAGATGCTAACATTGAAATGAATTTTATTGAAATATATGAAATAAATATAAAACACAAATGACCTTAATTTAAATTTCATAGTTTTTGGCATTAGCAATAAATAAATATTTGGGAAATTATTCTGGTGAAATTTGTGCCTGGAAAAAAACCAGTAAAATTAAGAACCAGATATAACTTACGTAGGACGCAACACAGCACATGGCACAGCATTGGATAAAACATCCTTGGTGACAGCACACATGTATCGACTTTCTCTGGAGATGACAGCTTTTTTCTTTTCATCAGGATCAGTTATCTCAAAAAATTTAACTGGAATGAGATCCTTTGCCATGAGGGGACGGCCACTCATTGGACAATAAACTGTCTTGTCCTTAAATAAAGTAAGCATAAAATCAATCACAACAATGTTTCTAAAAATAATGCAAACTAGAATACAACAAAATTATCATCAAACTCTTTTGCTGTGCAAGACGAGGGTAGCCTGCTAGATTAGGCCATATCAAGAGCATGACATATAGTGCATTAATACACCCAGGCTTAATTTGAAGCACATCAAATATTTATGCTTCATTAATCATTTGAATTGAATTTTTATTCATGTAATAATTTGTGCAAAAACTTAACACAGGCAATTAGTATAATAGGCCAGTCGGGAGAGACATAAAAACAGGTTAAAAATGTATTAATTCCGAGAAAGCTAGAAAAAATTTTAATCGGTCAATTTCAAAGTCCTAATTAACATACTAAGTTTTCCCCCTCCTCTGAGGTGTGCTTCAGACACCATATTGGAAAAATGGCTGCCAGAAACGGTTTTTCGCAGAAATACTGTTTGTTGGGTTTAGAGCAAAAACACATGTTATAAACATTAAAGAGGATTAAATTCTCTACAAAAAAGATCAATTCATTTTTTCTCTAGGATGAATAGTTTCAAAGCTGTGTCTGGGAGAAGTGAGATGCATTTTTGCATACATGCGCTAAAACATGTTTCCCTACCATATTTCTTTTTCTTACTTGTTTTCACATTTCTTTTTGCATTTGTTATGAAAATAAAAACATTTGACAGTAATATTATTAAAATAGTTGTCTTTAATGATTATAATTTAATTATTATAATGAATTTCCAGTGCTGTACTCGTTTCCACACCACCTAGTGATAATCGGCATGCTTTTTACAGTGGTATCCTAATCCACTGTCATCGACATATTAGAATCTTATTCTTTTTGATGTTGATGGTTCATCAACTTCAATACACTCAGTAAGTCTTCTATGACAGATATTGCTGGAAGCAATTTCCACGACGTGAAATTTAAATGAAACGAGAGTGAGCAAGATGAGGTGATACCGATTGACCTACCATTACTTATTCAGAGAATTTCATTAGCAATAAAATAAAATGAAGATTTAAAGGACTATTTTAAGTATGTGCTAGCACCATACCCATTTTCACTTTTCAACGAGTCTGGAATGCACAAAACGAAAAAATCGACATTTTTGACTTATTTTTGTCTCTGATCTGGGCTTAATTTCGGAAGGAACGTACACGTAGTAGACGGAGGTTATCCTCTTCATAGAGTTGTGTGGCATCAACAAGAAACCGTTTCGGTTCCCACAAGTATGTAGATTGTGTGAAAAAGTACTACGGTGAAAATGCAGTCGTCATTTTTGATGGGTAACCGGAAGATGCAGTTGCTAAAAGTACGAAATCTGCCGAGAGACTTCGTCGATTTAATAAACATACTTCCTCGGACGTACTTTTTAATGAGTCAATGTCAATGATCACTTCGCAAGAAAAGTTTTATCCAATGATAGAAATAAAAGCCGACTTACATCCATGTTATATGACAAACTTCAAACTGCAGGAATAACTGCCAAACAAGCTGTCGAAGACGTAGACACCCTTATAGTTAATACTGCAATTAACATGTCAGCTGTGTATGATACAGAAATATAGTGGGTAAAGACACTGATCTTTTAGTCCTCCTTACAGCCTTAGCTGAATCTCGCTCCAATATATACTTTCTAAAACTGAGCAGGGGGAAATCAGACAATAAAGTTTATTCTTCCAATAGTTTCAAATGTAAGCAAGAAATAAAGGACAACATTTTGTTTCTGCATGCATTCAGCGGTTGCGATACCACTTCAGCGTTTTTCAAGCAGAGTAAAGTAAAATTTATGAAGCTATTGAAGAAATATCCAGAATTGCAAAGTATTCATGTTTTCAAGGGCTCGAATGGTTATCCAGATATGATTGCGGCAGCTGGACAACAATTTATTCTAACTTTGTTTGGAGCAGATATAAAGGATCATTCTCTGAATACATACAGACAGGGCTGGCCATCTACCTAAGGGGGCATGGATGTGAATTTTCACCTGGGGGGTCTCCTCCCCCTGCCTCCAGGATAAATAAACATTAACAAATAAACTTTCATATTTGAAAAAATATTTTATTTTAAACATATACTTTTATAATTAGGTATGTACGTTATACGTATATCTTATACATTATGCAATATAATACAATTTTTAGATATTACATTATATTTAAACACTAGCGTAATTGCCCATCAAATATGACAGATATGTGCAGATTATGTATTAAAATTAAGGTACTTCCCATTCTTCCTCCCTCCTTCTCCCTTTATTCTCTCTCTCTCCCTTTTATTCTACACCTTCACTTCTTCCCATTCTTTCTCCTTCCCATTCTCCTTCTCATTCTCACCTCAAAAATGTAGCTATATTTCTCTCTCAGTGTGAGATACATAGATACAAATCTTACATAAAAAGAATATTTATTTGTTAAACATTATGCTCGACAATTTTAGCTGACCAAAATTATTTTAACTCTCTGGAACATACTATAATGTGAATTATATATTTTTTTAATTTTCAGTCCACATATAATATTGTTTCATTAAATTAAAATTTATAAATTTTACTCGGAGAAAATGCAAATGCCTTCCAAATAGCACCACAAATGGACATTTAATTCTTAAATTAGCACATCAACCCAAAATAAACAAACTGATTAGCTCATTATATTAATTTATATGTAACAAATTTAAATTTTCTATCTACATACTTGATCAAGTTATTCACGTTTTAATAGCTTGACACTCAGACCAATGGACAGACAACATAGCCTTTTATTATTATTTTTGTGATTCTTTTAAACCTCTCTTTCTCTCGCTATTTCCCAAACCGTCCTCAAGTCCTCCATTCTTCTACCTAACTCTTGTAACCTATTGCCCAATCCTTCACTCTATAATAATTAACATGCTCAGTTTGCTTATTGAAATGTCCAGCACGTTCCTCAGATTTTCATGCCATTTTTGTTTCAATATTAATAAATTTAGCTGAATATTACAATTTTTAATCTTTATGAATAGTGTATCAGTTCTTTAGGTATTCCTTCTCGTATATAATGCAACCAATGTTGTTTGCAGAAAATCATTTCCCTCTACTTCCGTCTTCCTTCCGATTGTTACTTGTTATAAATAAAATTACATCGACCATGGGTTATATTCAATATAGACGAACTATTGTCCTCTCCAATGGCGTATTTAGGCTTTCAGAGGTCCGATGTGCAAAGATTAATTTGAGCCCCCCTTCAGAATGCAACTCATTGATTTAATGTACAAAATTAAAATTTGACAAAAATACACGTTGTTAACAACTTATTTAATATTCAGTAAATAAGATATCCTAATTTTAATACTATAACATTGTATATTCACAGTAAAAAGAAAATCGATTCACAAAAAAAACTAAAAAATCAGTTGTCATATAAGGAAAGATTTATGAGATGCCCTTTTCAACAAGGCCCACAGCAAGCACATGCGCATAAATCCGTGTCTGGTCATCTCAGACATGCAACTTCCAATGACCAACGACTCTTCTATTACTGTATCACTTGCTCTGCGAGGGTTTTCTTTTGGCTTTCTAAGAAAAATATAATTTGAGGTGCACATTTGTACCGAATGTGTCTAAGAGCGTATCTTAGAGTGGAAGACTGGGACTTCCAAATGGCAGCCAATGTTTTTGTGTGCCGACAAAATCTTTCGGCGTGCCAAGTTTGACTGGCATACCACATACAGGTATGCCTCGCTTAGCACGCAAGAGCCATTCTGAGACATCTGTGCGCTAACAGAATCTGCGCTAAACGAACAGTTTTTAACATAGAACAACCTAATTGATTTTTACTTATCGAAAATTTTACTATTTTTATCTCGCAACTTATACATAAAATGATTGGTCATTTTTACATACTATTGTAAAGCCAAGTAAAGGAATTTTATGACGATTATTTTTAAATAATTATTTATTATGATAATATTGGTTTCAAAAAAGTAATTCTTTGTGATAGGAAATCACAATTTTCTAATGACATTTTCAATGAACAAAACCTATTATAAAAAAGTGAGATGTGCAAAATATTATAAATGCTTCTGGTATATACTAGATAAAATATCAATATAGTATATTACCTTGACATATTCCTGAAAATATTTTATGAAAGCTTAACCAACACGCTTCTTTACATCAAGTAAAATACGACAAAGCTAAATAGTTGAAGTACGGAAATACTATATGTATATATATATATATATATATATATATATATATATATATATATATAGCTGATGTAGCCCATGTATCCACTGTGTTCAAATAGTAGCATTTAATGCCATCTATACGGAATGAAAATGAGTTTTTACAAATCAACACTTGCCGTAACAGGAATACCTTAAATGTTGAAAAATTCAGGAGTTTTTATTTTAATTCCATTCTGTACACCGTAGTCTCCAAATTTCATTTTCAACACTTCTAGGATTAATAGGGATCAGTTCATGAAAGCCCATGGTTTGATATATTTTATATTACACAGGGAGAAATGTCGTTTTGTTAACCGAGTTGGTATGGTTACTAACAACAGTATATAGTTTGTAATACAGTAAAGTCCCGATAATCTGACCTTCGATTGTATGACATAGCCATAGGCAGCTCAATCTGTGGCGAAAAATTATCGGCAAATTCGGACAAATTTTTGAAATTTAAAGCAAAATTTCGTTATCTCATTGACAACGAAGGATTGTTAGGTGAGTACATACATAACTGCGATGAGACAGGCTTAAACTATAAAATGCTACCTTCAAAAACTTTAGCTTCCCGGACTGAAGCTTGAGCTCCTGGGTATAAATGAAGTAAAGAAAGAGTGACGATTCTAGCCTGCAATAATGCTACTGGTAACCACAAATTAAAACTCGCACTTATTGGAAAGGCCAAAATACCACGAACTTTCAAAAACCTAGCTCCTACTGTTCTACCACTTTTGTATAAGTACTGCTACTGATGTCAGATTATTGAGATGCTGGTACAATCCCGCCGCAAGGAAGAGAAGCAAAGCCTGGAAACAAACCTCAATTACTCAATTTTTTAAACAATAACTTTAACTTCAAATAATAGTTTTGTACTCTATTATGTTAGTTGTAATGTAGAATAATGATTAATTAACATTATTTCATACTTATGTTACACTTCAAATTTTTGTTTGTTTCGCCCTGTTCTTTTCCATATAATTGATAGTAGCTCAATAACTTTGGCTAAGATTAATAAAGGTAAAATACTCCTTTAGCCAAACAATTAGAGGGTTACAACACCCAATGCATTTCGCCCACAAGGTGGGCATCGTCAGGGGTAAAACCTGTTTCAACAGTGACTAAAAGCCAACTGCCAGGTTTGAAACGGAAAGTATTAAGAAGACGACCGAGAAACAAGTGAAGTGCGGAAAGATTTTTCGGCGTGTGTGTCGTTTAAATCTGTCAATTTGTATACGGTCTTGTTGAAATCTGTGTCCGTGTTCATAAGTGTATCGCGGTTTTTGTAAATGTGAAGGTTTTCTAACGAGTTTAGTGAGTTATTGGCTGAAGTTATCAATGTTAAATCGTTTACGTGTATACTATGACCTGTTTCAAAGATGTGGTTGGCAACGCTTGATTTTTCAAAACGATTATATTTATAGTGAGCCATGTGTTCCTTGAGATTGATGTGAGAATTAAATTAATTATTTTCAATGTTGAATTCGGAAATTTATTTAACACTGTGATGCAATAAATAGACATACTTTGAAGGGTTTTAATGTCTTGTCTATTTAAGTTGCTATTTGGAAATTACTTCTAGCCACTATCCATTAAATTGATGGAATGATATGATCCGAAGATCCTATGCAGACAGGCATAAGCTGTGAAAGTTGGAACAATTTTTGAAACGAGAAAAAAGTCTGCTATGACCGGGAATTGAACCCGGGTCTTCCACTTGCCGGGCGGATATTCTACCCCTGAACTATCGTAGCAGAACATTTTCTCTCGTTTCTGAACACGGATGTTTTCCTTTGTGGGACAGGAACTAGCCAAGCTAATATCAAACTGCCCCGACAGTTTGATATTAGCTTGGCTAGTTCCCGTCCCACAAAGGAAAACATCCGTGTTCAGAAACGAGAGAAAATGTTCTGCTACGATAGTTCAGGGGTAGAATATCCGCCCGGCAAGTGGAAGACCCGGGTTCAATTCCCGGTCATAGCAGACTTTTTTCTCGTTTCAAAAATTGTTCCCACTATCCATTAGTTTAATAAACTGAATTGAATATAAGAAAGAAATCTTAATAGCCACCAGTTTGATGTAATTTGTTTGGCATCTATCAACAAACGCTCGTAAATAAAGAATAAATATTCACTGCATTTACACAAAGTGAGGGAGTACAAATCATTTCCGCTGTTTTTATTCTGCCATTGGTATTTTGTTATTCGTTTTGTGTTCTTCTCTTTGTTGTAGTTTTCAATTCTTAATTCTTCGATTACCATTAGTGTGTCTCAGATGTGCTTCGTTTTTTTGTCTAACTGGTAACTTCATCACTGAAATATTTAAAGTACAGTTTACAATCAATGATGTTGAAAGATTAAATAATCACGCCATCCTTTGCCCAAAAAACGAGCTGTCTAGGACAGCCAACGAAAAAGTACTGTCTCGGCCACAAGAAGAACATATATGCTATGCAATCGATGTTGTAAAAATTGATAGTGGAGAGAGACCCAGACATTCAAGTTCAATTTCCCAGTTGAATTTTTGAATAGTTTGAATCTAGCTGGCCTACCACCATATTTCTTAAACTTGAAAATTGAAGCAGTTGTAACAATTTTATGGAATGTCAATATCAAAGGGTCTTTGCAATGGAACTTGCATGTCAGTCCATGGATTTCAACCATATGTGATTAAGGTGGAAGTCATTACTGGTTCTATGGCTGGAATCATTCACTTTCTCCCATGTATAACACTTGACGTCAAATGACCCAGCAATTCCTTTTAGCATGTATCGCAGACAATTACCGATCAAACTGTCTTATGCCATGGCGATAAATAAATTGCATGGCCAAACCTTAGCAAGAGTTGGTATTTTTTAGACTGAGCCTTGCTTTACACATGTAGGGTGTGCAAGAGTTTAAAAATTCAAATTATATCAGATCCTAAGAAACAGCCAACTGTCACAAACAACATTGTATATAAAGAAGTTTTGTAAATTTAATAAACAAACAAGTGAAGATATAAAAAAGAATTTTTATAACCAACTTTTTACTTGAATATGAATAAAGTCTGTAATACAATTATGATAATCCTTTTGTTTGCATGGGTCTAAAAATTTGCATCTACCAGCTCTTTAGTGAAGTGGGGGTCTCTCTATTTAAACTTTATTTAATCTTTTTACAGTTGTGAGAATGGTAGACAGAAGTAGAGAACTCAGTGACAAATGTAAGAATGTTTGGTATATAAGTAGTAAGAAGTTTCATAGTATCTTTTGTTTCATTAATGAAAATACCGACTTGTCCATTCATATTGCTTAAAATTAACGAAAATATATTGCTAGTTCAGAGTAATTCAGCTTTAGATACTAGTAGGAGTGAAACTTGAATATTTCATTTTTTAGACACCTCACTTAAATGACAAAAATAATAAATTGTTCTTTTCCTAACATCACATCAACCATCCATATAAAACCACTGTATAAGTATAGTTAGCTGAAGAATTGCTAAGCTACAACACAACACTGTAAAATGTTTTATTTCAATTTGTTCAAATTAACATCCTTTACAACAGTATTAGCTATGTTAAATACTGAAAAATAGGAATATGATACTAAAATGTGAGGGTTTTTAGAAAAATGCAAGAACAATTTTACGTGTGTCGCTTCGACATCCCTGGGGCCTCGCCAACCTGAAGTCGTCTGATTGGTGAGTGTTCACTGGGTTTCCTCATCCCAACACCTTGTTGACATCCATATATATATATAATATATATATATATATATATATATATATATATATATATATATATATATATATATATATAGCGAAGTTAAAATAAAAGTTGGTAATAAGAAGAAACACTGAATTGTACATAAAGAAAATTTGCAAATTAAATAGGTAACAATACAATTGAAATAGGCCCCTATTTATTATATGACTTGTTGGTGTTTGCATACTGCAAGCGCTTAAAAATCACCATACACCAAGATCTAAACTCGTAAATAAACCAATGTGATCTCCAGGACAACGGCACTTCAGCCATGTGGAACCTATATGTATTGGACAATAAATTTCATGAGTTTTAGCAGAATATTTATAATTTTCCACGAAATTAAGTCAACTATCCGTAATTTACAAATTCTCTGGTAACCGCCTCGTGTCCAAGTTTTCATATATCAAGTTTCGTGACTCAGATCGCTCTGCCTGAGCAATAAGAATAATCATCATTAAGACAATATACTATATACTAAAATTATGGAAAAATTAGGATTTGGAGAACCGCTGACTCTACACTCATAGACTTCTGCATGTTGAATGCAGCGTTCATTACTTATATGCGAAGTATAAATCTTAAGAGGAGGAGGAAGGGAAAAGGAGGCATTCAGGATTGGTCGAACAAGGATCTACATTCAAGATTTGGAATTTCAGCCAAAGAGATAAGCAATGCGCAATTACTCCTGCGTAAGCGGTGGCAAGGATAAAAGCAAGAGATGGAGGGGAAGGAAAGGTCATCTGGTGAAGGGCAATCTAAATCTTTCCTCATGCTTATGAAAGTGCATCCGGTGAGGACAGAGAGAAAGCTACATTTTTCATCGTCGAAGACGTAAAGGGCAGTTGCATCCTTGATGATAGTTTCCAGGCAGGAGAGCAGCTCGGTGTAGGGAATGAATCCGTTTGCGAACGATGTCTCATTACACAGGAGAATGTTGCTCGATTTCACCTTCCTGCCTCCACCAATCCATTTGTTCGGACTTTGGAAGCTGCACCAAAAGACTCTGTCGGAATCGACCTCCACCGCAGCCATATCTTTCACTTTTCGGTCCGAACCCCACTCGAAGTCGATGATGAGTCGCATCTTGACAGTTTTGAGTTAGAATCTCGAATGATGACTATCGCTGGTAGCGATGCTATTTATTCTCGAACAGCAACTCTGCGACCAAGGATGGCAACATCTTCCTTTTCTGGTTCTCCCAAACTCTAGGTAAAAGAGTTGAGTGACACTGCAGTAGTTGAATTGGGGGAGGGAAAATAGGTTGAGGTATTGGATGAGGGTTTTACCAGTGGACTTGTAGAGTGCATAGAGACAACAGAATTCCCCGCAAACGTCCGAACGAAAGCTCTGAAGTTGAAATGAATTTTGAGCGAGAGAGAAAGGTTCTAGAAATTTTGATATCGAATGGACAAGAGGTGGATAACCGTATGAATCGAAATATTCTGCATTTTGCTTATTTAAAATGTGCACCGCAATCCAATGGCTTCCCGGTCGAGTAGAAGCGTCCAAATTTATTACATAAATTCCAGGCGAGGGCGAAGGTCAACTATCTGAAGGAAACACCCCACGAAAAACTTTTCTCATGCGTAGATCACGACTAAGTAAGCTGTATATATCTAATGTGTTCATCGCTTATGCAAAATTGGTGATGACGTTTCGACTTTTATCTATTTCCAAAGAGGCGGAGTATTCCGCATAAACGATGCACGTTATGGTTTTTTCGAGCGGGTTTTCAAAGCGAGCTTCGATTCTCATGGTACCCCTATCCATCAAATCGACATATTCTTCGTTACCCGAACCATCAGGTGTTAGATCGAAAGCTAAAATGAAGTGTCCATGTGCGAACATGTCCAAGGTTATTTGATTACCTTTATCACCGTGATGCACATTGATTCCAGAAAACATGGAACGGTATGCTTGCGTCCAGTATTTTTGAACAGTGAAATTTGTGGAAATGCCTTGCGTTGGAATTTGAACGCCGTTGACGGAGAGAAAGAAACTAGTCGTAGAATAATGAGAGAATGCAAATGGATTTTTGTCCCTCCTTCCAACGTACGCATCGTTACCGACCATGCTAAAAACTATTTTGTTCGGAAGTTGTCCTGTTATGACATTATCTACAGAAATCATTTGATTACCTCGAGGAACGGTGAACATCTTAACTTCCACTGGCTTGAAAGAATATATCGCGTTGCTTTGCTCCAACACCCTGGAATGAGCCAACAAAATGGAGGGATTTATATCATTATGCTCGATGTATAAAGTAGCATGGAGGATTTTCAGCGCGGAAGCACCTGCAGCCTCCTCCATGATGTAGAAACTCGGTTTTGAGAGTGATAATTTAACTCCTACGTCGACTACATTAATTAAGAGACGATCTTGGTTTAATACGTCGGCATGCAATTTTCCGTAGAGCTCCATGACCCTACTGTTAGCAAATTTAGCTTTTCTCGTAACAAATCCTACATTTGTGTCATCTTGTTTATTGATATTCTCACCGCTATCGAGCAGCCACCCATCGCAAGCCAAATGAGTCTTCGCCGCATCCGCGCCATAACTAAGGAGATTTTCGAAAATGCTACGAATGTGATAATTATCTTCCGAGGACATAACTTGCTTTCCGTTGAAATAGACATTACATTGGTCGAACAACGAATGCAAGACATTATTCACAACCCCGGGTTGGCTTTTGTCCCCTGCCCCATAGTCTGATCTATCAGCTTTGACAAATTTCACCCTGATTTGTAAATAAAAACTTCAAATTTTTGTACGATTCTCCCAAATCTTTCACTACGAATTCGATGGTCAATTGATTGTCTAAGGAAGAGATCAGTTTGTATGGAATGAGGCGCTTGCCTAAAATATTCGTTTGCAAAGGTTGCCGACTAAATAAATCGAGCAAGGATAGCATGTGTTCCATCTCGGTTATGAAGAAAATATGTCCGTATTGACGCGACGTCTTTTTCTCCTCGAATGAAGCTTTTTGCATTTGATGTTTCTTTTTATTAACTTTGGTCTTTTACCTATGCGTAAGCCCAATCCACTCATCGTTTAAATCTTTTCTTCCGCTTTTCTCTTCAAATTCACTCCAGCCTCACCCAATCGATTATGCAATATTTCCTTAATTGGTCTCGTTCCCAAATCCGAATTCTGACCCCTGTACTGGCCGCCTCCTTACCTACCGCTTTGTATAAGAGGTTTAACGAAACGAAAAAGACCCGCGAGAAAGCTTCCTAATCCTCTACCTCCCTGCACTCGATAACTGGCGTGGTAGACGGGACCTATTTCTCCTCTGCATTGATTTACGTAATATGTCGTAAATCGATCCACGTCCGTTAACATCTTGAATGATAATGATTGCTTTTTTGGTTATTGCGACACTTTTATAAAGTGTAAAACAAAAAGAGAGGTGTAGCTCCACCGAAGAAAGGATATGGTTCACTGTCTTTTCCTGTGAGTAGTATTTCAACGTTCTCGATTTCTTTTTTCTCTACAGGAAAGTATTAAATGGGATTGAAAAAATTGTGTCTTTCTTCATTTACGCTGACAATTTGCAAACATCTGCTGAGAGAATCACCAACCAATTGAGGCTTGATTAAATCCGTATAAACGAAAATATATCGCGTGTCACTACTGGGTGCGATGTCCCGCTTTTTCCTATATTCTCCTCCTTTGGTGACATCTATCGAATAATTTGGATTTTCAAATAAGTTTATTTTCTCCATCATTTCTCTTACACCGTCTTTCGCTTCGCTACCCAAAAAATCCTTTTTTTCACAGACCTCATATAATACTCGCCAAAATTTCATCAAAGACCTGTTAGAACCTAGGGGAAAATCCGCAAGCAATTCATTCAGTAATATTTCGATGTGGAAACTTACGAGTTTATCCAAGGCTTTTATCATCCTTGCACCGAAATCGATTTCACCTGTTTCCTTCGGTTCTAAAACCAAAGATATTAATTCAACAGCAGACCCGTAAGTGCCAGGAGGTGATCTTAGCGGTGAATTCTCAGGTATTCCAATGCGTACATTAGCAAATTTTTCAAATCTTCAGGTATGTCGACGCATTTGTAGAGAAAATAGACGAGTTGCAAAATAATATTGTCAAAACGAGCATTCAAATCTTGAGAATTCATACTGATGATATATTGCAACAAAGATTGGTATTTTCCTGCAGGAGGTGCAATAAGCAATGAATCTGGTGGTATTTCAACATGGATGCCTATTAATTTATCCATATCCTTAATCGTCTTCTTTCCAAAAGACATCCTTGTGCTTAATTCCACATTCAAGATTGATTTCGAATTTAAGACTAAGTCCAATAACTTATCAGAGTCATTTTCATCGCATTTCAGCAAATTTCTTTTCATATCAGTTGACAGCGATCATAACATATCCCCTAACAAGTTTTAAGTTCCAGGATGGATCGTAACTGGTAAATCACTGGGAATTTCAATATGAACTTTATCTTTAGGACAAGCCATATGTTCCTTCAATACATCCAAAGCACGTTTTCTTTTTTCAGTAGGTAATGAGACTAGCATATGTTTCATAGATTTATAAGTTCCTGGAGATATCGTGATCAGTGTACTATCTACCATTTCGATATTGACTTGTCGTCTGTCTCTATTCATCTCATCCCTATAGACCCTGTTCTCACGAATCTTATCGCTTTGCAATTTCAACAGTTTTCTACCGCTCTGCTTAAATATTAACCTGAATGCCTCCACAATGTCTTCCCCAGTCTTACTTTGTAGCGGAACTGCCCACGCGAATTTGGAAAACAAATCGATTACGGTCATAATATAACCCTATCCCTTATTGTATTTTTTCAAATTTTGAATATCGTTCAAATCGCATTGCCACGTTTCATCAATGTACGAAACATCGTAAAAGTTTCTTTGAAAGCATTTTTGTAACGGCCTATGCAACGTATATGTATCCTTCGAATCCAACCAATTTTGAACTTTACTTTTCGATACCCTTTTATTCAAAGCTTTCCACAATTTATCTGTGGTGGAAAAACCCGCAGGATTTGCAGGATCACCGTAAATACTTTCGATTACTTTATCGGAGTCCATGGTGTCTTTCGTTTTCAAACCCGAGATCCCCGCCACGGTAAGCTTCTTCCCTGCTTTGATGTTATTTTTTCACTTAACGCCTCTGCCCAGTTTAATCTCTCCATCATACCTTCCTATGATTTGTCTAACACTGCACTATCTAACTTTATGGGCTTGGTTAGAGATTCCAAGCTCTTACCGAGGGATCTCTTCACTGCCTGTCTCCTAACTCTTTTTTCTTTCACAATTGGGATGCTAATGGGCTTTCTCTTCTCTGCCGCAACATTTAAATAAGTATTCAACGCACGTTTGTATAGATGCCATTTATCTACATCGCTCAGATCTTTCCTGTTTAAGACCTTTTGCATTTCTTCATCTAATTTAGATATTCGTGCTTTCAATCGTTCTCTGTCGAGAACTTCTGGGTCGATAAGTAACATCTTTTTGAGACTCATTTGTTTATCAGACTGCCTATAATTCCGCCGAGAATGGAACCTATGAGCATGGGAAGGAAACCACCTTTCTGAATCAATAATATCCACTTCTGTTTCAAGGACCTTTTCTTATCACCAAGTGCTCTCAGCATTTTACAATGATTCCTTAGATTTTTCTTTAAGGCCGGGCATATTTTACGATTCCCATTCAAAGTGTTCAAGTAGCACTTGCACAAAACCTTGATTACCTCTTCGTCTACATTATTCAAAATCGCATTATGCAATTTAGGCTTGGCGTTTTTCAAGACGTGTAGTAAATGCTTGTTAGATCTCAACCTCTTCATCATCAATCAGATGTGACGGCGCATAAACGATGGTAGTCTCATCCGGGAATATACATGTACTGAATCTCAAACGATCGTCCGTCTCTTGTGAAAGATCTAGGACCAAATAACTGTACGGTTCTGATGTCACCTCCTTATATACCCTCACAAACTCGGACGATTGTTCCTGATACACCTGCCTTGCTAAATGACCAAACTGAAGTTTATCGCAAGGATTGCGAAAAGCGACGATGTACTTGGAATTTAGGGATATGTTTCTCGATTGAGAACTCTGATAGAACACGTTTTGAGTTATGAGTATCACCGAGATACTACTATGGTGGGAACCTCTCGTGAATAATTCACAAACTTGCTTAGTATATGCTTCATGCATCAAATCATCGATGATATATAGAGTTGATATTCTTTTGAGGTTATCGAAAGAAGGAATTTGATTTTCAAACTCGATTCCCTCTATATCAGGTTTGCTACCGGGGCTGCAGAACCAAATTATATGATCTATATCACATTCTACCAAATGCTCTAAATTTTCTAAAAACCTCAACACAAAAGTTGTTTTTCCACAACAACTAGGACCAGCACAACTACAGGTAAAGGGATGTTTCCACCTCAAAGACATAGCCCTAACTGAGCAAATTTCTCGAAATTGTAATTTTTATTCAAGTTTCACCTTCAGATTCAAAGGTTTCATCCCACGTCCTCTTTAAATTTGGAATTTTGATATGTCCCCAGGCAAATGTGTTTATACCATCCTTGCATATATAGCGCTTATCATCCATAGCATTTAACGCTACTTTATTCATCTCTATGGTGAATAATTCATGTTTCGCACTTCTTATGACCATCATCTTTCTAAATCCTGTCGAGTTTTCTCTTAAACAATTCACATAATCATTGAAACTTAAGCTTTTATTAATTACAGCTTTAGTGATCCCTTTCGCCTTCTTTTTATCTTTCTCTCCTTTAATCCTATAGGAATAAAGTTTGCTTCTCAATCCTACAAAGTGCATAACCATACGCCCATCATATTTGTCCTTCATTTTTCCAATAACTTTTTTATTTTTGTTTGAAAAACATGGATGATCCTTTGGAAAGTTGGAGGTATTGTAACAGTCCAATTTGGTCGATATGTCCTTGTAAAAGTCATTGGTCTTTATTTCATATATAAAACTGTCAGTATCCATGTAGCATAGCTTCAAGCGGTCACCATATTTAGGCTTTATTCCCCTGTAAGTCATATATTAAATTTTGGTTAAATCTAGAACACACAAACCTATATAAATAGGTTTATCCATTATAATTACGGATTTTCTCAAATGAATCGTGACTAAATTTTCACTAAAGATCGTTTGATCGAGGAAAGTGGATTTGGAAATTAATTTATCCAACCTCTTTTCATTGGAAACCAATTCCAAATTTATTCTCTTGTGAACATTCTCCATAGTTTTGCCAAAGACCGCGTTATTCATTATTTTATAAAAATCTTTTTCAAATTCATTCGTGGCATTTCTCCTATGCTCCGTATTCAAGTCAATGTAAGACTTTAACCATGGATATCGGTTAAATTCAATGACTCGGTGAATGGTCTTCAGTCTTAATCCGAGAGATAGAGCGTGTTTTAAATTAGCATAGTGAAAAACGTACTTTGTCTTATCGTCTAGAGTCATCAAAAGTTTTTTATGCTTACCACCTGGGGGAGTCTTGTTTTCGGGGCACAATGGCAGATTGTTGTGTTCATGGTGGAGGTCTTGAGGATATTCTAAATTTACTTCTAAAATATAACCTTTTTCGTTTTCATCCAAAATATGGGTTACATTAAAATTTTGAATTTCCTCAGTAGTTAGCAAGCGAAATCCGCTATGGGGTAAGTAATTACTCATTGCCCATCTATAGAGGTTATTTGCATCTAAATACAGGATATAGCGAGACTTAACTACTGGATTGTAGTCATCCATATACTTATTATTAGCCTCGCTATATTGTTTCATGCATTGGCTGATTCCACCATGAATACCCTTCTTTATCATTAGGATCATGTCATAGTCAGTCAATAGCTCCAAGTTAATTTTAGTATACTTGAGCATGGCATCGAAGGTTAGACCGGGGGCCGTATAGTACCACGCAGGATCTAAATTATATGCAGTCATACAAACGTCCCTAAAATTTTCAAAAACGTCAGCCAAAAGTACAACATCAGTTTTAAGATAAAGGTCACTATAGTCGCCCAGAGTCTTACAATTAAACTCACAAGGGAAGCCCCCAAGGTGTGACACTCGCATCGGATTGAGACTTTGCAGAATGAAAGTATATGTAAAATAACAGACTCCTATTCCTACCTAGGTGCCAACTCGACATCGTTTATGAGAAAATGCCCTTTGAAAATCGCGATCCATGAGTCAACGTAATAAGAATGTTAAAAGTCATTTACAGGCTATCTAGGAGCTTTGGTCTAGGGGAAACGAGGTGGATTTTAAATATTTTTGGCGGGGTTTGATTCCCGAAGGGAGCAACATTTTTTTCTGATTTTTTTAAAATTTCTTTTTGCAATTTCCAGCATATCGTCGATAAAACTTGCATATCATCATCATCATAGGTAGTCTGTCCGTAGACAGGTCCGTGATTATTCTTGGTTAAACCTGGTTCTCCATATACTCCTATTTTCCGCTGTCCTCTTTATATCTTGATAACTCTCTTTCCCTTTCAAATCGTCTATCAGCTGAAACCTTTTCCTACCTCTTTCCCTTTTCCCATCTAGTTTTCCTTCTAACACGTCTTTAATCATACTCTCTCTCCTCAGGTAATGTCCAACCCAGTTAGCCTTCCTCTTTCTGATAGTCTGTATAATCATTCGCTTCTCTCCTATTCTTCGTAGCACTTCATCGTTTTTCATTCTATCTGTCCATTTTATCTTCAGCATTCTCCTCCAAGTCCACATTTCAAAGCTTTCCAAGTATTTAATGTCATTTTTCCTTAGCGTCCATGTTTCTGCCCCATACAATGCTATACTCCATACGTAGCATTTTATCAACTTCTTGCGGATATCTTCCCTTATATTCCCTGTAAGTAGTTGTTTCTTTCTCCTGAAAGCCGCTTTTGCTTTTCCTATTCTAGTTTTGATCTCATCCGTACATTTTGCCTCTCGTGTTATGATACTTCCAAGGTATTTATATCCTGAAACTTGTTCTAATGGCTTTCCTCCAATAGTTATGTTCAGATACTCTTCTTTACCCGATATCCGAATGACCTTGGATTTTTCTGTATTTATTTCCATACCATATTTTCTACCTGTTATCACTAGTCTATTTATCATTTTTTGTAGCTCCTCTTCCTTTCTTGCTAGAAGTACTTGATCATCTGCATATTTTACTGTTCTTATAATCCTTCCTCCAATTTTGAAATCCCCTGTGCCTTCCAAAGCTTCTTGCATTAGACTTTCTCCATATATATTGAATAGGGTTGGCGATAGGCAGCAGCCTTGTCTTACTCCTCTACCAATATTTATTCCGCAGGTGTCCACATTCTCAAACCTGACCTTTACAACTTGATTCTCATATAGATTCCTAATCAGTCTCCTGTCTTTCCAGTCTACACCTATATCCTTTAATATTTCATCAACTTTACCCAAATTACTCTATCAAATGCCTTCTGCCAGTCTACGAAACATGCGCAGATATCTTAACTGTATTCTATTGCCCTTTCTGATATGATTCTAACTACTCCTATAGCATCTCTAGTTCCTCGTCCTTTTCTGAAACCGAATTGATCTTCCCCTATTATTTCTTCTGCCTTTTTCTCCAGCCTTTTATTAAGAATCCTCGTGATGATCTTCGATGTGTGTGACAGAAGGCTTATCGTTCTGTAATATTTACACTGCATTGCCTTTGGCTTCTTCTTTAGAGGGATCATTGTTTCTTCTAGGAAATCCTGAGGCCACTCTCCCGTGTCGTAAATCTTATTAATTAATTTCGTGATCGCTTTTAGTCCTTCTGATCCTATGACTTTAATTGTCTCAGCCGGTATTCCATCGCTGCCCGTGGCTTTCCCCTTCTTTAGTTCCACTATCGCTTTCTCTACTTCGCTCTCCATAATACTTGGTCCTAAGTTGTCTTCTTCAATGTTTTCCTCATTTTCCAGTTCTATTTTTGCCGCTCCTGCCTGTTTGCTGTATAATTCCTTAATGTATTCTTCCCATACCTGTGCTACATCCTTTGTTTCTGAGACTATCTTCCCATCCGTATTCATAATTCCTTTACCACAAATTCCATTAGACTTCTTATCTTCTAATTCCAGTGCCCTAGCGTACATCATATCGTACCGTCCTAACTTCTCCATTTGTTCTATTTCATCACATTTTCCTTTTATCCATTTTTCTCTAGCTTTATCTGTTACCCTTCTCAACTCATTGTTTATACGCCTATAGTTGGCTCTACCTTCTTCACTGTTAACGTTTTTCCATTTTCGTCTCTCATTCATTTTCTCCAGCATTTCCTTCGTGATCCATGGTTTTCTGATTTTCTTCTCTTGTTTTCCAATCTCTTTATCCAAGGTATCCTTGATACTGGTTTTTATTTCATCCCATTCTATATCAACGGTCTTCGGTTTGTTTTCCAACTTTCTTAGGTTATCTTCCAACTTCATGCTGACTACATCCTGCCTTTCTTTCAGTTTTTCTAGGTCCCAGGTCTGTCTTTCTCTTCTCGTTTTTCTTATTTGTTTGAGCTTCATACTCACGTCAAGTATTAGAAGGCTGTAATCTGAATCAATGTCTGCTCCTTGCAATGGCTTGGCGTTCTTTATGCTGTTCCTGAATCTTTGTTTTACAAGGATGTAATCTATTTGGCATCTCATTCTATCTCCTGGGCTTTTCCATGTGTATAACCTTCGTTTATGGTTTTTGAACCATGTATTAGTCACTACAAGGTCATTATTGATGCAGAATTCTACGAGTTTCTCCCCTCCTCGATTTCTCTTCCCAAGTCCGTATTGCCCGACAACATTTTCTTCCTGTCCTTCTCCGACTATGCTGTTCCAATCTCCCATTATTATGCAGTTTACCTTTCCTCTTCCGTCTTCTTCGTAAATTTCATTAATTTGCTCATAGATCTCCTCTATTTCTTCATCGTCATGAGCTGACGTTGGCATATATACCTGGATTATCAGCATGTCCACTGGGACTGCTTTTAGCTTTATTGCCATCAGTCTATCGTTCGTTGCTATTATCTTTGTCACGCTTTTCATCATATCTTTCCTAAGTACCAGAGCTACTCCCCTTTCCCCACTATTTCCTCCAGAATAAACTACCGTGAATTCTTCCGAGTCGAACTGTCCTTCTCCCTCCCATCTAGTTTCGCTTAGCCCTATAATGTCAACTCTATTTCTTCTCATTTCTTCTTTCAAGTTATCTAGCTTTCCTGCCTTTCTCATAGTTCTTACGTTCCAAGTCCCTATTCGTAATTTACTTTCGACAAATGTTTTCCTCAAGGCAGTCCCCGCCCGGAGATCCGATTGGGGGACTATTTTACCTCCGGATTGTTTTACCTCGAGAGAACTCATATTGTCCAACCATATAATCTTTACTAGGGATTGTAATGTGGTAGTTTCCCTCTTGCTTTCCACATCGCAGTACTGTAGCCGTTCAAATCGTCCTGATCACGCCTACAGCTGTATTGGATATAGACCCAACCAACATCATTTGTTTTCGGCTCTATACCATACTGACAGTACTGCTGCCTACTATCTTTCTAAAATTTTTAATATAACAATAATGGTCCTTGGATCCTTCCGTTAAAAGCAAAAGGTCCCGATGGCCATCTAGTTCCTCAGCCACCACTTTGAGAGGGTACACGTTATTTTTATCAAGACCAAAAACATTCATCGAAATATTATTTAACTTTTCAAATTTTGGGATTACATCTAGTTCCACAGGATACTCGATGAAATCCCAATCATAACGATTACGAAATTCTATGTTACCATATTTTGAAACCCATTGAGGATTTCTCTGAACGTTTTTTGCCCAAATCGTGTATTTAAAACAAAAAGGGTTGGAATTTTGTACGTTAATCACCGATTTAGTAAGTTTAATTATCGGTGGTAACTCAAAGAAATAAGATCCTCTCAATGGTTTGCATCTGTTAATCCTTAATTCCAATCCTTTAATCTCATGCATAGCCCAACCCAATCCTTTTGCCTGCTGTTCAGACTTTTCCTTTAGTATTTTTCTAAAGTGTATTCAAAATTTCATTAATGTCATTGGACTGAAGAACTCTGACATTTTTAGTTTTAAAAACCCTCTCATCCAATACTTCTTCCTTCTTGAATTTTGCTTTCAAAATAATATTAATTTTTAAAGCCGTATTTGCCAATTGCTCCCTAATTTTGTCAACCAAAATCTCTAATTTCATCCAAAAATGATATTATGTCTCTATGCAATCCATTTCCACTTACCCAAAAAGTTTTCAATCGATTTCTCACTGCTGAGTCGATCTCAACAACTTGATGCTGTCCTCCTGCTTGAATTAAGTGCCTCATGTGGACGTCACTCATCTCATGCGAAACTCGATATCTCGAGCCAAAATATACGAAGCACACTTCGCAGAGAGTTTCATGATGTTCACGAACTGAAATTTAGGAATCGAATGAAACTAATCCTCTCAAACCAGATTATATACAGTCGATGAAAATGAACTTCTATGTATGCATGACCACAAATGTACTTACCCATAATCTCAGTTGTGGAACCTCAATTGTGATCATGAAAATTGCCTAATTTATTGAAGTAACTCATTATTAGAGGAGCCAAAACCCCTTCTATCTCTTTTTGTTTTATTTAAACTCTCAACTTGTATAAAATTTTTTACACTCTGACATTTCTCAAATATAATTTGACATATTTTCATGCCTTTAGTTATATAAAAGTCAATGTCACTATTATTATAAAATAGCACCTTAATTTCCCCTCTATAATTGGGATCAATCACTCCCGCACCAACTTCCACTCCATGCATCAAACTCAATCCTGATTTTGATGCCAGCCTCACATATGTCCCATCCGGTATCTCAATCACTAGTCCTGTATTAATCAACTTTCTACTCCTCCCCTCTATCAAACACTCCATTACACTCCTTATGTCGTATCCTGCAGCCATCTTGTATGCCTTTTCAGGCAGCTGAGCCTCGGCGTCAACTTTAACCATGTTTACGTTCATGATCTGTAAAATTATGAGATTACACATGACATTATGAAAAACAACTTAGAAAGTACCCCTGGAAAGGTAAGAAACAAAGAAAAAACAGTTACCCCTTCGAGGTAGGCATCCCCAAATACATTGCCCCTTTAACTATGCAACCAACAATGCATTACCACTTAAACTAGGCTCTTTTTAGATGGAATCTTTGAAGAAGTTTTCTTCTATGCAGCAAGAGGTAACAATTGTAAAAGTGGGAGACTTAAAAGAGGGCGAGTTGTACCCTATTATAACGTTAAAAAAGACTACGACCAGATACAGACCAGCATTAATTGCAGAGATCACCGATAAAAAGAGCCTATCTTGGAGAGCGAAAATTTATTTACCAAGAAGATATAATGATATCTCAGAAGAGGAAATATTAGAGTATAATTCTGGAAACGAAAAATTCGATTTAGTTAAAGAGAATGGCTATTAAAAATAAAAGTAAAATAATAATTGTAAATAAATAATTGTTAACATAACTTTGTTTATTCATTTATCCTCTAGCCTGTCAGTCCTTTGTTTAGAGTTAATATATGCTAAAGCAATTCAACACCCTTCGAGTATAACCAAAAAAAAAGTGTCAGAACAGAGATTCGAACCCTGAACCTGGAGCCTTGATATAAAAAATAGTTGCTCACATCGTATTTCAGTCGTTAAATATTTTTATTCACAATGGTACCACCCAATTTAAAATCTAATAACGCACTGCGGATGCCATTTGTTACAGTGCTGACAACCCATCCTTCAACTTTACAACATTCATATTTTCGGCACGAGTGCGCATGTGTGATTCATTTGTTTTTGGCAACACTGATCTGTTCAATATATCAAAACTAAGTTGACAACATTGCTTTTCGAATGGCACTGGTTTTTAGTTCCAACTTTCTCTGAGTGGTGGCACCACAGGTTGATCACGTGACAAGACGTAACATCATAAATCCAAGATGGTGGCAGAAATGTAAGATAGCGGACTGCGCCAGAACATATATTTCCCTACTACTAAAAAATCTATCACATACAGACAGACAGACATCATCGAGAAAATAGTCAAAACGTGTTCAGGGGACCTTAAAACATGTATTTCGGTTGAAATCTGGAATTTGATTTTTTTCATGAAAACAATACTTTCTCTATACTTCGTATATGGAGAAAGTAAAAAGAGCATTAAGGAAGTGACTGCTTATTTTAAATGTGGAAAATTATTATTCCATGTATGTAAGTAAAATCTATTAGCATGAAAAATTTTGCATATATTTTTAACCTCTCTAAGGAGGAAAACCTGCTAAAGCAAGAAAAAATGGTCGGTCCCTTGATGTTCCGCCTCTCGCAGTTTTCACTGTGTGTATATATATATATATATATATATATATATATATATATGTGTGTGTGTGTGTGTGTGTGTGTATATATACTAGTAGTTGGTGCTTGCACACTGTAAGCATTTCATCTCACCTTGAAAAAACATTAATTTTTCAGACAGATATTTCATCATTACAAATATTCTATTAATTCTAAAGATTTCACCTCTGCAGCGATTTTCGTTTTTCCCACATGTAAAAATAATAGTTTAAAACAATCCCCAAATGTTGCAATTTTAAACATTTTACACTTTCTCCATTATGGGGTACTAATGCTACACATTTCAGCCAAATTTTGAAGTTGTAGCACTTCTAGAAGTAAAATAATATTTTTCTAATTGTTTAAAATTGAAACATTTTTAACGGTTGCCGCAATATATATATGGAGAGATTGAAATGTTTATTTGTGCAAATGCACTGTTCTGTAAATAATTTGAAAATTGCAGCTTCCTAGCTCATCCCGTAGAACCAAAAAAATTATTAAACTTTAATGTTCAAATGGGGTTAAAACAACCCCTAAAAATTAACAATTTTAAAATTTTCCATTTTTATAGTTGGTTATGAGAAAACTTCTATAATCTTGCAAAATTTCAGCTTCCTAAACTTATTAGATTGGTCTACACACTAGATTACGTTTTCCCATGCTAACTTATGGGAGATATTCCGGGGTCTCTATAGTCGAACCCAAGACACTGTAAGCAAAAGTAACAATAATTCCTAATAGATATTGCGGCCATCTAGCAACACTGATAATTTCATTTTTCTAGTTTACCGGTAAGTGCCCATAATTAATTTACAAAAATGGTGCAATGCTTTTCTTATGGGAAAAAACGCAACTTTCGGAATTTCTGGAGTCGAACTCATGTCACTTAGGTAAAAAGTCTCATTTTATCTGAAGGTTTCTCCATCATATCTACAAAAACTAAAACTTTCAGCACTCTAGCTCTTGTAGTTTGGGCTGGACATTAGTATCCTCCTATATGTTATCAATATATATCCTCCTCTGTAAGAGTCGTCGATATATAATGATATATCCCATATATGTAAGCAGCTATTTATAATGATTAAATAAACAAAAAAGTACAAATTCCCATGAATATTATTAAGTATAAGCAAAGTTGGTTTATTAATATTTACTTAATATTTATTATTCTTACTAATCAAAATAAAATAAACTGATGTGGGCAACACATGACTTTCTCCATATTTATATGGCAAATTACATGTTGTTAGCTCTGGGATCATTGTCAATATTTACTTCCAGTTGACAATTAAGAAAAGAAAAAGGAGCATTACTAAGACGTAACTAAGCATCAATTGTTAACAATAGTCTTTGGTAGGTGGCATGGTGGTGGCAGCTAAAAATATTAGATATCTCTTAAAAAATGCATTATATGGAAAAACGTATCAAACAAAGGTTGTAGAAAATGAAATTTCCTACAACTTTTATTCCAATACATTTTTACATTTAATAAATATTAAAGCAAATATTTCAAAATAATGGATAAGTGACAAGAGTAATCACCCACTTCTGGTCGACCGATTTTTACCAAAAACTAATCAGTTCTTCTAACTTTTATAAAAATGTTAAATATAAAATTTTGCGTTGACCTGATTAATAGTTTTTGAGTTAGAGCGCCCACAAAAATCGATCACATACAGACTGACAGACAGACATCATCGCGGAACTTGTCGGAACGTGTTCAGGGAATCTTAAAACGTATTACCGTTGAAATCTCAAGTTCGATTTTTTCATGAAAACAATACTTTCTCATACTACGTATATGGAGAAAGTAAAAATGATAAATTAAAGCAACACAAAGAATTGCTTCGGAGCGAGCTGGTTGATTTGCCCATCTCTGACATAGCTCCTACTTTAATTTAGTGCAAATGGGCTTTGAAGTTCAGGTTCACTATATGAGGTCAGGATCATCTAGATTCCTAAATGTGCTGGGTTATGGCTCATCATTATTGTTAGCAGGAGCCTTCTTGAAGAAATCATGAAGAGTTGCTTGGCGTTTTTTGCAGTCTATCTGATGAATAAGTTCCTTGTAACATGTCAGACTTCCTAAAATACTGCACCTTACATTGCAGCTGCGCTCAAAATCAGGATCATTTTCAGTAATCTTGTCTAGCGCTACTGTTATTTGGTCCAACCATTCAGCCAAATCTTTTCTCCTGAGAATTCATTCAGATTCAGGTTCAGCAATTTCTATGACATCTTCAGAAGGCTCAGGGTTTTTTGCAAGTTCCATTAACTCTTCATCTGTCAGCTCTGTTCCATTCAAATCTAAGACCTCTTGTACATTCTCTGTGTCAACATCTATCATTCCCATCTTGTTGGCCAGAATGACAATATCATTGCTAACCTTAGCAATTTTCTCTTGACTGATTCCTGCAAAGTTGATGACAGCCTCAGGCCAAACATGACGTCAAGCACAATTCAGGCATTTGTCTGTCACCTCTTCCCAGGCTACTCTGATGTTGTCTATGGCTGACAAGATGTTGTAAGACTTCCAAAACGAATCCATTGATTCTCTGTTGTTATCTCTATCAACAGCTTCAAAAAGGTGATGAAATGTTTGTTTCAGATAGCGCACCTTAAACATTGAAATCAAGTGGATGTGGTGTTTGGGAGAAGGAAAATAACTTTAACTGGCAGGAGGGTTCTGAGGGTGGCCAGGGGCATTGTCCAGTAGCAATAAAGCTTTTGCTTCAAAACCTTTAACTTCACAGTGAGACAAGACACTAGGCCAAAATGATTTATGAACCAACCAATAAAAATTTCCTGTTTCCATCCAGCATCAATGTGAACCTGTCTTTTGCTGCTTTGAAACCTGAAGCATGTTTTTCTTCTCGTGAAACAAAGGACCGTGATGGCATTCTTTTCCAGAAAAGTGAGGTCTCATCCACATTGAAAACGAGCTTAGGGGGGTACTCACCATTTTCGATAATTGCCTGAAATTTGCCAGGAAACTTTACAGATGCCTCATTATCAGCACTTGCTGATTCGCCTGATAAATGAACACTATGAATATTTGAGCAACGTTTAAAATTGTGAAACCAACCAGAACTAGCATTAAATATTTCAGAAGAATCACCAAACTCTTCTTGCTTCAAACTTTCAAATCGAGAAAGGGCTTTATTACAATGACTGCTTGGCTAAGGGGCATGTGTTCATCGGAACATTTAGTATCAATCCACAGCACTAGCAGTTTTTCCATTTTTTTGAACAAATGACTACGCGATTGTGTTAGTTTCTTCACAGTTACTGCAGTGGCTGATTCAACAGAACTTTTTATTTTGTCCTTATTTAACATAATAGTACGAATTGTAGAAGTTGTTAAGTTAAACATACGTGCAATTTCACACTGACGTTCACCCTTTTCAAAACACTGAATTACTTTAAGCTTTTCCTCAAGATTTATACTTTTCCTTGAGAATTAGGATTATTTCCTGCATTTTTACTGCCATCACTCAATCTTCTCTTTTCTGCCATGATTAATTTAAATTACTTTTTCACTATCTACTGTTAAATCTTTATTTAACACTAGAAATGAAGCAAAATAACTATGGTGCATAAAAATTGAACTAATAACATCCAAACTGAAGCCATTGGATGATGATTGGCCAGCACAAAAGAAAACAAAAATGGAATATGAGTGTTATGAAGTTTAAGCGACAGTGCCGCTGTTTCAAACAAGTCACTGTAACACAGGTACCAACAGTAAAATAACATCAGAATAATAAATGAATAACGATTGCGAAAGTTAAAATTGTCATGAAGATAATCTAACCTAACCCAAACACTCATCTAAACCGAAACTAACGAAAGTTAAATTTTAGTAATGAACCTAATCTACGAATCCAACCTTGCATATCTCAACAGTAATGTTAAAAAGTTAAAAACTTCTTGTTATCATCACTGCAATAGACTGTGGAATTGCGTTAAACCAATGTTAAAAACAGTAAAATTGAACAAGTAAAATAGAAATAAAGTGAATCAATGTATAAATAACAAATTTGTTTTTAATCACTGGAACAGAGTGAAGTACAAATGAAGGTATGTGAGAAAGATGTTAGGACCGTAATAAAAGATTGTAGCATTTAAGAACTTTAATTTTTCAAAAATTAGAATTTTATTCCTGATATGCCAACCGCACTATATCAAAAATGTGTTAAAAGAACATGTGCTAAACGAGGTATACCTGTATTTGCCATTCCTGTACTAGGTACTACTAAGTGTGTACTTAAAATGAATTTACAGACAATAATGACAACTGGATGTTTGCATCGCTCCTTTGTTTATGCATATGCTGCCATACACATTACAGGTAATAGTTTGGCACGTAAAGTAAAAAAATGGTTATTTGTAATTTGGGGCTCCCCACATTCTGGGGGCCCGGATGCCACTGGGCATCCACGGAACCCTTACTCCCCCCCTTGGCCGGCCCTGCATACAGATACCACTGCTTTGCAAACTCAATTACAAAGAGCAAGTTTAGCCTCGCTTCCTTACCTACTATGGAAGCAGTAGCCTGACGACATCCTTTCCGAACATACCATCAAATTCAACAGTGGTACGGAAATGCAAAGATACCTTAAGATTGGGGTTGGTGAAACTCAAAAAATTGCCTTCTTCCAGTTACCACATTACAGGATCGTGCTCCAGAGGATCTACTGAAAATGATTTCGCACAAGTGCACAAAAAAAAGGATGCAAAGCAGCTTGCGGCTGTAGGAAGGCTGGACTACAATGTTCTACCATTTGCTCTGTTTGTCAGGGACGATGTATGAATGTAGATAATATAATTGACGATCTAGACTGAGATGCAGAAATCGACATTCAACTGCATAGTTTTATTGCTGAATGCAGGAACAATGGCGAACCGCTCGACTGCAAAAACAACAAAGATCTGAAAGAGGACAACTCAGACTTAGAAATAAAGGTAGTACCATCTACTACTGACAAGAGAAGACTACTTACCTTGGGTCGTCGATTTCGACGAAACCTTTTTGGGTGGTAGAATACTTCAAATAAGAAGACCTGTGCAATGGTTTTGATTGAATGGGCCTTAGTTTCGGCAGAATCTTTTTTCTTTTTGCAGGATTAACTGTGGCTGGATAAAATACAATAATAGGCCAACAATGTCGAGCAGGTAGGTTGGCTGGGTGGTTACTGTACTGGCTTCCGAATATTTTGTCCAGGGTTCAAATCCCACGTCATACCTAGTTTTTTTTGTTTTAATCCACTTTATTATTTATTTACTTCATTAAAATCAATGCACAAGAGCATATTGGTAGATATTTCGATATGAATTATAAATCTAATGCTACAGAAATGAGGATCGCAACTATTGAAATGCAAAGAATAATTATCACAGTGGAGAAAAGATAATGCGAAAGGAGGAACGTGCTTGGACAAACATAACATGATTAAAAACTGTACATATGAGAGATTTGGAAAAGCAAGGAAAAGGAAGGAACAAGTTACATCCAGTGGGCGTTAGCTGCAGCCTATCAACATACATCGCTGGGGTTCACCTTCACTGCATCTCGAGCATGGCTAATAAAATTCTAGAAAGAATTCCGAATTCGACAGTGAAAAGTTACAAACTATGTTTTTCAAAAAGATGTAACGTCTTTGGAAGAAACTTTAAAAGTTGCCGAGGTTTTCCAAAAACAAACATTGCACATAATACCCAACTATGACCTAGACCAGTGTTTCTCAACCTTTATTAGACCGTGGAGCACACCACAATATCCCCTAATTTAGGAGGAGCACCAGACCAAATCCTTCTATTATATAAAATCAAAACCCTCTCCTCTCCCTATAGGTTGACATAAAATTAAATGGGAGCAAATGCGATGCAGCATATTTTTCATTCGCATTTTAAAATCACTTAGAATCCCTCTATGAATGCGGCACTTGAACCAAACGACGCCTGAAAGAATGGAGATTCATTTTGCGGCCCTTGATTTTCGAATACGCGTCGAATCCTTCCGCAAATTCATTATTAAAAAGAAATTTTGGCCAGATTTTAGACGAAAATTTTTTGTAGTCAAGGGTATCTGAATTGTTGCTGTAATTAAGTAAGGCACTGTATGTATGCATATACTTTTTTACATTTTACAGTACATGAATATTACATTGTCATGAAAACGATCCACAAAATGAAATTAACTTAACTTTTTACATGCTAATAATTCTCGGTGAATAATACAATGTGTAACTTTAATTTTTGGCACTACTTCTATAAATTTTGCAACCAATCCTGCATGTACACCTGTCATATTTGCTGCACCGTCAGTACAAATCGAAACACAATTTGAAATATCGATATCTTTGCTTGAGAAATATTCAGATATTAGATGCAAGTATATAGAATCTATAGCAAATGTTACACCTAGGGGGAGGAAGGGAATCGGTGAGCAAGAGAGAGGAGGTAGAATGGTGAAGGAGAGGTTGGTTGGCGGGCAATAAAATGTTCTTTTATGTATACAATGTGGAAGGAGAAGGTCCGTGAATTGGAGAGAGGAATAAAGGGAGTGAATATGTTTCTAAGTAAACAAAGTAAGATGGGGAAGGGAGGTATTGGAGAGTAGGGGAAGCAGAAAGTTGGAAGAGGTTGGGGGATGGGTAAGAAAACGTAGTACATATTCGGAAAGAAAAGGCAGAACAAGTAGATTCTATAATCAAAGCAGTGTTGCGATTATCGTAACGTGATAGACAAATAAACAGTTTAATATTATATTTCCAATAATTGGACTTTTCACTTTAATTTTTAAAAGGCTTGCGGAGCACCTGCCTCATGTTTGCGGAGCACCGGTTGAGAAACACTGACCTAGACTACGTCATTAATACCGACCAAACTGGATGTGAGTACAGAAATGACGTGAAGCGAACTTTGACTCATCAAGGCGAAAAGGCAGGAACAATATCACACATTCATACACGGCACAGTATGCGATCACCGCCTCAGGAAATTTGCTACCCAAAGTGTTTCTTTGTATGCAAGAACCTGGAGGTACGTTTGAGCTTCGAGTGAGCAGAACCGTGAGGCAGTTGGAGGAGTTTCTAAACATTGTAGTTACGTGCTCCAAATCTGGTAAAATGAAGACAGAATTGATTAATTTTTTTAAAAACAGTTGTGAAGCCTTATGAATGCTTTTCTTGTTTTTACGACAATTATCATCCAAAAACGTGTATACACTTCCCCTTCAAGTGACGAATAGCACGAATCTAACAGTTATGTCCTTTCGGACATAAATTCACATCGAAATAGCTACCAATACGCTCTTGTGCATTGATTTTAATGATGTAAATAAATAATAATATAATAAAGTTAATAAATAAATAAAAATACAATAAATTAAAAATAATAAAGTGGATTAAAAAAAAACAGGTATGACATGGGATTTGAACCCGGGACAAAGTATTTGGAAGTTAGTACGGTAACCACCCAGCCAACCCACCTGTTCAACATTGTCAGCCTATTATTGCATTTTATCCAGCCACAGTTAATCCTGCAAAAAGAAAAAAAGATTCTGCCAAAACTAAGGCCCATTTAATCAAAAGCCGATACACGGGTCTTCTTATTTTAAGTATTCTACCGGTCAAAAAAGTTTCGTTGAAATCGATGAGCCAAAGTATGTAGTCTTTCCTTGTGAGTATATTAAAGGTGATGAACCATCAACATCAAAAAGAACAAGATCCTAATATTTCGACGACAGTGGATTAGGCCTAATGGGGATACTCCTTCACTAGGTGGTGTGGAAACGAGTACAGCACTGGTAATTCATTATAATAATTAAATAATAATCATTAAAGATGTTACTATTTTAATAATATTACCATCAAATGACAAGCGTGAAAAGAAATGTGAAAGCAAGTAAGAAAAAGAAATATGGTAGGGAAACATGTTTTAGCGCATGTATGTGAAAATGCATCTCACTTCTCCAAGATACAGCTTTGAAACTATTCATCCTAGAGAAAAAATGAATTGATCTTTTTTTGTAGAGAATTTAATCCTCTTTAATGTTTTAATGTGTTAAACGATATTTCTGTGAAAAACTATTTCTGGTGGCCATTTTTCCAATATAGCGTCTGAAGGTCACCTCAGATGAGGGGGAAAACTTAGTATGTTAATTAGGATTTTGAAATTGACTGATTAAAATTTTTTCCAGCTTTCTCGGGATTAATGCATTTTTAAATCCCCTGCCAACTGGCCTATAATTTAAGTTTATTCAAGTGAAGAGTGTGGGCATGCAAGAACAGCTGTATACGATAAAAACAAAATTTTAAAGAGACCTGAATGCATGAAATGCATTACAAAATTATATTTTCTAGTATTTCTCAGCATAGATATATATAAGATGCACCCCAGTTTGTTAGAAGATTTTTCAGGTAAAAAGTATTTTGGTTCACCAAGGCATTTAGGAAGGGCCATGTCGTGTATCATTTTCAGCTGTGATTATATCTGTATCTGGAAATATTTACAAGAAGTACAACAGCGTGATAACAGATAAATATAACATTTTAGATAAACTTCATTTGTAAAATAAACAGGTATGCTCTAAAACATAAATAATGGTTTCGAGACTTGTATAGCTAAATATGCAGTGTGAACTTGGCAGTCGTATTAATTAAACCTGTCCGAGTGTGCCGCACATATAGATATCTTTTGCCGATAGTACTAACTTAACCTTAAGTGCAAGATGATATTTTAATTTAATTATATAAATAATAAATGGAATGCATATGTAATAACAATAGGTACACTAAACTAGTCCTTTTTCTTCTGCAATTTTTTTGCCTCATACATAATGATTATGATCGATACAGCAATACCAAACTTCCTCTGTTCTACTATCCATCACTTCCTCATCTAGTTGTGGCCATCTAGGACTAAGCTAATGAAGACTATGTTTCTTATTTCCCATCAGCTTCAGCTTTTCATTTTCTCCATTCGTTTCATTTTTTCTGTAAGAGGTGGACTGAAATAATGTGCTTTTGCTCGGTTTCCATGCATTTTTTTGTATTGAATCACCTGAAGCTTATAGGTAATAGTGTAGGCATATCTTTTCATTCTTGTAGCCATTGTGATCTCAATACATGTAACGTTATTTATCCTAGATATGTATAAAATATTTATGACATCTACATGAATTCTACTGTTCCATGGCATTAATCGTGCTATTCAACAAGCTCATTAGGAACTAAAACATCGCAAATGTGCCAAAATTGTAATCACTGTGAACGGACATGTATTAAAACGTAATAATGAAAATGCATCTACGTTGCATAAGGTATTACTGTATATATATTAACAAATTTTTCACTATTAACTATTAATAATGTATAGTTTAATATTTTTGCAATGAATGACTGCCAATTATTCCATTTCGGGGATGAGTGTGTTTGTTAGTGTCAGTACATATTGAGAACAGTAATAATCTTACCTTTGGTGTATAAGATAGGCTGACTTTGGAGGTCATTTTTCTGGAAAAAAGTGTCTTATATGCCGAAAAATGTATTTGAATGTCAAATGTAACCACAAAATTAATATTTTGGCCATTTGGTTTTGAGACTGCTTTAATGACAAATATTGCTTGAAATTGTCAGCTCATACCTACAAAAATATCAATAAGTTAGTGCAATGTCTGTATGTCCAGTTGATGACAGTGCAAAATGACCATAGCAGTCGATGCACTTAAAAAATCAATTACTAATATGGTACAACATCGGCAATGTTCTGCATATTTATTTATGATATCTGCAACTCCTCACCTCTTTACATAAATTTCAGAAAGGAAAATTCATCAGAACTTACTGCCAAGTCATGTTTTGGTCCCGTCTTCCTCGAAATCACGAGGCGCTTCATAATGCAGAGTATATTTCCATTTGTATCGCAGTCTGTCATCAGTATGGGAATCGCTCCTAGATGGTGTAACTTCTTTCCCCAATCCACTATCGCTTGAATTAATATTTTCACTCAATTCCTCTCCTACATCAGAACACTTTCCGAATCACTTGAAAAATTGCCTCTGATCACTTCTTCTGCAATAACATCTTCACTCATAGAAGTCATTGCCAGAACTGAGAGGCAGTAGGGAAAAAGATTTTTTCTTTGAAGTGTTGGCTGCATCAGTATCATAGGATGTGAGAGATGTGTATACATTAGGGATAAACATACTCAACACAAAGCAGAGGTTCAGTCAGTATGAAGAGGGTTAATATAAACTTCTTAACCCCTCAATCAGTATCATAGGATGTGAGAGATGTGTATACATTAGGGATAAACACACTCAACACAAAGCAGAGGTTCAGTCAGTATGAAGAGGGTTAATATAAACTTCTTAACCCCTCAATCAGTATCATAGGATGTGAGAGATGTGTATACATTAGGGATAAACACACTCAACACAAAGCAGAGGTTCAGTCAGTATGAAGAGGGTTAATATAAACTTCTTAACCCCTCAAACCCATTCATTAATAATCATTAATGATGATTGGTGATTTTTATAAGGGTGTTTGCATGGTGGAGTGGCTAGAGTGTTGGCTTTCCATACATCAGTTCCAGGTTCAAATCTGGTGGAAGTAGATTTTTCAACAGGGATTGCCCCGTACCCTACTTGTGTGTTTTGAGGAGAAGTCAGCTCTCCATCCTTTGGAAGGGACAGTTAGCCCCCTTGGTGCTTTTTGTAAAGAGAAGACTAATGCTGGCACTGGGTTTACCTCCTACCTTCTCTTTAGAGTTGTATAAGTAAAATTATGGCGATAATAGCCCAAGAGGTTAGTATCAACCTTCCACAAAGGATGTCCTCCATGAGATAAACCAAAGAAAACCCACTACTCTCTCACTGATTAGACTGCCTTTGCAAGTCCAGCCCCAACTAAGAAAACATATATTTGGAAACGATAGTTCAGAAGTAGAATAGCCACCAGCAATTGGAAAGCCCAAGTTCAATTCCTGGTCATGGCAGAATTTTTCTCCTGATTTCAAACAGTTCCCATTATAAAGTTAGGTAAATAATTCATTATTGTGACTCTCAAATGCATACAAGTAAGAATATGGGGTAAGAATTTGGAAATTTAAATTTTCAATAAGCTGGGACTAATGCAAAAATAAAGATATCAAGGACATTTAAAATTACAGCATTTATAAATATGGATCAATGCACAGAATAACTCACAGGTTTTTTGAGCGCCATTTCTTTGCTCTCTGGTGTCATTGATGGTATCCAAAAGCTAGGTAGCTGTTTGTCACGCCCATTTACCATGTTCGACACAGATGGCTGACTACTCTCCCCATTTTTATTTCCTGTATGAGAAACATTGCTAATAACCAACATACAAATACATATCAAGTAATGAACTTTAAAGAATTTGGTTTTAGTTTTTTGATTCATAAATCATTCTGCCAAGCTGTATCCAAAAGGGTATAAAAATTATACATAATAGCCTACATTTTAAAATGTTACAATTGAATTTTTAGAATAATTAATGAACACAGGATAGGCAAGATGATGATTTAGAAAAATTAATCGTATTTGAACATACATATTTATAACTGAAAATTAAGAGCATGAGTAGCTTGGTGTTGTGCATTGGTATTTTTTTAAGTAGATATTTTCAAGGCTCCTTTTAGTCATGTCATTATCAACCCAAGAAATATTCTAAAAACAATTACATAATTAATCCATAAAACTGATTATGGAATGTTTTCTGCTCACTTCTAGTTTTTAAGTCAAAAAGATTTCTTTGACAGTTTTTCACATAGTCTTTTTTCAGATAAAGCCTTCTAATGCAGTCTAGCACCAAAAGATTTTTTTATTGAATTCTGTCTTTCATATAGTTCACAGTTGGTTCTGCCTTTATTTATCTGTGAGCTTGGTTATATAAATGAAATTTTATTTTTTTAATTTTACAAGGTTTTAAAAAAATTGCAACTTAAAATGTAATAGATGATATAAGTAAAAAAAGCAGCCATAATGTAGTACGTATAGTTATCTATATTTGCATTCAAGGTAAAAAACAGCCACCTTCAGAGATGTTTCACCTGATCTCTTGATATAAAACAAGCCCAATAAAATGAAAAGTGAATTACCACTGAGGATGGCTTTGTAGCTGAAATGTGCTTTAGGTATTAAGAAAGCCATTTAAAATTCTTTAGTCATGAAACAGTTGAGCTTAAAGCTCAACTGATTCATGGATAAAGAATTACCTAGACCAGTTATTAAGCTTGAAGTCATTAGGTGAGCTAAAGAACTGATATCTGTGCTAAAAAATAAATTGGTTGTGATAATGCTTCCCATCTTCTGATTCCTTATGTTTATTATCAGAAAATATGGCATAACCCTATTTACAAACATAAATATTTTTAAAAAATTTGTTCATATACACAACTTAAAGGAAGTTTATTATTTTTGTCTAATTTTGCAGAAATTAAGGCATATTATGAGGAATTTTACTTCACATCTATAAAATTAGTCGTAAATAATTACTTTTTAATTTATTAAATCGAAAATAATTAAATTTAAAACAACATGCGCCAAATTTTGGAATAGTCAAAAATATATTATAAAACAATTTATAACTTACCAGAATTAAAAGCATTCACAGGAGTGCTAACAATATTCTTTTCAGTCTTACGAAATGAATTCAGCTTGGATTGTTTCTCAGCAGCAGCCAATTCTGCTAATTCATTCTAAATGGAATTTAAAATGATTAAAATTTATTTTCTATGCTACATGATAATTTAATAATAAGACGTTTATCGCGAAGTTATCCATTTTACAGGTATTTTAGTCTCCGCATAAAATGCCTAGTAGCTAATTTGAGTTTTTAAAGGTTTAAGGACAACAAACATTTATTTTGTATTTTTTCTCATAATGCAATGGTGCAAAACAAATCTTTAAAGAGTTACAATTTCACAATTAATTACCTCTTTTTTCTTCTTCTGCTTTTCATATTCTTTCATTTTCCTGCTAATTTCGTTCTTTTTTGTAATAATATATTCAAGTATTGCCTCCTTATCAAAGAGGTAACCTTCCGTTCTAAAATAAATTATAATAATATTGCAATACTACAGGTTAATTTATAAAAGCGGTGCAGTTTAATTATAGTTTAAATAAATAAATTTTCTTACGTAATAACAGGATTCCTGCAAGGCTGCAAAGTTAAACTACAGCAATCAAAATCCTTCACCGAATCTTTACCAACCCTCTGACTATGTGTCCCATATCCTGATGCTTGGGCATCCTTTTTCTTTTCATGATAAGTGTACACTGCTCCTGCAGTACAATTTCTAGCATGCCGTGTCATTTTTAATAGACAAAATATTCAGAAATAATTTCAGCTAAATGGTCTTCAATTCCTTAATAGCAATCAGTACCAAACAGTATAGACAGAAACACCCCAAAACAACATATGAACTACCGCAAATAGGATAGCATTTGTTTCATGATAGAGTTAGCAAATAGAGGGCTAGAGGGCGTAGTTTCACAATTTGTTTATATAAGACAATATCGTGGTTGAAGTTGTGTAGTATATTTAAAAATAATACAAACAACGATGGCTGTTGTCGAAGTTAAGTTTTCTAAACAGGAGTTAAATACTTTTGCGAAAAGTAGTGACACATGTGTGACAGTTAAACGAAAAACACGTGTACTTTTTGTGAATCCTGCGCAATTTTCCAATCTCAGCTCTGGAATACGCGAAAACTTAGATTTGTTGCTTTTAAAATATGATTTTCTGTGAGTATTTAATATTAATTTAAGTAGTTTTTGTAAACACATTAAACATGATGTTATTCGTACTCTATTACTGTCAGTGATGCACCCAGGGGGTTCTTATTGTTGAGCTTACAAACAAGAATCTGATGTACTTTTTTATACATATACTAAAATATTTTTAAATGTATAAATTTAAATTTTTATAAAGTTTGTAATGCTAAAATTTTCGTAATGTACAAATTTAAATTTTTATAGTGTGTAAAATGTATAGTAATGCGTAATAAAATGATTTGATGTAAATACACTGCTGTTTGAGTGAATTTTTAAAATTTTTGTGGCTTTTGAGCTACCTTGAACCTAAATTCCTGAGTGTGTCCCTGACTATTATCAAGGAGAGATTTTCATTTTATTTAACGCCTGAAAACCTAACCTGGATTTCAGGTTTAAAGCTATAATATTAGGCTACAACAGGATAAAGATACTGAGTAGATATGGATCAATTTGCTATGGACGTAGCAATATAGCGTTACAGGTCGAAGCAGACTTCTATCTGTTCAATCCTGCAGTAGGAAGCAAGCTCCAAGGCAATTATAATTTTATTTTTGTTTGCATTAATTATTTATTTTCACGATGTTGTTGTATCAATGTAATTTTTATCCTAATTTTCGAATAATCATCTTTGATGACTCCATATTAGAAACCAAATTTCACAAATACTTCTAAATAACTGGAATTTTAAATAATAGGTGATGTAAAATTGTTTTTGAAGGTGTGGTATGTAAACGTAGTGGCCACCACCTTGGATGTTTGGTGCATAAAGCCTTCAACGTGTTTATTCCCATAAATGAGGACGATTATATGACTGGATGGGATTTTTCCATTGGACAAGAAGTTATATTCACCGTGGTTAACTTGGATTTAACATCTGGTCCCCTGCCCTATATAAGAGGTCAACTTGATATTGAGGAGGCAGAACGGTAATACATTATGAGCTTTACTAAAATAATATAATTGAAATAAAATTGACATGCACCTAGGTATGGCACTATTTGGGCCTTTATATTTTCAGTACGAATAAATACCCTTACATATAATAGAATGTACGCATGCCTTTATCTTCTCTGATATTTACAGAATAGTATTAAAATTTTGAAAGAAAAAACCTTGGTTCCTTAGCAGCATATTTGTAGATTTTAGTTATTATTTGACCATGTACTACATTGATTTTGTTTGGGTGTTATCAGTTACCTCATTGAGAAGTTATGGATATAATCTTCTTACACCATAAAAATAATCAAAGATTTACATATCCATTCATACCTGTTTAGGAGAAGTAACTTCATGCCATAGAACAATACACATGCATTGGATATTTATGGGAATTACTTCTAATCAGTGACCTTTTCATGCTTAAAAATTTGAACACTTAATACATTCTAGCAATCACACAGCAAGTTTATGGGAATACTCCATGCCAGGAGCCTTTTTCACATTCAAAATCCTTTAAATGTAGAGATGTACTTCATTAGCTAATGTTTGAGAACTAGAGAGACATTTAGAATCACCTCTTGTTTGTTTTGTAAAATATTTCATTAATGACTATTTTGCTCTGTGATTTTTCTCTTGAAGAAGTCAAAATATTTGCTGTTTACTATTCTAACATTCCTAAAGAGAATATTAAAGAATTTATTTTTCATGACTGAAGTTGACATTATTTCATTTCATGTGTCCAATATGAAAGGTTTAGTTTGTTCTCAATAACTTCTAAAAATATACTATTTTCTTGGATGAATATTTTATGAGCTATAGCAAAAGGTTAAGTTTTTGTTTCTATTAAAATGGATGATTTGACCTGTGTATGTATCATTCATCATCTACTTTGGTATAAATCTTAAACATCAAATTTCTTTGAAATCTGTCCAGCTGTACACCCTCAGTTATATGCATAAATACAAACAACCAAATACAATATGTACTTTTATTTTTACAGAGAGAAATTTGCTTAAAATGACTAATTGTTTTTATCTCCCAATCGGGGCTGCCTCTCTAGTTATAACAGAAATTGAACTTGTTATTTTAAAACTTGTGAAATATTCACTCGAGGGAAATATATTCATTAACACTCTCTGTACTAAACTGGCCGGCATGGATTTTCCACTAAGAGCCGAATTTAAATTACCCTTATCCCCAGTTTTGACCCTATTATTTCCTGAGTGGCACACAGCACGGTCATTACTCCAATTAACTTATGATAAATCTCAAATGGTTTCCTCAACATGTTTGAAATTTTAAAGAAATATCTTTAAAGTATCAATTAATTTTTTATTAGTTTTCCTACCTTTAGATGTGACCCAGTTCCGCTCCTTTTCCTCGATGATATTCGAAAAAACATCCCACTTTACACAGTGGCAAATCACACATTTCTATGATGTTTCTATGCACCTTCCAGCAGGAGTTTGTCTTTTCCTACTACTGCAGCATGTGCATACTCTTTTCCTTCCTTCAATTTTCACGAGTTGGTGAATATTTTTCGAAAAATCTGTGGCAATTGGCAGGGATTTTTTGTGGCCTAAAATTTTACAAGAGGAGAAATTTCCTATCATTTGTGTGCATTTTTCCATGCTTTGAAGTTGGTGGAGAATTTGTCTCTTTATACAGTGTGTAACTATTTACAATGGCTGTGTTAACTACAAATGCATAAATATATTTCCACCACTTTTTTGTTTTCCTTCCAAAATCGTAGTAACACCTGCTCTGGTCTGCTCTGTCAACCCCACTCATGAATTTATTGTACACTAAAATAGATTGAGGACATGGAATCAAAATATGTTTAATCCCCTTCCCCATTTTCCTGGACACAATCCCACTCAAATTTGGGTCACAATTTGTTGAAAGAACACAAATGTCACGATTATCGTGCCAGACTGTGACTGTGACTTTTCCACACTGCAAAATTTTGCTTTCTCCTCTTTTAAGTTTTAGTTTCTTAGGATTTTTTAATTCTACTGGCCATTCCTACGAGACAGTCTTGTGGTAGCACACACATAAGTATTGTTTTTGTGTAACAAATTCATAAGAGAAACACTTGGAAAAAAACTGTCGAAATAAATTTGGTGGTTCTTCCCAAGATGGTTTTCAAGTAAATTCATGACGACTTGGCTTCCTAAAAGCATGTCTCTATTTTTACTCTCTTTTTTTCCTAAATAAACATTTCCACCTAGTACATAACCATGTGGACTTGCTATCACCCAAATTTTAAACCCCCATTTGGTGGGCTTACCTTTTACATACTGTTTTATATAGTGGCGTCCTTTAAATGCCACCATTGCTTCATCAATAGCAAACTCACATCCTGGAGTGTATTTCTCATTAAAAGTGTCCATAACATCTAGCACTTGCCTGTTTGCAGTACATCATAACCATCTTCTGCTTCTTTTTTCTCATTAGTAATATCACTTACATAAAGTACTTAGTAATATGAGTGTACCTATTAAAAGTCATGCAGTTTCGAATCAAAGGACTGTCAATATCCTGACTCTGCCAATAATTTCTGCTTTTGGGCAAATCATACATACCCATGTGCACAAGAACACTGATATATGCTGTAATTTCCTCGTATGTAACATCTACCCATTCTTTGTCTATATTTCCTGAACACCGTTGTCGATATTCTGCATATTTGTTGGTGTTATCTACTGTTCTCTGAAAAAACTCTTCACACCCTAACATAAATAAACAATAAATCAACAAAATTCATCAGAGCCTACAGCCAAGTCATCACTAGGCACTTCATAATGTAAGGAATATTCCCATTTTGCTTGTAAACCACCATCACCTCTCACATTACTGCTAGAAGGGGTACCTTCCTATTCTGTGTTACTACCGCTAGAATTATTCCATTCAAGCAACTCGGCTACATCCGAATAACTAAAACTCTCAGTATCACTCGAAAAATCATCTCTGTTCGCTTCTCTTCCAATAACGGCTTCACCCAAAGAAGCCATGGTTAGAACTGAGGGACAGATAGATAAATATAATTTCTCAAGTGTCCTTTGAAGTGTTTACCTAGGCTTCCTCATCGAAAGCGAAAGAAGGAAAGGTTCTACGTCAGGTATAAACAACCTCAACACAAAGGAAGTTTTCGTTAGCCCTAAAAGATAACGTGCAGATGGGAAGGGCATCACAGGCGATTTCAGCCAGGTTAGTACGGAGAGGGATAAATACAGACGGCCGGTTTTGGCCAGGTTAGTATGGGTCGAGAAAATGGACATTTAAATCTCAGTAGGGAGAGGGTTAAAGTTATTAAACAATAAAAAATGAATACTTGTAATTGAGTATTTTTATATGGCTGTATTTTATAGAAAATTGCCATAAGTTGTTTTTTGAATTAATATTTCATGTTATTTCTGACAAGGTAAATAACAAATTACAAACATACATTTTATCTTTTTTGAATGCGAGACATTAAAATGCAGTGAAAGTGGTTTACTGGAGAAAAATTTGCACTTCCATTAAGTAAATTTGTATATAAGTTGAAAATATAAGAAATTTTCCTTATGCTAAATATGGCTATCTTGTCTTTAAGTTGCTTTCATAAGGCAAATTGAAATGTAAGTATGAAAGGAAATTAATTTATTAGCTTTCATAATGATTTTTTTTCAGAACTGATGGTGTTGGCAGCAAGGTTGACAAAGACAGTGAGATCAGCTATGAGCACGAGGATGAGACTGGAGGATGGGACAGTGGTGTTGCCTTATCTTCTCCTGGACGGGATACTGTGGAAAGTGAGAGCATGGAGAAGGAAGATGATTCAAGGCAGATGCTACATAAAAGAACTTTGGAAAAGTCATCTGTTGATAGGAGAAAACAATCAAGGTCAAATTATTTTTTGAAAAATAAAGAAACCCAAAAACATAATCAGAAATATGCAGAAATGGCCTTGGGCAATGTTGATGTTTTATCCTCTCCTAGAAAACATACTATAGAGGATGAAAAAACGAAGCAGGATGATGAAAAAAGCATGAGGCAGGAAGGAAGTGAGGAAAGTGTTGCATCTCCAAAATCAGCTGCTAAGAAAAAAGGTATTTTGAAAAATAAAAAGGAAGATTCTTCTCTGAAGAAGGAGGATTTGATGAAAGAGCTTCTGAAAACTACCGAAAAGTCTTTTGGAATAGAGGAAACGGAACTATCTAAGAAAGATAACGCTAATGTCTTAACCTCTTCTGGAAAGCATACTGTCGAAAGTAGAATAACAGTGGAAAATGAACCAAACCATATGATGGAGGAAACTACTAGAAAAAGTGTAATGTCTCCAAAACAAACTCCCAAGAAGAGAAAAAGTATAGCAAAGAACAAGAAGGAAGAAACTTCAACGAATGAAGATGTAATAATGGAATTTATGAAAACTGTGAGAATGTCTTTTGGAGAAGAGAAAACTGAACCACAAAAAAAGGAGGAGCCCAAAGAATCAAGTAATATTGAAGATGAACAGAAAGCAGATACGATTGAACAAAATTTAACTCTGGGCAGGCACAAACCTAGATCATCCTTGGGTACAGCTTCAAAAGATAGTGAACATAGGAAAAAGCTGAAATCTGCATGTAATGTTTCACCTATTGGTGAAGATAATAAAATGATCTCTACGGTGGAAACTCAGGTAGAAAAAAGTGTCTCAGATAAAATACATGAATCTTTAAGTGTAATGGAAAGTAAAGACAAGGTAATGACAAAACAAATTTCAACCCAATCAAATGTTTTGGAAGAAACTATGCTGATGCCTCAAAACCCAGTTTTAAATAAAAACAGAAAATCTTTAGGCAAAAATAAAGAAAGTACAGCAAGGAATAGTATTAGTAAAGGAGATATGACTTCCAAAAGTTCTGTTTCTGTAAATGAAAAAGTGTTAGATACATCTAAGGAAACAAAAAAGGAAGTTGATGTTGACATAGAGAAATTATTAGCCATGAATAAAAAACTTTTGGGTATAGACTCACTTGGCGATGACATGGTTAGTGAAGATAAACATGATAAAAGTGATAAATTATCAGGTGAAGAGAAAAAGACAAAGAAAAGAAAGAGAGAGAGTAAAGATGTATCAGAGAGCCCTCAAAGAAAAAAAGTTCTGAGAAAGTCAATTGAAAAGATAAAGTCTCCAAAAGTGTTGAAATCAGATAGCAGCATAGAGCAATCCAAAGTAATGAGTCCAAAAAACGTAGAAGAAAATAATGCTAGCCCACAAAGTCAAACATCAGCAAGTAAAGGTGCTTCCGTAACTTCACCGAATTCCGAAAGTTTTGATGCAGTGAAATCTACCCCAACCACTTCAGTTGCCAAAAAGGACAAAGCTGACTTGCCAGAATCTCCATCTGTTTCCAGTGCTGTGAAAAAATCTTCTGCAAACCATAAAAAGACAAAAAGAAAGTCTATTGCACCAGAGGTTGATCCTAATCTAAAAAATCATGTGGAAAAGTTACTCCTGGAAGCTATGCAAGCTCAAAATAAGTAAATGTTTTTTTCCGATTGAGATGAAATAAAAGGACTCCTTTATCTAAAGTATTTTGATTTTTTTTGTGCCTCTTGTTAGTAGTAGCTATTTACAGCTGTGGTAGTTAATATGTGATAAACCAACGCTTTTTGTTGCATGGAAATCTGGCACCTGAAATAAAAAGATAATGCTGTCCCAATTCATGACACATGAGCTCAGATCGGCAGCAACAATACTCAATACTACAATGCCCCTCCTAGAAAAGCACCGTCTGAGTCAGTCACATCTGAAACTCACCTGTGACTAACTAAATGTGAGCTATGATCAGAGTTCCCATTTTAGAAAAATGAATCAGGAGAATTTTGTTTGAGGAATGAGATGTTAGAATAGCACACAATTTCAATTCATTAATACAAAGCATACTTGAAACTAAAGTATTTAGATTAAAATTATTCAGTTCAACTGTAACTAAATACTGGAAGGTGAATTGCCTTTCAACCATTTATTGAAAGTGTCGTAAGAAATGTTTACATCAGCGTATGTGAGGTAGATGGCTGCTATCAGTTTTGTTTCTTTCAACATGACTTGGCTCTCCCTGAGCCAGATGATGTAAAAACAGTCAATTTCTTAAGTTTACCATACAGCTTGCTTACTAGATCAGGGGTCGGCAACCTATTGACCACACGACCCCCCAAGAGAGCTTGATGTGGCCCACGAAGCGGTAATGAAAAAGTGACCGGAAAAATTTCACATGGGCAATTTCTTATTAATTCAGTAAAATGATGGTCTCAAAATCTTTGCTGGTAAAGTTTTAATGCTAAAAAATTATGTAGACTTGATGATTTTTGCTTATATGAGACCACAGGAACTCTAGATAACCAGGCCTGATGAGAGGGGGTGGGCAGTGAGGGTCGCTGCAATTGAGGTATGGACACAAGGTCGGTATTTAATTGCAAAATTTTGGATTACACATCATCTGTAAGGTGGCCCCAAAAAGAATTCCTCTTCTCTTCAGAAGGGCACCTGATCGTGTGTTCCAGACTTCAGTGAGCCACTGGGCCATTAATTCAGTGGTCATTCAGCCATTCTTATTACACTTGAATATCTGCTTGGACATATTTTATCTTGATTATCATAAATGGTGGCAGTTTCCTCCCATCAGCTAATACTGACAGCATTACACTACCTTTTTGAACTTCACATGCTTGCAGTTGGCGAATTTGCACTTCGCGATAAATTGTTTTATGACCATTACGTCTGTTATTGCTGATTACAGTAAAACCTCGTTATTTCGATCCCGGATAATTTGAAATAACGTGTAATTCGAAGCTAAGAGCAGTCCCTGGCAAACATCATAGGATTTTGTGCAAAATCTCGAATGAGCTCTGATATGTCCAACTGTTGACCCAACTCATGTTCAATTGAAAGCATTGCCAACCCAACCAAGCGTGATTCGGTCATTGTTGATCTTAAGTAAGTTTTAATTAACTTGAGTTTTGAAAATCTACATTCACCACCAGCTACTGTAATAGGAATACACAAAATTCTCAATGCAATTGCTAGATTCGGCGCCAAGTCATTTTCTCAATACACCCTATGGAGAACTATCTTTCTTGATTATCTCCTCATTGAGCTCAACTGCCTCAAAATCTTTTGATTGAGTTTTTTCTTCTGTGAGAATGTCTTTAAGATAGTGGCAATGCTTTAACAGGATATTTGATGGCACATCTTAAAGTTGACTAATTATACAAAAAATTAAAATACAAACTGGGATGTTTCACTTGATGAAATCTCTCCTGTATTGAATTTATGACTGAATCTAGTACACTGTAGAAAAAATCAGCTTTGTATCACAGCTCTGGATCTGGTGGATTTATCTTCAGATTCACTAAGATGCCTATTTTTTCGGTTCTGTGATTGTACATTTAAAAATTTGGTGACTATTTTCGACTCTCCCATTTCTTCTGTCAATATCTTAGCATTGACCATTGCACTGGAAAATCCTTCACCAGATCTGTAATTCTGCATGTAATTTAGCACACCGTCTAGTGCATCTATGCAAGCTGGTAGATCAAACTGTGGTGTCAGAAACATTTTGCTGACGATGTTAATATGCTGAAGAATATTGTGCCAAACAACAAGGGAACACAAAAAATTGAATTTACAAAGCTTCCGAACAAGTATTTCCACCTCTTGTCTTGCTATTCTATCCACCGTCTCATCCTTTATAAGGTCAAGTAAAGCATCATAAATTTTGCTTGGTACTGTATTGTTCGAATTGTAACAATTTGACTTGCCCATCTTGTCTCATAGAGAGGTTTAAGTGTTAAACTGGTGATATGTTTCTTTAAAACGTCCCATCGGTATGTAGATGCAGCAAAGAAAATGAACAAATTCTGTTTGATTCCAAAAAATGAAACCGCTTCTCTGGATCTCATCACAGCATCATTTACTACTAGGTTAAGGGATTGGCAGCTGTATGGAACATAGAAAGCTCTTGGATTTGTATCATGAATGCACTTTTGAACAGCAGAATGTTTTCTCTTCATGTTTGAGCCGTTATCGTATCCTTGTCCTCTCATATTCTCAATGGCCAAATTCAATTCACTAAGGTTTTTAATCAAAACATCAGTGAGTTTGGCCCCAGTTGTGCTAATTAGAGACACAAAACCAAGAAAATGTTCCCAAACTTCGGGATTAACGTTTCCATCGCTATTACTTTCAGTCGTAACAAAGCAAATAATGATTGTCATCTGTTCTACATGGATAACATCTGGAGTGCAGTCAACAATTATGCTGTAGCACTACTCTTTTTTAACCATGCAAAGTATTTTATTTTTATTTTTCCCAGACAGTAGGCTGATGAGCTCATTTTGAATGTCTTTCCCAAGGTAGTGTTGCTGCATATAACTTCTAGCTATACGCATGAGATGTTCTGACATTACACTGTCAAATTTAGCTATAAGTTCAACAAGTTTCAAATAATTTCCATTGTTGTGGGCATAGAGTTGGTCAGATGTTCCCCGAAATGGTAAACATTGTTGTCCTAAGAAATGAATGACAGCAATGAGTTGCTCGAGAATGCTTTGCCAGTGTCTAGTTCCAGCATTTAGGATGTGCTGTTGACTGCTGTCTATAGAATTTTCAGAGTTCAGTCTTCGCGACAATTTCACCCACTGATGGTGTGTGTCGAGATGAGAACTAGATTTCTCGTGCTGGCTCAGGTATGCCGATATATGTCTCCAGTCGTTATAACCTTCATTCATTAATGCAGTCTTATTGGAAGTGAAGTTTACAATAGAAACACTATACAGAGTTTTTACTAACAGAATATACAAGCCATGTTCTACAGATTACTTCTCCATTGCAGAGATGACGCTGATAGTTTCTTGTCGTAAACCGTCGACCAGAACTGTCTTGGGGGAATATGGAATTTTCTCAGCATTTTAACCAGTCCTTTACGAATAAATGTTAATTTTAGCGAATCATCAATTACCTCCGCCCACATTCCCAAATCTCTTAGATTCCCAAAAATTTCACTTTCTGTATGAAAACTTGTTAATGTGGAATCATTTTCATGGCTTTCTTTCTCTTTCAAAAGGGGGTCAAAAACCAATTCTGTACACTCCAAACTCTGTGTTTATTGTAATTGCCTTCCACAGAGGTATTTGTTGATGCACACTGTAAATCTTGAGTATTTTAACTTTTAAAAAATTTTCAAGTGTGCCTACTTCTTTATTTAATTCCCTCACTTTAGCTGCTTTTCTTTTCTTATACTCTGCTCCTGGCAGTTGTCGTCTACCATCTGACATTGTGTACCCTGAAATTGAACATTTTTATAAGTACTATTTTAAGATTGACATTTGCAAATTGATTTTACAAATGAGTTATGTGATCATCCAAAACTGAAGCAGTCTCGTGAGAAAGAGACCCATGTGCACGGCACTCTGGCAGACAGAGAGGTAGTCTGGCCGGAGGAGTGCCTCTCTCAGGCTAAGTGGTTGATTGTTTTCAGGCCTTAAATGTGATCCATGTTATTATTTGTTGAATGTAAACGACTTAGCTCTGCTTGTTGTTTCTCTCTTTATTGATTGATTGATTGATTTATTGTAACGTATGATTCTCTGGCACGTATTTTGAACGCAATTACTAAAAGAAATGTTATAACTTTATTACGCTAGGTTTTGATTTTCTGCGATACTTTTCTATCGTAATTAGTAAAAGAAATTGGAACCACTCTTCAATGCTAGTGTTTTTTGCGGCTTGGAAATGTTTGTTGCAGAATCCAGGAAAACATTTGTGCATGATGCACTCAACATTCCATTTCACCAGTTCAATTTAAATTAAACCATTTCCTTAGAATGAACAAAAGAAGATCGAAAATCACACGCGAAATTGTGTTGAGATAAACTGTACAAGTGCGGAAAGAAGTGTTATTGCCTTGATATGCTGGGTTTTCATTTGCTATTGCTTGTTTTGAAGGCAATTAAAAATATTTTTTCACTCTACAATGCTAGGTTTTCATTTGCGGTTGTTTTCTTTTATTTTCTGTTAAACTGCATTTATGATAAAAAAGTGAATTTATTAGGTTGGCTGGGAACCACTCTCTCGTAATAACATGGCGTCTTATGGGAAAATAGGACTTGCACTTCGCGAATATGCATTTCGCGTCAGTTTTCCAGAACCAATTATTCGCGAAGTTCAAAAAGGTGATGTACTGTAGGTAATGAGCTAGCTTTTCCCTTGCCTCTAATTTAATTTATAATTTTCCATGCCTTAGAAATATTTCTTGTATTTTTTAACCGATAATCATTATAAGATTTTTTGGCATTTTTGATAAGGGACCTACACTGATGCTTGATAGCTTTATAGTAATCGTTGGTGTTAGCATCAGCTGATAGTTTATCAGCTAAAGCAAACATTTTTATTAGCTTTGAGAAGGACTTAATTTCATTGGTGACCCGGTTCTTACATTTATTGCACTTGGGCTTAAATTTAGATATAAAGAATGCACGGTTGAAGTAATAAAGGTAGGCTGAATATAAATTATTAAAATTGTCATTAAAAGATGAGGCAAGATAAACATTTGACCAATCATGTTTAGCAAGAAAATTACAAAAATATTGGGCATTTTGTGGTGAAAAAAACCTAATTAATGTGGGAGCATAGGAAATGCTTTGGGATGATATTGTTTTAAAAGTTGACAAGACAACACAGTTATCTGAGATCAGTGGATCAAAAACTTCGGATTCTAATTTAGAAACACAGTAATTGGTAAAGATAATATCTAGCAATGAAGAACAGTGAGGTGTAATTCTAGTTGGACTTCTGACCAGACCTTTAAAATTGAAGATATAAAAGAGAGACTTTAGTATACTTTGCTCAGGTCCCTTACTAAGGAGGTTGCAGTTTAGATCACCAGCCACAATGCTATGAGATAACCAAGCATTAGCCCAGATCCGAAGACCATTCCTCCTCCCTTTCCATATAGCTCTTAAGTGTTGACGCATAAGAAAAAATATTCATCTCAAGAGTGAGAGACATCACAAAGCAGATAAACAGTGCCTGCATCCCCTTTCGCCACACAATAGCTTTCCTGCAGAGGGTCGGTTAGTCTCATTGTCAGCATTGAATAGTGGTTTTTAGAACCCACAATTCGCATAACTACGCGAAAATTCAATCACATAATTTTACGTATAATATAGGTAAAAGGAAAACAGTAAAAATAGCAGAATTAAGCACAATAGGGAGGTCCAAGGTTACTGTTTTGAAATATATCAAGGTTTTTCAGATTTAAGAAAATTTATTGCTTAAAAAAAAATAGAGAAGTTAACGATCTCCGCGGGGTGCCCAGTACGACCGCATATGAAGTTTTCGTCCTGCGTACTACTGGGTACGCAGGACGACGCTGAGCGTTTCTCACAATTCTAAGAGATCTTCCATAAAATACGTCATGCTTATGTTTGCCATCTTAGTTTTCCCTTCCCTAGGCCCGGCGCACATTGAGACGCAGGCAGGACAGGGCAGGTTTTTGTGTTTCCTAACTTTCAATAGGAAACCGCACATTGCAACGCAGCGCAGGACAGCACAGGCGCGGATCTGCTCTGCCCTGCGTGGGTTTGTCCTCGAAGCAGTTTCCTGCGTCTGCTCGCTACGTGGAGTTGGTTTCCTATCTGTTGCGCGCGGCTATCTTCTGCAATGGGTGAAGAACTGATCGAAAAGGTTCGATTTCATGGAGTTCTGTACGATACCTCATGCGAAGATTATATGAAGACGATGAAATTATGTACTTCATCAAACTGTTCTCTACTCATGTCAGTCGGAAATAATTGCAAAATCTATCATCCAAAAATTCCGATGTTAAGACGAATTCACCGTTAGAGCAACGTTTCTCCATGTTCTCACTTCTCCAAAACGACTTCTTCCTTTTATCTGCGCTGTATACCGTAATTAATTGTTCTACTTCAAAATCAGAGTCAGATTCCGAACTGAGATCTAATAACGTGCTTTCCGCAAAAATTGAAGATATGACAAAAAAAGTTGCAGAACCACTCTCAAAGGAATCTGCTTCCTAACTGATAAAACCTGCGTCTCAATATGCGCTTCCCCTGCTTTTCCTGCCCTGCGTCACCTGTCTCACAGCACTGCCCTGCTTTGCGCTGCCCTGCTTTGCGCTGCCCTGCGTCTCTATGTACGCCAGGCCTAAACTCGGCGTGCTACGCTAAGCTTGACCCCTACTTCTCCCTCCTGCCTGCATGGATTTAAATATCCTCGCCAGCAGTCCCAAAGGGAGAATGCATTGAATACGTATTGCAGAAAAGAATTCCTAAGTACATAACTGTAAAATCATCACGTCACAACAAATACGACCACGTTATTTTGAGAGCACGCATATTTTATTATAGTTGTGTAATATGGATGGAAATATAACTACAATGCAATGTATGAAATTGCCTAGATCTAATAAAGAATTAATTAATTCATTATTTTTTACTAAATTGGAGAGAATTACTACGTGATGGTTCCTATCTATCATCTAGACCAGTGATGTGCAACCTGTGGCCTTCCAAAAATTTGCACTTTTGAATTTCATTAAAACATCGGCTTAACTAACCGCCGAATCATTAGGGAGGAAGATAATTGTCGAAAGGTGAAAAAGATGGCTTTAGAATTAAAATTCAACCTACCATAACTACTTAAACTGTCTATATATTGATAGTATGTTTTTAATATTGCGTGGCACTTCGCAAATTTATCCGTGTGTGTGTGGCCCGCGATTAAAAAGGTTGCGCACCACTGATCTAAACAATATTTCACACAAGCGTTTTCCCAATCTTTTTAGCAGGCATTTTCGCAATCTTTTGGCTGAGTATGCGCGGTTGAAAGTCTTTTCTTCCGAAACGTGGTGAAATACACACTGGGAAAATTGGGATGTTCACTCGATTCTATTTTTCACACGCGGTGGTGATCGTGTATCATGAATTAAGTGGTCACTTCAGCTCTGTTCACGAATTCGCCGTGTGTACGAAATTTAAAGGTCAATACGTTTTGTAGCAGAATGAATAGATAAAACTATATTGCGACTTTACTGTCCAAGTAGCGCATCGTAAGAAATTTTGATTTTATTAAACTTCGTTTATTTCGAACCCGGATAATTTGAAGTTTTTGTGGCCCCATGAACTTCGAAATAACGAGGTTTCTATATTTGCATTTCGCGTCATGCGTTTGCGATGCCAACAAGCGTGAACTCTCTCCTTTTTTGTTTTGATGTTCAGTTTAAACTTTGGCGCCCTAGAAAAGTAATTATTATAGTAGACTTATAATGCTCATTATTAGCAATTTTTGAAGTAAACAAACGTGATAACTCTCGACTTTATTGTTTTGTAGCTCAATTTGAACTTCACCGCCGCTATTTTCGATGATGAAACTTTAGTTTAAAATTTAAAGAAGTGCCATAATTTAGGAATGTAAGGATTTAATTTACTATAATCTTTGTATTTTGAATGTAATGTAAGGAAATGCTACATTATTTTGTTTGCATTTTTATTAGGATTTTTTAATGTAAATCTAAAACGTGTTTTTATACCGCGTATTTTGAATGCGATTACTAAAAGAAATGTTACCACTTTAATGCTTTGTTTTTATTTTTGTGACGTATTTTGAACAATTGAAAGAAATGTTACCACTTTTTAATGCGTGTTTTTTGCGGCTTGGAAATGTTTGTTGCAGAACCCAAGAAAAAATCTGTACAGATCTATTGAAAGCTTATGGCACCTGCGCACAAACACGAATTCAGCATGGAAGAGTCCATTCTCGAAAGCGAGCTACGCGGGGTGAGGGTATATACGCATGGGGTAATCAGTCATTCTCCACAGCCACCTTCCCCTTAAGCTTTCCCCCTCCACAGCCACCTTCCCCTACATCACGTGACTCTTCGCGCATTTAGGTGCCATAAGCTTTCAATAGATCTGTACATCATATACTCAGCATACCATTTCAGTTGTTCATTAATTTAAATTAAAGCATTTCCTTAGAAAGAACAAAAGAAGATTGAAAATCGCATGCGAAAATGTGCACGTCCAGAATAAAGTATAGTCGCATTGTAATGCTGGGTTTTCATGTGCTATTACATGCTTTTATGATAATTAAAAGAATTTTTTCACTTGATGCTAGGGTTTCATTTACTTTTATGTTTTATTTTATTTTATGATAAACTGCATTATTTATGATAAAAGTAATTTTTTTTTAGATTGACTAGGAATGTTATAACATTGCATCTTATGGGAAAACAGGACTTGCACTTCGCAAATTTGCATTTTGTGTCAATTTTCCGGAAACAAATATTCGTGAAGTTCAAAAAGGTTGTGTACTGTAATATTCGGTTTTTCATTTCCTGATGTTATCATTACTGATTTAGCACCTATGTCATCAACTATCCATGATAAAAAAACAGGCATCTCGTCTGCATTTCTGTCCTAACAGGTAATTATGTTCTTTGCATAGGCGAATCATGTGACACTGCATTCAATTAGTTTTTCAGCATAATCAGTTGGTACCTGCTGCAAAGCGCATGGCTGCATTACCCAATCTAAATCATTTGACTGCAAACAGTTTGTTAACATCTTTGATCACACAAATATAAAACGATCCTTCATTTTTCAGATATTTTTCTCATACTCGGATAAATACAGTAATTGATTATGAAGGCTAATGATGTTAAGCATGTTAAAATTGACAATAACAAATACATTTTTGCTCAGAGTAGTATGTGAATGTGAGTTTTTATGAAAATGTTGTTATACCTGTCAAAAACAAATGCCCCTCAGTGGAGATTTTAACCTGTCTCCTGCATTAAAAAGGCATAGAGTCAAACTGTTATGCCATAAAGGACAAGTCCATTATAAATCGTCCATGAGAGTATATTTTTCATTAACTTTCCATCTTGTTTTCAGCTTTGTTATTAAGATATTATTTTCAACTGGTTCCATCAATATATCTATTGGCCATTTTTTGTATTACGTTGTAGTATGCAACAACATTTTCTCTAGCTCTTATAACAAGCTAGTCTGTAAGAAAACAAGTATCTCTTAAGATAGTTCAGTAACAACTCATCTGCTCCATTTAGATATATACATATTATAGAATTATCAAGTCTATTTCACCTTCATTGATGTCTAACCAAGTTTTAATCGAGGCTCACTTTTCAAAATTTTTGCCTCATTTATTCATATAATTTCTTTTCAAGATATTATCATTATAAATAACTTTCTGTGACCCTTTTATGTGTCAAAATTTAAATTGATAAAATGGTGGAAACACTGTAAATGTAAAAAAATGTTAGAATAGATCTAAAAGTAATTATAGCAGCTAAAAAACTGAAATTGGCTAACCTAAGTGGATATAAGTCTAATGCAATTAAGTAAAAGACCAATTCTTGAAAGACTTAAAATCTTTTATATATATAATAATAGAAACATATCTTACAAACATTCATTCATACTTTAAATATGGCAAGTTGTGACATGTAAAAATAATTTCTGACTTATCAATCCATAAAAATGTTCTTTGGTAAAGCTAATAACACCTTGTTCTTGCCCTTTTTTAATTTTGAGATAATTTACATTGAATTGTCTCAGCACCTTGTGTTAGATTGAATCATTCAGATAACCTTTTTTCATCAATCAACATTTTAAATTTATTTTCAAACAAATTTTGCCAAGCTTTGACTAATTATTGGTGCTTTGAAGATGAGCTAGTTAAGATTTGATAGTAACATCTCCCAAACTGATATAAGTTCTGTACATAAAATTTAGTAAATAAAGTTCAATGTTAGACCTATTCTAAAAGTATATTTACACTTTATTACACATGCTTGTAGGAGGATTAGAGACATACTAGCTTATCCTCCTACATTAGTTTGTACTTTCTCCTGCCCACATGCAAGAAAATTGGGTCAATTCTTTTGCTTTATTTGGTGGAATCTATTGTCCTCCTCACAACCTCAAAAATATTCATGGGAGAGGCCAAGGGAGGCCAGAAAAATCCACAGGTCCTCCCAACCCAGCATCTGCTTCCAACAAAGACATTATAACTGCCATTGCTGCTTCATCATTCCCATCAGTTGAAGCTGCCGTATCATGTGGAGATACAGGCAGCATAGGTGCCCCACCAATCATTTCCATCATTTCATCCTCCGGGTGAACCCCTGCAACAGCAGTACATGATTACATAATACAATATTTTAATACAATCAAGAAATGTAACTATAAAGGAAAGCTTTTTGTAACTGCATGTAAAAAGAATGAGGCTGAGTTCAAATGCACTATAAAATAATGGCAAACACCACAATGAGTTCTGTTACCATGACAGGTCCAGGTATTATCACTGTGCACAAAGGATTTCAGTAAAGGTTTATAACCAATCTCATTTTATCGATACTGGACAAAACTGTGTTTTCTTCCAGTCATCAAAGTATTTATGGGCTTCCACTATAAAAATAATATAATATAAATGCATGTTTTTCTTCAAAAGATAATTTTTGGATCAGAAATTTTAGTTTGTAGTTTCAACATTTTAAGCAACACATTTGCATAAATTCAATATGAATTTTAATGGATCTTAAAGCAGGCATGTCACACTTGATGATCCATCCAAGTTACATTATCACAATAGCTGTTCAAGAGCTGAAATAAAATTTAACTTGATTGAGGAAGGCTGCAAACAAAATAGGTTAAATTTTAGCACTGAAGGCTTATTCACTTACTGAGAGAATTGATCAAAATAAGTTTTAATATGGAATATCTCACCTTTTTTAGGAGAATCAAGTACCTTTTAGATCTTAAATAATGTTTTTGGCATTAAAACTGACTTATAGAACCCAGAAAAGTTTAAGTAGGAACTATGGGTAATCATTTTGGCATTTCTGTCATGGAACAATTTTAAATACTTTTTGATCAAATAAGTCATTCCAAGATGCATTTTTAAGCTTCTCTGCATTTTAAAATTATTAATATTGCTATTCTGATTAGGTTGAATGAAATTGTTCCTGTATTCCACTGTTATCTATATTCTGAAACATCTGAAAAAGATTCTATAAATAACTTACTAGAAATTCCAATTTCAAAAGACAAAAATTTTATCCAAAAAGCAATTCTATGGAAAACGTGACATTAGTAAGTTGATATGCACCCTTACATGTGAAGCTAAAAGCTAATTGTCATTGCCTAAATTGAAGACACACTTTATGCAGAAAATGATAGCTATGTAGTTACCTTTATAAGATTCTGAATATTGAACTCCTTATAATCATGTTTGTCTAAAGATAAAAAAGTGATTTTCTTGACTGGGAACTGTACTTGCATAATAACATTGCATCTTATGGGAAAATAGGACTTTCACTTCGCGATTTTGCATTTTGCGTCAGTTTTCCCGAACCAATTATTCGTTAAGTTCAAGAAGGTGGTGTATAGCAGCATTAAATTCACACAGTCGCCTTACAAAGAAGACTAGGTGTTGAGGTAAACTCATTTCTATCAAAATGGGCCATGATCTGTTCGATTTGACAGTTTTAAAGGCTTTTTTATAATTGACAAATCATAGGTTTTCCCTTGCCTCTCACAAAATCTGTTTGTTCCAGTGGTATTAGCCTCGTTAAATATGATTTGAGTCATTTATATGCAATACTATTTTGCTCACATAAGTTCAATTAAATGATAGTTGTCACAGTTGCTCATAGATAAAAATCTGAGGTGGCCACCACATGACTTTCTCCATATCTGTAATATTTCTAAAAATTCCAAATACGTTCAATGATAAGAAATATTTTAAGGAACTGAGAGAAAAATTTAAAGACTTTACAAAGAACAGAAATAAACTCAAACTGTAGCCTTCTGATATTGGATATAGCCCTGAAGCTCCAACAATTAAGAGAATAAAAAGGAGCGTACCTAAGTGTCAAGTGTTTACAAAAGTCGCAGGTAGGTGGTGTGGTGCTGGCAGCTAAAAAATTAGTTTTAGAAATATCTCGTAAACAATGCATTGTATGGGGAAATGTTTCAAACGAAGGTTTTGAAAATTAAATTTTCTACAACATTTATTCCGATATTCTTTTACATTAATCAAATATTAATGCAAATATTTTAAAAAATCTGATGTGGCCACCACATGACTTTCTCCATATCTGTAATATTTCCAAAAATTCCAAATAGGTTACATAATAATAAATATTTTAAGAAACTGCGAGAAAATTTTAGACTCGACAAAGAACAGAAATAAACTCAAATCGTAGCCTTCTGATATTGGATATAGCCACAAAGCGCCAACAATTAAGAAAAGAAAAAGGAGCGTAACTAAGCGTCAATTGTTAACAACAGTCGTCGGTAGGTGGCATGGTGGTGGCAGACGTCCACACACACACACACACACACACACATATATATAGTATATATATATATATATATATATATATATATATATATATATATATATATATATATATATATATATATATATGTTTGCTTTCATCCCTTTTCAAAATTGGCCAAGAAATATACTTATCAATTTAGGGATTCGAACTTCATAACCTCAGCTCATAGCCAAATGCGTTAACCATTATACCAAGTCATTCATTATTAATTTTGATTAAAGTTATGTATTTAAATGATAACCAAGTTTGTCCCTCATGCTCGACTGAGAACTGTTTGCGACTGACTGTAATTTTAACAAACATTCCGAGTAGGTAGAAGATTAGAATTTGGTACGTATGTTTGTCTCTTATAGTAAAAGCCATTTATGAAAAGAAAATCCTCAAAAAAGATCTGTGTTTGAATCCAGTAGATAATTTCTATTTCCCATAAGATAACACGTAAAAATCGAATTTACGACTTACAGGCTTTTACTCTTTTGCAAATTAAAATTAGAAGTAATTGACCTACAATCTTTGGATCTGGAATGTTTTAAAGAAAAATAAATGAAGTTTCTTATTCTTATAGTCAAATTTCACCTACGATCCGAAATCGCTCAAGTTATACGTTTAAATTGTATTCATTGGAAGAATTTAAGCTTTTTAGTGATATGTTGCCTTGTCGATCGTGTCATTGTTAAACCTCGGGATTGTATTGTCGTCTCAAGCCTTATACTATATGCATAAGGAAAGCGTCCTTTGAATGTTTTAGTACGTGAAAGAAAAAAGGAGAGAGACAGAGGGGGAGTGAGAGGGAAGGAGACAGGAGGAGGGAGGGATAGATAGATAATGGTTTTCATTTGTTCGAGATTGATACTAGGAAGTATATTTTTAATATTTTCAATGATACTTGATGCAATAATTGTATTTAGAAATATTGTTTTTGTTTACCAGCCTTCATTAACTATTCTTTTATATTTCTACTAGTGTAATTGCCTGTCAAATATGATGGGTATGTGCAGATTATGTATTGAAATTAAGGCACTTCCCATTCTTCCTCCCTTTCTCTCTGCCTTCCTCCCATTCTCTTCCCTCCCTCTTCCCCTATTCTCTCTCTCCCTCGTATTTTTCCTCTCTCTCCTCTGTTATTTATATTTCAGCAGGTAATATTACCCATCAGTTTTGCATTTTTTTAAATTATGAAACATTTGGACATGAATACATACATATTTTGTAGCATTCCCGTATCTTTTAAATATTTTTTCATTCCTTAAAAATCTGAGAAACATTTTAAATGTGCTATGAGGTATGTATGAATAAAATATTTTTTTGGGCATTATAATTCAGAGCAAATATCAAGATGGAAAATGATCTCTGTTTAACCCACCTGTTTGGGAAACAGTACTATTGAGAGTTAATGTACTGTTATGGCGATGCACATTGTTGAATGGATGTGCAGAAGCAGTGGAGTCATGGGGATTAGGAGGAGGTAAAGGTCCTGTTCCACCGGTTGTTCTCCTCTCCATAGCACCTGCTTGATTACTTGTTGAGATCTGGGGCTATGTAAAACAGAGGTGAGTCAACAACAGAACAAAAAAACAAAAGTCTTTAATTTTATCTTAAATTATAATTTTTTCTCTTACAATCACATTTTCTCATAATGCTTGACATTATTACCCTCTACCAAAGAAAACATTTTAATGTTTATTTGATTTTAAAAGTTGAACTGGTAAATTTGCTTATTTTTTTCTGTATCACTACATGAAAATACAAATTTAAATGAATTTTCTGCACACTTTTGTGTGTTTGTGATGTTTACTTGTCCTACATTATCCAGAATCGATAGTTTGGGTAAAAAAGATAGGTTCCTTCACATAAAAGTAATTGGAATTCCAAAATAATTTATTTCCATGTCATATTTAATTTATATACCTCCTATAGCCATTTAAAGGCTAGGAAAAAATGTTTAATGACTTTTGGAACTGCAGAAATAGTCAATTGAATTCCAGCTATTTGGCAGGTTCTGCAAATATGATTTGAATAGTATATTAGTATAGTATTAAAATAGTAATATAGTATTTATAATTTTGGCTCCCCTAGAACCAGGGACAGATCAACAAATGGGTTAACAGGGCTGTAGCTCTGGGCCCTCAGGGTTAAGGAGCCACCTTTCACAAAACAACTAAAAATTGTAAAAATAAAAAAATTATGTAGAAATGAAAAATACATACTAATTAGTTAAAGAACCTACCTTTCATAAAAGTTTATTTAACACATATAGTTTAATCTATATAAATGACCATTTTAGGCATAATTTTGTGGAACTTGTTATTCATACTGAAAAACTTTGTTAAAATAACTTGGTGCAACCACTTGGCTATGAAATTATCCTAACCTACCAGTCAGCTAATGATGCTCTGATACAGCAAAACCAGTTGTGATAATTTTGTAAAGTAATGACTGTACAAGGTTATTTTAAACAAAACTCTTCTGTAGTTAAATTTTGTTAATGATGAACATTAGCCCCAGGTTCACAAATTTCACTATCTGCTGCTGTCTGGAACTCTTATGGGAGCACAGTTACGCCGCCAACCAAAATGCAATCTTTTACATTGCATTTGGCCATAAAAAGATGTAAACGAATGCACATGCATAAATAGATTTATTGGTTCTGCATGCAATGCCTAAATAATTAAGAACACACCCTAGGATTGAATTGCACTGATGAAGATGATGAGGGCGATAGAGGTTGTGGGTTTCCACTATGATTCATGTGGCAAGTAGCATGTACGTTGAGGGGCTGCTGTTGAGGTGCCAATGTCTCAATGGCTCCAGATGAGGATTGCACTGAAGTATGAGGAATGAGAGGAGAGATATGTGACCCCAGTTTGGGCGAAGGTGGAGGGCAACTGGGAATGGAGGACAACTCCTCCCCACCCTTTCCTCTTCTTTTTCTCCTTCTTCCCGGTAACGACCCTTGATTCTGACTCTGCGAGTCCAGAACTGCCTCTGCAATTTGCCTGCCAATCTTCCCAGCTTCCACGTGGTTACTGATCATCCTCTGCATCTCCCGACCTCCCATGTTCCCATTGCCTAATTGAAATTGAATGGGAAATATCTCAAATACATTTTCTAACCATCTCCTTGAATCAGGTTTAATTGCAGAGACTGACCAATTTCCTTTAATTCTTATTTGCCAAATTAAAAACTATAAATATTTTTACTACCATAATAACTTGTGTATAGGCAGCACCTTTTTGTATTTATATAATTGTAGTAAGTAAATGTGCTGCTAACTTGCAATTACAAAAAAATTAGAAGAATCTAATATGTGAGATAGTTGCTAAGAGACCATTAAATGTCTCTTATGATTGAAAATACAGTGTGATACATAAAAACATGTCATATTAATTGCAAAATGTAAAAAAGTAATAGGAAATTATTTTCGATGCTATTATTAATCATAAGGTCTACAAAATATTCATACACAGTACATAAAAATAGAAAATATTGTGTAATCATTGTAACAAATTACACATCTCTCATCATATTTAACCCTGGATTGCTAATCATTCACCTGTCATGATGGTCAAAACAAAAATGCCGTCCCACAACCTTTTTTCTCAGATTGTGGTTGACTCTTTTTGTACCATCAGTTGAACTTGAGTCTGAGCTGCGACTATTTATACAAGTGATAGTTTTCTTAGGTTGAGAGCTACACAGTTATCTCACTTTCTTGGGATTAAGTAAGTTTATTTCCCACTGTCTCAGCGAGGACATTCAAAGTTGAAGGATTACTACTCAGCTAGGCCTTTCTCACTGTAAATACCTTAATTTGAGAATGTAGAATGACTGTCTTGATAGCTTTGTTGATTAAAGCACCTACCCAGTAAGTGGGATTCCCTGTCAAGTTCAGAATTTTCCTCCTTTTCGTGGTTCACGTTTGTGATCAACCATATGCACTCGTGCATAAAAACCACATTTCCCAACATTCTATCTTGTTAGTTAGTACCATTGTATTCTTGTTTTTGAGTTATACATTTTAAGTTATAAAGTCAGAAAATAAAGGAGGATACAGTGTGTCCTCAATTAACATCGTTAATTCATTTCTGAAAATCGGGACAACGAAACAACGTTAAATTAATCAATGTAATTGGTTCCAAAACCTCAGATTCAAAACCTATGATATGAAAGGAATTAGAATATAAATAAATCAATAAAACCATACATTAACATTGGAATGACCTAAAATAAACAAATACTATGGAAAAACTTCATTTTAAGGCATCCAAAATTGGAAAAGGCTATATTTCACAATAGTACCTCTAGTACCAAGAAAAAGGAACTACATAATACCAATGTGGTAAAATGCATCTGATGAATTATAGAGAACAATGAGTTTTTACTAGTAAGTTTAGGCTTGAACACTTATGTGAATGCAAGTTCATGACTTGACATTTCTGGAAAAGAAATGCAACAAATTATTTCTTGCACCAGCTACTGTATAATTTATGAAAAATCTACCAGAAAATAGGTAAGTAAAGCATTTATTTTGTTATTTTATTGAACTGTGAGTTTCAATAGGCTCAAAAAAGGATAACCACTTCGTCAAGACAGCTGATAGAAATGAAAATAAAATTAGGCGATGTTAAACTCAAGCTATCCCAATAGTACAGAATAATTTCAAGTTTATAAATAGGTCACTCAGCAGATCTTCCTTTCTGTACAACTCAAAACCTGTAAGGTTTCTATTAAAGAAGATTAAGAGGACTTTAATGACTGCTGAGGGGACTTTGAGAAGGAAGCCATTACTCTTTGAACCCATTGCTACAAAATATCGCCATGTAAATTTAATAAAAATATGTTAATCCAAAGCACTTTGCCAGCTCAAATAAGGCGATCTGCCGCAACTGGAGAAGTGCTACACAATAGATGCACATGAGAGTCATCTACACAGTTTTTTTTTGTATGTTGTTTCAGCACTGAGTGAGGATGATGTTAACTCGAATCATTGAAGATGTTCATTCGAATATGAGTAGCAATTTTTGAACAACGTTAACTCGAATCAGTGTTAACCAAAGTGATGTTAAACCAATGACACACTATTTCAGGTGCGTATATTTAGCAATATTTCTAAAATACTCTTGAAAAAATCGTTTGCAGCTTATAGCCAAGTACATTTTATTTTCTAGTTTCGGTATAGAAAATTAACTCTATGAGTGCCAAGACAAATGACAGAAAGGCATTATTTACATTCAAGATGTTGGAATAACATGTTAATCGGGGAGAAAAGTAGCTTGAACTCTCTACAGACCACTGAAAATACAACATGCACCATCTATTGGCTATATATTAGAGTTCATAGTGAAAAACTGGGAGTTGCTATGAGTGATGCTGGCAATTTCAGCTTATTTTTCACATGTCGCTCAGGGCAATGTTGGTACTCTAAGGGCAAGGCTTCTATGTGACTGTATACAATATTATGCATTAGGTATCTGCAGAAATAGCTCAAGCAACAATGTTTTTATCAGAAAATGATGTTAAATTCCTGAATAAAGAGTTCTTAAAATCAAAAAACTATAGAACAAAATTTTTGTACTTTTTTAGAGGAAAAATGGAGAATAATGCTTGTAGATAAGGTCATTTCACTAAAAGGCACATAGATAAGGCAATTTCACTACTCCAAGATTATAAAATTTACATGATTTAGGTGATTTTTTCACTCACTGAGAGAAAAGAAGTCAAGATTTACATGAGAGGCACTGTCAGAACGATTTCCACTGCTCTCCACCCCATGGAACTCAGAGCTGCTGGAAGTAAATGCAAGGTCAAATTTCAGAGAACATATCATAGTAACAAAGAGATGGGTTGCTGAAAATGTGACATCAGTTGATGCCAAAATTACTTAAGTTAATTCAGATTTTCAAAGACTTCAAATTAAACAGGAAGAGAATGTATGCGGCATGTTGGATATTATTGACCCTTTTATATATGGTTTATTTAAAAAGATAAAAAATATACTTGTTTTTGTACTTCATTTATTGGAGCAGAAATACACAAAATTTAGAAAAGGCCTTCTCAATGATAACAACAATATCCTAAAATCTAAATGCCATGTCCAAAGCATTAAAAAGATGAACACAGGGTCAATAATGAGTATTGAGTAGATACATACTGTTACATAGATTTATTTTTATCAATAATTGATTTATATTTCTTTAAGCTAAACTGAAATTGGAACAAAAAATTGCAAAAATTACACAAAAATAATTGCAATCACCTAGATTAATAGCATCAGAAATTTTTTAAATGCATAAATTCAACTACAGTAAAAAAACATTTTATCCAGATTCCACTTATCTGGAAATCCAGTTAACCAGCAATTTTCAAAACATGCATTTTCCCAAAAATTTTTAGGAGAAAGAAATTTAAATTTGGTGCTTTGCTAGTAATTACCTGGCTCGCCACCATGTGCTGGATATGTTTCAGTGCTCCAAGCTTTTGTTTTTTCAGGCCTTGTTTGTTTAGTAGTATTAAATATCTCCTTCCCTATTCTGTCCCATAAAATGCCTAAAAAGCAGAAGCCCAGGTACTTTAATGGACTCTAGTTTTCCCTGTACACTATAAGGCCAATAATAGAGCATGGATTACGCCTTCAATATTTATTGAGTGGTTCAAAAAAAATTATTTATATTTGTAAGTACCCAGTTACTGTAGCATTTTTAGTCTACTTTCCAGAATGGAAATAGGCTTATAGTTTTGTCATTGTGTCTGTCTGTCCGTCCCCCTATTAACTTTTGAACCAATCGACCGATTTTCATGATACTCGGTGGAAATCTCTTGCTACATGGGCCGAACTCTCAAGGATAGTTTTTGTTGCAAAGATTGAAGTCCCGGGTTCGATTCCAGGAACCATTCTTCCCATTTGAATAATATGGGAAATCCGAAATTCAATGCGCAGGGTAATTTTCTCTTGCATGTTAAAATATTTTAGATATGTAATATTTGTACTATCCTCTTAGAAAAGGAATGAAGATTCTAATTTTTATTGTAGAATTTTGCTTATCGATTGTATTTTTTAGAATTTTGCGTAAATACTGGTGTTTTTTCAGTTTTTATCACTTATTACGAGATTGTTGCCATAGCAACAACTGTTGTTAGACTCGGATTCGGTATAGTCTAATACATATGTACACTTGTTATTTTGTGGCACAAATACGCGTGATCAATTTTGTATTCCGCTCGAATGTATTTGTAGTATTTTATAACGCCAAATTATGAAATTTGGGAACACAAAAAGAAACATATTCGCGGTCATTTTAAAGTTATTAAATGCAATATAAGTATCAAATAAATTATTAAATGGAAAGTAGGCATCATAAGTTCCGTTTGAATCATCTTGTTATCATTATACAGTACAGGTATAGTTTATGGAAGTGCTCGAAATAGAAAATATTACAAAAACGGAACGGAACAAAATCGAACATATACGATTAGGCTAAATTTGGATATATTTCTTATTTACTAAGATGAAGAAAAGTGAAAAAATGTTTTATAATATTTTTATTAAATGAAGTTAACACACAGTTATTACTACCGTATATACTCGTGTATAGGTTGAGGTTTTAAGACCACATTTTTAGCGAAAACCTCGGGGGTCGACTTATACACGAGAAATATTTTCGATAAGTTTAAACGCATGACTTTATTTGCCCTGTGGTTATTAAAATTTGATGGAATTTTCACTCTTGTTGTTCTTTAACTGTATCGATAACTATCGAATATTTTAATACAGATGTATAGAAAGAATAAATTACTATATAATTTGGTGATCCTAAGTTGATCTCTGATGCTTTGCAAATTATTAAGCAATTTTGGTAAACCTAACGTTCGGTAACGTGATGGCAGAAAGACAGAAAACTGGCGGAAAGACAGAAAACTGGCAGCAAGACATGCGCTATATGGTAACTCCGTAACATTTAAATAAAAAACACCTCATCGGTGATTCTCAAAAAGGGAACGCCTACCTCTAATTGTAAGCGTCTCAGATTAAATTAGTAGCACCCAAGTATTTGTCGTATAAAAATTATGGTACTATGCGCATAACCGGGGCAAAGGCAAACAATGTGACGCCAGCGCTGGCGACGTTTAGAAAGCGGAAAAACTGAAGACAAACGAAAATATAAGATTTCGAGGTTTGTGATGTAAGGGGAGACATGTAAAATTCTTTATTGTAACGTCGGCGGCGCAAGCGTTGCTTTGTTTACCTTTCGCATCCTTCTACGTTCATATTTACCCTCACCTAGATATTGTACTACGCACTCATGCCTACATATTACGGATATTTGCAACTTACGAAATATCACGCTTCCCCACCGGGTTGGATTGTATAGGGGCTGGCTTGGTTTTCCTTCCACGTTCATATATGCACTCTCCGAGAGGTAGGTTCCTCCGTTCCTCTTTCAAAAACGTGCAAAACACGGATTTCCTAGGGCCACGTACATCTTTCCGCCGATTTATCATCAATTTCGGTACCACCTATCCTCCACGGTCCAACGTCAACTTTGTTCCCTGTTATCCTTTATAGGGATAGCTTCTGAATGAGCGCCGAGACGAAATACGAAGTCTATCTCGAGTCATTCGATGTATTAAGAAGGCGTATACAATGTACCGACTTTTGATATTATGCAGTGATGCTGTGGGAGACATCAGACTAATTTGTTGCTACTTTGACACAACGTAGCTATGTCGGACTAAAGGGAACTTGATGGATCAACACGTATTGAATACAAAAAAATTCGCTCTACTACACCTGAAAATCTGGAGTCGTCTTATGCATGATATACGAAAAAAAAACAAATTTTATGAAAAAGTCGAACTTCGACCTATGCACGAGATCGATGTATACACGAGTATACGGTAAATGTTTGACCAGACAGAATAATTGCACGAGATCGATGTATACGGTAAATGTTTGACAGAATAATTTTACCGATGCGTGTGATGCACCGGAACATAGTTCAGGTGCGTTCCGGTCTGTTCCAGCTCATTCCGAGTACTGTTTATGAGTGTATTCCAGATAACCGGAATTTCCAGATAACCAGCTATCCCTATATCCCAAGCTTGTCGGATAAAAGGTTCTATACTGTATATTTAACTGTTATAATTTTCATTTAATATACACCAAGGCAAATGGTTATCCCAATTGATGTTTTTACATAAGATAGTTCTCACTTACAGTATAACAGTATTTTTAGCCACAAGGTACTCCACTTCTTTTGTCCAAGGGTTTCTGAAAGACCTCCATTCACTCTGCAACCGAACGTATGACCCTTCTTTGGTTCTGAACCTGTACACCTTTAATGATTAAAAGTTCAACAATATGATATTATTAAAACTATATATCTTAAAAATATGTTGCTACTAAGCAAAATTAAATATATTAACTTCCTAGGTCTTTCGTTATCAGCCTTCAAAATGTTAATTACTGGTACTTTAAGAGTGAAGACTATAAGACTGAAGACTATAAGTAAACAAACACCTCGCACAAATTATTTTCCTTTAGAGATGTCATTTAAATAATTTTTTATACATTTTGTTATTTTAGAGATATTTAGTTACCCAAAAGTTCATACTGCTTCCTCAGTGTAGGTCTGAGATAAAGATGTTAGCATTGTAATTTTCACTTTAAAACGACCTTTTTCCCAAGGAATTTCTATTGTAAGGAATCTCTACTCCTGAAAAATAATAATAGTGATTTTTAGACTAACTTTGTTAACCTAAAACTGGTCAACTGCTAAGTATGCCAGTGATGCCAAATGAATGAAAGCTGAAAACTTGGCTATAATATGAAAGATATATTTGTCCTAATCAAGCTCTTTGAGATTTTCAAAACCAAAACACTTAATCGAGCAATTGGATCAAAGAACAACAACAGTTCCCGAGGTGTTCGAAATCCCAACCCTTGGTAAATTTCCTTAAAATCAAAAACTTTAAAAAAAAAAACTGATTCCTATTTGAACAGATGCGCATACCTACAAGATTATTAGTTTGTTAAAGTACAAAAGAATATTTTCAATAAATCTTGTGCCATTTTTGAAATTGTGGCCCTGCTTAATTTTTCCTTTGAGTGTCACATTATACAAGACTATTGAGACTCGCCTGTGTAGTGACTCCGTGAGCAGAAGTGAGCGAAGTTTTGTGTGCTTCTGCAAGACGAGGAATGTCTTCATGACGGTAGTATTCATACATGCTTGTACCCAATAGCTCTTGAGGCAAGAATCCGAGCACCAGAGTTGCCCTAGTAGAGAGACAAACAACATCCAATGATGCAAAATAGAATCATCAATCTCATCTAGTAGTTGAAATCAAACTGACAAGCAACATCTTTTTGAAAGCCATATAAAGGTTGGGAAAACCAGGTGCATGTTTTGGCCACAAAGCACCCATTGCTAATCTAAAGAAGAGCTTGTTTAGAAACTATCACCAATGATGCTTTGTAACCAAAATGCAAATTTGGTTTTCCAGCCATTTTATGGCCATTGGAGAGGAATAATTTGTAAACATCCAACCAGTTTAATAACATACTAGTGTATTTCCCGTCAAATATGACGGGTAGGCGTGAATTAAGTATTAAGTTAAAATAAAAAAAAATTAATGAAACCAACTTGTATATGCACTAAAAGTAAACAATAAATATAAAATTCACATAATTGAGTGTTACAGTGAGTAAAAATAGTTCTGAGCGAATAGAAATTGTATGGCAAAGAAACCCATTACGCTATACAATTCTTATATGCTCAAAGAAAATTTTAATTTATAGGAGAAATAATTTTGTCTCTTACTCCCTCTCTCTCCCTTTGTCTGTCTCCTTCCTTTTTTCCTCTCTCCTATGAAAGCATCTTAAACTTATTCCAAAGACATTTGATTTCTATATGAAAAATCAGTAATATTTGCTATGATCTTGTTTGGCTTTCATGCACAATCAAATCACTGTTTTTGAAAGTTATCTTTGTTTTAATTATATTGTTTAAATAATTATTATCAGAGAGGCCAAATGATTATCCAATTAATTACTGATAATAAGAGGAAAATCGAAATAATAATAGATATAATGCATAAAGAATTTGCAGAAATGTACTTGAAATATTTGAGCAAATAATAAAGGATCGCGCACAGTTGTCCGTCGCGTTGCTTCGCGTCGCAATCCTATGAGGATAAAATACATGTAATTAAACGAGGGTGCGCACACTTGTCCTTCACGTCGCTTTACGTTCAGCCAAACGACGGAAGGCATCCCAACTCGAGAATCCCTTCCGCCAAATTCCGAACGCGACGCGAAGGACTACTGTGCGCACCGGCGTACGTCGACTGAAGCATCTTCGGATGAAATCGTGCTTACTCGTCATTCGGTCGGTCGGAACCTAGAAAGGTTTCAGTGCCTTGTTCGAGAGCTCACGTGTCTGACATGAGTGATATTGGAAGTGTAGCACTTCACAAAACTTTTCATATTCATGCGAAAGTACTGGGGAAAGATGATGATATTCCCCAAGTGACTGCCTTTTTCTATTAATTTCATGAATCCATAGCCTCTTAGGTTTAGTTTCTTCTTCTTTCTCTTCGCATATTAAACTTGTAATTACAAGTAGCTCTTCGTCCGAAGTCGATGACATTTCAATGAAAACTGAAATGCAATAATCTGTTCACTTTAAAATGACGCGCGCAACCATTCGTCGCTGTAGGTCGCCGGTCCCTGTGCGCAGGCTTCGGTTTTAAAGGATCGCGACGGACAAGTGTGCGCGATCCTTAAGTTATTTAAAACCTAGAGATTTTAACTTAACAATTGAATTATTTTACTCTTATTAAGATTTTAAGATCGCACTTTTCTTTTAACTACATATAGTAGTTTTGAATTTTCTTTCTGAAAATTGGCTTTATTTAAGGAAATTTAAATAAAAGTCATAACATGTTATTTTTTCATTCCTATTAGAAATTCGGTTTGAAATATTTGCTGTATTATCATTTAAAGAAATCCATTGAAAATTACGTTATATTTAGTTTTATGAATTCCCACCACTTGGCAAAAAGGCGCATGATTCGATAGTATAAATTTTTTTATAATCAACTATAATTTATTGTTATTTTTGTAGTGCAGTTCCTTTTAACCCTATACAAATGCTACGTCCTCCTCTTTCTCCATTTCTGCTCATTCCCCATTCTCTTTTCCTTCCTCCCTCTAATTATTTATTAGATTCAGTAAATAAGTTATACCCGTGTATAAAAAGTCTGATCCGTGTTAAAGCACTAAATTGGTGAATTTATTATGAGGCCAAGAATAGAATTCAACAATTGGGACAATATAAACAAAATGCGCGAAAACGTGAAAAATCGTGTTAAAAGGTATTTTTTGGAGATTAACGAATGGAAGTTAAATTCTTCTCTTCGCATAACTAAGTTAAATATCGTATCCTTGAGATATTTTGAAATGTAAACGAAAAAGGTCTGCATATCAAGGAATGGCTTTTTGCGTGATTCGTATATGCGATGCGAATTTATAACTCCGGTAAATTATAAGATGCAGTGCAAAAAAACTATGAAAATAACTATAAAATAGTTAATTACCAAAGTTTCAATGTGAAGTTAACCGAAAAGAAATGAATGAAAAACGCGATTTTAATTATAAAATATTCGGGCGTCTTCTCTCTCGTACTAAAGCATTCAAAACACACTTTTCTTACGCATATGGTATAAGGCTAGCCGCGCACGGGCGACTTGTAACTCGCCGCGACAAGTCGCCTCAGCTAAAGCAAACGGCGATTTTTTGCATGAGCTCGCGTACGAAAGCGACTATCGCTTCTACCCTTCTACGCAGTGATCTCAGTTCCACTATGGACTTTGGAGAGACAGCAGTTGTCAGTGCTTTGCTCTTCAGAAATCGAAAAAAGCGGAAAAGGTAACAGTTTTGGTTTCATCCAATACTCAATCAAAGATTACTAAACGGTCAATTCTGCTCCCTCTACGAATACTTGAGGAGCTATCCAAAAATGTTTTTTAATTACTAGTAAAAGGTGCTTGCATTCTGCAAGCATTTGAGCCCATATCGAAGCTAGCACAGTAAGATTTAGAAGAATTTAAAAAATAAAAGTTCGCACCTCTGCACCGATTTTCGTTCTTTCCTTATGGAACAAAACTGGACAAAAACATTCCCTAAAATTTGTAATTTTAAGAATATTACACTTTTTTCATTGTTTAGTACTTATACATTTCTGGCAAATTTTAATGTTGTAGCACATATAGAAGTGCAATAATAGTTATCTAAGTGTTTAAATTTGAAAAATTTTAGCGGTTGCAATAAAAAATTAATAAATATTTTCAAATGTTAATGTGCGCTAATACACTAAGTGTTAAATAACTGACAAATTTCAGCTCCCTAGTTCTTCCCCTAATACCTAAACATCTATTTTTTTAACTTTAAAAAATTTTTGTCAGACAAATCATTAATATATCAGAATTTCTATAATCCCTATTCGGTAATTTTACGAATTCTACCTTTACAAAAAAATTCAGCTTTGTAGCACACTGATAAATACACAAACCTTAAATAATAGTTTAAACATTTACGAATTTTTAGCGGCCGCATTGTTAATTTTTTAAAAATATTTGATTTTTCTAGTCGGTTATGTACATAGTCCTACCCACATAAAATATTTCAAGTCTTTAGCTTATCTGGAAGTGCCATATCAAAGCATAAAACAAATATATAAACCTCTGCATCAATTGACGTGCTTTTTTTATGGGGCAAAAATGGGACGAAACAGCCCCTTAAAATATGAATTTCCCCGATTTCGTATTTTTCTGTTTGGTTGAGACCAAAATCCTATAATCGTACCAAATTTCAAGTCCCCAGCTCATCTGGAAGTGCCTAAACATTAGTATCCTCCAATCATATCATAAGTAAGAAGCAGCTATATATAATGATTTCCGAATGACTACCGCAACATTTGATAAACTATTGAATATTCTTGATCCAGCTCTTTGTATATTCTATTCACTGTCAAAACTTTCCCTAGAAACCATGACTGGCCGCTAGCGTCCACGTGCAAATACTGTTGACATTTTGGAAGGAAGGACCGACAGTCGCCAGTGCGCGCGCATACGTTTGATAGCGTGTGTTCAATTTTTGAAATAGTCGCCGAGCGACAATCGTGTCGCCCGCAAAATAGGACGTGCTGCGATTTTAAAATCGGCGCGACAAAATAATCGCCAGTGCGCGCTGCTAAGTATGTAGCCACGTGTTTCATTTCGGCGACACGATAGTCGCGGTGTCTTAGGCCTCCTTCACGCAGCACGGTTCTTCGCTGTGTACGGTCACGGCGCCGTATAGATCACGGTTTTCTGCCGTGAAGCCAACGACCTGCCGTGCACGGCTACGGTTCCATCTGCTACAGCTTGTACTGAACAGTGGAACGCAATGGATCGAAGAAGGCGTTTGCTTTATCTGTATCTTTTATATCTACGAAAAAGAAACCGACAATGCAGAATCCGTTGGGTACATCTATTGAATGAGCAGAGAGAGACAGTGGGAGCATTTGTTACGTTGTTTGAAGAGTTAAGAAAGGATTATTCAAAATTTTTTAATTACTTCCGAATGTCTAAATCAACATTTGATGAATTATTACAGCGTTTACATGAGTTTACTTCGTGAAAGTACTAAAATGAGAGACTCGATTTCGCCTACACAAAGACTGGCAGTAACCATCAGGTAAGATATATCATTTTTATATATTTTTAGCTGAATTTTAGTTGAGCAGGAAAGCTAGGAATTGAAAAGGTAAGTTGTAAAAAAATTTGTAATTGAAACAAATATCTATATTTACGTAATCTTTCACAATAATTTTTATTAGTAGTATATCAGTTGAATGAGAAGAATAATTAGTATACATATTGTGGTGAAATTGATGACTTGAATGAAAAATCAGCCCAGTGTGGTGAAATGAATACTTTGAATTGACTGATCGGACATTTCTGAAATTTGTGAATTTGGGGATGTCGGATCTATATGTCCTCGTTGACTGCTGCTATTGACTTTTGTATTTGGTGACAGCTCAATTCTAGAGTGACAGCTGGCTCCTGCATAATTCGTCAAGGGTGGTGCTGGATAAACACTGTTGAGTTGATTTGGATAAAAACCGGTGAAGTGAATGGATTGCGAATATGAATGTGGAGGTTGCACAACAGATTGGGCCTTTCGTATGTTTTGGAATACACATATAACCCTGCATTTGAAACTGTAGCGTCTCCTCTTCATTTAATTGTTGTAGCGAAGGAAGCATGCCTTTGAAAAAACTAAGGTGACGGTCTTCTGGAGCGTCCAAAGTGTTGATTATTCTTCTTTCGATGTCATCCAGCTTCCGTTTTTTGTTTACTTTTACAGACCGTGAAGTGCTGCTTTCTTCACTTGAAGCACAGTACAATCAGTCTCGTTGTTCTCTGCATTCGCGGTTGTAAAACTGGACTCGGTTTTTTCGGTATTGTGTTCTTCTTTAAAAAAGCCAGCTGTTCCTGAAAAACATACTTTTTTGCAGTTTTCGCACCCGCACCAGATATTTTTTGTTTCATGTTCTTTTTGTAGGATTTGAACCAGCTATCTTTCACATTTGTCCGCTTTTACAATACGTGTTTACCTGAAATGGAAGAAAGAATAATTATATTTTAAGTATATTGATGAGTTAAAATTTGACTGGCAATTTATATTCGTACAAGGAATAAAAATGTAACGACTAATTTTTTCATTTTTAGTAAGTAGGTAATTTATAATTATGTATGCCTATTTCACAGCGAATTATTATATTGTCTGTTGCAGATATTTAGCAAGTGGAAATACATTTACAGACATACATTATGCCTACAGGATGGGAATATCTACAATATCTGAAATTGTGAAGTCTGTATGCCATAACATATGGACAGTTCTTCAGCAAGAATGTATACCAAAACCTTCTTTAGAACAATTGGAGGCAACTGCAGCAGGATTCGAGAAGAAAGCTAATTTTCCGCACTGCATTGGTGCCGTTGACAGAAAACACATAAGGATCATAAAACCACAAGAAAGCGGTTCTTTGCATTTCAACTATAAAGACCATTTTTCCATTGTTTTGCTGGCAGTGGCCGATTCCGAATATCGATTCACTTTTGTGGACATTGGTTCGTATGGAAAGGATTGCGATTCGACCATTTTCAAAAATACCTCATTTTGGATATGTCTTGATCTAAATTTATTGCATCTGCCCCAGCCAAAGCCATTGCCCGGTTCTGAAAATCCAATTGTACTTTATGTCCTTTAGGGTGACGAAGCGTTTGGCCTACACATGCACACTTAATGCGCCCATTCGGTTGAAAACAACTAAGTATAAAAAATAGAGTCTACAATTACCGTTTAAGTGGAGGAAGAAGGTATGCTGAATGTGCCTTTGGTATTTTGAGTAATAAATGGAGGGTATTTCATCGCCCCGTTAATGTTTCTCAAGATCACGCCATGAATATTGTAAAGGCATGTTGTGTTCTACATAATTTTGTAAGAGCGATGGCTATAATTTTGAACATACTTTGACAATAACTGTGTGAGGCGGAACCGCACAGAACGATATCAGAAACACGTTGGCTGATTTCTTTATGAGTGAGCCCGGGTCTCTACCCCAGCAATTTTCTATAACCAAAATAATAACATAGTATTTGTATGATGGTATAAAATTTAATAATGGAAAACAAAAGACAAATAAATAAATTTTGAACTTACCAAATTTGTTCTTTTCCTTATCATTGAGAGATTCAAACTCCTCGTGTAATCCACAGCATACATCCCTCCAGGCAGCTACGGTTAAATTTCGACTTTTATAATCTTCTAGACTTTCGTCCCACAAAACAGGTCTCTCTTTCATTAGAGATATTAGCAGTTCTATATCAATATCAAAATTTTCCATTGTTGCGAGCTGTTAAATAAAACTCAACTACATATATAGCTTTCGACACACTTTCAACACGTCTCTCAACTAGGGAGTAGGTACTGAAACTGATGCAGCCATGCGTAGGCACGAGAAATTGCCATGAGGTGTGGAGACAGACTTCTACAACCGTGTACAGTCATGGGACCGGACGAATGTAGTGGGACGCTGTGAGTGCAACACAGTGCCGTGACCGTGTTGTATGAATACGTACATAAGAACCATCAGTCAACTGCAATCCATGGCACCGTGCTGTGAATGGCCACGGTGAAGAACCATGCTGTGTGAAAGAGGCCTAAGTCGCCTGTGAGGCTTGAGACGACAATACAATCTCGAGTTTAAACAATGACATGGTCGGCAAGACAACATATCCTTAAAAAGCTTAAAATTTTCCAATAGATATGACTGAAATGTATAACTTGAGTGATTTCAAAAAGAAGGCAAAAATCGACGATAAGAATAAGAATCTATGTTTAGTTTTCTTTATAATTGTCTCTGTCTGAAGATTGTAGGTCATTTCTTCTAATTTAATTTTGTAAAAGAAAAGAAGCCTGTAAGTGAAAAGAGGGATTTTTAAGTGTTCTCTTATGGGGATTTGTATAGTGTTCCGGCGGATGGATCAACGAACAGACAGAATAAGAATAATATGTATATAATTCCAATGAACACAAAGGTAACAAAATTCTCTCTCACATTTTTTATATTATTTCCTCTTAAAAATAATACCTCCCAAAATTTTGTGCTATTATTATCTTAACAAATCCCTCGGTCTTTTATAGTGTTAATTAATAGCAGATTTAAAAAAGTTTTCATTAATAAACAATCCATAAAATATAATTTGCATAGAAAACTTTCCCAAAATGACCACATTATCTAAAGATCTCAGTTATCATGCCATGACACAAAACTATGATGAACCAACTAGTCATGATAACAAATTCCTCCAAAGAAATAGCTTATTATTTGGTCATGGTAAATGATAACATTACAAAGTACATTTTCAATTTCTCTACATTGTGGCCTATAAGTTGACATTTAAAGCTTTAAAAAAAATCTTTCAAAAATGTAGGGTTGATTTATATGCAGAGTATAAAATTAGGAATTTCAGGCCAATGCCTGAAGACCATTCTCATTGTACACTGCGTCGACAAGACGGGGTGAGATGGGGTCTACAGTACCCGGACCTGCAATTCTTCAAGGGGCCTGGCTGAGTATACCTATGTAGTATACTTGTGTTGTTGACAAAGTGGATGTGCGGGGAAAGATTTTAACAAAAATTAGACTGGCCGGAAATAGATATCTCAGTGGTTTCCTAGTATTTCTGGTGTTAACATCCATTTATCACGGTCATTTATACAGTATAAATATGTATTATGTAAGTATTTAATATTTTAGTGCAACCAACATAAATTATATTGACTTATATTTTCAAGACATTTAATTGGGATTAACAATCAAGGTAAGTAATCGCTAGCTATTTATTTATAACCTTAGTTATATTTATTTAAGCAACAATATTTTTATTGATAATTGCTCATAAGTTAAATAACGTATTTACTCGTGTACCATGTGCCCTCATGTAAGACGTGCACCTCGTTTTTGAACATCGAATTAAGGGAAAAAAATAAATTCAGGAAAAAATCCGCAAAAAAGAAATTTGTGAAAAAACGGCAAAAAATTATAAGCAAGCAGCTTCATATGAACAAGACCAACTGAACGATACATGGAGTGGAATGAATGACTTGGTCCGTTGTTTGGGGATGTGTCCATTATTGCCTTTGTCACGATTTTGTCCGTTAAATCAGAAGTCCACTAAACCAAGGTCCGTTAAATCGAGGGTTTACTGTATAATCACAGGATAAGCAATGGTTATATGACCAGAGGCAATCAACAGAGTTAAAACCAGGGAACATTAATGGTTGTTGAGATATTCATCTACTGAGTAGAAAAGTTTCCTATGGAGATATTGTTTAATCTTTGTTTTGAAAATTTTGTTGTTTCGAATATTTTTATAAGGGTTTGGTAGCATATTGTAGAGGTGAAGACCCATTGCCATAAGTCCTTGACTGAATGTTTTGGTTCTGTAACTGTAGATGCGAAGGTGCTTGTGGGCTCTGGTGTTGTGATCCTGATGGGATGAGTTATTTGGGTATTCATCAACGGTTGAGTTAATAAAACATAATGAGAGAATGTATAGGCAAGGGAGAGGAAGAATGTGTAGAGCAAGGAATGTGGGAGCTCAGTTTGCAAGAAATTGACTGGATGTGTGTTTGCCACGATAAATTGGGATCAAGGAACAGACCTAGGAATTTAGTGTTGATAACACTAAATTCCTAGGTCTGTTCCTTACTTATTACTTATTAAATTATTGTTAATCATAATTGGCAGATTCTTGTTAACTGCCTTTCTAAGAGAAAAGTGAATGATTTGGGTCTTTTCAGTATTTAGTTTTAGGTAATTGTCTCTACACCAGTCACAAATTTGTTGAATCACCAAATTGCTATTATTTACTAAAGTGTGTTGAGAGGCTGCAGAGATAAGTACATTAGAATCGTCAGCATAGAGAACTGGGTAATCTTCTATTATTATATGTTTGTTTAGCTGTGTTTAGTAATTTATGATATTGCCTTTTATAAGTTTTGTATTTAGTCTGGAGGGAATGGCCATTAGATTGTTTTGTCTGCTTGGCAAGATCCTTCAAGAATTAAAAAACTGCTTAATTTCCTCAGTAACCCATTTACATCTTATATTACTTTTGACCATTGGTTTGCAGGTTAATGGATAGGCAACATTATAGAAATACAGAAACTTATTAGAAAATATTTGGAAGCTAACCTCAAAATTACAAGCATTATACACATCATTCCAAGTTTCTGATTGAAGCATATGTGGAAATGAGAGATTATTAGCATGGGAGAAATAACATTTGTAGGAATTTATGGATTTATTTTCTGGTTTGAATGAGAGAGTTGATAACAGATGATATACCTGACTCAACAACTTCGGTTTTAACCAGAGATGGATGTAAATTCATAAGAATATTGTAAATAGATGTCCGAATATTGGCTGTAATTCTGGTGAGGTTATGGTTAGTTACTGAGATATTATAGGTACTCAGGAGGTTAAAAAAATTCATTTTTGTCATTGGAAGTTGCAAGGAGATTGCAGTTAAAGACACCAGTAATAATGACAATTGGGTTATGGTATTAGTTAAATATCCAGTCAAGAAGAGTGTTCAGTTTATCCAGAAAATCATAAAAATTACCCAGAGGTGAGTGATAGACTGAGATTAAGTAAAAAATGAATCACAAGTTCTAACACGTATTACACAACACTCAAATACAGTTTCAAAAATAAGATCAGTAAAGAGAGAGTTAATGTTCTCAAAAGTTAGGCTTTGCTGCACAAATATCAACACACCACCATTTTTATGGAGAGATCTGGAAAAGGAGTCTGCAACATTATAACCAGGGAGATAAATAGCATGTAACTCATCATATTTTAGCCTATGTTCACAAACACAGATGAAATTCACTCTATGTGAGTTATAAAGCACTTCTAATTTGAGAATTTTTTCTCAAACTTTGCACATTAAGATGCATTAGCACTATTTCATCTGCATTAGTTTCACCGATAAGATCAATATTTGAGGTAGGAACTATCCTACCTACTTTGTTACTAAAAAAGAACTTCCCTTACTATTTTTAGGTAAATAGAATTTGTTAATAGCCATATTTCATGGCCAGTTTGAGGGATCAGTAAGCTTTTCAAGATTCTTTAAATTAGAGGACACCCTGAAAGAACTACAATCCTTGGCGTTTAACTTCACTACTTCCAATGTACATGTGTGTGTTGAATGGCAAAACTTCTAATGTACAGCCTACAGTATAACACCATTCTCTGTTGCATTGATGTCAAGATGTCAAACATGTAGGTGAATTTTTGGCTTGGCACCAATTAATGGTGAAGAGTTGTTTCCTGTACCGACAATAACATCGTGTTTGGGTCTGCGTTTGTGAATCACAGGGATAAAGGGATTGGCATTGTTGGAACAGAGAGAATTCATGGTGTTATCGGGAGGCTTAGCTACTTTCCTGAATATTCTCCATAAAATTGTTAAGGCTAGATGAGTTCGATGAATTGTCTGTGGATGATGCTGAATGTTGGAGCTTCTTTGTCTGGCGAGTAACTGGTCTCACGTAGTTGGCTAATGTGCTGGGCAGCTTCCTTTTCTGGGATTCCTGATTCAGATTCTTCGCCACTTTCTCGCATGAGGCGATGTTTTCTGCGGGAGCATGCTTGATTGAAGAAGCTTGCTTGCTTTCCACCAAAGATAGCCGCACATTTACTTGAGCTAGTGCACTAATAATATACGCCATAGATGCTTGGACGCCATCACTAGAAGGCTTGTCTATGATGCATATGTTGCATTTCCAAATTATTGATCTGTGACTTTTAATGACTTTGAATTCAATGTCAATGAGACCAATACATTTTTTATGGAAAATGGAGTTACAGATACCACCGCAATATAAATATTCAGAGGAGGAGAGTAATTCATTGCAGGAGTGACAAAGAGTCAAACCTGTGCCGTCTGCCATCTTTTCTTTTCTTTTTGGGAGTAGAAATTTAATTTAAATTCACTTTATTTTGATAAAAGTTTTGTTTTAAAAATTATTGTATTAATTATATTTAATTATTAAAAAAAAATATTATTTCTGACCAATCATACTAGTATGACTGGTCTGAAATAATATTTAACATTTACTTTTAACATCCTGTAGTAACAATTTCTTTTGAAAAAACCGCCATTTACTGTCTGCTTCAACATCTCTTTCCTTACATGCTTTCTTGCTGTTACATTTTCAATAATAAGAGCTGCTGCATTTGATGCAATTCTTTCATCATTGTCAAATCTCTCTTTTAGATCAGTTGCAGAGGTTTACTTAAACTTTTGATTTCCTGTCATTTTTATTTATTCATCATTGTTTTTTCAGTTATAAACCCTGAAAAATAGTGTTATATTATTTATGCATAAGGGATAATGGCCAATAAAATTGGTGCCCTAGGAAGAGTAACTTTAGCAATCTCTTCTCTCCCCAAAAAGTCTTCTCTCGTTTAAAATTATGCAAAACTACATAGTTTAAGAGAGATAAAGACAAATAAGACAAAGATATAGAAATGAAGCATAGTAGAAGTGTAAAGTAAAGCCAGAAGAATTACCAAGTTTTCTAAAAGCTCTATCCAACTAGATGTTTGTAAATAATTAAACATTCTCTTTATATGTACCTGTATATGGCCTTGGTAGACGGATGGTTAGAGTTTCTGCCAACAGATGCTAAGGTTGCGGGTTCGAATCCTGCCTAGGACATGGATGTTTGTGTTTGTCATATCAGGGTTATATGTAAGAATGGACACGATTGTCTAAATATCGCCCTCAATAAAGACGGATTATTATTATTATACTATATTTGATTTGATAAAAATAATGCCTTAAAAATGTTTGTCACAGTAAACTTCTCATTACAGTCCATACTCACTGAAACAGAGTTGTTTGATCAATAAATTCTGCAATAAATGCTGTAGCATAAGAAGATGTAATTTCCTGAATCCCAAGATAGTACATCAAGTCTCATATGCTGTATTTCATGATAAAATTTGTTTCTAGTGTCATGAAAATTTTTATAAATGTAATTATTGTAATGAAATAAGTTTAACTGTAAAGCAAAATATTAAACATTTGTCTTTCGAATGTTACACCTTTGTAATATTTGCACTCTTGGCTGGGTCATTGCCAGCTAGAGTTCATCTATAGATCTGAGTGGGCTGCCTGCTATGCTAGGTGAGTCTATGTACATTTCACATTGATAGTTACACCACCGTATACATCCCTGAATAACTTGTGGTTGTGACAACTTATTTATTTGATACAATATATACTGCAATAGGCATTAAAAGGTTAGGAAAACCAGAGGTACATTCTGGCTACAAACAGTTGCCATCAGTGATGCTTAATTGAGAACCTACTAATGGTATCAGAATCTCCAATTTCAGGAAACCAAGATATGCATTTTGGGTACAAGGCAGCCAGCATCAGTGGTGATTCATTGAGAATCTACCTCTGGTAAATCATGACTCATGATGGCTGCTTTGTAGCCAAAATACACACCTGAAATTTTTATGGCTATTGGAGACACATATCACATCAATTTGATTTTTAGCAATATGTAAAGATTGGCTGTTCTTTATCGGACAAGGTATTTGCACTTGAAACTCACCTCTGGTCCACGAAAAGGAACTTCCCATCCATGGCGTGCCTTGAAATGAACTGTATGGAACGTAGGTTGAGGTTCCTTCTCCTACACCTCTTACCCCTCCTCAACATAGTCCTACCCGTTCTCCTCCTCCCTTTCTCCTCCCCTCCCTCCCCCGACACCTCTTCCTCCCCTCCCCCATCTTCTTCTTCGTCCTCCTCTTCCCCCTCGCCCTCCTGCTCCTCCCCACCCTCGCACCCATCCTCCTCTTCCTCCTCCCCTTCTTCGTCCAAGGAACAACCCACTTGCGCCTGCGTCTGCATCCTCCCCACGGCGACGAGGCAGGAGAGGTTGCAAGGGTCGCCGCCCCCTCCTCCTCCGTTACCTCCTCCGCCCCCGCCGGCGCTGTCACCCACCGTCCCGCCCCCGCTGTCGTCTCCTTCGCCACCTCCCCCACCCCCGCCGCCTACTCCTCCGCCGCTCCCTCCTCCTCCGACTCCTAGACTGCCCATCTGCGCGGGTGCCCACGACTTGAGGTATCCGGTGCACTGTATGACAGAGTACTTCCGATCTGCAATAAATATAAGGTCACACTTCACCGAGAATACAAAACGAAAAAATAATTGTCGTTAATACCAGCGCCGTAACTAGGTTGTGACGAAAGTGGCATTTACCATAGACGCCGCTCGCAAAAGTCGCCAAAATATGCCCACAAAAATATATGCTTATTTTACATTTAAATATTAAATTTATTTTAATTATAATTAACTTACTCCTTATCACAACCGAGGAAAAATTATGTTCTACATAAATCTTTTGAAAGGTGCTTCCTAAAACTTTGCCATAGGCACTATACCTATCAGCTATGGCTCTGGTTGATACAGAAACCATCTAAAATCCAAATTTCACGAACAATTTTATTTTGCCTTTATAGATCGGAAAGAGGCATAACTTTTCGCGTGATTATTTAGTTATCGAAAGATGACGAATTTAAAATAAAAACAAGCGAGAGAAGAATTGCGGAGGAAATTACATAAGGCGCTCTTTCACCGGCTGATATCTTTCCATTGGAGTAAAGAAACGCATATGCGATGTATTGTTGGTTGCCTACATTTGTAGCTGCATGTACAAAAAATACACGCAGACAAATTTTCCGATTACTCCTCAGCAGTTAATCCTAAATCCCAAAACATTTTATCTTTAGCTCTTATATAGATCGACTTATCTTGAAAGATTGGTTTCTCCAGATTGCAGGATTCCAAAGATATTTCCCGTACAGACAGACGGACGTACGAACGAACAAACCAAATACATAAGCGATTTTTTTTACAAAAAAAGCGCTAAAAATCATTCGATTTGGGTCCTCGTACCACAGTGGCTCGTAGATAAGGATAAACAGAACTTCACGCCACCCTCACCTTGAAACAAGGTTACATACTTATTCATGTGGGCGTCACAAGGTTTGGGCGCATTCCATTGTCGTTACTGCATGATCACCAATTTATTAGAGGAAAGACTGCTGCACTAACGACATATGGATGAATTAATTTCTTGGTATGTAATACATCATCATGAATTGATTAGAGGAAATATTATTGTCCTAATGGCTTATCAACAACTCCAAACCGTGGATTTATTTACTCAACAATGGTTGGGAAACAATGTCGTACCACCTCACCGCAACTGTTACCTTCGGAAGTAAAGTGCAGGCCTGTCATAGATTAAGTACAGTTTGGGATTGAAAGGCATGGCATAAACCGAGCAGGGGCTCAAAAAATTGTCGATCCGAATAAATAATTCATCGATTCTACCGAAACGAGGTTACGGGAGTTGAACTCACCCGACCCGTGCGACTTTTTCCTCCGGTTGCAAGCGGAGGTTCCGTTGGCGCCTATTCCTCCGGTACCAGTTGACACCCCCGAGGCACCCGTCGTGGTGTCCGCCTCGTCCTTTATGGGTGGTGCCTTGCATTTCATTCGACAGAAGAACGAGCGGCGGGCCCCGGGACAGAGTCGCGAGACCACGCCTTGAGCCAAATCGGCCTTAACCGGCAACATTGCTGTGAAATGCATAGAAGGCAGGGGTGAATGGAAATATGGGAGATGCGGCAGTCGATGAGAGAGGATGATTTTCGTTAACATATCGTTTTATGGACGATGTCGACGGAAGTTAGAGAAAAACAACAATTAGAAGTTAAAGAGATCCTGAATTAAGTTCCTTGATTTCGATCAAAAACACCGATCACTTCGTCGATGATTCTTTTATTTAATAGGCATATTATTATTTACTAAATGCTTATTATAATTATTTATAAAATAGCTCCAAAATATTATTATTAGTCATTAATAACTATCATGAGGTACGCATGGGATGGCTAAGTTGGCCACGTTTCTTTTAAAATCCTATCGTTGAAATAAAGTGTAGCTGAAACTGAGACTTTGCAAACACGTAGGAATATGAAAGTGTAAAAATGATATTGGTCTGAAGTTAGATGCCATTTAAAATGGATAATACCAGTGTGAAACACTAAATTACTTACTTATCTCATCCAGTTCAATAAATCTATGAATCTTCTTTGCCTGATATAATACGTATAAAAGTGCTTGTCGTTGGATATTAAATTATTATTCTAATATTTTTAACTTGATTTACAATAAGGCAATAAGAACAATTAAATTCATAGCGACATAGCCATTACCTACTTACCTGGAATCCTTCTATCAGCTGATTACAGCTGAAAATTCAATGGCTATTTTTAACTAAATTTAATAATAATAGATAATAATGTAAGACTTTCATCATGTCTATCAATTTGCATACTAATTTTAACGTAAAATCTTTAAGGATTCCCTTGCAATGTGGATACTAATTAAGAAACTTAAAGTTCCCCTTACTACCTGAATGATAGTGATAAATGTGATAAAATTTTTACCCCCAAATTTTTATAGATTCGTAATTCATATGTAATTGATATTTTCCGAATTAATATTAAAATTTACATGACAACCACAAGTTCAAGATAAGCGAGTATACACAAGAAATTTCTTCCCTTTGAAGTGGTGAGATAGAGACTATCTTCCTTAACGCAACGTGCGCGGCTTTAATATATTTAGATTTAATATATCTAGATTTGAAATAAGCGGCGGTAATAGACGAGATTTTCGAAGAGATTTTATTCATCTTAAGTAATGTTACATAAACAAGTCCCGCATATTTCCATACCATTGTTTTCCCGGCCTCCCTCACATTAATTAAAGCGCTGCGGCGAAACTAGCCAATGACATCACCTCCGCGATAAAAACAGCAGACCCATAACAGGTAACCATCGATTTTTCTCCTGCTTTTCCATCTTAGTTTTCAGCGAATTACGACTACCGGTAAAGGACACATCACATCGTGCTGTCCGCGCGGTTTCCGAGCGCGCAAGAAAATATAACCTTTGTTTTTTTAAAAGTAATGCGAGATTCGGACGGAATGAATTGGAGTGAAAGGAAGAATTATTACGAGCACACTCCCCCAGGGAAAAACGCCCATTTCGCGTGATCGGCCTGCATCTGGTGAGGCCAATCATGGCGGAGGAATGAGGAAACGCGGTCTGAAGACCTTTGTTTTTTGTTTTGTTTTTTCTTAAATTAGCCTAACCCAGGTTTTGGGAGTCCTGAGGATGCGGTAAAGGGAGACTCGGTTCCTTTTGCCACCGTAGAGTCGGCGTCACTCACTCTTGGCGTCGATGAGCCTCTCTCTTGGGCTTAGGTCCGACGAGGAGAGCTGCTCCTTAACCTTGGCCACGTCCTTTGGGTGCAGGATGTCGAACCAACTCTGCCCTAAGAGGTCGCCCTTGAAGAAATAAAAGAGAGAGGCATGAAGAGAGAGAGATAAATAGAGATGGTTACTTATTTCATTACGATCACCCGGTTTGTTTTCCTATCCCATCTACGGCATAGTCGGAAGAATTCCGTTCGATCGGATTTTGTTTTACCGAGAGGATAATTTTCTGTGTCGAGGCGGGTTATTATGGAAGCAAACGAGGGGAAAACCCCCTCCCATTCCTTAGCACGGAACGACTTGTAAGGTAAAGCGTAATCGAGGACGATAAGAAATAAATGTTTCAGCGCAAATGAGAAAGCTCTTTAATTTATGGTCAGCTAATTAAGAGAAAAATTACTTCATATGAAATAAAGCTCGGAGGAGCCCCATTTGATAAATCCTGCAATGCATTACCTTTTCCATCAACAGTATTTAGAAACACATTCCTGAGTTGTAACTACGGATTATGATACGTGATCTCTAACTATAAATTGAGATATTTTATAGAAATTTTAACTGTCGCTAGAATTTTTTTCTTACTATGAAATGAAAACACTGTAATTTTCCACATCATAATGATGACGCTAAGCTTCGAAACCTAGGTCGTGAAATTATAACAAACAGTGGAAAATTACAGTGTTTTCATTTCATATTATGGAGTTATTCCACAAGATTACGCCATCAGCAGTTGAGATTTTTTCGTACATATTGCTAATATTAAAATCTGTTAGAATCGCAGCATTGTAATTTCTTGTCGTTAAAATTTACAATATATTTTTACAAATGAAATGAACATGATGTTGTCGGATGTTATTTAAAGGGAAATCCAATGTAATTTTTATCTTACCTGCGTGTAGTTGAGCACTTGAAGAACAGATTCCGAGACGTAAAGAATTCGGCCGCGGTCGCAGCCCACAACGAAGAGGAAGCCCTCCGCTGCCTTCTCAGTCGGCCAACAAGTATAGGCGGAGCCGATGGGAATGGACGATAAAGAAAGAAAGATTAAGTTAGTTTAAAATTTCTTCGAGCAATAAATAAAGAATGTAATAATCCTGACCCTCTTCAAAAATAAATTTCTCCTCTTGCATATGTTCGTTATGGAGGCCAGTCGAAATTTTGGAATTTCATATTGCGTCAAATTAGATGAAACGAAAGTAATATTTATCAGAATAGAGACTTGAACGATTTTCTGAAGAGGACGAATAGCAAAATGTATCCGGATCTATCAATTTGCCATGAATTTCGAATAAAGAGAGCAATTTTTCTTTTCTTATGAGTTATCAAAACGACCTCAATTTTTTATATCGAAATAAGGACAAATATATTAAAAGCTATTTTAATCATCATCATCATAGGTAGTCTGTCCGTAGACAGGACCGTGATTATTCATTGTTAAACCTGGTTCTCCATGTACTCCTACTTTCCGCTGTCCTCTCCATATCTTGATAACTCTCTTTCCCTTTCAAATCGCCTATAAGCTGAAACCTTGTCCTACCTCTTTCCCTTTTTCCATCTAGTTTTCCTTCTAACACGTCTTTTATCATACTCTCTCTCCTCAGGTAATGTCCAACCCAGTTTGCCTTCCTCTTTCTAACAGTCCGTATAATCATTCGCTTCTCTCCTATTCTTCGTAGCACTTCATCGTTTTTCATTCTATCTGTCCATTTTATCTTCAGCATTCTCCTCCAAGTCCACATTTCAAAGCTTTCCAAATATTTGATGTCATTTTTCCTTAGCGTCCATGTTTCTGCCCCATACAAAGCTATACTCCATACATGGCATTTTATGAACTTCTTGCGGATATCTTCCCTTATATTCCCCGTAAGTAGGTATTTCTTTCTTCTGAAAGTTGCTTTTGCTTTTTCTATTCTAGTCCTGATCTCATCCGTACATTTTGCTACTCTTGTTATGATACTTCCAAGGTATTTATAGCTTGAAACTTGTTCTAAAGGCTTTCCTTCAATACTTATGTTCAGATTCTCTTCTTTGCCTGATATTCGAATGGCCTTGGATTTTTCTGTATTTATTTCCATATCGTATTTTCTATCTGTTATTACTAGTTATTTGTCATTTTCTGGAGTTCCTCTTTCTTTCTTGCTAGAAGTACTTGATCATCCGCGTTACTGTTCTTATAATCATTCCTCCAATTTTGAAATCTTCTGTGCCTTCTAACGCTTCTTGCATTAGACTTTCTCCATATATATTAAATAGGTTCGACGATAGGCAGCAGTCCTGTCTTACTCCTCTACCGATATTTATTCCGCAGGTGTCCGCATTCTCCAACCTGACTTTTACAACTTGATTCACATAAAGATTCCTGATCAGTCTCCTGTCTTTCCAGTCTACACCTATATCCTTTAATATCTTCATCAACATTACCCAATTTACTCTATCAAAGTCCTTCTGTCAGTCTACGAAACATGCGCAGTTATCTTGACTGTACTCTATTGCTCTTTTTGATATGATTCTAACTACCTCTATACCATATATAGTTTCTCGTCCTTTTCTGAAACAGAATTGATCTTCTCCTAGTATTTCTTCTGCCTTTTTCTACAGCCGTTTATTAAGAATCCTCGTGATGATCTTCGAAGTGTGTGACAGAAGGCTTATCGTTCTGTAGTCTTTACACTTCAATGCCTTGGGCTTCTTTAGAGGGATCATTGTTACTTCTAGGAAATCCTGAGGCCACTCTCTCGTGTCGTAAATCTTATTAATTAATTTCGTGATAGCTTTTAGTCCTTTTGATCCTATGACTTTAAGTACCTCAGCCGGTATTACATCGCTGCCCGTGGCTTTCCCCTTCTTTAGTTCCACTCTCGCTTTTTCTACTTCACTCTCCATAATGATTGGTCCTAAGTTGTCTTCTTCAATGTTTTCCTCATCTTCCAGTTCTCTTTTTTTCGATCCTGCCTGCTTGCTGTATAGTTCCTTAATGTATTCTTCCCATAACTGTGCTACATCCTTTGTTTCTGAGACTATCTTCCCATCCGTATTCATAATTCCTTTACCACGAATTCCATTACACTTCTTATCTTCTAATTCCAGTGCCCTAGCGTACATATCGTACCGTACCGTATTTTAATATAAATAGATTATTGAAGTATTGTTTTGGAATCTGATTTTAACTTTCTCCTATTTGTTTCGACCTGGATTGAATTTAGGCAGAGGTTTCAGAGTTTTTACGGTAGAAAAAGTTATCATGTCACGAAATTTTCATCTATTGTATAACAAAATCTAATCCTCGCAATCCTAAGACAGTCAATAGCATAATGAGCGAATAGTGTTAGGTATCACCGATATGTGTATGTAAAACTTTAAGAGGAAGCTAAACTACTAATACGATTTCAGCTAGAATGTGAGCTCGATAATGATTTTTTTAACATATGAAAGAGAAATCCCATATATCAATTTCGTAGTGTGCGTGAGTCACACGCCAATGCCAGGGGGAGAGTATGTAAACGCTCACGGCGTCCGATCAATGGTCCATACTTTGATATTGTTTTGTTCGTATTGTTGAGCTGAAGGCCGACGACGCATTTCTTTTTCCCAAAATTACCTGGGGTCGAGTCTAGGTGCAATTTTTCCTTCACTTACGGGATTTGCGTGTAAAAGTCTCGGGATATTCCTGAATTTTTATCTCCAAAACTGAGTGGTAATTACGAATTCTCGCTGATTATTTTGCGGAAGTGTTGTCCTCTATCTAAAAAAAAATTAATCGATGCCTCACGGATCATATAAGACCTTAGGAGAGAAAAATAAGACAATTTTTAATAGTATTCATCAAAACAAAAGAACATTTATCTCGTATGATTTTCGTAAGAACGTCAATGTCTCTTCTGCGTGTTTTTATATTTTTTCCTGACATTCATTTTCTTTAAAAGAGACTCTGTAACTGACAGTCTAGTATACTTACAAATCCAGACATAAATCTGATAGGTTTCATTTCCATTGCTATTCATCACTTTGTAAGGCAGCTTGCTGAGCATATTATTCCCACTCCAATAGAATGGTACCACGAGCGACACATCACGATATGGAGCATGGAGGAGATTAGGCTGCTCTTTTCGTGACCGTATTATTTTCAAGCCCTTGAGGCAACCTCGAAACCTAGATTCTAAGGGCTAATTCTTTTAGCCTTCAGGAATAAATTAAGCTTTATATTACCAAACCACGTCTTCTCCGTGAACTTAAGGCAAGAATCAATAGTATCATAGAAAATGTCTTATAAAAATGCTACAGCTTGTTAAAAAACATCAAAGGGAGAAGGCCTTTGTAAGCAGTAAATATCATTTGAACATGTATTTAGTAGAGATACGTGGCTACATCATAGAATAGAAACAGTCATTACCTAATGACACGAATCTTATAAAAATTGGAATAATTCATTTTTTAATATTTGGAGTTTTAATTTTCAAATATTTAAAAGGAATAGATCCTGAAAATTTGAATATAGGAAATAATCACATCGCGTTGGTAGAGCTTGCGACGCAAAAGCTTTATTAAAAAAAGGCGCGAGCGTGAATTTCGATAATATCAAATAAGTGTGCGAACTAGCGATTTTTAAAAATCTCTGTGTCATTCGCATAAGGCTTACGTCAATGTAGTTCAAGTCCACGAGTTGGGAAATGATGGGTTATGAAAGATGATACGCTTTACACGGTCGCATTATATCTCACTCATGGCGAGAGCATGCAATCGAAAGGTCACATCGCTAATAAACCCCGGAGATAAATTGTGGGAAAAGATACAACTCATCAATCATTAAAGCGATTTAACTGAATTACAGATACAGATCCATATGAAACATTGATTTTAATTAAACAATTTTTGGGTTCCAGTCCATCGTGAGTTGAGGACAGTATTTATTAACTTATCCAAGGTTTTTAAAATGGGCGGAAACTTAAACAACACACACATTTAATGTATTCGGATGTGTGATTCAAAGTCGAGGAATATTAAACCTAATTAATTATGGCGTTCCTTATGTCTTTCTTTCAACCTCCACAAATTCAGATTATGCTATGAAATATCTAGCGTAAATCAATAAATATTTACTCTAAAAGATTTTATGTGGCACTTGATAGAAAATGTTGAGGTAAAATAAGTCCTCGATATGGCTGGCTGGTTTTCTGGATTCTATCTCGAGTATCAAATGTTGGTCGTATTAGTTAAATGCAGAAAACAATATTGCATTTATAATTAAACACACCCTAGCGGCAATTTGTTTCAAGTCGTGTCAGAATCGATAACAGTTACTCGAGTAAGAGAACATGTTCCATCCTACTTCACCTATCGTTGTCAATTATGATTTTGGGAAGCTTTCTCTATGTTATTTCCCGATGACGTTTTTACTAATGTTGCTGGAAGGAAAGAAATGTATCCAGAATCGCACACAAGTTTTTTCCCGATGGGGTCTTACGCAAGTTTCAAAAACCTTGACGAGTAAAAAGTATGCGAGGTATACGGCATAATATATTTCATCGATTTATCATTTGTTAAAAAACCCTAATCATTGGATGAATCATTTTAATTAATCTGAAAAAATAATTTTGTTAAATGAATTTTTATTATCTTTTTCGCGTGAAGGGAACTGTTTAACTACCCCTGGTTTTGTTCCTCTGTATGTATTAAGTAAAGCAATCTATAAGCGCTATAATTACCGTATTAGACATTTTTCCCGACAGCAGATAAATATGACCGAATCTCAAACGAAGAAATACAAAGAAATATGATGTTTTGGCGATGAATCTCAGAATCATTTGCAAACCCGATTAAATGTTTTTTTATGAGTGTGTGAAAATAGCGTATAATTGAGGTGCGACAGTTGATCCGTTCAGTTACCTGCAGTATTAGCCTCTTGAGTTCTTCGTCGGAGAGGAAAGATGGCTTGTAGTGACCCTGAGTATAAGAGTGGACGGCCGCACCACGTATGCTCTTGAGATGTTGCACAGCCATCCGGAGAACGGTCAGCTTGTCCAACTTCCTGGACATCGCGTGGCACATGGGAACCATTGCGGACAGTTCGGTTATGTACGTGTTCATCTTGTCCCTCCTCCTTTTCTCAATCTCGCTGTGGTTCTGCCTGCAACAAAAATAGAATCCGAATAAGGAAAATAGAAAAATATACAAGTTTGTATAAAAAATTCCTTTATTGGAAAAATACCAATAAATATCCAATATAGCCGCGAAATACATTACATTCAATTGTTTATTTGTAAATTTCAAAATGTTCGCTGTCATAATCAAGACTCTCTCTTGTTATAGATAATCGATATAAATCGACTGTTTTTTTCAAGAGTTATATATACAAGTTATCATTTTCAAATACTTGCTTGGAACTTTAACCAATTATGTGTGATTATACGACAGCAAGCAGCACTTACTTTCTGAGAAAAAACGAAAGAATAATCAAAGTAAATTTTAGATTTTAATATCGTATAAAAAGGTTGCACTAGCGAAATTACTATAGTCTTAATTATTTGAACATACACCATAAAGTTGTGCTTTTAAGTTAAATGCAGGCTTAAAAATTTTACTGGATGATAAATTATAAAACAGTATTGAGACAAACAATTATTTTCAGGCTTTCAATACTCGATTTATTTTGTAAGAATGGAATTTTAATTCAATTCCGTGGGCGCACTCTCGTTCCATAACGATAGGAGGGAAAGGACCTATTATACATAAAACGCTGTAGGTTTTTAGTCCTATGGCTTGACGAGTTTTAAAATAAAGTCGGAAGCTCGGCAAAACTTTTCAAAGAGATACCGATGAAACTTCGAGTCCTCGAGAACGTTCGAATAAAAAAGGCCGGCTTAATTGGTTCTATTGTATTCCAGAAATTAACAGAAACGAGCCGCGTAATTACCAGGGTTGTGGGAGTTTGAAGGTTTCTCCTCTACAATCATTACAAGCGCTTTTATCATTTCATTAGTCAGACCAAGATCTCCGAGATGACTTTCCAGGAAAAATCGATAAGTATCAATTACGAACTAAATACACCCGTGACATGGATCTTTGTATGAACTCGGTACACTCGGGCAACTTGTAAATTTTTATAAAACACTCGAACTTCTCTGCGAATTTAACCTAATTACAGGAAAAAAATACAGCCTAAAATATGGAAAGGAAATTTAATGAATCATCGGTTGTAATTCACAGGAGTGAACAAGGTGAATAGATTTTGGGACAGTACTAATTGATCCGCGTAGCAATTTTTTAGCAAAAATGACTTAAAGTTAGCAGGAAGATGAGTTTTTATAGGAATATAGCTATGGGTATTTGTATGGGACTGGAACTGTTAATGGAAAAAAATTTACAGGGTGAACTACATAACATTAACGATAGTTGAGGGATTTACAAAAAGGATAAGACGAATGGTAGCTATGGTACAATGTAGTGCATAGTTTTTATGTAATGTGAAAATGAGAATTTCCATCTTTAAATTGACATTATAATGTATCAATTTTGTTACTGTTAGGGATACTACGGATACTATGTATGATAAATAATTATTAAATCATAATTGACATCAAACTTCTCATATGAATATTTCGAAACATCACAAAATCAGCCATCTAAGCTAGCAATTAGATTTCAGCCATAAGGCGAGCTCGGCAATTATTTTTTTTACAACCCAAAACACGAGACATTTAAAAAATTACCTCCATTTTATAAATCATTAAATGCTTAGGATGGGGATCAGAAATATAATATATTTACTGATATATAATTATACAAAACAATAACGTTTCATTTTAATAAATGTACAGTGCATATTATCATCTATTTAGATATTTGTAAAATATTACTAGAATACCTATAAAATAAAATGCATCAATTGAAATAATATTAAAAAAAATAATTTCCCTTGGGCGAGGGGATAATAACCCCATTACCCTCCTCCTTTGTACATCCCATTAAAGTACAATAAGGGTTTCATTTATTGAACCAAATCTATAAGACTGTACCCCCTTCTCAGGTCAATAATAACTCCGGCCTTTCGAATTGAGTAATCGGCTTTTATCAGCGCACGCTTATAATAAATAGAGCGAAACCGAACGTAATTATGTGACATAATAAAGAGGAGCACACTCCTTCGGCTCGTTTGTTGAGAGGAGCGTAGACAAAGAAAAGTAGGTCGAAACGCGGGTCGCCGTGAAATTAAGGCTGGCAACCAATATCTCCACGGTGCAAAGCATGGAGGAGGAAGAGAAAGAAGAGGGACATAGGTCGCGTGAAACAAGGAATTTTCCCCCCTCACTCCCTCTCTCCTTGTCCCCTGAATCCCCTCCCCACGCTCCCGCCGCCACCCTCTTGATCCTCCCTCACTCACCCCTTTTCCCTTTCCACCTCTTGCCTTCTCCACGCGTCCCTTTCCACCTCACCTCCCCTTCTCCTCTCATCCCTCTTCTCACCTGTTCGTTCAAAACATGGTAGTCGGCTGCACCGTACACTTTGCAGGTTTCCGCCTCGTCTCCCTCTTTCTCTCTCTAACCCATCCCTCTCCCTCGCCTCTTTCAACCCTTCTCCCCTCTCTCACCCTCCCCCCCAAAAGAGCCATCTTTCGAACCCCTCTTTCCCTTCCATCTCGCGATGACGCCATCTCCCCTCGGACCTCTCTCTCTCTCTCCATCTTACCCTCCGAACACAAGCTTCGTCCCGCACCCTCGACCTCGTCCACGCTAAAAAAATGAAGATGACGTCAAAGTTAGGGAGAGAGAGCTTTTATTCACAAATCCAATCATGGTTTTCCAGGTGTGTCTACCCCTGTCCGATACCTCTCCATCTCCCCTCCGCCGTCTTGCAGGACGGCCGTGGACTCGCATACGGAACGTTTCGTAGCGTATCATTATTTACAAGGGGAGATTTGAAATCGAGATTTGCACAACGGTTAAGTAGCGGATTCGGGATCGGAAAATACTCGAGCTGCGACAAAAATCGGCGAATTTTTATATCGACGCTAACATTATGTTTCGTTCCATAATTTGTCAACGACTGATAATTTACTTTACGCAATATATTTTGATGTGATTCGACCGATTGAATTAAACTAAAGTGTCAGGCTTTACCTTTCACGTAAGATTCTGGTTATTCTAAGATCAGACTGAAATAATTTTTACGTGATATACATATAAGAAATCCCTACTCAATCACAATTCCCTTATATTGGAACTTCAAGCAGTGCATTATTTATTGGTCAAATAAAAATGATTTATCCGTATGAAAAAGTCAATATAATTAATATAAATAATTTCCGCCCAGTCTCTCTGTGCGCCTCTCTGGTACAACGGTGAGGGTGTAACGCTCCCGCTATAAAAATGCGAATAATTCGATCAAGGATCGAGACACATGTTCGAAATTTGGCAGTAATGCTCTATTCGCATATTTTAAGGCGATGACTAAAGAAAATCTCGAAAAAATTCCCGTGTTCAACTCCACGGAAGACATTTACATTTCCCATAAAATAACACGTAAAAATAGAATTTTCGACGTCCAGGCTTTTATTGTTTCGGAAACTAAAATTAGACGAAACTGACCTACGATCATCCGATTTGAACTATTTAAAGAAACATTAATAAAGTTTCTTATTCTATTCATAATTTTTCGCCTACAGCTTTAAATCGCTCATATTAAACGTTTAAATAACTTATTTTGGAGAAATATTGCCATTTGAACGATAACTGCCTTGACGGCAATGTATTTGTCAAAACTCGAGCTCATATTGTTGTCCCAAGACTAAATGCCTTCCCTACCTCAAAATTTGTTTATCTCGACAACCCACTGCTACGAGATATACAAGTATGGAAAGGTGTACTCCATGTCGGAGTACACAGAGTTTCCAAATGCGTTCTTTGATATCGACAAATTATAGTAAAATTCCCCAATACCAAATTTCATCAAAATACTTCCTGCGGTTCCCGAATTGAAACGTATATTGTAAGCAACATGTAGTTCTTCATGTCAAGTGTTCGTAATTATAGTCGGATTTTAACAAAAATTGAAATAGATCGACCAATTTTAGTAAAATTTCCCAATGCCAAATTTCATCAAAATACGTCCTGTGGTTCCCGAGTTGAAAAAGAGGCACTGTAAAATACATGTGGGTCTTCCTGTAAAGTGGTCGTTATTATAGTCCGATTTGAACCAAAATTGAAATCGGTCGACCAATTTTAGTAAAACTTCCCAATACCAAATTTCATCAAAATACATCCAGCGATTCCCGAGTTGAAACAGAAGTACGTTGTAAGCTACATGAAGGTCTTCATGCAAAATGGTCGTTATTGTAGTCCCATTTTAACCAAAATTGGAATCGACAGACAAATTTTAGTAAAACTCCCCAATACCAAATTTCATTAAAATATGTCCAGCGGTTCCCGAGTTGTAAAATTTATAATTAATATTTTTTTTGGAATAAACAAAAATCGAAAATCGTATAATTACGTAAATACGTTAATTTTATTTTCTTTAAATTTATTGTAAACCTTACGTTTTACGGGAAAATTATTTGACAAAATGCGTATTTAATTATTTTATTTAACTTTTCTCAATATTTTTCTCTCAGATGAGTATTTAACGAGATTCTTACGAAGTACTTTGTAAAATACACGTAGGGTTTCATGTAGAGTGGTCTTAATTATTGTCCGATTTTAACCAAAATTGGAATCGGTCGACAAATTTTAACAAAACTTCCAAATACCAAACTTCATCGAAGTACAACCAGCGGTTCTTGAGTTTAAGTGCAAAATGCAAAGAGCGTATAAAAATCAATATAAACGGTGATAGTTAAAATAATTTATTATCAGTTAAAAGTTTAAATTCCGTTTTTTATTAATTTGAACCGGTCATTTTTGACGGGCAATATACTAGTAAATTATATTTATCCCAGCCAATAATTTGGATTTGTAGCAGAAATAATTTCCTCCTTTTCATATTAACTACTAAAACTGTATCTAAGCAAGGGATTTAAAAATTTTCTCATTTTAATGGCAAGATGATATCCATTTCTTTCTTAATCCCACACTATAATGGTGAAATAGAATATAAAAAGTATTACGGCCGCAAGAAAAAAGGAACAATAAATTAACCAAGGCATTGAAGGAGGATGATTTGATCGGATGTTCTTCCTGATAAATGTAAAAATTAGTAACGTTTGAAGAATTGAAAAATTAAAAGATTAGTATTAAAGTTAACAATAGATTTTATACATTACCTCCCAGACACAAGTTTTTAAAAAGTTATTCATTAGAGTAGAACATGTAGCAAGTGCTGATTTAATACATGGAAGCAAAGACTACTCCCCATAACGGGGAAGTATCATTGTTCTTAGAAGCTTAATACATTCTCCTCAAACGATTCTACCAAAACAATTTGGTGTCTTGAACATAATGTGATATGGTATTAATTTCGCTTAGACAAATACATTCATTTATCTATGCATCTACTCGTACAATCCTTAAGTAGACGAAAATGATATTATTTGTCATATAAAATGCATAGGAGAGTAGCATGCTTCAAAGATATTATTAAATAGAAGTCAATCAAACAGCATGATTTTCATTGCAACATATCTTAATTATATATAGATGAAGTTCAGGTGTCTTTTGTGTTTATTCCTCTTAGTAACATCTGGAGACATTCTATCCATATAGATCAGAGGTTCCCAAACTGTGGTTCCCAAACCCCCTAGGGGGGGTTCGCGAGAAGATTCAGGGGGTTCGCAGAAAAACATCCGCAATGGCGTTTGTCCAGCACATCTCATTGTACGTTTCATATTAACCATTGTCTACAGTAAGGGGACTAGTTTAATCCAAGGAGTATTCGTTTCATACGTTTGTTTAACATAGGATTGAGTGTAGAATATATTTAATTTTCATTTTAAGAATTCTTAAATTTAACAACGAAATTGAGACGCGCTTCTACGCGTAAATAAACAAAATTAATTTTCGTCGAAGAGAGAAATCGAACCCGTGGGGAAGTAGCGTGAATTTCTTTTAGACTCACTCAGACCCAGAATTTATTTGGCTTTTTTAACGATGAGAAATGGTATCTATAACGACAATCGCATTATACCCGCATTTACGTGTCCAAGGTTGGCGTTAGTTTGGGGAGATTTTTTGCTTTGATTATATAGTACATAACACGAGATTTTGAGCTAATGATTATATTATTAAAGCAAAGTGGTAATTTTAAATGCCAAAATTGAATTCCACGACGAGTTCTAGAACAGAATTTTAATAAGAACAATTTAATCACTTTTTGTTTAGGTGTAATTTACACGCAAAATTGAGGCATTTAAATTTCATACCTTAAGGGGGATGTTTAAACACGTAAACACCCTCCTTGGCTACGCCACTGATATTCAGGCAAGGAAGACAACCCTAAAAAAATATTTTGAAGAGGTGGTTCGCGAGATTTGGATTTTTATGAAAGGGGTTCGTGGGATGAAAAAGTTTGGGAACCACTGATATAGATTCATCTACATCTACATGATACCCTGCAAGTCACTTTTTTGATGGATGGCAGGGGGTGCTGTGCACCAAAGGTCTCTAGTTTTCCTACGTTATCTTTTCCTATTATGTTCTCTTATCGTCCTAGGGAAAAACCATCCTCTACAATCGATCTCGCGAATCTTATCCTCGCTGTCCTGCCTTCCGAGATACGTCGCGCTTCTGATAAGACCTATTACATCATTCGCTAGTCCTCCGACATAAATTTTTCCAGCAGTTCAAATCTAGCCTGCAGCCTACGTTCCTCTAACGATGTCCATTTTAGATTTTCTATTAATGATGTTACACTTTGTTTACTATCGCAATTTCTTTTTACAAATCTAACTGCCCTATGCTGAACCTTTTCTATCTCGTTAGTGAGTCCCTTTTCGTAGGGATCTCACACAGCTGATGCATATTCGACCTGCGGTCGAACCAAGGATAAATAACATAATTATTTCACTCCTTGGGAGCTACTTCGAACTGTTCACCCTATAAAGGCCAGCATTTTGTTAGTGGCACCAATCAATCGGCGCATGTGGGTGTCCCACGAGAAATCACGATGGATCGTGACTCTCAGATATTTAACCGAGTCTGAAACTGGAATCACTAGTCCGTCCAACGAATAATTAACATCTAACGAGATATTCTTGGTTCTCTAGAAATTGATGACGCAGCTTTTCTTTTGATTGATATCTAACTGCCATGCCTTACACCATGCAGAAATAGCTTCTAGATCATTCTGGAGATACTGATGATCTTCCGGATTGCTTATTTCTCTGTAAATGACGGTGTCGTCCGCAAAAAGTCTAATTTTACTTCTGACTACTGATCTGATATCGTTTATATAAATTATAAATAATAACGGACCAATTACACTACCCTTTGCAACGCCAGAGACAACCTCCACTATTCCCATCCATAACAACCTTCTGCTTCCTATGATTTAAAAATTCACGGATCCAACTAACGATTTTAGAATTAACGCCTATGGTTTCTAATTTCGTTATTAACTTCCTGTGAGGTACCTTATCAAAGGCTTTCCTAAAATCTAAGAAGATGGCATCGACTTGCTTATTATTTTCTCCGCTTCTCAGTATACAATTTACAAAAAGACCGAGCTGAGTATCGCAAGACTTACCTTTCCTGAAGCCGTGTTGATAATCATCTAACAATGAATTAATATAAAGAAATCGCACTATGTTGCTAACGAGTATGTGCTCGATAATATTGCACGATATCGAAGTTAAAGAAATCGGCCTGTAATTTTCTGGGTTCTCCTTGTCGCCGCCCATATGAATTGGGGTAACGTGCGCTAACTTCCAGTCGTTAGGGATCTCTCCGCGGAAAATAGATTTCTCGAATATTATCCGAAGAAAAGGTGCTATTTCTTCAGCAAATTATTTTAAAACGCGAGCAGGAATTTCTTCGGGGCCAGTGGCTTTTTTAGGTCTGATGAAACTTAATTGCCTTGCTATTCCCACCTCAGAAAATACTACATCGTCCATCAGGTCGCTCCTTATAGCGGGTGAATAATGTATGCATTGATCATTGACAGCTGTAAATACTTTTACAAAATGACCGTTTAACAGATTGGCTTTCTCTACGCTATCCACTTGTCTTTAACACCACGATTTTTTACAACATCCCTCTGAGATGAATTCATTATTACACTAATAAAGAGAAAGTAAACAACATCAAATAAGTAATGTAAAATATTTGCTGGTCTTGGTGATGCATAGAGTTCGTCGTTATGGGAAAAATAATTAGCTATTGTGTTGTATTTGGGAAAAAGGCAGAATAAAGAGTATTATTGTATTTATATTGTTTAAAATTTATTTTTGGGCCAAGGGTTTAAGGTATTTCAAAATAAAAACGGTAACCTTGCATTAAAAAACTCTTTCCTGATAAAGTAAGTAGAATGGTATAAGAAAGTTGACAACTGCATGATATAGCCAATAAAGACTGACTCACTTTTCCATAACCGTGATCTGGAGATTTGTTAAAAGTCAGTATATAAGAAAAAAGACCCTGGACATTTCCTTCAGTTCAGTGATCTAAATACACACACTCACCATTTTTTACTTCAACGCAGACGTTTTTTTTTAATTTCTCAAAACGTAGAGAGTCGCCAATCATATAAATATCTCACCTTAACATTGGCGAGGAAGAATAATATGTACTAACGTTAACATTTTTATAAACGATCTCCATAAAAATCAATAAATATAATAATATAAGGAAAATTTAGACGCAAACATTGAGTAAAATCATCGGAAATGCCTGATGAATAATCTCCATACGTTTGCTAATCTGAAGATTTTTAATTAAAAAATACAAGATGACATATTCCTATTATAGGCGTATTACTTTCCTAGAAATAATAGCGGACGGACGTATAAATGAAAGTTGCATTATTTAATAACCGGAAAGAATCAAATTCGGTAAAAATCAATATAATGAAATATAGAATTATTGAAATAATCACATACTTATTGAATAACACAAAAAATTAAACGTTAGTTTAGAAGCTATTTTGTATATTTAAAAAAATTATAATATCATTGCATAACATTGAAGTTTTGCGACGAAGTTTTCTTTAATTTCCCTTGGTTGCATTAACTTTGGATTACTTCACTTAGTTAATACAACGCTATCAGGGTTGTTAAAAAATAAAATAAGACAAAAGCTCTAAATTGCTAACGTTACAAATTTGACTCCAAGCATCACAATATTCCATTTATTGAACGACTAGCTGAAAGTACCCGGCGATGCCGGGGTTACGCCAGACGTCTTCGGCGAATAAAATTGTGTCATATGGTAACACAACCATTTAAACTTTTGGGCATTTTTTCATGTTCATAATAACAATACATTCCCCTATACTAAATATGGAGAAAGCAAAAATCCTATCACATACAGACAGACCGACAGACACATACATCATCGCTAAAATAGTCAAAACGTGTTCAGGGAACCTCAAAACGTGTATTTCCGTTGAAATCTCGAATTCGAATTTTTTCATGAAAATAATACTTTCTCTATACTATACTATCGAGAAGGTAAAAACTAATTCAGAGATATCTCTGATACCTATGAATCGGGCCGGGAGGGTCCATGGAGGTCCAGAGGGAACGGGAGCATATTTGAGAGTAATAGGATTTCGAGTTCAATAATGCAATCGGTTGGCAAGGCGCTAAGTTTTGTCAAAATATAATATTAAAACGTTAAATTCGAGAGATTTAGATTCGAAGGCGGTAAAAAACTATAAGAATAAGAAACTATTGTCATTTTTATTTAATGTAGTCCTAGTCCGGAGATCGAAGGTCAAAGATGTGAATTTTAATAAGCAAAAGAAAATAAGCTTGCAGGTCGAAATATCGATATCTCCATGTTATCTTATGGGGAATGGAAATCATTCTCAGGAATCGAACCCGGGTCGATTTTGGAATATTATTTTTCGTAAATGGCTTTTACTTTAAGAATCAAACATTCCCACAAAATTTCAATCTTCTAGCTACTAGGAAAGTTTGTTAAAAATAGCATTACAGTTCCGCTTTCCCACCCACCGACGGCGACGACGTCAGTTTTAGGCGTTCATTACCAGCGAAGCGGTAATAGCGGAACGCCTTATGGGCACGTCTGGTCCGTCGGTCCATCCATCCGTACGTCGTAACTTTCATCTCCTAAACCGATGGACGGATTTTAATTTAATTACGTATGAGTGATCTTTATTAAAAATTATCGCCCAATTGTGATTTTCAACTGAATCTGTCAATTAGAACTACCACTTTACATAATTACTTCAATAAACTTATACTCGTATCTCATTAAATGGCATCCAAGCAACAATGAAATATCAAACTTTCATCTCCCTAGCTCTTACATGATCTGTAAGGTATAGATTAAAACATTTATTCGGAAAGAGAACAACATTTACTACAAGATGGTCCAGAGACCACATAATTACGACCTATAGATTTGATGATAAAAATTCGAGAAATTCCCGAGCAAAACATCGCATATTTTGTTTATATCGATCGCGAAGACGTTTTTCTCAGAAAACAACAATTAAAAATCCATATATTTCTCTCCCATTCTCTTATATTATCTGTGAGGTATAGATTAAAAAATTTATTTGGATAGAGAACAACATTGACTACTAGATAGTCCCCGAGACTATAGTTTCGTGGATAAAAATTCGAGAATCGCGTAATCTTTCGATACATATTTTCCATTAAGAACACCTTTGAAATCTCTGTGTATTACATTTATGGAGTATACTTTTCCATCTTGTTATATATTAGACTAGCAGAAGTACCCGGACATTGCTCGGGTTTAAGGTTAAGAACTAATATTTAATGCAGAGTAAACAGAAACACTTGACGTACGAAAAAGTTGCAAGTTATTTGACTCAATTCAACGCTGTTCGGGTTTCTGATTCAATATTGATAAGAAAATTATATTTGAGTGTTAATCATTCGACCTTCTATCACATAACAGTTCTGTATTAATACAATACATATATGAAATTAAGCAAAGATTCTTTTAACAAAAAAACTTCAAATTATGACAGTGAATAGGGAAGCTATTAAAAACAGGAAATTCTCCTTGAAGGGGTGGACTTTATTTGGAGCATACATCACATTTTCTTGCAAATTTAAGTAAAGTTGTCTTCATTGGCACAATGCAATTAAATAATTAAGGGTATACGTTTGAGCAGGGGGAATTTCCCGTTGAAGAATTTCAGCTCGCGATTTCAACACCAACGAATACCCATCTCGGACATAAGACTTAGCATTTCTAGCAAAAGATATGTACACCAGGAGTGAGTTGGGCTCACTGTCAAAGATAATGAACTTTTTGAGAGCCAATCTTGCGAATTTGATACGTGACTTCCGTTAATAAATGCTAATTTTCGAAACTAAACACCATTTTTTGAATTACTCAGAATTTTTGATACTTTGTTAATAATGTTACACCCAACTTAATAAAATATTAATTATTTTGATGCTGGCAAATGTTTCAAGTTTTGAACTGTATAGTTTTGACATTTTCGATGAAGTTTTAAAAAATCTTTTACATTTTTTCTACTTTTTCAGCAGCTATCGCACTATACATCTTAAAAATATGCCTCCTGCATTTACGAAGTCCCTTTCACATATAGCTTGCGCTGATCTTTATCTCACAATACCAACAATGCTATTGACAGACGTTTGTTTATTTAAGTTACCATGATAAAAATAACAAACTCGCATATCCGGTTTTCCTAGTTCAAGAAGTCGGCAACAATTGGATATACATGACAACCACAAGTTTTCAATTAAAAAATGTCGAAATTTTGCTGTTAAAAGTGTAATTTAGGAAATTTTCGGTCCGTATTTGAAATTCGACGGTAGGAAAACAAAACTTCATTCATTTCTGCGTTCCTGGGTTCAAGTCTGAAACTCTTACTTGGGTTATTAGTAATTTTAAAGTCCAAATCAAAATTTGTCTACAATCATTCCCGTGTTATTCAAATGGGAAAAATTAGAAGAGAAAATATTTAAAAAAATTAAAAGGGTCAATCAAATCGGTTTAAAAACCCTACTACACCATCTTTCTTTGCACTGCGATTAAAATGATACCTTTCTCTTGCTTCTACGTTATGTAGTTCTCGAGTAATAGAATCACACACATACATACATACATACAAACACTATCTTTTACAGATATACTAGCGTAATTTTCCATCAAATATAACGGGATTATGTTAAAAGTATTCCAAATATATTTGAATTCGATATGAAAAATCAGTAATATATGCTAAATGATGAGCCCTTTGTCAAAAATGAAATAGTAATAATAATATATAAATAATAATATTCCCTCCCTCCCTCTCGCCGTCCCTCTCTCCCTCCCTTCCTATCTCTTTCCTTCCCTCTCTCTCTCTCCCTCCCTCTCGGCCTCTTTTTCGCCGTCTCCCTCTTTATCTCTTTCCTCCCGTCCTTTTCTAATTCTATACCTCCCTTACTCTTTATGTACCTTCCATTCTATATCCCTTCATTCCTCTCTCCCTTATAGTCGTTTAGATAAGCAAAAGAATGCAAACTAAATCCTAGTCCCATTAGGATTACGTAATTTCGCGAAAAATCCTATGATAATTTAAGGCAATCGATGCACTCGTATATATTGCACATATGCGGGTTGAAACAATTGATTATCGAAGTTTAACAATGACGTGGTCGGTAAGGCGACATCCCGTTTAAAAGCCGATATTTTCCCAAAATATGTGATTTAAATGTTTAATATGAGAGATTTCGAACGGTAGGCGGAAAAAGATGAATAGAATGAGAAACATCATTAATTTTCCTAAATCAAAGTTCAAATTTGAAGTCCGTATATCAATTCTTTCTAATTTTAATTTCCAAAAGAATAAAAGCCTGCATTTTAAAAGTCACTTTTTACGTTCCCCTGGAGTAGAACCCGGGTCTTTTTTCGTAATTGTTTTTTTCAATTAGTTTTTATGTCTGAAACAAACATTCCTGAGAAATTTCAACCTTCCACTTAATCGGAAAGTATGTTAAAAACGCGTTAAAAAGTGCCATTGATGACGTCAACGTCTCATACAGACAGAAAGAACAGACCGAACTGGAAAACTATATGCTAGATTAGATATTGTTTATAACGGTTGTCACGTAGATTGTTAATCCAACAATACTCTCATTCCCGTGTTATATAAATCGGAAAAATTAAAAGGGAAAAACTTAAAAAAAAATAAAAAATGTAGTTCAAATCGCTTTAAAAATCTTCCAATTTTTATTTCGGTTAAATTGACACCTTTTTCTTGCATCTACGTTTTGTAGTTGTTGCGTTATAAATGCACAAACAAATTCTTCAAAATATTTATGGTAGAGATAAGATGATAAAGTTAATTTTCTATTAGAGATCCAATCAATTTGTGAGCGCTCAACAAGATTTCATATCTAAATCAGCAAATAAGAATGTATAAGTTTTAAACATTTTTTAAGAGTAACAATCGATTTAACATTAAACCAAATTTGATAGGTCTTTTTTCAGAAAAATTTCAAAGGTGAAAATTTGTTGTTTATAAAGACAAAATGATGGCTGAATAATTAAAGTTTCGAATAAATTATGCTTCACAAATTGATGCTCTAATTAATAAACGTTATATAAGGGAGACCGGGGCTAGTTGGCAACAGGGGTAAGTTGGCACATTTCTAATAACTTACGTATTTGGAACCACATAGCGCTACAAGCTGGAGAGCAGTTTCATTTAGATTTGGGAACAGTGTCTTGACAGTTTCAACATACAGCGTCAACTTGTGCACGTGGGTCAGTATTCTGAGGATTATTTTGCTTGGCGAGTAAATATTTTACAGCATACTAATTGTTTTATATAAGTTTTAGGATGAGGTTATTCGTTAAACTGTTATATTGGTATAAAATTGCAAACCCTTAGCTTTATTATGCTAGGAATTCAAGTTTAAGTGATCCTTCCAAACCGCTTATATGAAGGTTAAAAGTTGGAAAATGGCGATGCTGCAGACTATTTGAGTTAATTACGAACCATACTTATGACATTTCTTGTCTAGTAAACAAAAACAGTCAGCGGTATTGAGACTACTGGACAACGTACATTTATTAGTATTTTTTATTTTTCGCCAAAAAATAAGAAAATCAAAATGTTTGCGTACATGACACGGTAAATGTACTCAATTTCCTTTTTATACATGCTACGAGAAATGTGTACATTTACCTCACGACACACATCCACACATGTAATAACATATAGCATAATTTAACCTAGAAACGAATTATGAAGGGGCCCAAAAATTTTTTTCGTGGGGGCGAAAGTTTGTAGTTCCGCCGCTGAAGAAGGTGTAACACCGTTCCTCCTTATTTTTCTTTTTTTATAACTTCCGAGTCGAAAGGAAACATTTTATGCCTTTTAATGCTGGGAGACGGCTTCAAAACCGTGCTGAAGCGAAATTGATGGGCGTGCAATTCGAAGTAGTTCTGTAAAAGAAAACCGTGCTAAAATTAAAACGTGTAAAGTGAAACCAAAAAATTCGAGGGATGATCGTAAAACTTATAAGTGGTCGCTAAGGAGATATTTGCAGCTGTTTCCCTATTACAAAAGTGAGGATTTCCTAGTCTTGGCCGCAAATTATAACATTTACCATAAAAGTCATTGATCTTTGATTATATTCAATTCTTGTAATCATAAATCCAATGATTTCTGCGCATTATTTTCTGTATCGCAACGCACCCATTTGGAAACTCTCCAGTACTCCAACATGAGGTACATCTTCCACTCTTGCTGTTATTGAGGATTTGATTTTACAAATCACGAAACCATCGGTTGACATGGGAGGAAGGGAGTGCATGTGATGTATCAATCAAGTCAGGATATTTCAAGTTCATAGGGGTCACGCATGCTCGGGAAATTGAACATAGGTTACACAATGTGGACAATGAAAGGAATCCAAAACAAAAGTTCCGGCATATATTGCATGATATTCCTCAATGTACTGAATAAATTCATCCCGCGTAAAGGTGATGCAACTTAGTGACTAAACAATTTAAGGGTAACTTACGAGCTTATAGATCATTTTCAACTTTTAGAAGTTGTATAAATTCTGCTGTCCTTTTCTTATATATTATGTAACTTAAGCAGAGCCGCGCCGGCCTATGCGTACAGAGGGTGCATCGCACCAGGGGGGCAACATATGGCGGCCGGCAACACACGGGCGGAGGCAAAAATCTTTTTTGTCTTTTCCCATCTCATAGTATTATACGCATATACTTTAGTAATATTTAATATTAAAAGAATCATTTATTATTTTTTCTTATTAACTAGATTATTTTCTTTGAACACATGCTAATTCAGCATGTGTCCAAAAAGGAGGAACTGGCCCGAGGGCGGCATCAGTCCGTCCGGATTTTGTCCGTTTTCCGGGGATCCATTCCGCCCCTAGCGTGCCGGGTGACCGGGGTGCCAAAAAGTTTGGAGAGGTTTTATTTCATACAACTAGCAGATTATAGGGTGCTACCTTTGGGCCGGAGCTGTCCCTAGAATCGTACTGACCTAGTTCTTGTTCTTCCCAGGAAGTGTCGCTTTTTCGTATTCTAAAAGCGTTGATTATGGTTCTAAGCTACGTTAACCGAGACGTAAGCAGATGATTACATCAAAAAGTTTAAATAGGTACCCAATATTTTCATTAGTTTTAACGAGATTTGTTATCGATACTCTAAATCAGTGGTTCTTAACTTGGGGTGCGAGATGCCCTTTCTGAGGGTGCGAGACATGCCGAATTGTTTTAGAAGGTAAATCATTGAAAACACACAAAGTTGTCGTAATTATTGTCAGATTTTAACCAAAATTGGAATCGGTCGACCAATTTTACTAAAACTCCCCAATACCAAATTTCATCAAATTACGTCCAATTAATCTCGAGTTTTAACATGCGGACGAATGGACGGACGGAAACGACCTCTACTGTATGCGTTTACTTCGTGCAAAGAACGCATAAAAACGTAATAACGATTGACATTTAATACGGAATATTTGGAACTAATTATAAGCAATAATTAATAACTAATCGGGGTTGCCGTAGCTTCGCCCCTAGTTTACTTATAGTTTACTATAGTTTTTCTTGAATTAAATGCAACTTGTAATCTATAAACCGAAAAAATCGGGGCCAGGGTGCTTTTGTAAGTTAGTAAGGGTCGGCAAATATACCCGGCGCGCGGCTGAACGTACGGCTCATTCGTTTTGGAGTTTCTTTTTCCTGTCGACATGGTATTGGCACCTGTTCATGGCAATTACTTTTTTCTTGGCTAATTCGAAATTTAACGATTAGTTCTTTTAGTTATGCGGGCGAATAATTTTAATGGTTAAAGTTGAAATAAAAGATCATCCGCATTTTATCGAAGATAAAATATCGGTAGAAGAATGGGCATGTGGCACAAAGAGAATTGAAGTTGAGGTTATTTCAACGACTCCAAATGTTTAGAATATTTTCAATTTGATAAATATATTATTGCAGGTCTTTATGGAAAACGATCAGTTGTCAAAGAAAGTGGCAACTCACACGATTGTGCAGTTTGTTTTTGTTGCTTTTTACTTATTTTAGGACTGACTTTTTGACTTCGGCAATTAAAAATAATAACTAAATACCTATAATCCCATTAAAGGTATAAATGTTTCCATCTAACTACGGCTTGTGCTAATATTTTAATTTCTGAATATTTCGTATCTTGACCTGTTCTACTTTCCTAATAGAAGGTAAATTTAGCTACAGAGAGAAATCACTTAATTCCCTATAATAATTACTGAAAAAATGTTCTAGCCCTTAACATTGTACACAAAACATTAAGGAGAACAAACAAAGAATTATAGAATGGTATTTAGAATGAAGAATGTGAAAAGATACTCCTATCATAAGCACTTGGATATCGGGGGAAAATTTGTTTATTTACTTCTACCATCTTATCATTTTCCTTGACGTGATGCCCTTCTTTTCGGCTATTTTGTGAACTAGGCAACATTTATGTAACGAGAAATGTTTGTCAGCTGTTCATTCTTGTCCTTTTATGGCCAGATGAAAAGTTTTTTCAAATTAATGTTTTCTTAGAGTTCTGTGATCAATATGACCAATTGTCACTTTTCTCTGCTTTGTGGCAAATCTAATTAATTTACCTTCTCACGCTGTTCTGTTTGACGTAATTACAGTCTTAAATTCCGTAAGTTTTCAGTCTCCTTATCTTTAACTCTCCGTTTTTTCCTGAGGTCATATCTTCACTAATATTCCGACTTTCCTTGTTATCAATCCACGCCACTTCTTTTCTATTAATGCCAAGAACTTATAAGGAAGTTATATTAACGATCCATATTTTTTCCTCGATTCTAAGCCATTAAAATACACAATTTTAAATAATATCCCCTTAGCAACGCACGTTTTCGATCGTTTGAAACTACGAAATATTTAGATGGATATATGAAATCCGACACAAAACACAGGATCATAAAAGCGATAATTAGCCTTTTTTTAGTATCTCCAATTTACTCGACGCTTCTTACATGCCGATTCAATGACATTATTCACATTTGCGGATAACATTCACAATATCACCAAGTGGACAGCAACAAACACGTGCCTTCTTCGCTTTTAAATGAAAACGCTTGCTCCAGAAGTTTGAGGCTGTTTCTCATGCTCAGCAGAGCGATTCAAATGCTTAAGGATTATCTCAGAGGTCATCATCCTCGGGTGTCAAGGAGAGAGGAGGGCACTGCGTACATTCACTATTACGATGCCCTCTCGCGAGCAATACATAAACTTTTAAAAGAGACCTGACTATGAGTCTCATTAATTTTTTACGTTTCCAGGACTGATAGTTTAATCGTTTAATTTATATCGAATTGGAAGTTTACTGAGAAATATTTGGTTTTATTAGAATTTTAAAATTCCCGTCATCCTGAGAAATTGTAAAAAAGTGATGTCTATAGTTTTCAGATTTTCAACCAATATGCTGATGGTGTAAGGATAACAGACATTCTGAAAATTTTACTTCTAAAGCAGGTCTTATCTAGAAATGAAATTTCAACAGATTGGCGAATAAAATTTCATTTACTTTGCAACTTAACGTAACGCAAGCTCTAAAACATTCTTTAAGATAGGGCATTATCGTTTAATAAAATCTGCAATCGGTGAGTTACTGCTGGTGACGGCCGTCTTGTAGTCGAAATGCGTATTTGGTTTTCGAAACCATTTCATGGCTTTTGGAGAGTTCTGATTTATCAGTTTGATCTAAGTCATGGGTCCACAAACTACGGCCCGCGCAGTGATTTCATACGGCCCTCCTTATCTTATATATTTCTTTTAAGTTTTGTGTATTTACCAGGAGTTTTCATTATATATCATTTATCATATCTAAACGATATTTTCCGACTATTTAGATGCAATGTACATTTAATATAGGCGAATGACATATTACAGAATCGAAAAAATTCTTAAAACATGCTCTTTGAAATTTTCACTCGGTCCGATTAGTCATTTGAAAGATCATATGAGGCCCGCACAGTGTTTCATGAGACTTCATGTGGCCCTTTCAGTAAAATGTTTGGTGACCCCTGATTTAAGCCATATGACGGGCTTTATAATGCTTTGAATTTAATGTTTAGATAAGAAACGTTATTTTAAGAAAGTATTTCCCTCTTAAACTTTATTAACATACTTCACTATATTCTTACGTTACTCAGTGGTAGTTTTCACTTCCATAAATGCACCAAACTATATTTGTACATCCCATTTCATTATACATTTATCAGTTAAAAATTAAAATACATCAAAATTGTATTGTAGAAAATTTCCATTAAATCCAACACCCACTTTGAGATCGAATCCTCATCGCCGAGACACCAGATAGACGTGGAAAAAATAGCAAACATCGAAACGCTAAGCTAACTACGGCTGCTTCATTAGGTTTATTTATACGTGAGTTTTCAACCACTACGAAACGGACCAAGTTGACGCAAGGTTTTTGATATGCATAGGGAAAATCTGGAAATGAACACCTAAAAAGCCTTTCTCCTTGCAGACGGAACCGGGAGGGAGACAGAGAAGACGCAACGAATTTCACAACGAGATAAATTAAAATGTTTAAGGAGGGAACAATTTGCTTCCCGGACCTGTTGACCTCATGCCAGGACGTGATACTACCCTCACCTTAGCTGCTTGACGTTCCTGTTAATGTGATTGATCGCTCCGTCCGAAGGACGGCTGTCGGTCTTCTGGGTCTCACAAAAGCGCGCCGAGAAAGCTTCCACAATTCTTTGCAATAGCGGGGCGCGCTTAAAATGCGTCACTGGGGCGTTTCGATGCATGACGGAGACCAAGTATCGGTTACGGAGACTCAACGCACTCTTTTGTAACCGATATCTATTCCTTATGATATAAGGAAGCGTTTGGGCCACATAAGATGCAATCTCTGCCGTCTTCTTACGTGAACCGTTGAACCGACTTTATATTCGTCATTGCATAATGGCGCATAAACTAACTCGGTCCTTCATAAAGAAAGAGCCCTTTCGTAGGCAGCTGCAAAGCGATTATAAGATTAAATCGATGTAATCCATTCATAAAACCTCTCGAGTGCAAAATGGATCGATTTTGCAAATTATTTCTTTAATTACAATAGAATTATAGGGGTTCATCAATGAAATCAAGTTTTACAAAAATATAAACTAGATAATGTGGATTTTATGTTAGAAGAGGTGATGATGTTGATGATAATTTTTAATAATAAAACTATAGATTTTTCTTTAAAGTCGTAAAAGTCATTCAAATACATAAAATTTATAAAACAAACTAATTTTATTATTTCTCTTGTCATACTTTCCCGCAAAAATATTTGATTTACTATTAAAAACAAATTCCTTTGTGACCCCCTAACTTTTGACTCCAAAAACGACACAAAAGCGTTTTGAATTCTTATTCTGACAGCAAATTCGCCATTAGATATACTTTCAACCAGAAGTCATTCAATTTTATTTCAACCGACGATTTGAGACACACGGAAAAATAAATGCATAACAAAATTCGTTGACGATTGACGCAATAAGTTATCTGCAATATCTCTAAAAAGGTTATGAATTTTAGGATATAATATCGGTGAATACCATTGATGACGGCTGCTTTGTAACCAAAATACGCATCTAGTTTTCATAGCCTTTTTAAGGATATTGGAGATACTTATTGTGCAAATTTCATTTTAGCTATAAGGCGATCTCGATAATTCTCTACCGACTTCGATTGGTATTTTCTTTTCTATGCACCAATCGCAAACAATTACCGTATATATCTGAGTATAAATCGACCTTTAAAGCTATAAGAAATCTTCCAATAACCGACTTATACAACGAGTATAAACATAAGAACCTTAAATACCAATTGAAAGACGTAGAAGATGACTGATTAACTTGAAACTAAATGCATATTTTATTCTTCTGATCGTCGGGGTCACGATGAGAGTTTTCAGTTTGAATAAATCTTATTGCAATTCGCAATAGTTGTCAAAGAATGATACTACGTGACGTCATACATGCCATGTGAATGCGGGGAAATTTCCCGATCATAAAATCAGCTACTCATTATAGAGATACTTATTCCCACGTTTTATTCAAACCTTTGATCATACAGGACTTCAATAATGTCTACACCTAATTGAATGGTTACTTCCGATTATTTTCAAAACTTGAATGGCACGATTTTGTCCGAAGAAAGATTTCATAAATTATTTGATAAGTAAAAGAGGTGGGTTGACTTATTAGCCGCGACACACGGTAGATGTTTTTGGTTTACCCAAGAAAACGCTTGAGGGGATAAGGAAAATATAATACTGCGCTCGTATAAAAACGTATCTCGACACGGGGTAACTTTCCGTCAACGCAGAAAATATGTAATTTTTAATAGCTCATAAACAGCCGTTGCAGGCCTTTTGCAATGAGCGTTATAACGATAGCAAAGACGATCACATACAACCATACCCTTGGCTATATTTGAACCTGCGGCCGCATCATTGGGAGCAAGACACTTTAATCGCCTTTCTAACAAGACATAAGCTGAAATTGCTGCAGACGCAGACATCTGAAAGATGGCTGCGGAATATGAGCGTAAGTGAATATGTTTTATCCGGCGATAGTAATTTTTTCCAAGCATTCTCTACCAGCCACAAACGCAGGCGGGGGATCGTCAGACCGACTGTTATTTCTGCTTCCACGACACATTCTCAAATGCGTAATGAGAGGAAATCGAGAGCGGGAGCAGCCCAATGCGTCATTTGCTAAGACACTGATTTGATTCTGAACGACCCTCAAGCTAAATAAGAACTAGGAGGAATTATGTTTTTGTATTATCGCCACGTGATAAGATACCGTATTGCAAGCAAGTGTTTAATGATTAGTGAATGCTAATGCACTAAAACACAGAAACATCACAAACGTAGAAGCTTTCGGAATTATTCCTTCATCAGCTACACGTTTGTGATGTTTCTGTGTTTTAGTGTTCTTTTACGTGTGTCGCTTCGACATCCCCGGGGCCTCGCCAACCTGAAGTCGTCCGATTGGTGAGTGTTCACTGGGTTTCCTCATCCCAACACCTTGTTGCCATATATATATATATATATATATATATATATATATATATATATATATCGACGTTTATTTTTCCTAAAAATCGACATTTATTTTAATCCAATTTATTAGGCTTGGTAGTTTTCGACGTTCATATTACTTCCAAAGCGAGCCAATAATATCGACGTTAATTTTTCCTAAAAATTAACTACGAATAGCGACATTTATTTTAATACATGTTATCGATTTTTATTTATAAATTAAATTCCGTTTAAGCAAATTTTAATAAAAGAGTATATATAAAAATGACATTTCTTGTATGCCGGATTGTTTGTTGTTCTCTAAAACTCGAAACAGCTAATCACAAAGTATATTTTATTCGTTAAAATGCGTCCCTCGTTCCCGAAATCACGACTATCCAATAACCAGAGGCGTAACTTGAAGATATGGCGCCTATGGCAACATTTTAAGGAAACACCTTGTGTACGTAGAATATGATGTTTGTTACGTTTTCACAAAGAATTTTAGCGTTTTTATTAAAAATAACAAATATTTAAATAATAATTTAATAATTATTTATGGGAAAATAAGATTTTGGCATTTTTTGCGGGAACGTTCGGCACCTTTTGCAAGCAGCTCCTATGGCAAATGCCACCTTCGCCATACCCTAATTACTGCACTACCAATAACAATAATTAATTTGCCATGAATATAACGCGCAGCCAAATGTACGCGTATGTATAAGTAACGGCGATGAATTTACAAAAAATTCCAGAAAGCGAACGCAGAACGATGCTCCTTCTACAACAATGCAAGAGTAACTAAGCACTAGAGACTCTCATTGGAGGATGGATTGCGGGTATCACTCCTAAAAATATAAATTTTATGAGAGCATGTGTTTGTGAAAATACTATTGGGACATCTGGCGGTCCGTACTCGTTTTTCAGATTGGAAAAACCATTCTTTTCGCATCTCGAAGGATGTCGGCAGAACTTGTCGCACAAAAAACACAAGTGACGTCCATCGAGCTTTCGGTAAATGGAGTATGGCGACTGATCGTATCGTGAAAACGATCTAAATGCGTAAGGAATGCAGGATCTAGCCGAGGGTAAAGACAGTGCAATAAACCGATAATTTTGTTATGTCTCGTACCCTAAACTTTGGAACCCGCGGCAGTTCAGTATGGTTCCTTAAGACAATGACACAAGGGACCTTAGAAAGTAAAGTGTAGGGAATTCCGAATAAAGGATGGCCATCTAGTATGAAAAATACCGAATTTCTTATCCGTTTTGGATGTTTGGCATCAAAATATATTGTTTGTTAATCGTAAACCAAATTCAAAAGTGATGATGTATAATTTCGTAGAAAATGAAATGGAGAAAAATCGACACTTATCGACGACAATTCATTTCCGTCAAATTTGAAATTTTGTTTGTTTGTTTTTGATTATCGATATTTTTCGATTTAAATCGAATCCTACCAAGCCTAGTTATATATGTTCTGTCTTTGTCGCTCTCACAAAAATGATAATGGTATAGATATTGATTATAATTTCACTTGTCAAATATGTTTCATTCCCTTTTCTATTCCGTCTTTCAGTTTTACACCTTTGACTCATTTCAACGAACGCATTTATGCATACAAAATCGAAAAATTATCTTTCTACTCTCTACCTTGATTGTGGATTGAAAAGGAAACAATGTGTGATATGGTTTATCTGCCGTACCAGTATGGAAGCAAGATATGCCTAGTTATATTCAGACCATGGCGTCTAGTTCCGTTAAATATTCTAACCATACGTGCGAGAAATCCTTCAATACAACAAAATGGGTCGACCTTGTTAGACTTCTGGTTTTTATGTGCCTCTTCCGGCTTGTACGGTCTTCTTGTGATTGTTCACCAACGTTTTACTCCCTCGCGGGGAAAATGTGGCGTCAGATAAACAGATAATCAATTCAAGAAAACCATTGCACGTTACATGTTAAAGATTCATTATTAAAATTATATCTATGGAACGCAATAACTGATGAATCCGACAAATCTTCTTCAAATGAAACATTTTCGCTCCGGTCGGATGAATTATCACTTTGCAGATCGTCGATGGTTTCAATGGATTTCTGACGCTCATTGCACAAACAGGAATAATCCCGGCCCAACCCTCCACTATAGGTCGATAAACCTCAGTATATCATGCACGTTGCATCCTACCAGACTTGATATAGGTATGATATCCGTTATAAATCCACTCCTCCTAATACTTCCTTATTTTTGTTTTACATAACCTATGGATGGAAATTTCCAGAGGCAGCAGTTTCTTTGTCAGGTCTATGAGAACAATTCCTGCATTAAGCTATTTGAAGGTTTCGTGGTCATATGTAAGAGTGCACGGCTCGTGCATGCTCGTTATCTTTTTAAGAAATACTAGTAGTCTGGTCGTTGCAGCATTGCTTGCAATTTGGATGAAACATTGAAAAGAGATTGGATAAAGGAAGAAAACATTAATTTAAACAGGTAATGCTTATTATATAAGAAACATATCTAAAAAACCTTGTTGCATTTTTAAAATTAAAATAATCGAATCATGTTATAAAAATCACAATAAATAACTTTCTATCTTTCATCTTTTCAGGATATAAAATGCGTTTTCTTCTTCTCCCCCTTCCGTCTCCTATTTACCATTTAAAAGCATCGCACAATTTAAAGGCAATGGACTTGATTCCATGATATCAAAATATCTCATTTCCTGACACTTTCGCGTAGAATACTCTCGCTGGGTGACGAGGCATTTGATAACCATAACAGAATCATACTCCCACCGGATGACGAAGCATTTAGCTACCTTAAGATCATCATACTCTCCCCTCTCTTCCTCCTCCCATTTAAAAGTACTGGGTTCGTGTCCATGGTATCAGAATTTCCTTATTGTTAAAATCTTGAAAAAAATTCAGTTTTTTATTGGCATCAAACGAATTTTTTAGCTACCTAATTCAGCATGGATTCGGATTTTCTCTTCGATAAAAATATATTCTTTGTTTTTTCGGCTGTACAACTGTCCGAATATAAAGCGATGCTATAGATGTAAATGGCAACGTGATGTATTTATTATGGGAAAGTTTTTATTATGAAAAATAAATTATTTCGTAACTATTCCACATTTCAAGGTTTTCATATTTTTCCTGATGCTTTCGCGTTTATATCTACATACCAGCCAAGTTTCAGATACTCACCTATTCCGGATCTACCACTTCCACGCTGGTGTGACGCACGCACGCACCCGCTATTAATTCAAAGGATTTATGCCTATCGTTCCTAAGACAGTGCAGCGCGTTACTCATAACTGCGTGCTATATATTGGAATCCATGGGGTTATGGAATGGGCACAGTCAGCGTTGCACGTTATACCTTAGAATTTAGCGCATTTTTATAGCAGATGCGTTCGTGTGAAGAGTAGTGCGATAGGATATTTTCTCACGCAACTTTTTCCTAACAGTATTCGCGTTTGATAGCTGGGCCAATGTTATCTTCGTGTATTAAAAATTCTCTAAAATACGCCAAGCGGAAACATATTCCAGGAAAAATATATCTTTTAAACGAAAATAAAAAGTAAATACAAAAACGAATGTTTTCTTTTCGATTTACAGCAAGGAATTACAACAATTGATGCACTGTTACGTTGGGAACGTCAATAAACGCATTGAAAATATTCATAGCAATACCTGCTTTTCACGGTTACGAATGCTTTTACTTATTTTAGTGCATAATTACTTAACCCTTAATTGGTTATAATGACATTATGAAGTTTTAAGAAGGAGAAAACGTACGCCTATCAAAGAACAATAAGGACGATAGCAAAAATAACGGTGAAGAATTCTCAGAAACATCCCATAGAATCTGAAGAATGCATACAATATAGAAAACAGAATTCTTTGCCTTCTCTTACATCACGTTTTCTTGTGCGGCTTTCCTTCGCGTGATTTTCAGACGTAATTCTAAATACCTAATACCACCTGTGGGCATCCTTTGAAGGCCACAACGCTCCGAGAAATCGAGAACATATGCCAAACCCTTCAAAGGAAAAGTAAGGAGCGTTACTGTGAGATATTCTGGACACGGGCGAATTTACTTCGAGTAAAAATGTGCATATGAACAAGGTGCAAAAACAGAAAATTTTTATGTGTTCAACACATGACTTTCACCAAAAATAATAACGATTAATAATGCAATGCTAATGAGAAGCCGCTCTCGACATCAGCGTCCTCATTAGCAGATATTTGGAAAAACGGAAAAAACTACTTAGAGTAATTTCCACTTCAAGTTGAGCAGTTTCAGCCAAACCTTTGCAGACCTTGAGTTACTAATAATAATCTTAAATATAAAGCTTTGTGCAGATCTGATAATTTGTTTTTAAACGTTCTTTACAAGCGAAGTGATAGTAGCGGAACGCCTTATGGGCTCCGTCCGTCGGCATGTTTAATCTCCGAAACTAATGGGCTGATTTAAAGGAAATTTAGTATTAGTTATCCCAATTAAAGTTTATCGCAAATTCTGATTTTCAACTGCATCCGTCCATTATTTCACTTATATCTAATATATAAAAGAGAATGTTTGTGCGCTAATAACTCGGACACCATAAGAGCCGTCGGATTCAAAAGTTTCATGAGCCATGCTATGGACCAAGGGAAGGTTTTAGTCTTGGCTTGCAGACCGTGGGGTTTCTTATACCCCATGGGGTCAACGAAATACTATTTCCATAATAATGTATCGGAAATGGTTTGGAGAAACCCCAAAATTCCATGCAGCCCTTCACTGATGTGGATATAAATATACCTAAATGTTAACTTACGATCACGAGAAATGGCTTATTTTACGCACGAAAGACTGAATATTTTAATTCTGTTCATGTTTTGTTGCACTACATGCCAAATCGCTCGACATTCTCATTTAAGCGCAAAATTTATTGGTTCAGATGACCATTTTCCTGGCGACAACAAAGCTAAATTTCTTAATCGTTGTCCTCTTCAAAGGGAGATAGCCACGTAAACATTAATGCGAGGAAAATCCACGCCGCGGTACGCCTTAGAGGAAGAATAGCCAACGCCTAGATAAAGGGGACAAATGGATTCATGCCTAAATAGTCTATGAATACTTTTAAAGTGAGTCAAATGATTTTTAAGGAATATTAGAACATTGTTATCTTTTACTATTAACATTGAAAGATTTATCGCAACATAAATCGATACTTTTACTTACATTTGTTCGGTAACCAAGATGTTGTTTATTGTTTACGTTTTGGCTAATAGTATCGACATAATCCACATAATTTTATTGCTTCTTTAAAGGCTTCTGTGCATCTATCCATGTGAATATTAATTAAGACGTTAATGCGTAATTATATTAATGGTAAAACTTGACAATACAATACATAAAATAGTAAATGTTAATGTAAACACCGCTTGCGTAATTAAGGAATAGGGAACGAAAATTCAGGGCTTATGGTGCACTTGGAGTAATTTCTATTTTAATAAAATTGCTTGATTACGCCAAATATTCTTGCCTTGATTATATGATGGATTCGCCATTGAGATACAAGCACAAGCCTGACTACAATTTTACAATGGTTTCTTTAGGTGGTAGTTAAAATTCCGTGTGAACCTCTTCTCCGAATAACACATTTGAGAAATTTGGGGGCACCGACAGCACGGGGCCCCGAGAAATAAAAATCATTTGCTACTTAAAAGAAAACTTTTCCGAGCGAAGCCGAGCAACTCCAGCTAGTATGCACTAACATAAACGTATACTCGGATCTCGTTAAATGGCTTCCGTCAAGCAACTATTAAATACCATATTTTCTCTCCCTAGCTCTTATATGACCTGTAAGATATTCATTAAAAACTTTATTCGGATAAAGGACAACATTTACCACAAAAAAGTCCGCGAGATCACATAATTACGACTTACAGTTTCGGAAATAAAAATTCGAGAAAATCTCAAGCATAATATCATATATTTTGTTTACATCGATGGTTACGACAATTCTATCGGCAAACAATAACTAAAAATTCGTATATTTCTCTCCCATGCTCTTATATGATCTGTGAGGTATAGATTAAAAATTTTATTCGGATATATAAGACATCATATAAAAGTCCGCGGGACCACATAACTACGACTCAAAGTTTCGGAGATAAAAATTCGAGAAAATCCCAAGCATAGCATTGCATATTTTGTTGGCAACGGTCGCTTCGACTATTATATCGGCGAACATAATTAAAAATCCATATTTTATTTGTGAAAAGAAATGGACAATTTACGACGAAGGAATGAATGTGAACGTAAAGATTACTATTGCTTATTTCAGGAGAGGTATGTTTGAAATAATTTTCAATTGTTTTATTGATTACTACTGATTATAAAATAAATGGGTAAATCAAAAATTCAATATTTCCTTGACATCGCTTCTGATATAGCGTTTTGCAGTGCTAACAATAAGACAATAGACTAAACTATTAGTATTTACCTTATTTTTAACATGATAACATAAATTGTAAAGAACGCCTTTGGAGACTCTGTGTACTCCGACATGGAGTATAACTTTCCAATCTTGTTGAGTTAGAGCAGTGTTTTCCAAAGTACGGGTCGCGACCCATTACTGGGTCGCGAGGCTCATGAGGAAAATCTGAGTACTCAATGTATAACCACCTGAAATGTATAGAAAATGAGAGGACTAAGTGTTCTCTTTATATGAATGCTAATATTTTAGTATAAGTTAATGAAAGCTCAATTCAAAACATATTTTTCTCCATAATCCCTTCCCTTCGATTGGGTCACGAGGCATTCCGCCGGGTCGCGATGCAAAAAGTTTGAAAAACACTGACTTAGAGCGCCCACAAAATTCCTACCGCATACACGCACACACATCACCGAGAAAATAGTGAAAACGTACTCCTGGAAATCTGATTTTTTTCACAAACTATACTTACTCCTATACTACGTACGGAGAAAGTAAAAATCGTAAAGATTCCGCTATTTCAGCAGGAAGATTCGCTGTACAAACGAAATAAAAATTTACGCGCGTTCAGACGGCGAAAAATTTTCTTCGTCATGTTCATTGCATCAAGTGCATTTACAAGTGCCGTTCTGGAAAAACGGATTACATGTATTTATGTATGCATTATATGTAATAATATAACTAAAACACTAATAAAATTAGTATTATAATACAAAATCGGTTGATTTACCAAAAATATATGGAATTCTTGCTCTTATACGGAAATAACGGTCAACATGAAAAATATAGATGGGATGGGACGAGGCGATACACAATTTATAACGAATACATTTTTTCTGTAAGAATATAAATTAAAGACAAAATTGTTATCAAAGCCTAAAAATGTAATAGACCTGCATGGTTTACGTTATGCAGTTAGTTTGTACGTTATTCTAACCCTCTGTTAGGAATAGGATGGGGGTTTTCCTGATCCTATTTTTTAGGGGTAGGCTTTATTTAAGGACTATCGTGAAAATAATCGATAAGCTCCGATAAAGACCATCAATATATATATATATATATATATATATATATATATATATATATATATATATATATATATATATATCTTACTCCGTCTGCAACAACCTCATATATGACTGACTGTAATGCTATTTTTAACAAACTTTTCGAGCAGGTAGAAGATTGAAATTTGGTAGGAATGTTTGTCTCTTATAGTAAAAGCCATTTACGAAACAAAATCCCAAAAAGACCCGTGTTCGACTCCAGTAAATAATTTCTATTTCCCATAAGATAACACGTAAAAGTAATAATTCTCAAGTGTACGTCTGTCTGTCACGGTACTTTTGGACATTTCACAACGAAATTAAGAGCTGAAGCTTTCACAATCGTTAAACCTCCATGAGGTAGTCCCTAAAAAAATCAAACATCCCGGAAAAAATTCCCGGATTCGACCCCGGGAGACGATTATATTTTCCCATAAGTTTACCCAGGATTTTCGATTTTTCAAGGTGCAAGATTTTTGTCTTTCATTCATCAAAATACGTAAATATGGACCAATTTTCTCCGTTTTTGCTTTATTCGACGGATTGAACTATAGAATATCTTAGTCTTCCAATATTTAGATGTTACATGGAAGAATTTGTCAGAAATACGCATTTCTTTTCGAAATTTTATGACTTTTTCGTACTTTTTCCAGGTGTTAACCAAGGTGACCCGCATTGATACCTCCGATTCAATTAACGTCTGTTAATACTTCATATACACGAAATAAATTCCATACTAATAGAAAAATGTCTAAATAATTTAACTTGTTTCTATTTAGTGGCTCGATAAAAAGGTGATAATGGTACTTACTTTTTGCTGTCTTCCGTTGATTTGATCGTCCGTCCGTCGTCTGTACCCTCTTCCTCCCCATCGTCACTCGGATCACTGATAAGAGAATGTTTGGAGGGGTGTTAACAAAAATTCAATCCACACAAAAGAGTTCAATATTCGCTAGTTTCTAGGAATAAAAAATAAAATAAGTATAAAATGGGTTTAGGAAATACGGAAATATGTGAATTCAAACGTCCATAACTTCGAATTATCCTATAATTCAGTGGTGGGCAAACTTTTCTATTTGGTGGGCCGTGTTGGTGGCAGTGAAGCCTTCGGTTATATATATTAGTTAAAAATTGCCAATGGTTCGCCGGACTGCATTAAAGTTAAATCGGAAGTTACTTAGAGATTCCTAGGCACCATATGAGTGAAAATCGAGTTAGAATTAGGCTTTTAGGGTTAACATTACAATGTTAAGAATCATGATGAATTCAATCTGAGAAATACCTTTGAAAAAGTTCTAAAACTTATTTGAATAGAGAAATATGTATTTATTAAGGGATCTCAAATTAATGTTAGACATTTTAACAGGTTTTGCTAGATATAAAATAACATTTGATGGGTAAATCAAAATGAAAATGAAAAAGTTTAAAAAACTACTAAACACTGGTGGTGGGCCGCGCGAAATTGCTAAGAGGGCCGCAGGTTGGGCACCACTTCATATAATTTAAGAGGATATTTTCCCCCCTCGAAGTATCTATTTAGTTTTTTATAGAACGGATATTTTTGTCTTCCCCTTAGGTTTTAGTTTCAGATACTCGAATTCATAGCATAGGCCAGCATTTACTTCATGCAAGTGTAAACCTAATTATTTCAATGTATTATTATATGTTTGTGAATCTGTTTAGATTGTAACCTAAAACACTTTTACAGCTCATAAAATGGAAATATAATATTGTTAATAATGATACTCTTCCATGTCAGAGTTTTTCATATATTTTGATAGCCATTGCGACAGAAATGAATATTAAATTTTGTGTTGACATAAAATAACAAACAGCGACATGATAATAGACTTTTTAAAATCCAAATATAATCTCATTTCATAAAAATAAGACAACTGAAGCTGTTATAAATATTAAGTTTTGGTTCTGATTTTTCTTTCCTCATGCTACCCAAATATCTTGTCTAACGTTTCAAAATGAGTATCTTGACATTTTTCCTTATCGCTGAAACAGCGTTGTTCTCAGCATCCATCCGTGTTTGATATCTAAAACGTATTTGACATGTCCTTCAAACTCTGTTGCTAATACGTATTTTCCTTTATTGAAAAAACTAATTGTAATCTCCAATTAAATGCTTCTTTCAGAAATTAATAAGTACACACGCAAAAAACGCTGTCATTAATACAATTAAAAACTATAATAATTATATTATTGCATAAAAATGTCTTTCCTCTAAAAATTATGCAATTTGAAAAGAATTTTATAAGTAATTTTTATAAAAACGTGAATATAAACAAAACAGGCACTCTTCTGTCTCGTATAGAAATATCATTCGTCATTGTTACATACACGCAGTGTTGGGGTAATCTTTTTAAAGATTTTAGATTAACCATCACAAAAAAAAATTCTTGTTATTATCAATATAGGTATTCAATATATTTCAAGTAAAACCGTGTGTTACAGATTTTTACGATCAGAGTAGCTTAATGAAATTTTCGGTCTAAACAAAATCGTTGTTTTAGAGAGAAATGTGACGACAGTGGAATAATAAGGCATCACATTGTAATTATATTGTAATAAAGGATGATGCATTATAATCTGGACCAGCGCCGTAATTAGGGCGGGGCATCTGCCCCAAGCGTAACTAAAAAAACATTGTTAAAGTCAAGTTGTGCGTGTCACAGGGACAGGGGAGATTTCACTACTATACTTGTTCCAGATATTACGCATAGTAGAAATTATAAATTTCGATGATGCTATTGATGAGTTTGCTGCATTAAAATCACATATAATAACTCTTTAATATTAAAATATTTATACTTTCTGTATTTAAATTATGTATGTTTGTAATTATGTACGTAATTGTATTTATAATTAGGTACCTATTTAAATTATGTACATTTATAGTAAGAAATTATACCATTTATAGTGTATTTTTATTTATTAATTCTTCGGCCTAAATCCATATAGGTATCAGAGAATTTTTTTATGGAGGAGACGCATATTTGGTTGTTTGCTCCGGGTGGTAAAATAGCTAAGCGCTTATCGGGACTGCATACTGTTGCAAAAGGTTTACATGAACATAAATAGAAGGACTGGATTACAACTATCCAGATGTTGGAATTCCGCCTTTCTAAAAGCTGAGGTATTCCGAGCAGAATATGCGTAGACAAATCTAAATTACAATATAGATATCAAGGCAAAAAGTTTGTCATCCAAATAGCAGTAGAATCAGTAGAATTAGCACTATTTTTTAGAGATAAAAATGCCAGAAATATTGGTAGAATATCATCGACAAAATCTTTAAAAATTTTGAAATAAGTTCAGATTCCAACTAAAACGAGAGAAAAGCACTTTGCTATGCATAAAAGATCCGAAGGTATGCAGTTCCATGACTACAATGGCCAATTTATTAGTTTGAGAGATAAAACGAAAGTGACAAGCCATAACTTTTCTGTTTCGTTGGGAGTGTAAAATTGTTTACACTGCCACAGTTGAAGTAAGTTTTGCCAGAGATTGAAATGTATACTTAACAAATGTATACGTTTGGGAATAATTTTGAAACTGGAAAAAAATTCTGCTTTGACCGGGAATCAAACCTGGGTATTCCATCTGCAGGGCGGATATTCTATCATTAAACTATAATGTTTACGTATATGATCATTCATCTCTCTCTGACGTACGGCTACTTTTGAAAATTCATTAAAGCGTACCCATAGTTTGGAAACAATACAAAAGTTATATTAATTTCCATCTATTAATGTGAATGACCCTTTAGCTTTTCGTCCATCTTATTTGATAAAAAACCTTATCCTTGCATTTTACACCCTTTACTTGTCGAAATTTTCGGGAAAAAATATTTGCAAAACGTTGGCCCAAATCATCGAATAAAAGGGATAAAAATTATGCAAAAATTATATGAATATACACAGCTTAGAATAATATCACGTTTTTAATCAGTCGGAAGACGTTCCAGAAGATATTTTGATTATATACCTACAGCAAATATTGCAGCTGACTATACAAACAATTTTAAGTAACATTTGTTACATTAAGATAAAATTATCTACGGATAAAGCGACTGAATTTTAAACGCCAAATTTTTATAGAATTGTAACATTTTTCTTCATCGATAAGGTAAATTCAAGCATTGTAGCAACATAATTTTGGCCCAAATCTTATTTATTTTCCACTCAAGTATTTGCCTTCATTTGATTGGATTCCGAATTTTTCGTAAAATATTTCCATTTCTGCTGCCAATCCGAACGAAATTATTGGTTTTACAACCTGTTAGCAGAATTAAAGAGCTCGCGCACGCATGGGAAGCCAACAAGTGAAGGAAAACATCGACGCTTCGACTTAGCGGCCTTTCCTGTCACGAAAAATGCCTGATTTCGGCAACCAATTTCCTCCGAAATTTCTTCATCTCCGGAAATGATTCGAAGGTGAAAATAAATGCAACTTCAAACTCCTCCTCCTCCTTTCCTCGTACGAACTTAATACCTGCTTCGAAACTAACTTCAAACGCGCGCACGCTCCGAATTTAAATAGACGAAAACGACTACTTTTCTCGTCAAAGCCTGGTCGTATCTGAGATTAATTCCGGCGCTAAATGAGTTAAGTGAGGCTACGAATCCGAAGGTTGGAATATATCGACCGTGTCCAAGAATGAGGTGTGGGGAAGACTAGGAGAGGGTTTCCTCCCCCGCTCAGCCCACATTGGTGGTATCCGCGTCCGTCAGCCAGGGCGGCTGCGGTAATAGGCTTAACTACGGACAGAGAGAAAGGAAAAACTGAAGACTGATGTCCGAGTCGCTATACCAGGGAAGCTAGGAGAGATAAAGGTCTCAGAGGTTGGAGTGATTCTGTTGGTTTGAACGGTAAACATCCAAAGGTTCATTGTATCGTCAAATGTTATATGTTCTTCCTACCAAATTAAAGGAATAGTTGTTAGTCATGAACACAGTATCTACCATATTCTCGCGGGCTCTTGGTCAGCCAGACTTTTAGAATTCTCGGCATATGTATTATTGCCATCTAATTACCCTAGATGGCTAATACACTTTCCGACCCTGTATCGTATTTGACCAAAGATTTTGGCAACATAAAGTTTATAAGTGACGGAAACTACAACTAAAATTGTCAGTAAAAACATCTGAAATAAAATATAGACGACTTGAATTCTGAATACATTGTTATCACTATTTTCAGAATTTGCTGTTTTACATTCTTTAAAATTTAGCGGATTGAACCAAGATGTCTTTAAATATAAATAGCTCTACGACTTTTCCGTCCCAGCGGACTCATTCCTCCAATCGCTGGTACTTATTTAACTGGTTACATCACTCTTACCCTTCAGAAGTTACCTCTCTCCGATAATCGACTGAGGTAATGACAATGACTTCAAAGGCTTCCCGAGGGAAAGCTCGTTGGCTTCCGCGTTTTCTTCAAGGACTCCGGATCATTAGCACACGTTGATTGATTCGTAACCAGTTCCACTAATAAGTTACATAGGCCCAAACTTCACGCATCATAAAACGAAATCATTTGTTAAGACCTTGAAATTTCTGATCTCAAAATTTCGAGAAACAGGGAAGAGAAAATGTTTCGAGGGAGCTGTTCCTTACTCTAATAAGATAACGAATAAATAAAAAAGCCTGTGATTTCAACCCATGTAATAATCCTATTCGTTTTTACAATTAGCTTGCATACAAGGCAGCGAAGCAGGTTGTCTTGATGAGAATAGTTATTTCGGGACGCAAGCTACGAAAAAGTTGATAATTCTGATGTTGAAGAGAAATTTTAATGAAAATAAGTATGAGCACCTATATATATTATTTATTTAAGAAATAAGATAATTTTAAATCTGTCATTTACACAAGATAATTTTTTATCCTAAAATAGATGGAGCAGCTGAACGTTATGAGCTCTGTGGACACTAATATCATCCACTCATAGCATATCTATCTTTCCACAGAAATCCATTTTCATAGAATTACATACATCTCGGTGCCATAGTCTCCACTTTTCTCATGTTGTTATACCTTTAAATCTTCTAAGACATATTTCGAACCAGTAATTTTTCACCGACAAGTGCCTCCAAAGGAAAGTCAAAGATAAAGGCTGGATTCTTTTTAAATGAACACACAAAAGCTGTTGGATGTAGCTGCGATTGTATTAGCATTATTCAATATATGCATGATTAAAAAAGACTGGGATCTATATAATGCTTGGAACTAATTTACTATTTGGCACAAATTTCCTGAGAAACTAAAGTGAACGCGTTATCATGACTTTATAAGGTCTGACATAAATGGAAACAGGCCTTAAAAACAAGTGTTACGCAAATATGCCAACGCAGTTTATTATGCCTACTTTCGTTAAATGCTGTATAGTATGGCCGTACAACACGCGAATATTGGCTACGTCATACACTTTCAAATACAATCCGTATACCTATTTTACGTCGCCTAGGCATTATTTTTTAGGCCATGCACAAATTAAGAAATTTATGAAGAATGAAGCAGTATTCGGTTATTCTCTCGCGGATATTCATGTAAACCTTGAATGATACATTTGCATTAAGACTATTAAGACAATACGATAAACAAAACTAATAGTCTTTCTCTGTAAGGAAGTCATGAATAACCGATGACAAACACGAAGTTTTTATTGGAGCCTCCTATGTTACTATAAGGTCAAGTAGAAGCGATACTTGGATTTCTCCTATCTATTCACATTCATACGGCTATTCCGAACGTACAAATTAAAACACAAGACGAGAATGAAACGGTGAAAGTTCTAAATGACTCTTTGGGTATATATGTACCTTGTTTGGATGTGTGGGAGGGGGGAAAGAGCGCTTTTGTTCCGAAGGCGAACAATCCTAATTTAAGCAAATGTGGTATAACTTAAGGTGACCAGATGTCCTCCTTTTGGAAAGACGCTCCTTTTCCAAACGTTGTCCTCCCTAAACGTTTTCTCCTTCCATGCCCTCCTTTTGAAACCGTTTTTGTTTTACCTATTTTAACCAATAGCATGTAATTTTAGGTTTGCCGTCTATGCGCATGCTAGAGTTACATTGTGCTACTTGCCTCAGCGTAGGCCGGGGAGTTCCGGCTGTGATTCGGCATCTTTCACCCTAGACGCGATTTTCAGTACGCTAAACTTTCCGGCACACTGCTTGTTAAAAGATTTTTATCAGCTCTCTGTTCTGATTTTCTAAGCGTTCAAGAACACTGTCTTCTAGAATGAACGTTTCATTTTCTACTTTATATTCATGAGTAAGAATTGCAATCAGCGCCGTAACTAGCTATTTCAGCACCCGGGGCAAACTACCAAATATGCGCCCCCTCCATAAAAAATTCTCTAATACCTATATTTTTTACTATATGGATTTTGTGTGAAGAATTAATAAATAAAAATAAACTATAAATGATGTAATTTCTCACTATAAATTTATACAATTTAAATACATTATTATAATATAATTACGTACATACATAATTACACACATACAATTAAAATACAGAAAGTATAAATATTTTAATATTAAAGAGCTATTCTACGTGATTTTAACGCAACAAACTCAACAATAACATCGTTGAAATTTATAGTTTCTGCTATGCGTAATGTCTGGAACAAGTATAGTTGTGAAATCGCCATGCAACCTCACACAATTTACCATTAACAATTTTTGCGCCCCTTCTTTAGTTGCGCCCGGGGCAGATGCCCCGATTGCCCTGCCCTAGTTACGGCAATGATTCCAATCATTAATTTTCAATCATTTTACAGATTTATACCTCTCGAGAAGCTTTCTATTTTAATAAATATGTATGTTTTGAATAAATTTTTGCTCATAAATAATAGTTTTTAAGCAATTATAAGTTTCATTTCGAATAAGCTATATTTTGGGCGGCCTTGGTAGATCGAATACCGCCGAAGGCATTAATGTTTGTGTTCGTCATACTGGATTATATATAAGAATGGACTTGATGATTTAAATATCGCCCTTAAAATAAAAGTCAAATTATTATAATTATTTTGTAAAACTGAGACTATTTTTTGTCAATATTAAATGCTTTTTTACTTGGTTTTAAATTGTCAATGTTGGGATTGAGTTGTATCTCACATGTTTAGAACACTTGTAATTACTGAATGGTAATGTTGAAGTTTGCTTCTTTAACTTTTGAACTGCAGTAATTGAAATATGTAATACGAGTAGTCAGTGCTTGCAAACTGCAGACGCTTCAAAAAATCACCATACACCAAGATCTAAACTCGTAAATATACCAACGCGATCTCCAGGGCAACAGCACTTCAGTCAGGTGTATTAAATAATAAATTCCATGAATAATAGAAGTACTTTCCGTGAAATTAAGGCAACTATCCGTAATTTCCAAATTCTCCGGCACTCGGCTGGTGTCCAAGTTTTCGTATTTCAAGGTTAGTGACTCAGATCGCACTGCATGAGCAATAAGAATAATCATCAATAAGACAATATTCTATATATTAAAACTTATGGAAAAATTACGATATTTACTTTTAAGATTATGCTATCATCCATGCCTTTAGCACATATTTGGATAAAAACAATCGCGAAATAGGTATGACGCCATTTTATTTAATAATTGAAAAGAGTTCAAATTTCTAGAAAAACTACGAAACACAGCATTTAAATATTTTTTCATGTTTTACCGTCACTTCTATCAGGGTTGGTTCTCCTATTGTGATCCCTTACAGCCCTGGAGAAAAACAAACCTATTCGCGAGCCGCATGCGGCTCTTTTAACATAACGTGCGGCTTTTATTCACTTACACTCAAGGGCGTATCAAGGCTTATCACCTCTGAATGAAATAACGCGGTGCGACTAAGACGTTTTGGGAATGTTTAAGGAACTTTAATTCTCTCTTTATTGCTTCGAATACAAGTTGTTTACTATTCATACATTTTTGTGCGCAGAATGTGTCTTGCGGCTCTTGAACTTAGGAGTATTATCATATGCAGCTCTGAGATTAAGCAAGTTTGGCCACCCCTGTTATATAACCTCGTTAGTTTAAACTTCAGCGGACTTAAAATATTCATATTTGTAGCAACGAGGTTCGTAAAAACGAGGTTTGCAATAAAGAGTTCTTTCTAATTAGAAACATATACCTATCCCAGAATAAGCCCTAAGTATAAAAAATTGAAAAAGTACTTGTCTAACGTATCTCCGATAGCTATATGGGAGATAGCTAAGAAGAGTACTTAAAATTTCAATTTTTGATACTTAATTGCTTATTCTGGAATTTATTTACACTCATAAGACGGCTCGATAGTTCTCTAGAAAACATACACCTATTTTTCCCAGGGGGTTGAAGTACACTATATAAATGAGCAATTTATATTAACCAATATCGAGGTTCTACTGTTCAAGAAGATTCATCTAAAAAATTAAATACACATATTCGTCCGCAACTTAGAGCCACATGGCATTCGTTCAAGCGAGCGCAGCTTATGCGAATTCTCTATGAAAACGTGTCGAAAATTAGCTGATAATTCCCTGAATCGAAAGACGCCAAGATCCGTCGGAAAAAAAGAAGTACTAATTAGAATCTGCGCCCACATCTCACCGGAAGGATTGAATCCGCGACCAGGCGTCTGAAGATCAGAGGGTCTCGATATCAGGGGAACGATCGACAAGTCTCGGATCGAGGAGTTGGAGGGATCCGAAGAATTGCAGAAGCACCGAAAATGCAAAAGGGGTCCCTTCGTCTCCCCTTACCATTTCATGAGCGCCCCCTCCCCCTTACTTTCCTTCTCTCCAAAACCAAGTGCTAGGATTTGAAATTTTGATGGTGCGACGAACGATTAGGATCTTGAATTAATTGGCGCTTGGTTCGGCTTCTACCTCTCTCTCTCTCTCTCATCTACTCCACCCAATGAGAGATCCTGAGGTTGGGGACAGAATTTTCGAATCTAAATACGTGTCGAGCCATGCGGAAGAATTCACGCCGAATGACGTTGGCGCGTGGTATAGATCACGACCCGAGTGTTATCGAAGGTGTGAATGAGGAGGTGACCGATCTTCTCTCACCAAGGGCACGAGAGCTTTGTCTCTTCCTTCACGCTATTAAAATGCGTTTCCGTCCAGGTACGATTATAATTATCATCAAAGGACGAGTCCACCGCGTTTGCATGAGCGCCCTGATGAAGCGATAATATAACAGAGAGTCAATCGCCCGAAAATAAATTACTCGAAAACCCTTATCTTATAAAACTTAGGTAATTAGTCCAGAAAATTTACAGAAACGAAAAATAAATTAACGTTTTGAATAAAAAATTCTTTAACTTTATTTGCTGTATTACTAAGCAGTCAAATAAAATAACACAATTATGCTCTTAGTATTCGTAGAAAACATTGACTTTCTAGGACTTTCCCCGATGAAGAGTTCTTCCTCCAAGTGGACGAAGATGGATCACGATGCAAAAAACATAGAGGCATAAAAGTTTGGGCAATTGGGTTATTTTTGAAAAATTTCGCAGAAATTATAACCAAAATGATTTCTTGTAATAATTTCTCAATACCTCCGAAATCAAATAAAATTTCCAACGAAATTTGTTTTTTTTTTAAATTTCATCCGAGTATAGGTTTTAAACCTCCGGCACGGCCTAACTACATCCTAAAATAATTTACGTTTCCTCAAAACTACCTCCATCCTTTAAACCAGAGGTCCGCAACCTACGGCCCGAGGGTTACATGCGGCTCCCGAGAGCGCTTCATGCGGCCCGCGAAGCTGTGATGAAAAAGGGATCGGAAAATCTTACACGGGCAATTTCCTATTTTTTCAATAAGATGGTCTCAAAATCTTTCCTGATTCAGTGACAATAAATTTTAGAAGAGAAAAGAATTTCCGCTAATCTTGGCTGCTTTGTAGCCAAAGTATGCATCTGATCTTTCCAACCTTTTTTTACTTTCTACATACGTAGTATAGGGGAAAGTATTGTATTCATGAAAAAAATCGACTTCGAGATTTCAACGGAAATACACGTTTTGAGGTCTCCTGAACACGTTTTGACCATTTTCTTGATGATTTCTGTGTGTGTGTGTGTATGTGATAGATTTTTGTGGGTGCTCTAACTCAAAAAATATTAATCAGGTCAACGCGAAATTTTATATTTAACATTTTCATAAAAGTCACAAGAACTGATTAGTTTTTGGTAAAAATCGATCAACCAGAAGTGGGTGTTCACCCTTGTCACTTATCCGTTATTTTGAAATATTTACTTTAATATTCGATAAATGTAAAAATGTATTGGAATAAAAGTTTATCGATGATATCTGTGTGTGTGTATGTGAGTTTTTTGTGGGTGCTCTAACTCAAAAACTATTAATCAGGTCAATATGAAATTTTATATTTAACATTTTTATAAAAGTCACAAGAACTGATTAGTTTTTGGTATAAATAGATAAACCAGAAGTGGGTGTTCACTCTTGTCTTGTCTTTTGAAATATTTGCTTTAATATTCGATAAATGTAAAAATGTTTTGGAATAAAAGTTGTAGGAAATTTAACGTTCTACAACTTTTGTTTGAGATATTTTCCTACATAACGTATTATTTAAGAGATATCTTATATTTTTAGCTGCCACCACCACGCCACCTACCGACGACTATTGTTAACAATTGACGCTTAGTTACGTCTTAGTAACGCTCCTTTTTCTTTTCTTAATTGTTGGAGCTTTGTGGCTATATCCAATATCAGATGGCTATGGTTTGAGTTTATTTCTGTTCTTTGTCAAGTCTAAAATTTTCTCGCAGTTTCTTAAAATAGTTATTATTATGTAACCTATTTGGAATTTTTAGAAATATTACAGATATGGAGAAAGTCATGTGGTGGCCACATCAGATTTTTTATACTGGAGAGACGTAATTTGTCAGCGGTTGCACGAGAAAAATAATCAAACCTCTTGGGAAATTCTTATACGGAACTCTACCTAAATAAATTATTCTAAAATGTTTGCTGTTAAGGACTCCAGTTTGAGATGCGGAGGTCGCGAATCATCGTTTGTTCAGAAAAGGATATCCAGAAACACAAGTATGAGAAAAATTCCCCGACATTGGTATTTTTCATTATTTTCTCTTCAATTGGTCACGCGAACAAATTATTTACCAAATACGACAAATATAATCACCACAGCAAGCGTAAACCTTTTCTTTTGTCTCCATTTATGAAAATATGGGCAATTTACTTTCATTTATCTCACGCATGCATTGACAAAAGGATAAAATCATGAATATAATGGAATATAAGCAGCGATTTCATAAAATTACGATAAAATTACAGAAGACGAGTCGATAGACTTGATCTAGTATTATTTTGTAGTACACAGACAGTTCTTGTTTGGCGCTGTTTTGTTTTACGCGAATTTGGATTTACAATGTTTATTAATTTAGCCATGTTCTCAAATCGAACGATCCAAAAATTTACATTTACGCGGTTTGAAACGTGCGTTTGCGATGACAAGCGTGAACTCCCTCTACTTTTTTGTTTCGAAGTTCAGTTTAAACTTTGGCGGCCTAGAAAAGGACTTATTATATTATGTTTATAACGCTCATTATTTGCAGTTTTCGAAGTAAACAAACGTGATAACTCCCAACTTAATTATTTTGTAGCACAGTTTGAACTTCACCGCCAACGCCGCTTTTTTCGATGATGAAACTTTAGTTTAAAATTTAAAGAAACACCATCATTTTGGAATGCAAGGTTTTCATTTGCTAATTATCTTTGTACATATTTTGAACGTAATTTAAGGAAATGTTATTTTGTTTTGTTTGGGTTGAATTTTTTAATACAAATTTTTTATGTAAATCTAAGAATTGTTATTATCTTGCATATGTAAGATTTTCTTCCACATATTTTGAACGCGATTACTAAAAGAAATGTTATCACTTTAATGATTTATTTTTTGTGACGTATTTTGAACAATTAAAATAAATTTGAACACTTTCTTACGCTAGGTTTTGATTTCCTGTTACGCATTTCGAATGTAATTAATAAAATAAATGTTATCACTTTATAATGTTAGTGTTTTTCTGAGGCTTGGAAATGTTTGTTTCAGAACCTAAGAAAACATCCCTGCATCACGTACTCAACATTCTATTTCAGTAGTTAATCCATTTAAATTAAAGTATTTCCTTGGAATGAACAAAAGAAGATCGAAAATCGCATGCGAAAATGTGCTGGAGGTTAACTGCACAATTGCCGAAAGAAGTTTTCTCGTTTTGTAATGCTGGGTTTTCATTTGCGAATTTGCATTTCACGTCAGTTTTCCGGAACCAATTATTCGCGAAGTTCAAAAAGGTTGTGTATTGCAATTTGAAATTTCGGTGATGTTGGGTAGGCTAATGCAGGAACGTACTCTCACTAACCTGGACATTTCAATTATTTTATATGGGAAAATTGTTCTCGTTTTACGCGAATTTTATATACACGGTAGTTTTCAGGAACGCATTAACGCGCAAATCGAGGACTACCTGTACTCTGTTCTATTGATTAGAATGTGTGGTTAAAAATCCAGCTTGTATTGATACGATCATGATCTTGATCTTCACAAGAGAGGGCCTCTTCAAGGCTAATGGAGGGATACAATACACTTATTTGTTCAAAAGGAAATTATGACTGAAAATTTTCAAGAAAAAGTGCTTAAAAATACTTGTCTCTGGTATTTCCAATAGCCACAACAAACAAGTATTTTTTAAAAGTGCTTGTTCTTCAGCGCGTTTCTGTGGCGATCAGTTGATTTAAAAAGGTTTTTAAAAGCCGGAATCGTATTTCGCGAATGGACGCTGGAGAAAATTAGTGAATAAAAGTAAATATTTGCAATCGTCTCAGTCATAAATTCTCATCTAGATAATGATCTAACTTTGAGACTTTTTCCAAGTCTTGTATGACATTTAAGGCTTTCCTTCCCAAGTACTCTCCGACATGCTTTCTTGAAGAACTTCAGAGATATTGGTGTTTGCATATGGAGGAAACGAAGGGAGGAGCGAGGATTTCGGATTGGAGGGGATGGAGGAGTTAAGATTGGGGAGTAGAGGTGGGGATCTGCATCGTCGGTTCGATTACCATTCTAGTGGGAATCCCTCTATTCATCCTTTTAGCATATCTACTCCTCTGATCATTCATATTATAATACTCTAAACCTGCTTTCTTTCCTCATTCTCGCCTCTTACCATATTTGTATTTCTTCTAAATACTACCTAGATATACCGCACCTGCTCCCCGTAGACTAATCCATTTTTAGCACGTTTTTTTAAAAGAAAAACGAGCTCATGTGAACACTGTACGTATGTCCGTCCGTCTGTCTGTGGACAATCAACTTTTTTGTTCTAGGAGATATTTGGAAAATTCTTTTTGAATTAGATAGCTCTTATCAATCGACGAATTTTACACTGATTTATTTTCACGATATTTCATAGATTTTCCGCTAGGTGGCTTCAATTTCGGAAAATTTAAAGTTGTATTGTAGCAAAACTACTGAAGCTAAAGGAGCCCAGTTTTAACGGATGGGAGGGTCTAATAAGGATCTACATTGCCTCATAGGTGGAGGAAAGACAGAATCATGAAAAGTTTTAAGAAAACGTGCTTCCACCACCTGCTTTAGCAAGGGTATTTTACTTGTTTTTAATACGTACCTTAGTCACGCAATACATTTATTTCAGTTTATTTGGACGAAACGTGAAAGTAAAGGTCGTAATTTGTAATAACGGAGAGTCTGTCATGCAGTACGAGCGAATTAATACATTTCACCCACCAGGTAAAAAAGACTAGGATGCATATTGCTGTATTGATAAATTATAAAATTACCAACTTATTCTTTTGTGCTAAGTATTATTATAAATAACATAAACTATGAAATTCAGTCTTGCTGATTGCTGCTTAAGGTCAGTTAAAAATTTTTTCTAGCTCGATGTTTTAGTCTTTGAAAGAGAGTGTGAATAATTATTAGAGGAATTTCATAGGGTATAAGAATGCGTATGAAAACTTCGTTAATTTAACGAAACTTGATTTGGAAACACAGAATTATTTTCTGACGTCATGTATTTCGCAAAGAACACTATATGAAGCTTTAATTGCATGCTCGTCATATTTAAAAATAAGTAATTCGAGTAAAAATATTACGATCTTTGGGACCTCTCGTGGGGAATGAAGGATGTAAAAACAATCCTTTAATCTATGATGATCAACTTACATGTTCTTTCAATCAATTGATTTAGATGCAAACCTTCGTAATTCAATTATAGACAATTATCTGTTCGTAATTTTCCTACTCCATTTGAGTACAGCCTTGTATTAGTGACGAAACTATGAACAAATACGCCATGAATTTTGAACAGTAAGGATAGCTAGTATTGTATGCATTAAAAATTTGTGGCCAATGTTATTGATACTATTATTTCTTTCCTAAAAGAGTCGCCTTTTTCTCCCCATATCTGTGAAAGCACCGCGCATCTCATGAAACGTTCTCTTTTCTTCACAGTCGCACTTTCGCTCTCGTACGATATAGACCTCCATTTAACCGTAGGTGCTCTTCTTAATATTGCCTCTAATTCCAGCAACTTAAGTCAGACACCGTTTAATTTTCCTTTTTTAACTTTTTCAGTTAGGACGGACTTTGGGATGTTTTTATTTTTTATATTATTTTACAGTTTTACTGTAACCGAAATGGTTGAATTTATCGTTATTGATATTATTTCATCGATCGTTAACGTGTTTAATGCTTTGTTCAATGTATATTTTGTTAATCAACCAGTTGTAATTGGTCTCAAGCTTCACGCCGACTATTCATGAATACATAAATACTATTATTCGAGCAGTTAACATTTTAGGTGCGTTTCTCAACTTCTTGTCGTATTTGATTTTGCTATCTGTGTCCGCCCGTCCGTCCGTACTCACATAATCATGCGCTTTTTCGCTAAACGCATCTCGATTAAATTTGTATAATAGAATTTCTGTGAAAATGCAAGACGGAATTTACATGCTGTAACGGAAACAAAAGACGAACTTTTCGTTTTTCTCGTACAACAATCATCCGAGAAAATAATTAATTTTCGGAGGTTGAGGAGACAAAATAAACATTTCTTATCGCATATATGTTTCGCTACGAATCATTTTAGGATTTTATGTTTGTTGCTTTTATAGAAAACCAAGACAAAGATACCTGGTTCATATAATTCAATCAATATTTCCTGTTATCAGTTACAAAGTCCACTTGGGAAGGCTCCATTTTGTGGAAAGATTCCATTTAAATGATCTATTATTATTCATTTAACCCTCCTACCCTACCTCCTCCTCCCTTCTCCGTATTTATAGAAATCTCGGCCAAGCTTTCGTCACCTGATGTTGCTTTGACAGGCAAAACCGGTCGTATATTAAAATTGTTAGTGGAAATTTACAAGTTTCTTTTTCATTTAAATGTTATCAATTATATCAAAATACGGGTTAAAATTTTTATACTCTGACCATATCACTCAATCAGGACTGCTATTACCCAAAATAAAATTAGAAATTTCATCTCCATAATCTTCTGCCAGAACTTCGTTAAAATTGGTGCTTATAAAAATATTGAAACGTATTAAGATAACAAGAGTGTTTTAATCTCAAAATAATGCAGTCATTATTAAAAAATAACAATAAAAAATTGCGTCGGCCGGGAATCGAACCCGGATCAACTGCTTGGAAGGCAACTATGCTGACCATTACACCACCGACGCAACATGATATACATATATGTTCGATGAAAAATGTATGACTTATAGTAACGAAAATAAAATTATAAAGGAGTTTTATGCCGTTAGTATCTCAGCTGAATCAAGAAGTAGGAACTGGTTGAGAAATGAGCAACAAGACGGTTTCTATATGTACTACGTCTACCGAAATACGAGGTTATTATGCAGGGCCACTCGAAGGGGGGGAGGGGGCATGAGTTCCATTAGGTCCTGGCACCAAGCTCATGGGGACCCAACTTGTTAATTATTTTTTCTCAATAATGTGTGTGCTCTTTCCTTACTTATTTCTCTCATGTTAATGGTACCCTGCGTTTCATACCTGTTCTACGAGGTAAGTTCGTCCATTTTTCTCCTCGAGTTTATTTGAATATTAATACCTAGAGAGTTTTTGAAGCATTCTATGGTTTGATGATATTCTAAAATTTATATTTATGTAATTTACGACTAGTTCTTGCATGTACGTAGTTTCGTGTGTTTTTAAGATTCTGGCTTGGTTGATATTATATAGTAGTGAAAAATTAAGTGGAGTGAGACTTTCTAGATATGTTAATTAAAAGACAAAATGACAGGCTCACGTCAAATCACCCAATAAGGGCTGCCACTTTAATGGAAAAAATCACTTTTTTCTTTAAGTGGTAAATTATTACTGTAAGAAAGCAAATTATATATTTTTATTTTTAGAGCGAAACGAAATAAACATTGTTTAAATTCTTTTGATAGGATGCCTACTTCACGAAAAAACCACGATCAAAATGTTTCAATTGCATTGGTCTTTTGAAAATATTGAAATGCATCTAGGCAGTTGTTTCTAAACTCTGGGGAGCGCCTTCCAAGGAGAGGGGGTCACGAAAATGATTCCACATATATTTACTGTCTGTTTAACTATCCTAATCGTGAGGCCAGCAATATGCAGCCGCAAAATTCTAGCCCTCAAGTGGCAAAGACGTATCGTTTGCGTTCATATTTTTGTTAAGGTGGTTATATTAATGGCAATTGTAGATCCAATAGATATTTCTTATGAACTCTGAGCATGATATAGAGGAGAGAGGGCGCAAAGGCATTTCTTAGGCGAGGGGGCTCAGCTTTGTAACGTTTGGAAACCTATGCATTAAGGTAATGCCGTGTTTTAGACATGTCGATCAGTCAGGTCTGCCACCTTACTGGGAACTCTCTTGAAAGAAAACTTAGCTTATACGATGCATTTTGAGTGAATTATTCCCACATTATAAGTTAATTTAATATACAGTAGTTTAGGAAATGTTTCATAATTAAGTGTGCGAGTTCTCTAGTCTATGCCTAACAATAAGTCTATATATTTCCTTGTTAAAAAATCTTTCAGCGTTAAATGAGTCTCACGTATGGATGATAAATTAAGTAAGATTTTACTCCAAAAATTGAGCTTAAATCATATTTTAATATGATTCAGTTTAACATAAAAAACTAGTAAGAAAGGTGAATGCCCGCAATTAGACCACCAAATCATATTAGCCGAGTCATTTGAGATCTGAAAAGTAGCTTCCCAAATATCAAAATATATAACTTGATTATCCCAACAGATAATGCATTGATGCATCGCCTCAACCATTCCTTCGATGCATCCGCGACAAATTTAAGCGTGCGGCCGCGAAAGACAAAAGCTCTTTCAAGGGAGATTCTTCTTACGACGTAACACGACACGAATCGATCCATACCTAAGACGTTCCGCAGACGATTCATCCCCTCCACGACACCTGTCATTTTCGTCTGAGGAGCGAATAGTAGCGCCCTTGACAAAATTATACTGCCCGGAGAGCTAAAAATATCCCGCCAGATTTTATGCGTAATTTCTCCGAAAGATATGACAAGAACGCATCGGCTGTTTGATCTGCTGAATCTGCAAACGATGTACTATGAAACGAAGAATATTTTTGCACTTTCTGTTCGTATAAATTTGTTAAAACTCACAACTTTTTAGCAGGGAATCCATTTTTGAAAACGGTATTGCAATGTGCAATTTAGTATCGATATGCAGTCGAAGCTAGATAGCCCAAACGTCTATAATTCGAATTTTCGATGTGTCTAAGAAGGAACTTTTCACGTTTGTATTCATATCTTAAAATTAAGTCCTACAATTCGAGTTTTTCTGCATTCCCTTGGGATTCGTGATATCGAGGTTAGATTTTAATTAAACTCTTTAAAAAAAAGTGCTTCCAGCAGTTCATCATATAGGTATTAGACGATAATTTTTCGGCTTCCATTTCTTCCCATTTAATCGAACAATACGTTCGGAGAAAAAATATATGACGGATGTAGAAAATCTTCGACCCTTACAAAGTACACATTCCTTTACAAACGGTATCTTTCTTTTAAAGCTGTTATACTGTGAGAACACTGAAAATGGGTTTAGTACCCAATGGCGTTGACGGGATTCTTGGTAAGACGGAGTGGGAAGCAACCTACTTAACATCAACAGGGCGTGTGCTGCGGGCGAGTGAGTAATATTACATAATAATTATTCTCCTGGCCAGGACGTCTCACCTCACTGCTCCCCTTCTTTTAACACCTCCGCACTCAAACAATGCCTTCTTCTCCATCCCCCTGTTCCTCCTCCCCTCCTCTCCACAAAACTTTCCAGGTAGCCTGGTGCAACAGCACGAGCGCGACCGCATCTTTCGTTTCCTGGTTCTCTGAAGATTAAGTCAAACTTCTAGAGAAATTTGTTAATTCGTACGCAAAGATCGAATTCCCGTCGCGATTTAGTAACAAAACATTGCTGTAATATAGTTAATGGTTTCAGGCGTCACTTGGTGGAATTTCTTCATAATGTAAAATAAAGAGACTTGTTGTAATTTCACATAAATACTTGTGGAATTACAACAAGTCTCTTTATTTTAAATTATTGCTGTAATAATAAGTTAATAGACTAGGTAATTCTCAGCTCTCCTTCCCTCTCCTAACTCCGATACCGAAAAGGCCTGAACAAATACCCGGCTAGAGGAAGGCGATGAACTCGAGACAATGTGAAGTAAGCTTATGTTTACGAGATTATATGAAAAAATAAAACGAAATAGCGTACATCAGGTACTTAAACGACTACACGACACAAAAACATCCGGAATTTTATCATAGCCAGGTGTGGCGATTAGGTAAGGTAGTTGGTCTCTTCCCTTACTACTGCTACGGTTGCGGCTCATAATCCAGCCGAAAGAATTTTGCTTACAATGCCTAAGCAAATTAATGAGACAGATTAATATTTTTTCTTGAAATATACAAGCTCTAACATATAGGTGATTTGATGATTTATTCAATCAGTTCGCTATGTCGCTAATAAAAACGCTATTATTAATGTGAACGCAACGTAAACAAGTAAGGAGAGAGCTGCTGAAGCATAAAACTATTCATTGCCATCTAATCTATCTAACAATAATAAAAGGCTACTTCTGTTCCTTAGTGGCTCCCTCTGTCACGCTATAAAAATGCGAATAACTCAATAATGGAACGAGATTCTTTTTTATATTTAGCAGGAATGATCGATTTACATATTATAAGATGATGACGAAAAGAAATCTCGAAAAAAGTTCGACTCGAAGGTAGGCAATTCCATTTCCCATATGATAACACGTAAAAATCGACTTTTTGACTTGCAGACTTTTATTCTATTTGAGATCTAAATTAGAAAGAGTTAACCTAGGAACTTCGGATCTAGCCCATTTTAAAGAAAAAACTATGACTTTTCTTATTCTGTTCATCTTTTCCCGAATACAGTTCGAAACTCCTCATGTTAAACGTTTAATTTACATATTTTTGGGAAATCTTGCCATTTAACGGGATGTTGCCATGCCAACCCATTACATTGTTAAACCTAGAAATCCTATTGTTATTTCAACCCTTATGGGTGAAAGTGTGCTCTGAATGCTCTTACAGTTAGTACGAGAGAGAGAAGGAGAGAGAAATTCTTTTCATAGCAACCAATGTAAACAACATTCGTTGCATTATTTACGAGAAGGAATAAATTTGAATGTAGAACATTAATCATTTGCATTTTAAATTAGGTACTTAGAATCATCGTAGGAGTTCGAAACTTGAAACAACGAAAGCCTAAAAGTACGAAAGTTTGTTTTCTTGCCATCAAAAGAAAGTCAAGGTATATAATGTTCATTTTTTATTTCACAAAACACTTTCCCGCTGAATTTCAACAGCCATCTCCCTAGTAATAATATAATATTGTAAATTGATTGCTCCGTTTTGCCGTTTGTAAAAATATAAAAGGAGAAAAACTGACTCAAATCCTTTACGTAATTTTGCATTACGAGGTGCAAACTTTGCCTACTCTGAACGCCTACCTTCACATATTTACGGCCTACTAAACATACCGCTCCGTATTTTCTAAAGCTTAATCCTTATTATTCAAGATTGTCTTTTTCTTATACCAGAGGAATTTCCGTTTCTTTCCAAGATGTCTTACAAATCTCATAAAAATTGTTACCTAAATATTTTCCGTCGATATAAAGAACACTTTGCAATAAGAATTCAGGAAGAGAAGCAATAGGTTATCACATGATATAACAGTGCCTTAAATTAAATAGAAAGGAACTTCAATTTTCTAGTTATATTGTAAAACGAGAATATATTGGTTGCCATTTTCCAGCATGTGAATGCATTGCATTTTCAGAGAGAATTTTTTTATTATTAAGACGTGCTATACAAGTCGTCGATTTCTTCCATACTTCAGAAACAGTATCTTAAAAGAACATTTAGCACGCGATTCACATTATTCTTTTTGGCAATGAAATTAAATAAGGAAGAAGAAAATCATCCACAGCACGCAATTAATCAACTACATTTTAGTTATATCCATTTTTAAGATGAAAAGGTCATTTTAACAGCGTTATTGATGTCATAGTGGAAAGCATTCCATAACCGTAAAATGTTGCTGAGAGAGCTATTAAGTGGCAATCTTCTTTTGAGTGGTTTTAATTTTTACTGAGAACTCGATACGGAGACAGCTGAATTTGGACAGAGGAAACTGCATAGTCACAGCCCTTAGATTCTGGGTTTTTTTGTAGCGGTTCTCATAAGAGAGAGACAGAGAGTCGAAGACAACTCGCACGGAAAATAAAACAGCCTTTGAGGGGCAGTGCCTCCATTGAAGAAAACCACATATGCAATTATGAAATATTCATCATCAGAAATCATTTCGTGTTCTGCATAATGACGTCAACCGCGGAGACGATAATTTCATATTCTACCGTTTGAGGCATCGAAAATCCGCTTAGGTGATTCGGTTAATAGGAAGAACGCAAATATTCGGACTACGCGACTGAAAATGACCAACAATTTCACAAGAAAAATGATAAGAAATCAAAGGAAGTTGTTTGTAAATCTCGCTATTTCCCTTTAAAACACTGTTGTAGCTTTTGCGCATCAACAAAAATGTACAGACTAAAATGTAGAATTTCAGCTTAAAAAAATTATAGCCATCATATAAAGTCGAACCTCAATAACTCGAACCTTCAGGGTAGATAGAAATAGACGGAGTTATCTACACTTAGCGTTGTAGATTTTCATTTCGACGAATATGAATGTGAAATTTAACTGTTTCGAATAATCAAGAATTCTATTCGTAGACTTTCGAATTATCGAGGTTCAACCCGATTTCAACGTTTCCTGACAATTCTTTAATGTAAGAGGCAATAAGTAATAGAATCCCTTAAAACCCGTCTGTGTATAACTGAAGTTGAGAAGGGTCCTTTAAAAACGAATTCACGAACGTGGTGTTTCTGTCTTGTTTTGACGCTAACTACCTTTATGTATCTAAGAAATAGACATTCTTTCATGGTCTAAAGATCAAACTTTTGTCTGAGCAAAAACAACGGAAAATGTAGCAATGATAGGCCACTCGTTTTGATAAGTAATAGAAAGGGAGATTTGCTTAACAGGTGTTTTCTATTTTTCCAAACGGATTATAATCGATTAACCAAATACAGTAGACTCCCGATTTTACAGAGCTAATGCGCAAATCCAAAAATTGTTCAAGTGCAAGTCAGACGTGAATCCTCGCTCTAATCCTGAATTGTTCCTGATGTACTGAGTATTCCAACTATTCAAAAATTAAAGGTATACCTCGATTAACGTCGAGGATGCGTTTCTGAAAAGTGCGACGTAAATCGAAGCAGTTTTTCTCATAAGCATTAATGGTATGAGGAGGGAAGCGTGCAGTTGTTTACGATAATTCAGCAGAATCGATTTCAGTAACCCCTCAATGTTGGCACTAGATATTCGACAAACTGCGCCCGAGTTCGGAAGAGAAAAACCGAGGTAATGGATCCAATGGAAACACATAAAGTGACCATGCGGACGAGAATTTCCCATCCAAGTAAACAGTAGTGTGGCGTCTCAGGATCACCCGCAATAGGATCCCAACACTTGCGTTTCTAATACAAATTTCGAACCTGGTCGCCTGGCCGCACGAGGCGATTCTCCTCGCACAGGCACTTATTATCAGCAAACGTGTGTCTTATTTGCAGAGATGTATTAATCAGTGAAATAGAAAAAGTGCCTATTCTTTAGGATAATAGTATATAAGAATATATAGACACGATCAATAAAGTGAATTAGAATTACCAATATTTTTACCGTGCCGATATTTTTAGTTTATCTAATAGTCAACATATTAAGCAATCACCAAGAGAACATTGGCCTGGCTTTGGAGTGACGCAATATATTTGAGATCGTAATTACTTAATTGTTATATTACAGAGAGTAGATATTTAGCATCAGGAGGGTGGCAACGAGACTTTTATAGAACATTTAAACAGTCTTTGATTTAACCTCTAACGACGTAACTTCGATTCAAAACGACGTAAATTAATTATTAACTGATCGGCGAGGTAACTTCGAATCGACGTAAATCGGAGCGAAGTAAATTGGGATATAACTGTATATATTTTAGCGGCAGCTGGCATTGATTATCAAAACTCAATGCGAACGAATAGAAAAACTAATTTTCATTGTAATTCACCTTTTTTTAATGAGGGTTTATTATTGATAAATATGTTTAGGAACCACCTTGATAATTTATGTTACAAAATTTTTTTAAAGTAAAAACTTCTACGGTGTACTCCAACGGCGGATAATACACGAAGTATATAATCCGCTAGCGCATATTCAAGAAACTCGAGCTATAATTTTTACTATAGCGACAGATACGTTTTCGATCGAACTTATTTCACATGGAAGAAATACGACTATGACGAAACTCTATCGGGCGAATAAATAAACATTTAGGCACTTACTTGAACGAGGCTCTTCTCTTGCGATTGGATGAATGTCCTCTTACAGGCAGGCTCACGACGCTGCCCGCTCCGCTGCTGGAGTCAACGTGCAGCTCCATCCCGCCACCACCACTAGAGGGTACAGGGGCTGCGGCGCCGAGGTACATGGATGTGGAACAGGTACTTCTGCAAAGATAAAACAAGATAAGGCATTAAAATCACACCGAATTACTTCACTTGCAGGAATCCTACGCATGAACATGAAAGAAAGACGGAAAGTGCACAATAGTAATTTTACATGTCTGAGTCTACAAGGAGGGACCGAAAGGAGAAAAATTTTGCCTTAACAGGGAATCGAAATAGTGCATAAAAATTTCCGGGAGGATATCCTATCTTTTGTAGGTTTGTTTGTTTTTCAGACTAATCATCCACAACTCCTTCAACAATGAACACATACAAGGGAGTAGGGAAACCCGGTGTCGGCACCAGCCTATTCTACGAAGTGCACCAAGGGGACCAACTGTTTAACGCCCCTTCTGAAAGACAGAGTGGTGACTTGCACGGTCTCCTCAAACCGCACAAGTAGAGGATGGGACGATCTCAAGTTGAAAAATCCGATCTCCGCCGAATTTGAAACAGGGACCGCTGCGTGGGAGGCTAACGCTTTAGCCACTCCCCAATCGCAACCCCCTACGGAAAGTCTGTTTCTTATTTTTTAGAATGAAATATTTAAACGATGAGGGAAGGCTAGATCCTTAGTAAACCTCTGGCAACAAATATTCACACAGAGATACGGCCAACAAATATTACTTCTGCTTTTTCCCATGGGTGAGATAAAGGCCTCACATAGTTCGTAGAAAGCGTGAATAATAACTTTTGGTGGATGTTATGGTGTCAATGTTTGATAGAAATATTTTAAATGGATACTCAAAAAGATATGACTAATGTGTCTAAACAGTTAATACGATGTTTATGAATTAGATAGTGCGATTTTTCGGTATGTTTTCAAGTTAGGGATAGCCAGCCATTCGAGTCGGAAAATTAGTATGAATCTGAGAAATTTACGACACAAATTTTATTAGTAGGTCCTAAAGTTATACGGTTAGAAATAACGTATCGGAATATGATGATGAGAGCATATGCAAAACCCTAGTCGCATTAAATTGCTAGTCAAATTGAAAAAAATCTAAGGTAAACTCGGATCATTATTGTATTTTTAATTTTGAAACACAACACGAGGTTGAAGGTTTTTATCAAACAGCTATCGGTGAATTGCCACTGGTGACTACTTTCTTAGAGCTGAAGTGTGCCCATATTTCATTGCTGCACGATTTTTTAATGCACAACGGTAACAAGAAAAAAATTGAACAATGAATTGCCTCTAAATATCTCACAACGTAAGTTATTCGATATATTCATTCCGATTCACTCTTTCAATGACTATCCGAGCGTCATTTATTGCCTGTCTGAACTCAATGATTAATTAGCTTTGTTTACTTAATCATTGCATATGTTATCGATATAAAAGAGGTAACGGACATCGACAAAAGTATGTTTTCCGATCCACTACTCAGTTTGAATCGATTCAATAGGAGAAGTTATACTGAATTTCAATTAGGTTCAGACATAATCAATTCACAATTCGATGAAATTTTTCGATAAAATATTACACATGTTAACCCTCTCTTTGACGATATTTTCTTCCATTTCGTTAAAAATGACGCGATGAAATTAGATGAGAATGGAATAATGGTATAAGGTTAGGCTTAACACGACGAAATTTATAGAAATGTTTCTAATCATTATACGCGAGAGTCAACAGGAATGGGAGGTGATTGGTGGAGAGCAGCGCGTTGCTTCAACTAAAACGGTTCTATGTTTTTATTATTCAGAAGAAAACCTCGAACTCGAATCGAAATATCTGGCCATAAGATTACGAAAGTTTTTTGTTGTGTTCTCTCAAGAGTTACAGCTACTTTACGAAATCGATGCCCAATTTTCTATGTTCACACACAGATCAATCTTTCCAAATTTTTACCGAAAATATTATTAGAGGTAGCTGTTATTAAAACACAAACCATTGAAAATTCCAAATCCGTTGAAATAACAACACTGAATTTGAAATTATTTATCGATTTCAAAATCCCTACTTGGCAATTTGTGAGGTAAAGCTAGCTTAACATAGCCTTTACATTAAATAAATAGAACTGTGGAACTGTAATACTGGAGGCGATATCTTTTAATTCAATGCCAAAAGGAATATTTAGTTGCAAAATAAAGTTCAACCGAGATAAAGAAAGTGATCTAATATCATTTCTGTCGGTGAAACGCTAAACTAGGAAGGTTAGCATCTGTACTGTATTGAATAAACGTTAAATTATATCATGTTGCCATAAAGTTGAGTTAACGATATTTTCTCTACCAATAAATTGAGTAAAATAGCAATTCTACGACCTTTCACTGAAAAGGATATACAGCATTCGTGTTTGCAAGATGATCCAATAATTTAAAAATCCAACTAAAATCCTGAACGTGTTTTCATAATAAAATTAGCATTAGAAACTACAATCTGTTACTTCTGCTAACGATCAACTGGTATTAATGTCCACGAGAAGTAGTCTTCACTTTTATCAGGCACTTTTTGATCTCAGAGACTCAGTTTATAACTTAGTAACGCACGTCCACTCCATTAATTACCTTCATCGACTTCACCAACTTTTATCATTCGGTAGATGCTAAGATTTTTAAAAACACTGATGGAATCGACGAATGAATTAAAACAGGGAACTTTAACGTTCACCGGAAATGTTATACGAATCCGGGTCGACTGATCGTGCCCTCAAAGGAAATGCCCGGTACTCATAAAAGTCTCTTCCTTCCTTACCAGGGCGTCTCCTACAGATCGTCCTTCGATAAGAAAGTCTTTTCTTTCTCTCCCCTCCCCATCCCACTCGATCTCTCCTGAGACGTTTCCCGTGCCGTCCACATATATTATGCATTCGGCGGATTGCATCAGTCTCAGAAGCGGGCAAAGGCGTGCATTGGTGACTGCCGCAGAGAGATAGAGAGGGAGGCTCCCCCTCCTCGCATACGCTCTCCTAGACACAGACTCATCATCCTCCTCTCTCCTTCGTTCGACCACAGCCGGTCATGGGATCTTTCTGGAGTTGGAGAAACAACAGATCATATCGTAAACAATCGATTAAGGGTGATGCCCTCTCTTGGAGATGGATTACATCGCGCACGGAGCGATATGGCGACTATTATGCCTCTCGTCCAATTGGACTAGAGAGCTAAGACGCGAGAGCGTGAGGAAATTGTTCGGTCGGAATATTAAATGGCCCATGACGTCGTCTTTTTGTGTGAAATCCGACCGATTAATAAATATATGTGGAGAAAGGAGGGCAGAAGGCTCTAAACGTTATTTTCAGCAAGTTGTCTATTTTTAAATATCCGTAAAACAAAATGATATTTCAACTGTTGATGGCGTAATTTTGTGGAATAATTCCATAATATGAAATAAAAAAAACAATGTACTTTTCCACTATTTTATATTTTAACACTGACTAGGTTTCGACGCTAAGCGTCTAAACCTAGGTCGTGTTAAAATATAAAATAGTGGAAAATTACATTGTTTTTTTATTTCATATTTAAAATGATATTTATTGTAAGACTTATGGCGATTTTCCGAAAATTTTTGAGGTCTATTTCCTTAGCAACTTCATTACATGTATGCTAAGATTGTGGTTGAAAATGACAATATTTTCTGAGAAAGAGAATGTATATGGTTATGTTACGACACATGCTTGGTTTGTGCTTTAGATTTTTTTCTTCTTCGCCTCGCAACTATCCCCTCTTCCTAAACTATCCATATGTCCGATTCTCTTTCTTCCTCTTTGCTTCTTGGCATTCTTCTGCCCATGATTCTCTTCAACATAACATTCTCTCTCAAAATTTGTTCTAACCATTACACATTGGAATTCCTGTCTTGTTTATTCTCTTTTATACAATTATCTCATACTTTCTTATTTGTTTTCTCCTTTGCAAAATCATTTTCCCTATTCCACCGAGTTTTTGAGATAATGTATTATTTGTGCCTGTCACCAAAATTTTATACTTCTCTGGCTAATTTTATTATACTATCTTTGTGAAATATATAAGTATTTGTAATTTATACGTTAAATTCCACTATTACCCCATATTTTCTGATTATCTGTGGATGAATTCAGCTTCAGTAGTAATGTATTAACTTTATAATGTCACTTTCCCTTGGGGTGAAAAAGGAGAATTCTTGCTGGCATTGCCTGTAGAAAATTAATTTTAATAAAAATGCCAGTATATTCATTTTCAGGGGTCACCTTATATTCTGAGATTATAAAAAATTCAATTCCTTGCCGTTAATATCGGTCGCTATTTAATTCATTATTAATGAAAAGCCACTGAGTGAGAGAGAGATTCGATTCACATTTATAGATGTGCACTAATATAGAGCACGAGTTTTATACATGAATTCATAAGATGGGAAAATGAAATAGGAGATGTACGAATTACAATCACGATTAAGTAAGTGTTAGATATAAAGATAGATTTGGAATAAAGTAGAATGGAATAAGTTTCCGGTTTGTTTTTGTAGATTTATGAAACGTAATACCGCGTTGTTCTTCTCAAAATTAGAAAAAAAATCATTTAAAATCGTAAAAAATAAAATAAACATCTGCTGGACTTCTGGACATTAATGCTCGCGATACACACTAGAGTCTAGTGTTTATTGCGAGCAGTTTAGTGGCTAGACAGGAAAAATCCCCTCTAAAATCCTGTCCAAAAACATTAACGAATATTTTATCCAAGAGATAAAATAAGACGATGGATTCTATACTTTGTTTTATTTGATCCCTTTCTGCTACTAGAAGGCTTGAAAAACAATGAGTTAAGAGACATTTATTTTTGCCAATCAATCATAAAATTCCAATCAATAAAATATCATTGCAATCTTAACAAGTTAATCATTATATATTAGTACAAATATAGCTTTGAATGTCAGTGGTTCCCAAACTGGGGGTCACGAAATGTGAATAAAAAAGCTATCTAAACACCAGAAGCGATATATTAGATTTGTTGCACTGAGAATTCAATTCCATCGACTTATTTTTCTACGGCATTTTCCAAACAAATACCAAGTAATATAGATAAATGGTATTTAATGAAGACCTTTTATTAATGAGCGTAAACGCGAAAAATTTTGTTGGGTGTGTAAAGATTGCAAAGCAATGATTGAGATATAAATTTTAAAAACTTTACCATTTGAAGTTTGAAAATGCTCCTTTCAGATGCGAAAAATGTTTGAACTCATTAATAGGTATTCGAATAGAAATCCCTTTCATATTTATTCCATAATTAAGTAATTTCCTGAAGTGATTCAATGGATTTCTTGTGGGAAAAAGACGCATCTGGACTCCTACTGATACATTACCTTAATATTTAGCTCCTTAAATATCTTGTACATTTTTTGCCAAAAATTGTCGGTTTTCTAAAACAGATTTAGTTTCAATGGATACTTGGCTATAAAAATAATGATAAAAACAATGGTCACGTCTTTAGCTTACATATTATGATATTTTCAATGCAACATTGCAAGAATTGCATACGCAATTATTATAGGAAAGGAGAGTCTGCCCGTACGTAATACAGGTAAATCAGGCAAGTGGTTAAAAGTAATCAGATATTTTCATGAGAGATCCGCTGCGCGATTCCAAATTCATATTCAAAATTGTACGAGAATGATTATTTTGTTGTTAAAAACCGCCCAAGACACCATCACATAAAAACAACTACGCTAAACAATATATATTAAGTTTAAGTTGAAGCAGTGCAGTACTAATAAAAATCTAATTCGTCCGTCCAACATGTTTTAGTAGCTCCTTAAAGAAAACGTCCTAGAGTCAATCTTAATCTGGAATGTCGCGTGGAATAACCGGATTAACATAGGAGAAAACTACTGTTTAAAATAAGCCATGTCCTCATCCTGATACCAAAATCACTCACAGTGGATACCAACGAAGTGAGGCGCTCCGTAATGGTAAAATTACAACTATTCCATTGGTAGTTCAAGTTGAATAAACACCAAACCTATAATTTTAAGTGCCTCTGTGGCCCTTGAGAAGAGTGATTTCATTTCATTTTCCAAGTTTTTAACCTTAAACGATCCCCGTCTGGATGTCAGTATAACACCAGAATCCGTCCAAAAGAGACCTACCCCGGTGAAAAGTTTACTTAGGCCAAGTTTGGAGACTTATGTCGTGAAGGATCGCATACAACATCTTGACGTTTCGGACGATCATTCACGCCCTCAACGAGACGATTTACTGCAAAAAAGAAACAACCCATCCGCATCGCCCACTCACTCTGGTAAAACTCCCATGTCGAAATATATGTGCTGCGCTGAGTTGGCCGGAGGAGGCGGCGGGGGCAGAAGCTGCCTCTGGTCCAGCGACCCCTGCTGTTGTTGCTGCTGTGGCGACGGCTGCAGTCCTTGCTTGACTGCGGACGACGACGAAGAACCGTCTAATGCTCCTATCTCTGTGATACCGCCTCCGCACACGGATTCCAGGAGGTCGTCTTGGAGGATCCTCACGTAAGAAGGCAACTCTTGGAGCGCGAAGTTACGAGCAACCATCTCAGCTCAGTGTTTTTTCCCCTGCCCCTCCGGCCGGAGGACGTCCAAATTTTTTTACGTCCCTTTGAGGGAGCGTTTATCCCGGCTAACCCATCGTTTGGCTTTCGAATATCACCGTGATCGAAGGGTGGGTGGGGAGAGGAGGAGGAGAAACGAATAATTTTCGTGCGCTTTCGCGGTTGCGTGGGAATCCGTCCTCTGGAGCGGCCGCAAAAAGACACCTATTCACCCGCTCCCACGATAGTCGGCGCGACACTGTTGAGGTGTCCCTCCCTCCGTTGACGTCCATCCTTCCCTCTAGCACTTCGCTCTCCCGTGGACGAAGCCTCCCCCCACCAAACCTCCTCCACCCCCCCCCCCTCCACACCTCTCCCATCCCTCTCCCCACACCTCCCCATCCTCCCCACACACACATCCCTCTCCACTCTACCACGGCACGGTTGGGAAGACGCGCGCAGGAGGTGACTAGCGGGTTAAAAGGATTTGAAGGCGGGATTATGGAGCGAGGAAGCCACGCCCACCTGTCGCAGGCAGTCGCGGGGGGGACTTGCCCCGCGCCCTTCCCCTTCTACTCCTCATACCTCCTTGGATGAAGGGTACGATGGGGAGGGTTGGAGCGGGGCCTTCCAACCTTCCCGCTTCTCCCCCGTCTTGCTCCCGCCATATAGCACCCCACGCGCCGCCCCCCCCCCACCATCGCCCTCGTTCCCTTCCCTTCCTCCAAAGCCATCGGAACTCTTGGGAATGGGGGTTGTTGCAGTTGTCACCGACCGGCCGTCTATCCGACACTCATCAGGTAGGTGAGGTCGGGTCGAGAGACAATTACGGGCAATCCTGAATCCGGGGAATTTTATTTCGGAGGAGCTCTCGACCAAAGGGGGAGGAGGGTTTTTTTCCAATTCATCTATGGTGTCTTCGCATTCGTGAAAGTGAAAAGGTTTATTTGCCGTGAAAATTTGGAAATTCGGTTCAAATTAAGGGCTCTCGTTCATTGACCCGCGGTTCGTTTCACGAAACTGGGGGTTTATTTTAACTGCCGCGGCCTCGAACTCAATGAAAATTTTCCGATTAATGAATGTATCCTGGAAATTGACCTGTTGGGAAACAGTTTCTTTGTTCTCGTTTGTTAATTTGGTTTTTTTTTTTCAAAGCAGCTTGCTTTTAATGTTCACGGAGTTCGCTGAGTTTTCAGCGCTCGGTCTAATAATATTTTAATACCACCTATTACCCATAAAATGTAATATATAATAAATAGGATTGCTCTTTATCTAGAATTCCGTGATGTGAGTGCATGCCTCAATGGATCTAATTGTAAGTCAGGGGTTTCCATAACGCGGCTAGCGTAGGGAATTTATACGGCCCGCGAAGTAAAATACTTTACAATATGGCGCAGTACGAACACAATTTAATTTCTTATAAACGATTTGTAAATAATTAAGGAATTTAAGAAATGTATTAAAACTTCCAAAATACCCGCAATTTATTTCTCACTCGCAACACTCTACGACGTCGGGGCGCAGAGGGGGGTTAATAAAATGGAATGCGATCTGCAGATTTGATGCGATGCCTTAATGCGGCCCGCGGATTTAGTGCGGTGCCACCATGTGGCTCGTGCAAGATTTGAGTTTGAGTTCCCTTAAATAATTTTAAGATTCAAATATTTAGCTTATTAAAAAGATACAAAACGCTCTGTTATTAAGACTTTTTTAAAAGTCTTAATGATTAATGACTGCTTGAAAAATGTTAAAATGCTCAATAAATCTTTCCAATCAGGAATGAAAATTGGACTCGCAGTACTCCTGGTGCTTGAAAACCGATGTGAATGTTCACGCACATCATTTTGTCTTTTGTTATTCAACATCGCAAGATGGTTTATAAAAAGTGAACACAACGTCAAAGTTCATAAACGAGAAAATAACTCGGGATGATTTGTTTGTCGAGTACAGCCGTTTTCATCTCTCTTCCCCATGAAAGCTTTAGATAAATACGTTTCTAAATTTTTAGGATAATTTCACATGAAAAAAGCGATTTTGTCGCTTAGTATGAGTAACTGTCGTTTACAACAATTTGAATCATTGGAATTATCCGAATATTTATATATATTCGTTCATAGAAGAATGGGAACGATACATTCCAATAAATGAAATTGGGTTATATACAATTGAGATAAAACTCAGAATTTTAATAAAATGTTGTATGAATTTAATTTTATGTTGTTTACCTAGTAACTCCATAGATGAATCGCAATTAGATTAATCGTAATCTCTTTGATAAAGAAATGTTACCGAACCTGATTATTTCTGCACTGCAGATCCGCAATACAAAAATTTATGGATAAGCAATTCATTTCGGCAACTGTTATGCAATACAAAAGACCGATCGGGACGAATGTTATGCTGTCTTGCGTAAACGTTATTTAAGGAAAGTCATTGAATTGAAACAGCTACCCTACCGTATGAACGGCATAATTCGACCGATTTTATTAATACTTAGATAAGCGAGGGAGTCGAACAACTATTTCCACATCCGATGAAAATTAATAAATATTTTATAATACAAATTGATTTGAATATATGTAGCGTTGCGAAAACCTGTGGAATTTTCATCAGGTACGAAAGAAGCAAAAATATTAAGATTTAAAAGTGAATACACAGAGGAACCACATATGCCTGTTTCATACCCTGAAACATAATTAAGTTAGCGAATTTCCCGATGAGGATCTTTTTACTAGACTTAGGAGGACAAAACATTTCATACGAAGTGATTCGGAAATGCATTCACAATTTAAAAATTTCCCTACATCACTTAAAGAATCAAGCGAACGTAATTAATTAAAAATTATATCCGTTAATTTGAAAATAAAAAAATTCTCACTCGAGAAGAATCCTTTATATCTATCTAAAAATCATATATATATTTTTTGATGATGGAAAAAATATTTTATCCCAGATTATATTTTTGTATATTTTCTTTGTTGTAAAAACTCAAATCCCTCTGTCAAATAGCTATTTGGTTCAATTATTCAAACTCATAATCGGTCAGTATCAATTATAAAAGCGTCGAGCACAAACGCCTGTACAAAGAAGGCCTACGAAGAAAACAAAAAATGTTTCCCTAATCATTGCGCCTCTTAAAGTAGAAAAAACATAACTCCACAAAAATGCCCCTTGTACCGAACGAGAATTTGCCATATTTGTACTCGATGATCAGAATTTAATAAATTGCCGAATAATCGTAATTAAGCTTTCATTACATTTAAAAAAAACTTATTCTCCAGAGACGACCCTAAGTATGGCGTATTTAACTCGATAATCCTAAGATCTTGAAGGACATTGGTCACCTTAGCTGCGGCAAAAAGACAGGGATAGACGGTGTAAACGACCACCGAGGCATTCCCCGGAGAAAGGAACTGTTTCTGGGTTTTTGAATCGTTGAATCGTTGATTCCTCGGTAATCCATTCAGCATCAGCGTCTCATGAAAATCACCGTGCACTTAATCTACCCCACACCCTCATCCACCTTATATTTTCACCCATGCAACTCTCTCTCCCTCGTCCTCCCCTTCCCTACCCATTTCCCACCGCACCTCCTCCCTCCCTTTCCTTCCCTAAGAAACCCCTTCCCTCCCACACCTCCCTCATATCTTATCTCCCATCCACCCCCACCCTCCCTTCTCATCCCCTCGGAGACGGCGGCGACCTTTTTTCCCCATCCACACGTCATCGTAAACCTCCTCCTTTCGTACACTTATAATACCAGCGACATCCAAGAGGAGGCAGCACTACCGCATTAACCCGCCGTTCTCTTTGTGTGTATGTTTGAGAAGAAGGAAGAGGGAAGTAAACGAAAAGGAAACAAAAGAAAGACGAAATGACTCGTCACTCGAAAGACATGGAGAGAGGATGCAAACGCCCTCTTACGAGGGCATTCGGTTCGAAATGACCGCCGCCTATTGCCTTCCTAATGGACGAGGGGACGTGCGATTCGATGAGATGGAAAAACGCCACATCCGGAGGTTGTTGGAGATTTAGATGCGGAGATAGAGTTTTGAAGTGCTGGAAAAACTGGAATCGGGAATGCTAGCGAGTCTCGGCGTCACCGTCAAAGGCTCTCTGGCATTGTGACGTCAATGTCTTACTTACAAATTACTAAGTATTATACTCGACGAGGAATCGAAGTTCCCACGGTCGTTTAATTCTATCAGATATTTCCGATACACAATGGGAAATAATTACTAAATTTTCCGCTTCGCCCATAATTATCTCTACTTTAAATAAAAATATACTCTTTAAAGTTTTATATCCAAACCTAAATTTCGCCTCTCAGATGCCATATGACTAACGCCGACTTCCTTTCCAGCACGTAAAAGAATGACTCAAAATATAAATAATTCTAAACATTCCAATTTCAAAGGAATTCAACAGCTTTTTGCAAGAAATTAAAAAACAATGAGCATTCCAGAGTAGACGATCATATAGATTTCTTTAAAAATAAGTGAAATAATTGATGCCTAAAAATATAACGGGTAATATTAGAAAAATACCGATGATACTCATGGCACACATTACCCACATATAATTTTAATGAGACCTGGGATGTGGGAATCTAGATTGCTGAGCGAGGAAGAGACATTTTGGAGGGTACGAGTGCTTAGTTTATAATCTTAGATAACTGGCAACGACACTCTATTTTTGCATAGAGAGAGGTTTGGAGAAGGGTGCTTGAAGGGTTTTGGAACCTAACCCTCCTTTCACTTTACACGGCACTTGTATACGACATCCATACATTAAAACGCCTTCGTCATTGTATGAATGAATCAGAACATTATTGCGTATGGCTTTACATTATCTCTTCTACGTGCCTAGCATCTCGGATTGCTTTCTGTGATCGCTTACGAATTCCAGAATTATCCGGCAATTAACAAGAGCTCCATTTCATATGGAGGCAGGATATGACACTTGCCACAAAACAAGACTACTTATACTCAGTTCATTTTTTAATATTTTCGTATTGAGCTTAGAAGTAGCCTTTATGCGGCTAGAATGAAGAAGTACCGTTTTAGCGATTTTGAGCAAACTAACATGTAAGAGTCTTGATCCTACATTCTCCAAGATAATTTCACCTTCTAAAAGAAAAACTTAATTTTCGTGATTTAAAATAATAATTTTATTAACTGTATATTTTTAAAATTATCATATACAACCCTTCATTTCTTGGCACGGGATATGATAAGCTGAAGCAAAAAATGTTCGGCAAGTATATATCTAGCAAACTAAAAGTAATAATGTAGCAAAAAAAGTTTAAGTTAACATCTGGCAACAGAGTATTCATGGCACGAACATTTTAAAGTGCAGCCATCAAGTCTTTTCTACTAGAATATTCACTACCAAACGTTTGTGCGAATATTTCAGGACCTAGAAAAATGAATATCTCTACTTTCTTTCGGCCATTGTACGCAAATTTTGCACTGTTAAAGCATCTATCAATCCTAAAACGAAGTAGTATATATATATATATATCGGTTGAGAGTATTAGTCCTAAATGGTAAATAATGTATCTAAACCAACTTTAAATAAAACATGCTCGTTGCGTTGTAATCGAAGGGAAATAGATTAATTTCGGCATGCGCACAAATTTCACCGATTATATAACCACGATGCAACACACGTTACTTTTCTTAATTCAATACATTTGTCCCCAATAGGGGAAATTCTAGCGGGTCAATTATTTGTAATTATTGTATTACTAATCTATCATAATTTAATAATTCAACAAGTATGGGGGTACACAGGTTTCCCGTGGTACAGAAGTGCTTTTAGACAAATTCGTCGTAGTAGGTATAATCGTATACTAATGTATTTGCTTTGAAATCAGAAAATTATTTTTCCTTATATTGTGGTAGCCCTGCTTTTTTGATCCGTTTTAAGCATATTCATTTCGTTTTCCCATTTTATACTCGCCCTACAAACGAAATTTCTTTTAAATCCGTTCAGCCAATACCTTCCAAATTCGTATGTAGTTACAGAAAAATTATAACCTTGATATTGTGGTAGCCCTGTTTAGTCAACCCGGTTTGAAATATGATATTTTGGTTATTTATTTATATGAAGATTATATAAGGTAACTCTACCCAATATGGCCTGTTCCTCAATATGGCCTAATCACCGCATCAAACGTATTTCGTGACAAAATTGATCGATGGTGGTTGCAGTATATCGGTAGACTGCTAACTACTGTGTTTATATGGAATTCTGCAGGGCGCGCTCAGTTGGCTGAATTTGCTGGAGTGATTTGTTTGAGACCAGCCTTTGTGGTTATGTGCATCTAATTTCAAGACGTTGGTTAAGTCATTGTTTGTACAGGTAAGACTTAATTAATTAATTAAATATGTTTTACTAGTCAAGTCTCCTCATTACAACCTATGTAGGCAATTTTGCCCATTCTGTGAGCCTTAAATAATGACAATGAATTTTTGAATGATTTTCGATCTCATTTTGTTGTTCATTTCTTTATTTAAATTAAATTTTGACCTCGTGCCTAAATCTTTGGTGGTACAATTTCACGATTTTGACCTGTGTAAAATTAGAATCTTGACTTTTATTCTTTCATTTTTTAGTTATTTTTGCCTACCGACAATTTATTGTAACAATTTTTGAGTAATCAAGCATTAGAATTTCGATACAAGTACTTGATAAATATTTGAGATTCTTGTTCTCTTATTTTTTAACAATAACCCAATAGGCCATATTGAGATAATATGTTCCCAATATGGCCTAACAGCAAGGTTTTGCAAAAAACGCTAATCAGTAATTCCATGTTGAAGCGTTATAGCTGTAACATTTTTTTTCTGTTTAACTAAATAAACTGTCAAAGAGTACATTATGTTAATTTCACTTTCAGCATTTGGGAAAGCTGCTTAAAAATTAATAAAGCTAAGTTAGGCCATATTGGGTAGAGTTACCTTATACTATATTTGGTTAAAATCCATGAAGTAAGTTCTAGAAATATGTGTAAAAGAAATATTATTTTACTTTTTACTGTGCTAGCCTTGCTCTTTAGCTCCGCTTTAAACATCTTGATTTCATTACAGTATTTTGTACAAATCTTACATAAAAAATTTAATTGAAATCCGTTAAGCCAATTCCTTAATTACTGACAGAGTTTAATTTGTAATTGTGGCACCGCTGTTTGGCTGATTTGGTTTAAATATGCTAATATGGTTTTGTATATATGTGTATATTATAAGTATTAAATTTTGTTAAAACTGACGAGGATAGTTCAACAAAAATATGTATAAAATAATTTATTTTATTCCTTGTATTGTTGCAACCCTGCTTTCTATATCTATACTAAAAAATCTTGATTGCGTTTCTTTATGTTGTACACCTCCTTCATACGAAATTTCGTTGAAATCGGTTCAGCCAATTCCTTCCAAATTCATAATTACCGAAAAGTTTAACTTTGCAATCGTGGTGCCCCTGCAGAGTCAATTCTTCCAAATATGTCATTTACGTAATTAAATGTGAATATTCTATGTACCAAATTTGGTTGAAATCGGTTCAGCCAATTCTTCCCTGATATATGCGTACGGACGGCCGGACGTACGGACATCACGAAGATAATAGTGTTTTTCAGCAATGACGAAAAGCACTAAAAATGAATTACTTATGGCACCGAACACAATGAACGATAAGGGTAATTTCTGTAGCAATAAATAATACTTCGTAGAATCAATGATCGGTTGATTGCCACTGATATAAATAAGAAAAATAAGCAACCTTGAATAAAAAATCGAAGGAAATAAGTTCTTATCCGAGTTATATCTCCAATAGTTATAACAAGGCTATGAAATTTGGTTTTTCATAAACTTGGTATGGTTATTGAATGCCACAGATCTAGTTCGGAGGTGGCCAACTTGCGGTGCGAGAAGGGATCTTTTGCGCCAAGAATATAGTTTGACAAAGGTAATATATCTGTTATACGTGTAATGCATTATAATACTTTAGCTAGAGTAATATATTGTTTTTAGGCGTTCTTTACCAGCGAAGCGGTAATAGCGGAACACCTTATGGGCACGTCTGGTCCGTCGGTCCATCCATCCGTCAGTCCGACCGTCGTAACTTTCATCTCCTAAACCAGTGGACGGATTTTAATTTAATTAGGTATGAGTGATCTCTATTAAAAATTATCGCCCAATTGTGATTTTCAACTGAATCCGTCAATTATAACTTCCACTTTACATAATTACTTCAATAAACTTATACTCGTATCTCGTTAAATGGCATCCGTCAAGCAACAATGAAATGTCCAACTTTTATCTCCCTAGCTCTTATATGATCTGTAAGGTATAGATTAAAAAATTTATTCGGATAGAGAAAAACATTTACTATAAGAAAGTCCGCGAGGCCACATAATTACGAGTTATAGTTTCGGAGATAAAAATTCGAGAAATTCCCGAGCAAAACATCGCATATTTAGTTAACATCGATCGCGAAGACGGCTCTCTCAGCGAGCAACTATTAAAAATCCATATATTTCTTCCCCATGCTCTTATATGATTTGTGAGGTATAGATTAAAAAATTTATTTGCATAAAGATCAACATTTACTAGTAGATAGTCCCCGAGACTATAGTTTTGGGGATAAAAATTCGAGAATCGCCTAATCTTTCGTTACCGTTCCATACGTATTTCTCATTAAGAACGCCTTTGAAATCTCTGTGTATTCCATTTATGGAATATACTTTTCCATCTTGTTTATTTGTGCGACACTCCAGATTATAATATTTAGACAATGTTCCACTCGAAAGAAAAAGATTGGCCACCTATTAATTATATCAAGTGAAGAAATATATGATATGTGTGGTCCACATGCAAAACCGTCTACATGGCCAATATCGCTACTTTAATGGGTTTGCATTATGTTCATAGGAGAGAATGAAAAAAAATATTTATAAATTGGATATTCCAATCGATAAATATACACACTAGACAAAAACACATTTTATTGGGATAACAACTGTGTCTATTAAAGAAATTAATATTCCGTATCAAACTTCGAGGAGGGTTTTATAGGAATAGAATAGTAACATTTTTCATAAGAAAAACGTTTGGTTTACACAAGGTTTAATTTAAGAAAATGGATGTGAACTTTTGGAAACCGAGTATGTCTTTCGTACGTATTGTTTTCTTATTTATTGACGAGTGAATTATCTAACATGCATCAAGAGGTTTCCGAGCACGAATGGTCCAGCTTCCTGAGTTTCCTACATCTAGCCTTAGCACTCGAGCAACAGGGGAGAAAGATTGCCCCGAGAAATGAACGCGGAAAATGATTGGATGGAGAAATCCGATGCGGGTGTAGCCGCAGTCACCTCAAGGGAGGAAAGTGTCCCCTCTTTCATAAACTTTGTTATTCGCACAAATTCCCTTCAGTAGCTTTATTTATAGCTCTAAAACTAAGCGACGGACAGCGATAAAAAATAACTTACTTTTTAAAGAAATATTTGCCTGCCATTTCTACTTTTAGCTGCGTAGTAAAGATAATTGTTCCATGTAGTTCATAACATTTGTGGAGATTTTTAATGTGGAAACGAGTGTAAAATGCATTTATGGAACGGATATAAAAATAGTATTTCAAAGAGAAATACAATGAAAGATAGTGTTTAAAACAAAGTATGTTTCTGAAATTGATTGTAGAATCAATTTTTAAAATTGCCAATTATTGACTATAAACACTGCGAAAATCGTCTTTCTGCGCTTATTATGCTACTTAACTAGACAATTAAGTGTGAGCGACTTACGAATGCTACCGTAGTCATGGGGATATACAGTAGATATACTGTAGATATCACAGAACTTTATGGGACTATAAGCTCTCAAATCCAACAACAAAAATATTCCTGTTACCAAAAGAATAAGACAGCTCATTAACAGCAGCAGGATCCAAGAGGGGAGGCGTTCACCCCCTCCCCTCCTTGGACGACTCCATTGCCCTACAATGGATGTGCATTCTTGAATTCATTCCGCGCAAAATTCCTCGTTTCTACACCGAAGATTAAGTCTGTATGGCAAGGGAGAGAAAGATTCTGATGAGGGTAGGGATTTCCAAAATGAGCGGTCTTCGGCAGAGGCGGAATCAAGAGGGGGAGGGGCAATTGGGGAGATCGTCCCCTCTCTCTTGGGAAGTTTCTGAATCCGCCCCTGACCAATATACAATAACTCATTAAATCAATATTTCTCATCGATTTTAGAAAACACTCCTCGTAGTCAGATATCTTCGGCCCTAGAGCTTATTTTAATTGATATTTTATCATACTAGTTATCAATTTCAAAACTTCATCTAAGGGCATGGAGTGATATACGTTGAAAGGCAAAGAAAAAACGTACTATTACAGTGTACTCTCGATCATTCCTGTGCGGATTTTCCTGTTTTCGGATTTTCCGGGCATGATTTTTTCTTTACAGTGTACTGTAGGGGATGGAGGTGGGAGACAACGCACGATCCTCAGTTTGTCTAGCCGCGATATCGTAATTTTTTATACGTACATAGTCTTTGGTATATAATAAATTAATTATATAATAATTAATCCACTATTAATAAATAATAATTATTAATTATAACAAAATTTATAATTTTTAGGTGCGCCCCAGGAAAACGACTGAAAAACGGAAGAAAGTTGTGCTCACTATAAAACAAAAGCTTCAGTTAATTGAAAAATTTGAAAAGGGGGGATCTGCAGCAAAGCTTGCGGAAGAATATTGCATTGGTATTGAAACTGTTCGCGACATAAAAACAAAAAGAAGTTGGAGGAATTTGCAAGAGACTGTAATAGCGGTGCTGGTCCTTCCAAACGAAAAAGCATGAAAAGGTCATCTTATGAAGAATTAGATTTCGCCCTACTTTAGTGGTTAAACAAAAAACGAGCGGAAGGAATGCCCGTCTCTGGTCCAATGTGTACGCATAAAGCCAAAATATTTCGTGAAGCATTGGGATTAGAAGGAAGGTTCTCTGCCTCATCTGGGTGGCTGACCAGATTTAAGCAACGACATGGTATTCGTGAACTTATTGTGCAAGGGGAACTACTCAGTGCTTCTGTTGCAGCAGCTGATGCATTTCGCATAGAATTTCAGAAATATGTGGAGGAAGAGAACTTGCAGCCTGATCAAATCTATAATGCAGACGAAACCGGGCTACATTGGAAAGGCTTTCCTACAAAAACACTCGCTCTCGTAAAAGAAAAATCTGCTCCAGGACATAAGTCGTATAAATAACGTTTGACAGTCAAGTGTTGTGGGAATGCGTCTGGAAACCATAAAACCACACTTCTGGTGATTGGAAAAGCAAAAGACCAAGATCATTTAAGGGCACTGAAGGTAAAAATCTTCCTGTGCATTATTATAACCAGAAAGAAGTATTGATGAATAAAGAATTTTTTGAAGATTGGTTAAAAAAGAAATGAGCCCCAGAAGTTTGGTTGTTTTTGAAAAATAAAGGAATGCCACAAAAAGCAGTATTGCTGTTAGACAATGCTGCATCACACCCAAATGAAAGCGTACTGAAATCAGACGATGGTCTTACGGTAAAATTTTGCTCCCGAATGTTACATCCATAATTCAGCCCATGGATCAAGGCGTTATTTCATCAATGAAACGACACTATCCCGCTGGCCTTCTCAAAACTATTGGTGATGAAGATGAAAACTTGATAGCACTTTGGAAAAAAATGACAATACTGGATGCTATATGCGGTGTCTGCGGCGTGGTTCAATGTAAAACCAGTAACACTTGTTCGATCATGGAGGAAAATTCTTCTAAATATTGAAGATGACTTCTCGGGTTCTAACGAAGAAAGAGCAAGCAAAATGCCTGAGATAATCAATATAGTGAAAAATTTAGGTTTTGAAAATGTCGACAAAGAAAACCTCGATGAGTGGCTGCAAAGTGATTCGCGTGAACAAAGATTTCAATTTATGAGTGATGCAGATATCGTTACTGCTACTAAGAAACAATCAGAAGATGAAGAAATTATTAAGCGCATCAATCACAGCACAGCACTAAAATGTGCTGACAGTTTGAATATAATAATATTATAGCTGTTAGGAAAATTCGAATTGACATTAGGAAATATATTTGGGTTTCTCGCAAACAAACAAAAATCACAGATTATATACGTAAACAATAAGTATGAATATAGCCAATAAATTTTAGAACAATTTTTTGTTAAGACACAAAGTATATGTTTCGGATTATCCGTGTTTTCAATTATCCGTGCGCCCTCTCCCCTCCATTAACCCGGATAATCGAGAGTACACTGTATTACTCTATCCAACCCGTAGGTAAATTCGCAGCGGCTATTGCAAACTTCATGCTAAATTATTCTACCAAAGATATCAAATATGCTGTAAAAAACCACCGATTCATAAGGTAAAAGCAGCAAAAATTCGTTACACTATTCTTCATTATTTTTTTGCAAGATTAATAATAGTGTCACCGAGGGTTGTACCGTCCTAGAGAATAAAAACATTACGACGGAAGCGGGGTATTTATTCTGCTGTTTTCCATGCCTTCACTTCGTCCGCATATATTTAACGCTTAGCGCATATTTCACAAATTATAGCCTAGCTACGCAGTTCATTGTTTACGGCGCAATAAGAGAAATGGCCGCTACGACGTCGCGGTGGAAGTAGTAGTCCTCGCTTCGAAAAAACGCCACGCTACCGCGACTACGACCGCATGTCCCTCAGAAACATTCCCGTTGCCCAGATCCTCTTCCACGAAGTCCACTTAAGAAGGGTGATCTCGCTGCTTCCAACATTTCTTTCACTCGGCCCTCCAGCGAAATAGGAGACTTATTGGAATCTCCTCCCCCTCCACTCCTCCTCTTCTCTCCCACGCATCCTCTTCCGGGAGAGCAAACCTCATATCCGCAGAGATACGGCATCGAGTGTAGGTAACTATTCCACGTGTATAACACATAAAAGCGTAGCTCAGCTGTTTTTTGTCCACTTCTGAGTTTGTCAAAGACGCAATAACGTGGTTTAGCAAACAAAACTAAGTTGGCCGTTGTCGGCAAAACCCAGAGGAATGGGACACATCGGAAGGCGACATGTTGAAATAAGCCTAAAAAGCCTTCACCTCGCGGGAATGGATCTAAAGATTTTTTTAATGCTCGGTTTAAAAAATAATATTTAACTACATGTCTTGATAAGAGCAGTTTCGAAAAGTTATTTTCAGCTTAGCGAGAGTAAATGCGAGGCGCGGAGCGTGTGGAGGGTGGGGTTGGCTCGCGAAGGGGAAGGATCCATAGTAAATAATTCTCATTTAAAACTTTCAGACCAAACTGAAAATTAGAGCCGATTAAATGCTTCACAGAATTCATTCGATAATCTAACAAGAATATTTAATGATTTACAGCTCCGTCCGAAGATATTTATTCATATTTAAGGAAGCATCAAATAAGTGATGCTAACATTCCTCAACGCGTCTTCGCGTGGTCACCCCGGCCAGCTTTTACGTTAATATCCTCGCCGTGCAGGCATTTATTTTTTTTATCTACGTAAAGCTGTGTTTTCTACTGAGTGACCTCACTTCCTTTATCATGCTGTATATACATTAAAAAAAGATGTAGGTGGATCGCTCCGACGCGATGAAAGCCTTCTGGTGTTTAGGCATATTTGGTAACTTATGAAAATAAATATTCCGGTAAACTTTAAAGAGAGCTTCAGTGAGAAATAATTTTTCACAATGCATTCCAAAGCCTATTCGTCATTATTGCGTGATGATAGCACGTTAGGGGAAAGAAATGCGTCATTGACTAAAAGCGTGGCCAGGTTTACCTAAGAAGAATGTTGATCTTATAATCATTAGGTTTTCTATCAGGATAACATAAACCAATCTGCCATATCCATGCCCTTCCTCTTCATCTTCGCATAAGCATCATCCTTATAATTAGGCTTGGTAGGATTCGATTTAAATCAATAAATGTCGAAAAACATCGAATTCGTCAACATTTCAAAATCGACGAAAATGAATTGTCGTCGATAAGTGTCGATTTTTCATTACTAAATTTTCTATGAAACTATTCGTCAGAATATTTAAATTTGCTTTATCACACTCAAATTTAATATATTTTAACGCCAAACATCCTAAACTAAAGAGAAAATCGGCATTTGTAATGCCAGGGCGCCACATTCAATTCGGCATTCCATACCCTTTCTAAGATCCCTTATGCCTTTAGGATCTATACTGGCATGACACGGGTACGGGACAAAACAATATGATCGGTTAATTGCACTCTGTCATTAATCTCAACCGCATGTGATAATCCCTACATGCCTTTGTTCGATATGATCAGCCTCCATAGTCAATTTACTTAAAATCTTATGACTTCTGCCGACAATCTCCAAGATGCGAAAAGAAAGATTTTCCCAAAATGACTTAATACTGATCGCCAAATATCCCTACAGCAGGTCTCGAAAGTATGGATAAATAAACCCTACTCGCTTGACAAAATTCACTCGCCCATAACTCATTTCGTGTTTGGTTAGGTTGGAACCTACTACTACGAGTATATTTTTGGAGCCCTACACTATAGTATTTCAAAAACAGTCATAAAATTTCTATTCTTGGTAACCATATCCACAATTCATTCTCCGAGTCAGAGAGTCCCATGCTTTTTTCTTATTGCAATTCTGTAGCACAGTTCAAAGCTCGTACTCTGGGCTTTTTTGTACACTCATCATCGTTTGTCACTCAACAAGATAAGATTTTTTCTTCAAAATATTTATATATGTATTTGGTTGTGCATTATATTAACGTCACATTAATTTTGTTATTAAATGGTCCGGATTTCTTCAATAAGAGGCGCGATTTAACGAGTAAAATTTACTTGTGATTTATTCCGAAAAATTAGCTGTTCCGGGTTGGTGGGCGAAGCCAAAACAAAACACATTCACCGAAGTTTAGAGGTTAACAAATAATCCGGCATGCGAGAAGTCTTATTCTCATATATAAAGTTTTAATAACATTTGATTGGAAGAATCACATTTATGTAATTCATAAAAATCGATAAAATGTATTAAAATAAACGTTGATATTCGTCCTCGATTTTTAGGAAAAAACGATATTAGTGGTCACTTTTAAAGAAGTATAAACGTCGAAAACTACCAAGCCTAATAAAATGTAATAAAATAAACGTCGATATTCGCCGCCGATTTTTAGAAAAAATAAACGCCGATTTTAATCGTAGAATTTTAAGAAAAATAAAGGTCGAAACCTATCAAGCCTACTTATAATGAATCTATGATTCCTTTTCTCTTCCTTCCTCTTTTCTCTCTCTTATTATCCTCTCTTCCATGTCTACTTTCTTTCTCAGATTTCTGTCCAAAAGGTACATGTTCTTTGATCTAAACAATTCGAACAATTAAGTACGCCTCTAGGCTAAGAGTATTGGAATCGATCGGACAGCCGTGTGAACTGTTGTGGGATTTCGGGCGGCGGAAATAGTATATGGGAAGCAGTGATAAATTGAGAAGGAAATAGATTCTTGTAGGCACAGACAAAAAATTTGCGAATTTCTAAGAATTATAATGGTTTCAGTATAGGACTGCTTAAAGGAGAAAAATATCTTATGTATCGCGAGAAAAATTTAAAAATAAAGAGAATTTTGTAGTTCTGGTAACATGAAGAACTACTTTGAGATGCTTAGACCGTAAAAGGCTGCTGCTGAAATTTAATTATGTGCGTCTACGGCAACTACTTCTCATGCGAACGGAAAAAAATAACAACTCACCGATGAGTCGCTTCGCCTGACACGGGCTATACGGTTCGATTCTCCGGCATGGCGAGTCAGCTTTTAACGTGTTAACTAATTTACTTAAAATATAATCAAGAGTAACCAGAAATCATCATATTATAATGCATGAAAAAAAGTTTTGCCACCGTTTTTTATTACACCCGACTCTCGTATAACACGAGGTTCTGTTCTGAAAAAGTGCCGTATAATGTGAATCAGTGTTATGTGAACTTGGCTTTATATAGTGAAAGTAAGTTTACGTTTCATTCCCCTTCAGGGACCCTCCTGCAGACCATATTTCCCATATCTCTCTCTGATGCACTTATATCTACAAATAGAGTATTGTTACCGATTATCTAAGCATATAAACAACATAAACTCTTCTAGATGCCTCTTACTCGCTCATCAATCTGGAATCCCACATGGAAAGCCAGACCAAACCGGAGTAATGTGTACCATAATACGAAGTTTCGACATTAAAAAAAACCTTGTTATAGCGAATCCGTGCTACAAGAACCGATGTTATGTGGGAGGGGAGCAGGTGTATTTAAAATCTATAATTCACATTCACGAACCACCCCCGAAATAGAATAACAGCCGTGGACCATTATCAGTAGCGTTTTTGTGGTCAAAGCCCATTTATCAGTTTCCAAATAATGGTCCGAGGACCACAGTTTGAGAATATCTACTATTCCAGAATATGCACTTAAACATCGAAAATTGAAAAATTGGATACTTGTCTTAGGTATCTCGCACAGCCACGAAAATATTATTAAAAAATTACTCGTTTTGGCTATTGGAGAAACCTAATAAAAGTTCTTAATTTTCAATTTTTTATACATATTTTGGAATTTATTTTCAGCCATAAGACGAGCTTGATAATTCTCTACTGCAGTGGTTCCCAAACGATAATGAATGACGAGAGAGAATGACTACTTTGCTATCGGCTGCAAAACTGAAGCTGAAGGATATTAATCAAATTTCAGGAGGCACAGGGGACACGAGTCATCTTTTATTTTACTAACTCAATAAACTCGATAACCTTTCCATCGAAATTAAGAAGACAATAGAAAATGCGATGCGATCGGCTCCATGCATCTTTAGAGAAACAAAAATCTACCCATCGTCCGTTTTTACGGATACGTAATTTTCCAATTAACTGAAAGAATGCGCATCCAAATATTCTAACAAAAAAGGGGCGAAAATTTAAGTGTTGATGAGGGAGGGAGAGGAGATGACGAGCAGGAACGAGAGGAAAGAGAGAACCGAAGCCATAACAACCCAGTAATGCCTTGCCTTGAAAAGCGCCACCTACCTCGGTCACGTGACTTGGCCGCGACATGAGGTGTGACGTCATGAGGTCCTTCGCACGCGTCCTGGAAAAGGAGAGAAAAAATCTGTTACAGAGAGTGGGTCACATCAGATTATCTTTTGAATAAAAAACTTTCGCCTCTTTCACTCTCGCCACGTCTCCGACCGTTCATTTTTTTTACAAGTACAAGCGCATGCGAGGCTTCCAAGCATATAGAGATAAAGAGGGAGCACAAGCGTTTTAACCCCTCTCGAATGTGACTGTGGAATCTTTTGCGTCACGATTGGGTCGTTTGTGCGGTGCGACTGTTGCATCCCATCTGTCAAGGGCGTCACCTCCCCTTTCTTCCCTCCCGTAGCGACATGCTCTCCCCGCTACCACGCGGCGGTGCATCCCGTCCCATCAGACGGTGAGGGCATTTCCGCAAACTCACTACCGACTCATCGTCATCAGATAAGTTCTAGAATGGCGTAAGACTTGCCGTCTGAGGATTTCGACCGGCCCGACACCAGCTAAAAACACAACGTTTGATGTCGATCGTCAATGAATTCTGAATGTCATTATAGGCATGATCGTGTAAAATATATATAAACGATCAAATCATCGCATATTGGGGAACTGAACACTAGCCTGTATAGACACAATTATTATTACCAGGTAAAAGGTTGAGTAACGTCGCATTCAAGTATATGGTGGCCATATATGTGTTGGTTATAACCTGAGCAATTCTGGTCCAAATCCAGGAGATTTCCTACGTCCAGGATAGATTTAAATGCGATGGGATATAGAATCAGAATCTGTGTATACACCATACATACGACTTAAAATTATTACCTACTTTGCAACTCTACTGAGTAGATAAAATATAACAGCAAGATGGAATAGTATACTCCATAAATGGAATACACGGAGATTTCAAAGGCGTTCTTAATGGGAAATACGTATGGAACGGTAACGAAAGATTAGGCGATTTTCGAATTTTTATCCCAGAAACTATAGTCTCGGGGACTATCTTGTAGTAGATGTTGTTCTCTATCCAAATAATTTTTTTAATCTATACCTCACAGATAATATAAGAGAATGGAAGCGAAATATATGGATCTTTAATTGTTGTTTGCTGAGAGAACCGTCTTCGCGATCGATGTAAACAAAATATGCTGTTTTGCTCGGGATTTTCTCCAATTTTTATCCCCGAAACTAAAAGTCGTAATTATGTGGTCTCTGGACCATCTTGTAGTAAATGCTGCTCTCTATCCGAATAAATGCTTTAATCTATACACCGCAGATCGTATAAGAGAATGGGAGAGACATATATGGATTTTTAATTGTTGTTTGCTGAGAGAACTGTCTTAGCGATTGATGTAGACAAAATATGAGATGTTTTGCTCGGGATTTTCTCGAATTTTTATTTCCGAAACCATAACTCGTAATTGCGTGGCCTCGCAGACTTCCTTGTAGTAAATGTTGTTCTATATCCAAATAATTTTTTAAATCTATATCTTACAGATCATATAAGAGCTAGAGAGATAAAAGTTTAATATTTCATTGTTGCTTGACGGATGCCATTTAACGAGATACGAGTATAAGTTTATTGAAGTAATTATCTAAAGTGAAGGTTCTAATTGACGGATTCAGTTGAAAATCACAATTGAGCGATACATTTTAATAAAGATCACTCATACCTAATTAAATTAAAGTCCGTCAAGCGGTTTAGGAGATGAAAGTTACGAAGGACGGACGGACGGGCCAGACGTGCCCATAAGGAGTTCCGCTATTACCGCTTCGCTGATAAAGAACGCCTAAAAATATATTCGCCGTTATTCAATTTTTAGTCGCCATTGGCGAACGGGCGCATGAGTTTTCGTTTTAAAGTGAAAATGTTAATAGGAGTATTGCATCTGGCAATTGCAACTGGCAAAACCTTTATCGTAAGATTATAACATATATAATATGCAACGATTCATGTAAACAAAACTAAGAGCATACTTTATTCTATGTAAGATTCATTATTCAATAAAAAAGAAATATTTATTTTCATATATTGTCATATTAGGCAACAGTTTGGTAGCGCGAGAAGTATAATTAAGGATAACTGTTAAAAATATCAAATGCGAATGAGGTTGAATATAAATCTAGTTACAACAAATATGTTTTTTTCAGAAATTGTAAATCGCCGTCTTCGAAAGATAGACTACAAAATGGGTTCGATCACTTGAGTGAATCGGAATGCAAAGTTAATAGCTTTACTGGCCGTTTGTGAGGAGTCCGTCTACTGCGATGCTCCTCGTAAACATGATGTCAAGGATTAAGATTTTTCTGCTGTGCGCGGAATTGAAATTGACAGAAAAACACGCTCCGCTGTTTAAGATTGTCATTCGTTTAATGAAAGTTCTACTAAAGGGAGGAAACAATTGGTCGAAGAATAAACGTTGGGGGTGTGGGGAAGGGGTGGAAACCCTCTCAATGAACGATGGCATATGATGTAATAGGAAAACAATCGAAATAGGTACTTTTCCCTATAATACGAAAATTTTCAAGTGAATCAATTCTGTTTTGAAAATAAACCATTTCGTGATTAATTCAAGGACCATACTATCTAAAAAAATGTTTTTACTTTCTCCATATACGAAGCATAGAGAAAATATTGTTATACGTTGAGTCCTCAGAGGGTAAAAAAGAACACGATCTTCGTTCCGAGGCTTACGAAATGCGTTAGTAAGCGTTCTTCATATTTAACATGATAGCATGGAATATAACGTATCGCAGCCAAGTTCTCTAGAAGTTTTCTACGTCAGAGCACATGAAAGACGCAGTCTCAGATATAAAATGAATCATCACATGCAATAAGTTTTCTGTTTGGCAGAGAAAAAGGAGTTTATCGAATTGTATGATCACTTAAAATGAAGCGCTGTATTGTACAAATCAAATCTTTACGTATGAAGGCTTAAAGAAAAATTTTAGCAAAAAGTAATTATCCAAAGTAAACTTATATGTAAATAATAATATAATGATATTGTGAGCCTTGGTAGATAGGTGGTTAGCGTGTCTGGCTCCCTATGTCGCAAGTTCGAATCATACCGAAGGCATGGTTGCATGAGATCGTCTTTGTCATAGTTATTAAGCTCATTCAGTGGCACAGCCAGAAATTTAGTTTGGAGAGAGGAGGACAAATTCTCCAACACATTAGTATCTGAGCACTTGTTTATCGATTTATCTGCAAGAACCTTCATATAATGATAGAAGCTAATGAATAAAGGTACTGATTCTAATTTGGATAACTTCGAGCCACCTTATTTCCATCTGACGTTCGCATACTCTTTGCTTTTGTTACGATTATCTCCGATCTTGGGGAGGGGGGGGTGGGGCAAATACTCGTTTGTCACCCTCCTGACTACCGCGCTCATTGTAAAACGCCTGTAACTACTATTTAACAGTCATTTTACAGAAACAAATTAATGGAAGTAATTACGAAATTCAAGACTACGCACTGAAAAGTCTTTATACTAATTCAGTATCCATCCACATAGGAATCTGAATAATTTAAAAGACAGTTTTATTTTATCAGAATAGTTTCCAATGTTCGATTACTTTTGCAAAATATATATATTGAATCTTAAGTATTGTTTTTGTGATAAATTATTTATTATTGTAAGTATATAGTTAGGTAACATCTTAAAAAATTATGATCGTCAAGCTTGTTAAATGTTAAAAATGTATAAGAATTGAGTGAAAATTAAAAATCACATTAATTATTTCACGCATGAATTTAAATTTTGCCTATGGAGAAACAGTAAGATCCTAACCATCCATAATAAATGTTGAAAGATTATAGAGAAAGGAAACAATCCCTATGCCGTAATTTAATAAATAGTGTGTCGCAAAAAGGTAGAGCGCGAGGAAAAATAAAAGGAAGATTAAATAAAAATAAAGAAAAGAAATTAACAGTCACAGCTTTCAGGAAGCCCAGGACACCACTTCAAACACACACTCCAACATAACTTATGGACGCAAAAACATACACGCAACTGACACACGGTTGAAAAGTAAAAACCAAGGAAAATATGAAAATAAGAAATAAAAATTAAATTAAATAATAAAAAACAAGAGAGGTATGCAGCAAACACTCTTAGACATTAAAAAACGTGCAATGTTTAGTGGGTTTGCTGCTATTTCTCTCTTTTTTTATTATTTAATTTAATTTTTATTTATTATTTTCATATTTTCCTTGGTTTTAATTTTTCAATCGTGTGCGTGTCAGTCGCGAGTATTGCATGTATTTGCGTCCATACGCTGTGTTTAGGTTAGGAGGCGATTTACTTTTGACCATTTATTAAATTACGGCATAGGAGTTGTTTCCATTCTTTATAGATCAAAATAACATCAAGACGAAAAATTTTGGTCATTGGTATACTTGGAGCACAAAATTTCATGTTAGGATGAAGCAAACGATCTACCTAGATATTGTTAAAAAATGCGTGTTCGAAAGCACACACCAAGTTGAATTCCCGATGACTTCCTTGACGAGAGAATCACCTTGTCGCCCGCAAAGAAATAACTACCGGCTCGCAAGAAACGCAAATGACGCAATAAATAATTGGCTCCTTATTCTAAGAAGAGAAAACTCTTACGGATAAGGACACCCGGCAAAAAAATAAAAGATGGCTGCCTCACAGCGTACCAATTAAAATGAGAAAAAACTCACGGAAAGGGCGACTTAATGGGATCGGCGAACGACAAAAATTAGACGTCGTCCAGAGAAATAACGAGCTGAGATCTTGCAAGCGTAAGTAAGGATGGCTTGGGAGGGACGGTTGGGGAGGGCGAAAAAGAGTTAACAGCGACGGAAGGTGGTGCGCGGCGTGTCTGTTAGGGGAGGAGATTGGGGAGGGAGGGAGAAGGTGGATTTAAAGGGTTTATTGAGGGAGCGGATAAGTGGGGAGGAAAGGTTATCCGGAGGGAGATGGTTGGGGAAGCAACGGGAAAGGATGGCAAACGCATTGATGGGCTGCCTGCTGTGGAAACTGAGCTGTCATGAACTGAGCCCTATTTGCTAAGAGAGTAGTACTCGTTGGATAATAGTCATGTACTGGCACCACGAAGGGACGGGCGAGGAGCCGATTGGCGGGCCTAAAGCAGGGGTGCGCGACCCTTTTTTACGTGGCTGGACGCATTCTTAGATGTAAGTGCCTCGGCAGGCTGAATAAGAATTTACATCGGAACTTATCATGGGTGATTTAAAATACGAAAATTGAGTAATAATTCACTGAATAAAGCCTTAATTTTGCTTAATTCAGTTTTCAGGAAATAAAACATATCACTTTGAAAAATTACAGTGTATTTACGAAAACACGACCTTACCTGATTATGTTGTTACGTTGAAACCTATGTCGTTTTTTCTTAAATACAGCAGAGTTTTTCAAGGTGATTTGTTTTATTTTCTTTCAAACATTAGACATTTGTTAGCGTTAAAACTTCGCCAGGCAAGGGTTTATGGCAACATTTTCAATTAAAATATACAAAATTGTCTGAAATAAACATCACAAACAAAATTTTCATCATAACTTCGCGAGCCGCATAAAATGCTGTCGTGGACCCGATGCAGCCTGCCTCTGGTCTAAAATGTTTACGATGGCATCGCAAAAAGCGTCGAGTTCGAGTTTCTAGCGGAATAATCGCTCATGCTACGTTCGATATTTTAAAGCCTTTATTTGGTAGCGTTTCTCTCAAACAACATTATTTGAATGAAATCGACCGAGGAAGCATTAACCTTGTGGAATTGCATTTTATAATATTGAATTCTCAAACTCAGTACAAATAATTCCACTAAATACACAGAAAAATATATTTAAAAAATATAAATTTCTCGAATCTTCACCTCCAGACTAACACTCCTATGTCTCCTCTTTCCTATGTCTCTCGTTCTGGTAAGGACTAGTTAGTACGTAGCTTCTTCACTATCATACATTTTAATATTAGCAAAATTAGCAAATTAGCCCCGGCCGCACGTAAAACTGCGGGCATTCAAGACTAGATACAGCGCTTGGTAAAACGGCGTAGAATTTATTAACCGCGGACAATAAAAACCGTGGTCGACACAATCGCGGTTGGCGAGGAACTAATATACGACCACGATTTCGTTTCTTAAGAGTCGTAATATGGTAGAATCGTAAGCCTGCGAAAAATATATCGAGAGAAGATGGATGAGGGTAAAAAATGGGAGGGGAAGGTGAACAGTGAGTCGGAAGAGGTGCACTCTCCCCCGCCGATGCTATTTTGTATCCGTTAAGCTTCAGGTTGATTAATCCGTAATCCGTAAGAAAAATTCCTCAAACCTCTTTCTATTGGTCGATCACTTTCCCCCCTTTCCCACATCATTCTTCTCTCCTTATAATGCTCGCTGACTTACGACTCATGGTTGTATAAAATGATCTAAGGAATTCGGCTCAATTTTCTGGTAAATAATAAACATATTTGGCAATGAATGAAAGCTATATTTTTTATTGATAAATGTGGTCGTGTAATTTTGTTTTTGTGTACATAGTTAAGTTTTTTACTAATTTACACTACATAACATTATTTTACGTATAACGAAAACTTAAGATGATCTTATGGCTAATTCCCTCGGTATTAAATCAAAACACGGCAAAAATATGCCACGTGCGGCAATCCCATGCGCAACGGGTGCGTTAATTTTTTGGAAAAGGCGTTGGGAAAAACCGCGTTGCGCAAACTTAATACCTCGTGGAAAAAATCACGATTTCGCATTGCTTTCTCACGTCACAAACATACCAAAATGCAGTGCGCGGCCAATTCAGGACCGCTTATGATTAAATTTTGTACTTGTGAAAATAAGTGTCACATTTATTCAATCGCGTGTGATCAAATTCCCATTTGGAAAACCTGCGTTGGACAAGGGTTCACTCAACTTGTAGAATTGGATATAAAACTATGAATAGGATAATGAAACCGAGAAAAAGTAAAAGAAAAAGCATGTTACTAGAGGGAAACGCCGCCAAATAAAGAGACAGTTCAGGTTTCTAACATTCAATAAGGCAGCAGTGCACAATTTCTCCTCCATCTTCTCTCCTGCTTATTTTTTTTCATATACAAGCGAATTTTGATAGTTTTAACTTGATAAAAATATTCGCTGAATAATAAGTTACTGCGATACTTAGGTTTACTACATAAACCTCTTCACTATTCAAGGAACTAAAACAATTCTGCGATCTCTATTAAGAACATAACCACTTCAGGCTGAAAAGGCTTAAAAAATTAAAATCCACGATAAATAAATGAGTTAATTTAAACAGTAAAAAACATTTGATCGGCCTCAGTAGAGTTTTGGTTAGCGTGTTCCATTCTTAATGCTAGATTCGCGAGCTCAAATCCAACCTAGGGCATGGTCCTATGTATCCTCTCCTTTGTCATCGTTGAAGCGTTCACTTTTTGTGGTTTATTAGCTCGTTGAAACTAAATAAATAAGATTTCAGTTTTTAAATGAAACTTCAACAACGCTTGATTTGGCCTTCGGGTGCTATATAAATAGACGTCCACGACGAACACCGGAAATACTACACTCGAGGGGCAGCGACTTTAAAATATTCTAGATACCCAAGTTTTTCGAACTGTGATGAGCATTCAATGCTTTACTTGGAAACCAAAGTAATACCAACACATAGTAATTTCGTGGAAGTAAACATCTAAGGCACAAACAATATTTATCATCCTGAGTAAATTTTGTCTTCGTTGTCTTTAAGTCTTGCTTTGGAAATAAAACAAGATTTTTGTCACCACGATCTGATTCCACCCCCAAAATTTCACGGCCTTTGGCCCAAATTATATTTTTTTCCAGAGAAAAGCAAATGATGCACTAAATTGTCGAGGAATATATTTCAATTTTTTATAGTTCAATCTAAATTATTTTTATCGCAATTCTGCTCTACTAAAGTTACAATCGACAAAAATTTACCAATTTTATTGCAATTCTGTTTTACAAAAGTTACAATCGACAAAAATTACCAATAAAAAGTGAAACAAGAAAAATGATGCGCTAAATGTTACCTTGAAGTTACAAAGTGACACAGAGCAATGGTTTTTAAACTTTCAATTGCCGCGGCCCCCTTTGAATTGAAAAAATAAGAAACTTTAATACAAATATCTTCATTTTATATAACTATTAACAATTTCTATAACATCGTATTTCCTAAAATTCTGATAAAATTTCATTAACCGTGAAAATTTTATTTTTTTGGCACTTCACCTTACATCAAAAATAATATTGCTATCCCCAGGTGGGTCGCGGCCCCTAGTTTGAGAAACTCTGGCATAGAGCAATGGTTCTAAATCGATGTGTCTCGAAGAACCGGGAGGTGTGTTGCCAAAACTTTTAATAACGACTTGTTGAAAATAGAGTAAATGTTGTTAAGCAGAGTTTGTTTTTTTTCTTGCGTGATTTTTAACAGCAATGAAAACAGTGCTTAGGCCTAAACTCTTGATTATTACACACTTCTCCTTTTTTAGTTCGGCGGATTGCAGTGTGCAGTATGTCGCGTACGTGAGCATCGACCGTCATGTGTCGCGACGGAAAAAATATTTAGAACCGCTGGCATAGAGAGTTAAAATTACGGTATAGCATCGCTAACTCGAACCTTAGGGTACCAAAGGAAAGCTTCGATTGATTGAATCTTCGAATCATGGAACTAAATTTTAATGCATAATAATACGAACGGGAAAGATATGTATTTCGACTCATCGAAAATTCAGGTTATATACCTTCGAGTTCGACGTTCAACTGCATTACCAAATAGGATTAAACAATTAATAAAGTCAGAGCTTCAGCCATTTCCTTTTATGTTCAACAAAGACAAGAGCAAAGTCGCAATGATTTGTTCTCATTCATGCAATCCCTGAAAGGTAACAATTTTCCAAGATCGGTACATAAGAAAGATTATTTGATAAAGGTACAAATAGAAAATTTTGAGTTTATATTAATCTCTATTCATTGGATGAGCATAGTAAAGTCATCCACCATTGAAATTTCTATCCTCTAGCGGAAATAACTTTGTAGAAACGCCTTTCAAAGTTAGACATCTTCCAAATAAAAACATAAATCTTTCAGGAGATTCTTCTGCCTGAGAACTGGTAATTTTTCAAGATTTAGCCATCAAAAAAGAATAAATGGAGCATATTTAATGACAATATACATATCGACTTGGAAGGGAAAGAGAACTACAAGATACGAAGAATATTGCGTAGAACAGGAGTAGGTATAAGGAGAACCAAGTTTAATCAGGAATACCTAATCACGGACGTCTACACAAAAACTACCTATAATGATGATAGATATCTGAGCAAACACGGACAACCGCATAGCGATACACACAAACGGAGAGATTCCTAGGTAGATCGACAGGCGTGATGTAAAGATAAGCACCTTTTTGCTTTGAAAAATACGAGCAAAAAGATAACGAAGAAAGGCACTTTACCAATAATATTACGCGAGCATTTTCTTCTAAAAACCGTTATGTGAGATAATTACGTCTCCTTTTAATCAGACGTGCTGACCAGTTCCACATCTATGCATAAGTAATGAGTGAAAAGCGAGTGATTACGCAAATATTTGACCTTAAGAGTTCTGCGCTGCCAAAGAATTTTCCTGCAAGTAAGGTTTATGTTGAACGCCGGGAAATAAATTCATAGTATTGCGCATAACTATCCATTTAATTACATGCATATCCTTCCTTACGCAAATTATTTTTTCCGGTTAAGAAAATGTGTCCAAAAACAAAAGTGCAAAATTTTTTGATCAATGATGCCTGCCTAATTGTATTCCATTGAAGTTTCTGACATATTTATGGAAGTTAGAGTTCAGATTTCAAAATATTTCATGATTTTTCGGCAAATTTGTTTAGATGTATTTGATTATTTTTCAATTGTTACGTTTAAAAAAACCGACGCTAATATTCACGGGATAAAAATATATTTAGTCTTATACAGGTATACCTCGCTTAACTTCTCTTAACGGCACTTCCGTTAACGACATTCCCTTACGACCTCGACAATTACCACCAATCACAGCATTCACTTCGTTATAACGACTTTGAAAAATAATTCCCACAAAATTTAAAGAGCTCTTCACCGAAAAGTAGACAAAGAGAGTACAGTACAGTTTACATATCTCATTTTCGTTACGCCCTAAAAATATCCATAATTACCATTTTCTGTATACATTTTTTCATGGAACACTATAATGTGAAAACATACGTATGGGATACCTCCAATCGCTTAAAGACTTTTTTTCGTAAAACGACATGTACCAGTAACAGTGTTCTCATTTCATATTCCAAAAATCGGAAGTTGAAGAAAATATGAACACTCCTTAATGTTTAGTTATGAAATTTCATCTACTTATAATAATAAAGGCGGTGTCTGTGTGTGTGTTAACAGCATTTATTGAAAACCAAGACACCTAGAGTCTTAAAATTCGGTACAAAATACTAAAGAGACCTTGAGGATGTGTATCTCGGGATCGGAATTTTTATTTTTTAGGGAGGGGGGGGGGGGGGGGGAGGGATGGCGCCATACAAATCATACCCTGACTAGAGGCTCATGTTAGGTTTTTGTAAAAATACACAATTTATTTTGAATATTCTTAGCAAGATATCAAATTTGAATCTATATTTAATTTATTCATGACTGAAAACATACTGGAAGCCCTCAGAAAGCTACTTTAAAAAATTCAAACATAAACTTTTGTCAATCATCATACAGTGCCAGATTTAGAATTTTAGCGTCCTAGGGCTATTAAAAAAATTGTTTTATTTTGTAAGATGATTGAAAATGATAGAAAATATCATTTCTGATAATCTTATATTCATTCATCGCTTAGCTCATTCGATTTTGTGCTTGCTTTTAGACAACGGTATTATTAGTATAGGAGAGCGGCAGCGAGTCACCATACTAATTAAGGGAGAATATTGGTCTCTTATCTTGAGAGGCTTTGAATGAAAATATTAGCGAGTGAAATGAACATGAAAAATTCGAAACTGTATACCCGGAGCAAAGCCCGGATAATTAGCTAGTAGATCGATCAAAATATTTGTTTAAAATTGCATTGTATTTTTAAAAATTTCCAGCCTCCATATTTAAAGTTTATCCCTTCTCCCCAGGAATCAGTAATCAAAAGTCTCGGTTTCTCTTTTGTTTGAGCGTCCTACCTTCTTTCACCTCTTAAGTGAAATCTTAAGTTCTCTCCATTTAGTTGGGTTTTAGATTTTTAAATAACAACAAACTCTCATTTTATTTAAGTGCAGCGTTTAGATGCAAATGTTTAAGTTAGTTATCGTTCAAAAAATCCTTACATTATGTTCACTATAACTACACCTCGTTGAAGTTATTCACAATTTTCATCATTCATGGAACAAAGTATATTTCAAGTAAGAGATGGCCATGGTAATCACTACAGTCACAAAACGATCGATTGTGATTACAAGAGTTAATTTGACTGTATACCACATGCACTACATAAATGCCTCGGGCTTAATATGTACGATTTTTTCCACCCATCGGACTATACATGCAAGATAACTATAAAGTGACCGGAAATTACATGATTAGAATTTAGTAAGTTTTTCTGCTAGTTTTTAGTGGATATTCTTCCCATCAAAAGGAAGTGCCAGAATATTGATGATGAACAAGACAGTCAGGACCGCGCCGTGCAATATGCTGCTCGTGTGCGAATCCCTTTTTGGCCGCTCTTTTTCGAATTAAGACATGCAGTGCTTTTTTTCTGGCGGAAAGCACCGGAACGGCGTTCCGGCACCTTATTTCCCGCTATTTTAGCCCAACAATAAACAAACGTATTATTTGTAAAGCGCAAAAAGAAAAAAGAGATAAGTTAAGTAAATGCATAGGACAAAACTTTGATTTCAACAGACAGTACTTTTGAAAAACAGAACGGAAGAAGCGAATGACACCCAATGTTCACCGTCTGTCTTGGACTTTTCCATCTCACAAGACGATATTTGGTTGTCTGCGCATTGCCAAGTTGTTCAGCAGTAGGCTGCATTAGATGCTATTAAACATTGGGCCAAGAGCAGTGCTAATTCACACGTTATGATATTTTCAAGTTTTCCTTAGTGATCTGAGTCGTGTTTGTCATTATTTTGGAAGTGTGTTGAAAGCTTCTGTTGGTGTGTAACTACTAGTACCCAACCTGTAATGAGATTAATAGTAACAGTTGTTTTTTAATATAATGCATTTTAAATGAATCTTACAACAATGCAGTGCCGACATTTATATGGCCAGGATTAAATAGTACTATTCGCCAGTGTTCATAATCAGTGTGGTTTATTTCGTGTTCCGATTTATTTCTGTGCCTCGGAAGGGGGTATCTGCCAATATGAGTAAGATAAGTGATTATTTTTCATCACCACAGCCTAAAAAACAGAAACTCTAAGAAGAAACTAAGAATGAAAAAGCCGATGAAACTCCTTCTACATATTCCTATGATGAAGTTGAAGAGCGGAATTTAAATAATTTGCCTAGCTGTTGGAATTCGGAACAAATGAATGATTTTTGTCAAAAGTACGACTGGTTAGGTGCAAAGAACCAGAAACTTGGTTCCATTCTGTGTCAAAACGTTGGGATGCTTGAGGTAGAGATAAAAATGGGAATAAAAATATCCAAGGAGTGGGCCAATTAAGAAATCTCAGCATACGGCGAATCGCGAAAACAACAATTAACGTCATTGCGAAAAAAATTATTCGACCGCAGAGACAGTTCAAGTCACAAAGCTGCTGTTAAGTTAGCGGCAGAAACTGAAAAGGAAACACTAGAAAATGTTTGTATGAAATCGTCATCTCGTGAAAAAGAAGTAATAGCCAGAGTATTTCGTACGGCATATAAAGTGGCAAAAAATAATAACACCTTCAATAATTTGAAGATGAAATTGGTGTGCCCTCTCTTAATGGCGTCGAAATGGGTCGCATACTTCACTCCACTAATGCTTGCATCAATATTGTCAATCAAATAGCCAATGACATGAGAAATAACTTAGTTAAAAAGATTGTAAGTTGTAATAGCAGGATATCCTTAATCATTGATGAATCTACTACTTTGGGCAAGAAATCCACATTGGTTCTATATGTGCGAGTAATATATCCCAGATTGAGGAACGAGTGCACCAGTAAATTTATTCCTTGATTTAATAGACCTGGTAGATATTACGGCAAAAGGAATTTTTACCTCATTGTTTCAACATCTTAAATCACTTGGAATGAAAGTAGACTGTGAACATTTACTATCTGTTGCTTGTGATGGCGTAGCTCTGATTATAGAAAATCGTTCTGGAGTTAAGAAATTGATAAAAGAAAGGTTCCCCCCTGTAATTGTATGGCACTGTGCTAATCACAGGTTATGATTATCAGTAAGTGATACTGTACATGCTGTCTCAGGAACCAACAGGTTCGAATCCCTTATTAACAGGCTGTATGTTCTGTATAATGCGTCACCAAAAACAGTAGAGAACTTCATATATGCGCAAAGTGGCTGGAACTGAAATTATTGACAATTGGACAAATTTTAAGTACTAGGTGGGTAGCCTCAAGCTTCAGATCAATTTCTTCAGAAGAAATAAAACTATGAAGCTTTAGTGCTTCATTCTGTTGAAGCTATAAACGATTCCAGCAGAGACAAGAAAGACAGATGCATGTACGAAGGTTTACACAGGAAAATTACTTCAATGGAATTTATATTGGATTTAGCACTGATCTGTGATGCACTCCAAGAACTGTCCGATCTAAGCCATGCATTACAAGAACGTGACATGGACTAATACAGAGCTAGTAGAAAAATGGAGCATATTGCTCAAATATTTGAAGAACGGAAGACATGCCCCGGATCATACAATGAAAATGCCATCACTGCAGCAAGAAGTCTCTACTTAAAAGGAATTGCTCTTCATCAAAGAAATGAGAAAAGGTGATCCTTCCATCTGTCCAAATGCTTTTTACGATAAATTGAAGATGTCCATGGCGAAAAGACTGCTGGATGTATAAGAAGCCTATTTACCGAAATTCTAGATTCTAAATAATGGCCAGAAGACGTAGAAAATAATCTGACATTTGGTGAGAAAGAAATTAGAAATTTGTCTGAAAGGCTTTGTGGATTTCGAGAATATCTGGTTGACAAAAAAGTCCCAGAAAAATTAATGCCATTGAAACATTTTCTAGACAGTATTCTGTCTTCATCAGAATGTGAAAGAGATTTTTTGCAAATGAATCTTATAGTGACTCCATCAAAATCTTCATTGCAGATTACCACTGTGCCAACACTGCTATTCATCAGGATTGTTGGACCTCCTCCGACTCAATTTGATCCAACAAAATATGTCCACTCATGGCTACTTCGCTGATGAAATTCTGCAACAGCTACACAGCAAACAACGGAATCGAGACAATGAAGGCATTGAAAAATGAAGCATATTTGGAGTCTTATAATCTTCTACCATAGGTGTTTTATATTTTTTGTCCCCCAATGCTAGTGATGTAAGGGTAAAATAGTTGTTAGGTATTTTAGGCGGTTTTCACATGTCAATGTGGAATGTACGGTTCAACTGAATCGCTTTCCACAAAAAAAGTGTTTAAAGAGTGTTATTTACATTATAATTGAACACCCTAACCCTTATGAAGAATCGTCAGACTTGAGTTCCGGCACCTTTTTTCTAGAAAAAAGCACTAAAGACATGTAATGACAAAGAGAATGTTTTAGATGTTTTATATGTAAAAATAAATTATGACAATCTTAATAACAAAAATGTATTCGGTCTGTCCGTACGATGTGAGGTTGCGGCAATACCTTCACTGTCCCTTCAGTTCCTGTTCCGCTGTTACACCGAAATACAAATTTACGTCAGCATGAATACGGTATATTTAAAAACATTAATTGCAGTTAAACCTCGATAATGCAAACTCAGTTAATACTAAATGTTCCTTTATAAGTCGTGTAATTAGGTCCCCCCAAACACTTCGTCAGTACAAATCATGAAATTTTAAATCCCTTGAATTTTGTACTGACGAGGATGTACTCGATGTTTAAAAACAAAAGTGTACTAAAACTGTACAGTGTAATGTGCGTTACCAGCACTTAATCTTCCCAGATTATTCGTCCGCCCACCTTCACCGCACTCATCGCACAAATGGGCTCTGAAGAATGGGTTTATTTTTTAAAGTGATTTTATATCTTAGAACCCTTTTATAAATATATATGCACTTTCGGGCAGATAGGTCTCGAGTGAATACGTAGTTCCAGATGCCTCATCTGATAGAAAAGTCCTTAAAGTGTCTTATGTGGCTCAAGAGCCGCAGGTTGCCGATCTTTGATCAATGAACAAGATTGAAAAGTGGTATACTACACAGAGATTTCAAAGGCGTTCTTTATAGGAAATACGTACAAAATTTGTTTGCAGAAATTGTTAAATAATTACTAATATACAATAGTTACATCATATTTACTTATTTTAAAAGATGAAAAATCACAAATAGAAATTATGTATTTTGAATTTTCTAGTCATCAAAATCAACAATGGTGAAAAGTTCTTGAATTTATAGAATAATATGCAAATAAATAATCTCTACTTATTCATACAACCAACAGATTATTTTCATAAAACGGAAATCAACTCAACTATTACTTTTTATGCATCGTTCCACCGATAATCCAGCAACGTAAATGATTACTTGATTTCAAAGCAGAATATCCTGTCAATATTACATGATTATACTTTCTTCTACAAAAATTAAAATTATTACGAATTTATAACTCATTGCTTAAAGGAATCGAGCGAGAAAACTCTTGCTTAAAGGAAGCTTAGCGCAATCATAGTCAATTTTCGCGGTTCAAAATATTAATCCTGCTAGTACGTGCTGTTTGCGTCTAGCCAAGATGAAAACAAACGTCCACACCCGCGAGAAAGCCAGATAACACCACAATAGGCAAGCTGTAGACTATGGAACATCGGTCCCACGGGCTGCATGCGGCTCACCAGTTCTAAAAGTGCAACCCTCTCACAACTTTTGTTCTACGATAAGATTTTATCAGAAAAAAACATTTTTTGTTCACCAAAGTATTTAGGAAGGCCTACGTTGTGCATCATATCTAGCCTTAGGTGAAGTTTTCTCGGGTGGCCAGCCGGGTCGTATCGCCACCCAAGAAAACTTCACTCATCAAATACGCCGGGAAAGCACCAAATCTTTCTTCATTTCTAGCCTTAATTAAGTCCGTATCTGGCAACATTTGAAGAAAATATCCTGGCGTGATAACAATTAAATATTACGTTTAAATAAACTCAATTCGTGAAAGTAAATAGGAATGGTCTAAAACATAAATAATTTCTTCGAAACTTGTATAGCTACATGTGTCCTGCGTGCACTCGGCAGTCCTATTAATTAGGCTGCCGGAGCGCGTCGCGCACGTATAGATATCCCTAACCGATAGCACTTCTCTAAACTTAAGTGCAAGATGTGATTTTAATTCCGAATATATGGAATGCACATGCAATAACGATACTTACGCTCAAATAGTCCATTTTCCTCTGCTACTCTTTTTGCCTCTTAAATAACCCTTTTGATCGATACAGCCAGTGCCGTAACTAGGGCGGGGCAAGCGGGGCATCTGCCCCGGGTGCAACTAAAGAAGGGGCGCAAAAATTGTTCCAGATATTACGCATAGCAGAAACTATAAATTTCGACGAGTTTGCTGCATTAAAATCACGTAGAATAACTCTTTAATATTAAAATATTTATACTTTCTGTATTTAAATAGTGTATTTATGTATGTATGCAATTATATTTATAATTACCTATTTAAATTATGTACATTTATAGTGAGAAATTATAACATTTATAGTTTATTTTTATTTATTAATTGTTCATCCAAAATTCATATAGTAAAAAATATAGGTATTACAGAATTTTTACGGAGGGGGCGCATATTTGATACTTTGCCCCTGGTGCTAAAATAGCTGGTTACGGCGCTGGATACAGCAGTACCTAACTTTCTCTGTTCTACTATCAGTTTTTTCACTCCCTTGTCTAGTTATGACCATATAAGACCAAGTTTATGAAGACTATATTTCTCTTTTCCTTTCACTTTTTTCTCCTGTTTTCTCCATTCACGGATCACTTTTTCTCTGGAACATAGACTGAAATGACGTTCTGCTGCTCTGTTTCCGAGCGCTTTTGCGTATTGAATCACTTGAAGCTTATAGGTAAGAGTCTAGACATATCATTTTACTCTTGTAACCATTGCGATCTCAATATATGTAACGGTATTTATCCTAGATATTAAAAACTTTTATGGCATTATCGGATATCTAATGTTCCTTGGCATTAATCCCGCAATTCAACGGGCTCATTAGGAATTAAACACCATAAGAAACATCGCAAACGCATCGAAATTGTAGTTACTGTCAGCGGACTTAATAAAGCGCAATAATGAAAATGCGTCGTCAGGATTCTCGTTGCATAAGATTTTACTGTATATATTAACAATTTTACACTATTAATCATTAATAATATATATTTTAATGATTTTTCTGCGAGCGGCTACCAATTATTCCATTTTGGCGATCAGTGGGTTCCTGAATGTCAGTACTGAATACAGTAATAATCTTACCTTCAGTCTATATGACGCAAGACTGATTTTGGGAGTAATTTTTCTGGAATAAAGTACGTGTTATAGCCCGAAAAATACGATAGGTGGAAGAGAAAGCGTGCAGGAGACAATAACGGGGCAGCAAAAAGATGAAAAGTATAGAATGTTTAATAATTAGGAATCGTACGACAATTTGTTCCTAATTAAAATACGCACTAATTTGAGTTTCAACGGAATGCTTAGACTCATGCTGTCCGCCATCCATTTCAAAATTGTCTATTTTTCCGCGATGCGATTGAGCGTGAGGCCCCTGCTGCAGTCCTCGAGAGTTATTCAACTAGGAAAACCTGAGAAACGTACAGAGAGTTCTGACGCACGAAACCTACCTGCTTTTTCGAAAGAGTTGAGGAAAGAGAGAGATGGAGAGGGAGGGTGAAGATGCGAACGGTGAGGCAAGAGGGAGAGAGAGAGAGAAGTAGTGAGAAAAACTCCGGAGGAGTAGAGGAGGGTGAGAACACCGAAGGGAATTGAACAAACAGCGGTGGCGATTTTAAAAGTTGAGGCCCGGACGGCGATGGCGTGCGTATGATGTGTGCAGATTTGCGTAAAGGAACTGTTATGCGGAGAGGAGGAAAGGGGAGGGAAGGAGTTTTTTGGAGTAGAGAATGAGAAAGGAGGAAGAGAGTAGTTTGAGCGGCAGGACGGGTGTGTGTGTGTGTGTGAGGTTGGGTGGTGGGGGAGATAGGGAGGGAGGGAGGGTGGAGGGAGAGATCGAATAGGTTCCGAGCGATGAGTTAGGGTAGCAAACTCTATCAAGTGGAATGGGACGGAAGGAATGACAAGCTGTCCGTTCAGACAAGGGTTAGTTTATGTGTGTATGTACTACGGGGCGGTCGGTAGCCATCGTTACGAAAAAGAAGATGGCGGAAGACGCACGGTGATCAAACCAGCGTGCGTGGATAAGAGCCGGTCGGAAAAATAAAAGGAATCGAAGAAGTGCACGATTACGGGTGGTGGGGGCGAAAGGTTTTGCCTTCTTGGTGCGCTCTGGCGCTGAAGTCAAAACTTTTAGGGAGACAATTCAATATATTCCTTGGCTGACACACTTCTGCCGAGGTGAGGCAGTGGTTAATGAATGATGGATGTCGAGGGAGATGCTATTCCGAGGGGTATATCTAAACTGCGAGGAAGGATATGCTCGCGTCATACCAATAAAAAAGAAAATCCTATGTAACCATAGATCGATAGCGTTGAAAAATTAATGGAAAAATAAGTTAATCTTGGATTTTAGGCAAAGAAATGATTACTCCAACAAATATTCTACGAAATATTTCAGGAAGTCGTGTTTTAATTAAATTCTTTCGAAACTCTCTGCCATATTAAACTTGCCTAGAACAAGGAAATGTTCGAGTCGGTACAAATGAAAATACTACCATCGCTTCCAGCCACAGAATTCCAGCCAGTAAAAAATGTATCTACATTACAGAAAAAGTGTGGGCATGCATGCAGAACACAATGCGAGATGCGTGAATGATGCATGAGACGCTAAAAGATTTTAATTTCTCATTTTGTTAGTTCACATGGCGAATTATATACTTTAAAGAGGAATGTCAGATGATGCAAAATAGTCTATCAGAGTCAACAATTTTTTCTAATAAGTAACTAAATAAATATTAATATTTCTCATAAATGGGGAAAACGTCTACAAAGAAAATTTTTGAATTATTCAAATGAAGGAGAAGAAAATTAAAAACAACGATCTTAAATTCTTCCTCTAATAGTGCTTCTCTCAGTATATGTTAATGAAAGGTATACTTCTACTCAAAGGACCGGCCCAAGGTGTATTGGCGACCCGAGCACCAAATTTGTTTGGGCGTCCCTCTCCACCAACATTTTTCTTCGCTATTACAAAATTCATTATACCATCTAATATAATTCTTATATAATTTTTAATTGATTTTTTTAAACTGTTCACAATTCGCTACAATGAAATACATTACGATAAAGATTAAAGCTAAAATTATACGAGCCACTTCCGAGAGGTTGGTGAAAAAATTGCGAGTAGAATCATTGTATGAATTTGTATGTAAATTCTATATGACAAAGTCATAAAGTCTTTTTAGATTGGCACTTTCCAGTATTATGTGGCCACTCAACACTATTAGTTGCAAGAGCTGAAAGTTTTAAGGACACCTGAGCAAACCTCGGCAAACGCCACAGCGAACCTTGACGAGCGCCATGGCGTCCGCAGACAGGGGCGCGCCTACCCGGGGTGCAGTGGCTGCAATGCACCCGGGCGCCGACTTGCCGGGGCGCCTTCCCATTAAGGTATTTATATCTATATATTGTAGCAATTCGAGTTGTGCATTCTGTTTGGGAATGTTTTATCCTTGGTCAGAGTGAAAAGGTAAAGTGGGAGATACTAAAATGACACGAAATTTTCTAAGCAAAATTTTTCCGATCCCTTGCGTTACGCGGTCGCGTGACTTAAGGACGCTAGAACACGTATCAGTAGCGACCGAAAATGGTTTCACCGTAGGAGTTGCCAGGAGGTGGAGGCGCTACTCTGTTAATTGCTATCCCGACCCTAGCGAGGAGCTCCCGCTAAGGCGGCAATCCTTTCGCAAAGTACCATCAGGGCCGACCCGAGGTAGGGGCGAGCAGGTCGGCTGCTCGGGACGCCAATGTATTGTGGGTACTAAATCAATCATCTATGTATATATTACTTGCAAGTGAATACAATTTGGAAACAAATTTACATCAAATCTACATGGAATTCCTATTTCCTTTCATTATCAATTATTTTACAGAGAAATGGATAAATGAGCAAGTTCTTCTAAAAATATCTATACAAAAATTTACGGACGGAAGCGCTGGAGCACTTTCTCGCCCGGGGCGTCAAAATACCTTGGTCCGCCCCTGAGTACCATCGACAATTACCATAAATCCTTTCGCTGAAAGAATACCAGATGTCTACCATTCTTTTAATTCTCCCTCTTACCGAGTCTTGAAAATCCCAAATCTGTTTTAAATTGATTTGGAATAGCTTTTCCGAAAACTAGCTTTTCTTACTCTTTCACCATTCCCCTCCTAAGTTAACGTTCATATTCATTTCGAAATAGTACAAAGCTCTTAAATCTCTTGAGCGTTCGTTGGAGAATGATCGCTTTTCCTCAACGGTGTGTGAACAGAAGAGTGTGATATTTGAAGATAGTACCTATACTTCGTTCAGCGAAAAAAAAAAATTTTAGAGCTGAGGAGATCATCGTTCATGCAGAGGAAAACTGCACATACGTAGTGTTTATTTTCTTTATTTAATCGAGGAGGTATTTCATATAACGTGTTTCAGTTTCTACTCGAAAATTCTGTTATTGCTTTCCGCTCATAAGTCCTCAGTTGTTTTGAGTTTTTGATAAAAACGTAGGTAAGTAGTTATAAAAGATAGCTTGAATAGGCAGCTAAATCTGTCATAATTATAACATCATAACAATTTTAACTATTAACGCTATTGAATGTGCACTAATTTTTGAAGAGTGAGTTTACAGTAATGTACTCCTGTATTCGGTCCTTTTATCGAGTCCACGTAAATTTATCGATTTATATACACAATATAACTTTTGAATACGAAAGAAGGATTCCTTTACTTAGAAGAACGAGGATCGGCGGAATAGCAGGAGGATCATTTTGTCGTGAGCCTGGCGCCAGTGTTTTTGTATTTGCACGACTCTTTATTTGTTAATTATATTCTTATAGAATATAATGTAGACTAGTTTTACTAGTGGAAATTATTATTATTAACAACTTTCCAATTAAGTGTGTGTATGTTGGGTTACGTTTGGTTTCGCACTTATTTGTACATCACATAGATCCGCGATGGTTTGCTAATACTCATAAAGTTATAAAAGTTCGAGAGGTAGGTCGAAAATGTCTTTAAGGGTGGATTGCTAAATAAGATTTGATATATGTTCTGGTATGTATTATTAAAAGGTGGGGAATGAGTAAAGTGTTTTGGTAGGAGCGCGAGTTTGAGAATTGTTCTAAACAGTTTTAAAAAATACTTTCATAAAATTCAATAAATAAAATTAAACGCAATGGATGTTTAAGTTCTATTCAATAACTAGAAAATTAATCAAGATCTTTTATGACCAAAAACCAAATAAAGTACAATTGCCATGAGTGGGTATATTTGAAATACGATCGAAAAATCAATAAAATCTGGTAAATGGAATTTTTCAGATATAATGCAAATTATTAGTTTTATTTTTTTGTCTTCTTAGCCATCTTAGTCTTACATTTTTTTGTTTTATAGTTACATGCATATTAATTTATTTATACATTTATCTATAATATTCCCTATTAAAGTAATCATTTTATTTTATTAATAAACTAGTTTTAGTAATGTCAAACACCGAAACGCAAAATTAATATAACATGATATTGCGTGAATTTTGCCATATGCTGTATTTCGGTGATCGTATGCAGATGTATCGAATTAAAATTCCATAACAATTTCTCCAAATAATAATCGAATTATTGACATCTACTTCTTCATTGGATTTTTAAATATCTTAAAATGAAAATACGAAGTCGGGTCTTTGACGTAGAAATGCATAAATAATCGAAGTTTTGTTTTCTTATAGTCGAAATAAATATCGCATCTAATTAGGCTAGTAAATTGACAAAATAACCCAAAAATATTGGAATTTCTGATTGTTCAATAAGGTAAGGGGACAGAGTAATGACTTTTAATCAAATGTGCGGTGTTTTATAAGTTTCGTTCAAGCAGATATTATATTATATGTTAATCTTTATATTTATGCAACGAATTATTTCAATCAGTTCGTTCTGGGGTACATCGACAGAAATCCCTCAGCTTGTCTGGACTCTCTATCGATGAAAAAACTCGTATTTGTTCATACCGCAAAATTCGCTAGCATGGGGGCGCCAGGGAAATATCTTGCATCCAGGCGCCAGACACCCTAGGCGCGGCCCTGCCCGCAGGCAGCACGTTGGGAAGCCATGGGCTAGAGGTTCTCGGGTACAACAAAGGCTAGTTAAGTTGGTTCTGATTCGATTGTACCCGGTCACCGAGTTAGCTAGCAAATTGCGATCTTCTGTTTTGCCCGCCAAGGCTATCCGGCAAATTACCCAGTGCATTGTCGCATGCGATATATTACTTCCTTTATCAACATTTATCCACCTAATCACTGCACACATGGTGAGGAATACTCGGTCAGAAACTGAAACTACAAGAAGCTGAAGGCTTGCCAATTATCGTCTCAAAATTTGAATTTTTAATAATCTTTATTTAAATTTTTGCACATTATTATATTGAAATTATCATCATCAGATTATTATTGCCATTTCAGAATAAATTGATTCACCAAATCACTTTCATAACGATACATACGTAGCGATAACTAAAAAGATTGATATTCGTTACGGAACGCTACCAGGTACAATCGCATCTGTACTGTCAGGTTGCTCGTGATCACTTTTATTACTTTCTAAAGGTTTTTATAGCTATAAAAGACAATATGATCATTTTTGAATTTTTAATGCGAAAACAACCTGAAAATTGGGATAAAAATTTTGCCTTGAAAAGAGTACAAATAGAAATCAGGCAACTCATTTTATCACTGATGTGATGTTTTTACATATATTGCGCCCTTTTGGGCGTATTAGATTTTTAAAGAATTAACTACAGCTAACTTTTTTGATTTTGGCGCCCCTAAAATTCGACACCCTGAGCCTTTGCCTCAAGTGCTCGCCCCTAGGGACGGCCCTCTCTATTCATTCAATCGAAATGATTTTGCATCACGATATCAATTATATTACGACAATAAGCAAGGAAAAAATTAAATTAATTGGAAACTTCTGCAGAGTGAAATACGATGCACATATGTCAGAGATATAAAAATACTCAATCAGTATGAAATTTGAACAGTTTCAAATTATATTTATCAGTGTTATAAGATACGACACGCAAAATCGGCTACAGTATTTAGTTTGTCAGACAAATGTAAAAACCATATTTGACCAAATAAACAGGGAAGAATTTGTTCTAATTGCATATGATCAATTTCTTCTATTGACGTAAAGTAGAAAAATACCAATTTACTTGGTGGTAATTCGTGATTATTTATGCTTCACTGTTTAAAAATGAAGAACAAAAAACCTGAGATTATTTTTCTGGGGCAATTTGTCATAGCTATAAATGTGTCAAAAACATCCAGATTCAGTTATCATATGCTAGATAGTGCTCTTAACTATTTTGAATTGCTTGGATATTGTTTGTAATACAAGTAGTTGCTGCTTGCATTCAGCAAGTATTTCAGTCCATATCGAAAGTAACACCGTAGGATTTTGAGGGGATGCGGTGCATCAGGAATCCTTAACGTCACTAATATTTCCTGTTTTTGGATTTTGTCGTCGTTGTAAGTTTACGCCGCCGTTTTAAATCAATTGCATTATAACACAATCCACTGATTCTCTTTAGAAGCACTAAATTTAAAGTTATTATTATATACAGTTCATTAACCCCCATAATTGAAAGGAGTAACGTTCTTTTATTTAATAAAATATATCGCGTTTTAAAATTATGACGTCATAATATGTATATGTCTTTGGTTGAAATCAATGGGACAATAAAAATTTCCCTATTAACAAGCATTAAAGCAATGCTATTATAATAAGGACTAGGGAGATGCCCGTTGAAATTCAACGGGAAAGTTTTTTATGAAATAAAAAATGAACATAAATATACCTTGACTTTCTTTGGATGGCAAGAAAACAAACTTTCGTACTTTAAGGCGTTCATTGTTTCAAGTTTCGAACTCCTACGATGATTCTAAGTACCTACTTTTAATATGCAAATGATTAATGTTCTACATTCAAATGTAGTCCTTCTCGTAAATAACGCAACGAATGTTGTTTACATCGGTTGCTATGAAAAGAATTTCTCTCTCCATCTCTCTCGTACTAATTGTAAGAGCATTCAAAGCACACTTTCACCCATAAGGATTGAAATAACAATAGGATTTCGAGGTTTAACAATGTAATGGGTTGGCATGGCAACATCCCGTTAAATGGCAAGATTTCCCTAAAATATGTGAATTAAACGTTTAACATGAAGAATTTCGAACTGTAGGCGGGAAAAAATGAACAGAATAAAAAACGTCATAGTTTTTTCTTTAAAATAGGCTAGACTCTAAGATCGTAAGTTAATTCTTTCTAATTTAGATCTCAAAAAGAATAAAAGACTGCAAGTCAAAAAGTCGATTTTTACGTGTTATCATATGGGAAATGGAAAAGCCTACCTTGGAGTCGAACCCAGGATTTTTTCGAGATTTCTTTAAGTCATCATCTTACAATATGTGAATCGATCATTCCTGCTAAATATAAAAAATGAATCTTGTTCCATTATTGAGTTATTTGCATTTTTATAGCGTGACAGGAGGGAGCCACAAAGGGACAGAAGTAGCCTTTTATTATTGTCAAATTGCCAATTCCCATTGAAAAGCATTGTTCTGGTTGTTATGGTAGCTGAAGTTCTTTATTGTTGAGCATCTGCTTTTTTCCGATTAAAACATATTTCTTCGTCAATTCGGCACCAATTTGAATTTAGTCTTCAAAAATAAGAAACCTCATTCTTTTAGCTATGAATTGTTTTCGTCCCGAGTTTCTATCTGAATTATAACTAATTTTAAAATGCAAATTTGTGAAACTCTGCACAGATTTCCATGTATCTCTTAAGAAGTATCGAAATGGTACATTAGGGTAAAAAATACCACACTAAAAATTGAAAAAATTGGAATTTTCGATTTTCTGGTTAGTTGTACCTAATAACCTATCATCCTGCCAAATTTCAGGTCCGTGGCATATCTAGAAGTACCTTACGTTTCATATCATATCATATATATATATATATATATATATATATATATATATATATATATATATATATACGATTTTTATTATTTATTATTTTTATTGATATATCACTTTTGATGTCATATTACAATAAAACTAATACAATAAATTCTGAAATTTACTTACTTTCGCTGTTGGGTACCCCAAGTTTACCAAACGTTCCCCATTCCTTAATTACGCAAGCGTTGTTTAAATTAACATTTACTATTTTATTTATTGTATTATAAAGTTTTATCATTAATATAATTACGCATTAACGTCTTACTTAATATTCACGTGGATAGATGCACCGAAGCCTTTAAAGCAGCAATAAAATTATGTGGATTATGTCAATACTATTAGCCAAAACGTAAACAACAAACAACATCTTGGTTCCTTTCATGTTTTTCGGGTTTCTACCGCGTGTTGAAACCCGAAAAACATGGAAGGAGCACGAAAACAACGCGGAAGCCTTCGCAATAATAACATCTTGGTTACCGAACAAATGTAAGTAGATGTATCGATTTATATTGCGAGAAATCTTTCAATGCCAATGGTAAAATGTTCTAATATTCCTTAAAAATCATTAGACTCACTTTAAAAGTATTCATAGACTATTTAGGCATTTGTACCCTTTATCTAGGCGTTGGCAATTTTCCTCTACGGTGTGCCGCGTCGTGGATTTTCCTCGCATTAATGTTTACGTGGTTATCTCCCTTTGAAGAGGACAACAATTAAGAAATTTAGCTTTGTTTCCGCCTGGAAAATGTTAATAAATTTTGCGCTTTAAGGATAATTTCGAGCAATTTAACATGTAATACGACAAAACATGAACAGAATTAAAATATCCAGTCTTTCGTGCGTAAAATAAGCCATTTACCGTGATTAAGTTAATATTTAGGTATATTTATATCCACATCAGTGAAGGGCTGCATGGCATTTTGAGGCTTCTCCACACCATTTCCTATGCATTCTTATGGAAATAGTATTTCGTTGACCCCATGGGATATAAGAGACCCCACGGTCTGCAAACTTAAACAAGTTCTTCCTTTGGTCTATAGGGTGGCCCATGAAACTTTTGAATTCGATAGCTTCAACGGTGTAAAAACGTATAAAGAACATAGACACACACTCTAAAATATTTATAAGATATAAATTTCATTGTGTTTTTAAAACAAAACAATTTATAAATGGCCACCACTGCCCTACATTTCTAGGATAAATTTTATATAAAAAGCGTTTCTCTTTGGCGGAAAATTGATTTCGTTTTTTTTTCAAATGCATAGATGGGACCAGGGATGCCAACCAGTGAAAATAATTTTTACGGACAACATGGAAAAAGTTACGGAAAACCCAACTTTTTACGGACATTTTTTGCGTATTATTAAGATGTCAATCTTTCAAAGAGATACGATATTAAGGATATCTAATGTAAAAAATAGCGAAGTAAAATCTAATTACTTAATTATCTCAAGCATAACATATGTAAATCATATAATTAGGAAGCACACACACACATATATATCATTGTAGACTCTACCCAATAATATCCGAGTTTGTTAACTTTAAAATATACTAGAGGACACGAATTTCGTCAAAAATAGTTTAAGGGGTACGCCGGCTTAAAAGGTTGAATACCACTGCTTTAAACCTCGGAAAATTTCTTAGCATTTTTACGAGCATCTAAATATTTTTACGGACCTTACGGACACGTCCAATTTTTGCTTTTGTTTACCGACGGTTGGCAATCCTGGATGGGACCCTCACACACAGAATATGAACTTTCAAATGTGAATTCGAAATAAAACAATCCAGCAGCCTATTTGACATAGGGATGGAACAAGTTAATTCACTTAAAAATTTTAGGCATAAAATCCCATGTTCCATGTTATTTATGTATAACAAAATATTTTTACCGCAAAAATTCACCATTCGTTCAGATTTGCTTAAAAATGCGTTACGTACAATTAACGATTTGCGTGCAACGAAATAAAGGGAAGTCTTCAAAGTTCGAAAATTTCAACTTATTATACATTAAATAGCCAAAATAAATTCTCATCCTGATGAAAATTTAAATCGCGATATACAACAAATTTACTTCGAAATAATTTCAATTATTAATAAGTGAGAGAAATATAAATGCATTAATTTTTACCACCGAAGTAATGAAATCTCTGCCAAGTCTAACAATTCAAATAACAGTTACTTCATACCTCTACTGGAAACCTAATGTCACGAGCCACAGCATTTTGTTAAAGGCATAATTAATCAAACAAACATCCGCCGACTATTCGAATTGTTGCACATGTGTTTGGTCAATTAATGTAGCAGACTTTATCCCGGATTGTGCATCTTTTAAGTAGTAATAACAGCAATTTGTGGGGGAAAATACAATAAAATTGATTTATACAACAGCCTTGTAGTTCTATTTCTGTTTTTGTCTTATCATCTCTATTCATGCATTTTATTTAGCATTTACATAGTCTTTCATGTACGACTTCGGAATCAAAAGTTGCGATATTATGACTAAGAATAACGTTACAAAAGAGAAAAATACGCCAATACTGTGAATTTTAGCGCTATAAACATGAGTTATTTTTCGTATACAAGTGTTATCATTTTCATTATCACTTTAAAATGTACTAAGGGGGAACGCGATCATTAAAAAATGCTCTGAGGAGTACGCGACCATTTAAAAATGCTCTAAGGCACTGGTGCACAACCTACGGCCCGCGAAGGGTTCTTGTGCGGCCCGCATAGCTATGATGAAAAAGCAATTCGAAAGATTTAACGCACAAATTCATACATTTTTATGAAAATTTTGATATTGAAATTCTAACCATAAAACCTCATTTAGGCTTGATTTTCAGTTATATGTCACCTCTGAATATATAGATAACTATCGATTGAAACTCTAATCCGGCTCGCCGAATCATTGGCAACTTCCGATGCGGCCCGCCGAAGGATTCGAAACCACCGATGCGGCCCGCAATACAGAAAAGGTTGGGCGCCACTGTCTAAGAGGTGCGGCAGCAGAAAAAGGTTGAAAACTCTACACAACTTCTAATTCAAACTCTACTCTGACCCACCGAAGCATTGGCAACTTTCATAGCGGCCCACCCAAGTATTCGCAACTACTGATGCGGCCCGCCGAAGTATTCGGAACCAACGATGCGGCTCGCCATGTAGAAGAGGTAGCCCCACCCTTTATCTGTTGTGGAATCATTCGCCTTTAAAATACATTTTCGTTTATTAAACGTCTATTTTTTTCAATATTAAAATTTTTGAAATCTTACCGAGCGAAAGACAATTGACGGCAAATCAAAATAGTAAAGCACAGCATTTGACTTTTGTATAGAAAACTTCCACCGAACAATCACCTGCTTCACTGATTGTGTAGTGAAAGAATTAAAAGTCGATTTTAATTGATTCCTTTAATTCGACACGTTAATTCTTTGCGCCGACGTTGATTTTCAAACTGTATTTCGTTCAAAATGGTCGAATAGATGCGAAATTCAAAGTAAGTACAACGCGCCGCCTCAAGAACATCTTTCCCTTTCTTTCGGACTCCACGCCGCATTCATTCACCCGTACCTATTTTTCTAGCGCAAAAAAATCAGCATTTAGCTTCCGCGAAAAAGAACTTCATTGATGTAAGAATGAATGACCCTTTCGCTTTACAGCACCGCACCTACGCCACGGGTGAGAGAGCGACCACGCCCTCTCACCTTCTGACATGGCTATCCAAGGATATCTCTCGCCTGAATATTTATTGTGCCCTCGCCCGAGCGAACTTGGGACTTTTTAAAAACTTCGACGCCCATAAGCGACCTCGTTCGAAACTGCAATTATATCTCCAATGGGCAGGGAAAAAATCCTCCCGAGAGTCGTTGGGATTAAAAATCTCAACACGCACGCGAGGGAGAACGATCGTTTTATGATATCCTAAATACAACAACTGCATACATCCTTGTCCTTGCGCAACACATTCGCCACCACAAAGGCGAACTGATTACTTCCGTATCCCATGACGCAAAGGCCAGTTAAATCGATTCGGGGATGTGTTATCACAAGATCGCATGCGAGCTGAAATATGAATTAACGAATCTGAAACGAAATCTTTTGTTAATCTTTGCATCTATACGCGGTTAAATTAATATTTAATACGACGAGATATTTATGAAGTTGATCTCTCGAATCGCTTTCGAATATTTAGCAATATACCTCGATTCGTTTGACTCAGCCGTTATAGATTTCTCTCTAGCTTCATCAACGATATTTACATCGCCAGGTTATACAGAACTAAGGCTATATACAGTAAAGTTTAACTTTCCTTTGACCATGAGAATTTAAAAAATATTTATAAAAATTTAAATACATTCGCCTCATAAAAAAGGTTCCGCGATTTTTATCAATGAGGTACAACCTTTCCACAATGAGCTAGGCGAAACGATTCTGATAAATTTTCAGTATTTAAAAAAAAATGAGTTAATTTAATTGCGGACAAAATAGCATTACATTTTCTTTTTGATAGTCGTTCGGAGAATCAATAGAAATACCCGAGAATTCACAAGCCGTAAACTTTTTACGCGTTTTACCATTAAAAATTTCACTTAAACTGAGAAAAGGTTATATATTAATATATGGCCTTAATATCTCTTCCTGAATTGCACCAATTTTCATTTATCTTTTGAAAATATTATTCAACATCGTTGCATCCAATCTTGTCTATTAAAATCGTAAAGAAAAAACATCACCGAAATAGATTAAGAATAGGAGCAGCATTTGATCCGCTTTATCACATAAGAATCAGTAAATAAAACAGCCAAGTAATATCGCATTCTTTAATGGTCATGGCACTGAAGGCCACGGAGTGCTTCTAATATCCTCTTGAAGCATATATAACACCTCTGTAGAAAAAGGTTCCGAGTTAAGTACCTCAAGGTTAGGGAGTAGTTCAGCTGTAGATTCTTAGCGGGTGAATATGGCCGAGTAATTGTCACTTATCCAACATCATAAACTCCAAATAAAAATGGACAGGTTTGCATTACAATAACGCCTCGATTAAAACAGGGAAAAAGCTAGAATTGGAAATCTTAACGACTTGGAAATGAGCGCATAGTTATGAAACCAAATCGGCCTCTCAATGCTTGCCTGGACATACATAAATATGGACCGTTATTTGTGCCATAAGTCTTATTCTCCCTCCTTCATAAAATGTAAAATTGATATGATTAATAATTACTACGGAATGTACTGAATAAAAGTGGTCTGTGTCTTTACAGAGTCTTACCACCTAGGCAAAATGGCGGAATTGACAACTGTTAGGAGGAGATATTTTTATGGTTACTGCAGGAAAGGATTTGTTTACCCCTTTACCATATAAAAATTAGCAAATGACTAAATTTATCTTCAATCACGGTTTAAATATATAGAAACAATTCATACAGTGCTTCGAGCACAGCTTTAAAAAAATAGCTTTGAAACTTTTTTTCATGATAAAATTGTAAATGCCATTTTCATATTATATTTCATTTTTGTCATAACTATTTATATTCATGTGCTCCGACACTCAACTCACATAGCCAGTTAATTCATTTTTAACCCAAGATGAGATGATATTCTACAACAAATATTATAATTTATCACCAACACGATAACTCCTACGTTTATGAAAAAGGATGGCAGGGTTGATTTTTCCTCTGGTATTCCAAAGAATCTTTTAATTCAGGCATATAGCTATTCCTATCAACGTTTACATATTAAGTGGTTGAAAATAAAAATAGGGCACAAAATTTTGCTCAAAATTAATTAACGTAATCTTAATGATAAATAAGGGAAATCAAAATGCTACATATATATATATATATATATATATATATATATATATATATATATATATATATATATACATATACACACACACACACACACTACATTAGAATTTCCTATCAGCCAATCACCACTAATGGCGGCTCCTTTGCAGCCGTAATACGCATATTGTTTTCTCAACCTTTTGTATGGACACTGGGGCTACCTAATTTATCTTATTGGATTCTAGCCATAAGGCGAATTCCATTTTTTGTATCGGATTCTTGGTCAAATAAAAAAATACCCTACAACCGTCGCGTATTATACGGGATTTCCTGTATTTTTACTTTCTTACCCGCGTCCCGTACGAACTCTATACGGGACGTTGTTTTTCCTGTATTTTAAATTATACTTTCTTTTTTAACTAGCCCGTTACATCACCTAACAATTTATTAAAAATTGATTCTGGATCATATGGATGGAATAATAAGACTCGACGCTATACTTTCCTACCTGGTTTATTTGCAGGTTACACGCGTCTACAAAGGCAAAATTCACATTTAGCCATCAAGCATGCCAATACTGAAACTTCAGATTATATTCGCTAATAGATAAGCTGTTGAAGCGCCTTTAAACATCGACACCAATGCTGAAACTGCCTCCATTGAATGAGTGTAGATTAGAATAAAAAAGGAAATTATTTCATGGATTCATTGAATTGAATTCTATTATTTAATGAATGAAGGATATTATTGTGATAGTTTTAAGTTGATTTGTATTTGCTGAGGGGTGAGATGTGTCCACATTGTATAGTTTTACTACGAAAGCATTGATCATATCCCCGTCTATTAATTCTGATATGTCATGTTGTCATTTTTTCAGTTTATTAAAAATGATATAGAACTTTCAACTGCAGTAAAATCAGAAAAGAAGTAAATGTATGTTTAGTTTTATTATTTTAAAATTGACATATCTGTACAAGTTAATTTAAATAAAATATTTGAAATAACTAAAAAAATCTTAAACGCCCTCCGAAAATAGGTTGTCTCGTATTTCCCGTATTTCTCTGTTTCAAAGTTGCGGTTGTCCCGTATTCTCCTATTTAAAAGTTGGCAACCATAGTAACAATAGTTCTTAGTTACGCGCTACGACACCGAAGGCTCTTTTATCTACATGTTCACGGATCGCATGTCCAGCACGCCTTCATTTCTCCTTCCCTCCGGGTTGAACGCCACATTCTTACTTCTTCATATGTCCTTCGCGTGGTCAACATTCATGTCTTTCATGGCACGAAAAAGAAATGCCTTTATAAAACGATGACTTTTCACATTCAAGCATCTCACTGTCGATGCCAGAAACCACCGCATTAATTTCATCTTGCTCTCACTGCGTCGTTTTTGTTCTTCCCCATGCGGTTTTATCATCATCGCACGAAATAAAAAAATCAGTTGGGCGAGAAAGAGGTTGGCGTAACGCAAGGTGAGGAATCTTAAACTTCGGATAGGGGATATTACGCTAAACAGCTGGCTGCGAGGCTGAAGACAACAAAGTAAGCCTAAGGAAGCGAGGACAAACCGTAGATTCTCGGAATACGAGAGAACTTGAACTATGATCTAACTGGCTTATGTTTTTATACTCTCCTTTTTCAGCAATTATTAAAAAGGAATTTAGCTACGTATTTGATATTTTCCATGCTGGTACTCAAGGTAGCCCTGTCCGGCTAGATACGGAAAGTTTGGACCCGTTTCAATTTAATATGACGTCATCATCATCCTTCTGGGTATAAACACCGTTTAAATCTTAAATATAATCGAGTTTCCGTTATAACTGCAATTATTTAAATTATATATTAATTAGATTTTTCGATCATGGAAATCGTTAGCTCAAATATTTCGTTTGTTAGAAGAGAATACACGTATCTCAATTATGTCCGATGATAAATATTACAAGATAAAAGTTTCAATAATCAATAAAAAAGGTTAAACAAGACCAATCAAAAAGCTTAACATGTACATCAGGGGTCACCAAACCTTTTAAAAGAACCAAATAAAGCTTTTTATACCACCATGCGGGCCACATACGATGTTTCAAATGTGTGATCGGGCCGCGTGTAAATTTCACTGATCTAGTTTTGAGAATTAGGAACGATAAAAACTTACACTTGAAATGGAAAATATCAACCTGGCAACCCTAAACTTAGGCGCAGATCAAGAGAAGGGCAGGGAAAACCAGAGAAACTCCAAAAGACGAGCAAATTCCACCCAACCCTAGGTAACATAAAACTTTTACTCAGACCAATTTTTCCTATCATTTTTCCGATTTTGCATATAAAATCCACAATAAATAATTTAAAATAATTTAAATTATATGTTTTTCTATTAAGATATTTTTATCGCTTCTAAATATTTAAAAAATATATTCTGTAAGTCAAATTATTCTTTTTGAGCTTTAAAATAGGTGGGTCGTTTCCACGCAGCGAGAGTACTTACGTGATAATTTTTAACGCAACTACTCAAGGGTTAATGACACTCCTGCTGGCAAATATATGAATATGCATGTCTTAGAATTTAAAGTTAGGATGAGATCGCTGCGAGGGCCGGATACGGTCCCCGGGTCGTAGTTTTACATTAACTACATTTTTATAAGCACGTTATGTGACTGAAAAATCATGACCAAAAATGATTGTAATTCTACGCCTTGGCTGAGGAGTGGTCTGACTCCCAATGGTCGCAGGTTCCAACCCTGCCGAGGGCAAGATTGTACATGATCGTCTTTGCGTGAGCAATTTAAAACGATGAAATAAAATTCGCAACAGACGAATTGGCCTAAAGATAAATATTTCTAATTTTACAGTGACTAATCCATAAAAAATGTAATCTTAAGATTATGGATATTGTAAAAAATGGACCGAATCATTTCAAAGAAGTTTCTGTTTTCATAAACACATGAGACAACGCTTTAAACCCTTAAACAAAGAGAGAATGATGCATAAAGAATAATATCAAGAGATGAAAAGGTCTAAATCATTCATCCATGTTAAGCAATACAATAATAAGCTATCAAACCTAAGTATGAAGCGAAGAAATATTAAATGAGTTGGAAAATTATATTAATCAAAATTAATTATTTTTAAGTAGAAACGTTGAATTCGCTCGGTAACTCAGCAATACCACGAAAGTAATCATCGAAAAAATTAAACAGTTATAGATCTGGCGACTTTTCATTTTTCGAGAGTAAAAAAATGACATTGTAAGCGTTAAATTGACCTCACATCGAGAAAGAAAAGAAATACCAAACGGAATTGAAGGTTACTCGGTTTTAGTCCAAATTCACTTCCGGGTTTGTGCTTTATAAATCGTTTTCTGTGTAACATTTCTGAGATATTTTATGTCTCGTTTTAACCTCGACATTTCAACCCTGAAACTTTTACCTACTTGGAAGCGAGTTTTTTGCACTCGAGATTTGGGCAGCTTAAGAGGATATACGAAACATATTTGAAAAGGTACGGGGATCATGAAAAATTTCCTTATATAATTCCTCGAAATGATTTTGTTTATAATCCACTAATAAATGCACCATTTCGTCGCCTTATATTTAGAAGGCCCACTAACAGGCGAAACAAACGGTGAGGTGGATGAGAAAAAAACGGAAATTCAAGTCCTAGCGTGCCAATTTCACGCATTAGTTTATTGATGTCATTAGATTAGCTCTGTCAATAAAAAGTGGCAAAAAATGAGACGATTCTACGAAACGATAGCGTTGTGCAACTTCCTGATTTAAAAAATAATTGACTCAAAATCGTAACTATTGAAAATTAAATCGATGTTTTTAACCGGATACAAGAGAGCTTCGTACGCTTCCCTAAAATGTTTACGCAGCTTTGAACTTCCCTCTCGGAATTTAATTTTCGGGAGTTCTGTTTTTCCGAAAATCCCATCATCGCCTCACCGATAGGCATTGCCGGAAGTGATCGTAGCTTGTTGGAAGGCAATAATTCTTCGAGAAGAGCAAGGGAGGAAAAAAACAACAACCGCGTTTCGAGTGCGTTTTTTGTTCGAGACGAAGGATTATGTATTGTGACGCACCTATTGCTTCGAGAAAGGGGAGTTTTTTAATATAGGCATATGTACATGAAGTGGGATGATGGGGAGATGACGTCGGTGAGACCTTACTCTTCGCCCTGCCTCCCTTTCACTTCCACTCTGTTCTATTCCTTTACCCGATAGCCTTCTTGCATCCACACAAACTGCGTCTCCGCAAGAACAACAAACAACCTTGACCAGTGACTCCTCTCACTGTAGCGCGTCCTCCGAACACCGGTGACCGTCGCTTTGGAGACCGAGACCGAACGAATGTGGTGATCCTTCCCGTGAGATGATCAACTCGTTGTTCTCTTAAGGAGAACATCCTACGTCATCTCTCTCTGTCTCTCTCGGCTTTGCAACACGAAACCAAAGGGTTATAAGTTCACAAAACAAGCAGGGAAAGAACTGTGAATCAGATATTAACAGCGATTTTTAAAATAAAAATATGGGTATAAGTTATAGTATCAGTGTTGCTAGCTCCTAAAAAATAAATCCGCTAAATGGTTGTAAAAAATCTTCTCGATTTAGACGAAAATAAGCTAGGGATTGGGATTTTATCCACGTCACTTTCCTATCTTCCCTACAAATTAAGCGCGCATCATTTCAGAGAATTTCTGGAAATACTAATAAAATATGAACTTTTTGTAGAAGACAAATTATTATAGACGGTTTAACCTTTTTAAAATTTTGTAAACACGAGAGCAAAAACCTCAAAATTCATTTATAAAATAACCCACAAAATCCGCTTAGCGGATTTTAAATATTTTTGTACCACAAATGATCAACGAAATAAGCTAGATATAGCGAGAAATACCCCAGATCGGCAAACCGGTTAGTATTTTTTATATTCTGCTAAAAGGGAAACGGACCGACTGATGGACCCCGAAATCAATAGGGTTTATGACTGTCACCAGCCAAAACTATGCTGAAAATTTAGTTGCTCTAACTTGTACGGGGTAGAAGAAGTTTACTAAGTTAAATTTTTATTGTTCATTGATCCCCCCACTCTACCCCTTAGGCTGCTATCGGAGTCTTCAAATTTCAAATGCGGAAATAACTTATGGCCATGAACAATTTCCCAAAGATTGGCAGCTCTAACTTGAACGGTGTAGAAGTAGTTCACCAGAGGCGGAAGTGTGATGGACTGACGGACAAAATGATTACATTATCGGATTTTTAATAAATCGCTAAAAACCTTGCCATCGCTTGTCATAAAAATATCCCGATGATTCGTGAAACATTTCAGGGGCGTTTCTCGGATCGAAATGGAACTTAAAATTAAATAAGAAACGAAAATAAGATGTTCATATTCACAAGGATCCGTCCGCACGTCACGCTTTTTATGGCACTTTCAGTTAGAATTCATCGCTGCAATTTTGTGCACGCATGGGTGATTGTAGGTTAGAACCAAGGAAAATTAATTTAAAAAATCAGAAAAGAGTCCCAGGTTCAATTCCAGTAACTTTTTTCACCAATGTAGCGAGCATAGAATTTGCATTTTGAACTCGAGACTTAAACGGATTCCTGGACAATAGAAGGAAAATAGTTTTAACTGCTAAGAAAATTTGAATCCATTCCGAATTAGCCTAAAAATAAGTTTCGAATCCGAACAACGGCAATTTTTCACGTTTTTTAATACGGAATTTTAACTACTATATCAATTAGTACTGTCACCACGTTTTTATATGGGAAATATTAATCGTGATTTTTCAATTGCTTTACACAATTTCCATTATTGTTCTGCTTAATAAAAAAATAAGTTATTTTATTTTAAACCGCATTTTCGTATTGCGTTAATTTCTCCAAAAAACGATCTGGCAAATTACAAAAGTTACCTTCATGAACGTTTAAAATCAAAGTGTGATAATAACAATATAATTATAATTTATTTTATAAGTTCCATTGAAAGTAAACAGTGAATCATGGGTTTGTTAATTTAAGTTGCAATTTTGAATTAAAGTTTAGCCAAGGTCTAAATCTTGAACTTTTCAGTTTTCATTTATTACTTCATTCATGGCCAAACATTTTTACGTACAATTGAACGAGCACTTTAATAATCATATTTGTGATTTAGTACTGTAGCACGAAAATCTAAACAGAAAAGCTCGTATCTTCTTTCATCTGGTTCACTCTCAATTAGGTTAAATGAACAGATTTTATTGATTTGATTCGACCCTTTATTAGGTAAGGTTAGGCCTAGTTGGGCCTCTCTTCCACAGACGGACAGACAGAACGACAGACATGGTGAAGAGCAATTTATAAAAGACAAAAACGCGGAAAATGAGAACATACTACAAAAAATTAACCAAAACCAATGGAGTAACGATGTTACTCTCGTTAGTAACAGGACGGTGACAATAGAGGGGTTAGCTTATAAAATATTCGGCCAAAACAAAAAGTTTTCCATGAATATTGCACTAAAAAGTAAATATTTTATAACCTGCAAGTCTTAAAAAATTGACATTTCACAAAAAAATATAATGTAAAAAATGTGCTACCCTCTCTTGCAACATTAGTAATTAGTAAACTTTTAAAATATTTTCATGTGCTACTTATTTGAATGCATACGTTCTATACAATTCATAAAACCTGTATGTATGAATGCGAGCGCGGGTATAGTATATATGTGTATGTGTGTTTATATATATATATATCATGACATTAAGATATAAACACACTGTAGACACGACTGGTTCAAATCAAGTATTAAGTGTACTCTGATCAAGTACGCATATCATGAACGAACGATAATTGGTTTGAATTTGCTAATCGATGTGTTTGCACACCACTTCATGCTACCGCGAGTCTAATGAAACCTAGCGCAAACTGAAAAATACGCATTAGTTTCACCCGGAGTATACATGGCTTTCACGGTAGGTTCAAGGAAAGACCTACTATGCAACTTTGAAAATGTGTACGATATATAGTCATAACCAAAAAGTTTGCTTGCTGTGTTAAAGTTTATTTTAAAATTTTCCGATTAAAAACTTCTTTGGAGATAACACCGAATAAGGACATATTAATCATAGTCATGTTGGCAATATGGCAATTAATGACGATACTTCTATTTCACCTTTGCCTTATTCAAAGCTTTAAATTTTTCTTATATTTCACTTTAAAATTCTTTCTACAGTAGATCCTTGCGCAACGCTGTGCTGGGCAAAACAACTTTCAAATTAAGGCTGGCATGTCAAATTGGCGGGCCGCGTGCGGCCCTTTGTGTGCTTTAGTGCGGACCAAATTCGAATTTTTGTCTCAACCAAATCGTTCGAGATTTTAAGTAAATACTTTATTTTTGTTAAAAGGAGACAGTAGTTTTTCATAGTTATTTAGATACAATAGAACTCGGTTTCTAAATCGATTTTTTGTTTGCAAAACAGACGTTCAATCTTCAACAAAAAGTCTATCATATTCAACTCTGGCCCTTACTAAACTACCGTAATCCTAATGCGACCCTTCTATAACATCCATTACGTTAATGAGACCCTGACGCCTCTTCGAGTTTGACATGCCTGCCTTAAGGAAAAAATCGCGTGCTCGTAAAGTCTACAAGATTCTCGTCACATATATACGCCAAGTGCGGTGTGCGTCCATATCAGAGCCATGTGTATTTAAGTTTTAAACGTGTTGTGTGAATAAGTGCTACACTTATTCGTCCGTGTATAATCAAATCCGTGTTGTGGAAAACCGCATCAGACAAGGATTTACTGCGCTTGATGGTGACAAACTAGAGGAAGACGTGCGTTTTTTCCAGAACAAGAAGAAATAACGTAAATAAATTCAGCTAAGATATAAAACTGCTTAAAAGTCGTTTTGATGAACGCTCGAATTACCTGAAAGGGAGGCAGCGATGGAAATGAGTTTTTAAAAATGAAAACTGAATTGTAAGAGTTGGGATACATGATGAGTCCCAAGTATATCGTTCGTGAAAAAAAAGAGAATTATGGTTTGTTGAGGCTATTGAAAGCAGCTTCGAATCCACATAAGGAATATCGAATATAAATTTGTCCTCAAAATTAATTGAGCTCAAAGACTACGGTTATCATTTCGACCACACGTCCACATTAGCCAGTGTTTGCTTGAATTGGGCGGGAACGCATAGTAACGCCGTTCCACCCGATACGAAATGAAGCCCATAGCGTTCCCGTTGTTAAAAAAATTAGACAAGAATGTTCCGGTTACGGTCGTTCCCGTAGTTAAAATTTTCCGATTCGAGCACTGACATTGGCACAATTTTAAAAATGTATCTGGCCAATCGTTATCACGTTTGATTATGAATACCTTATCGAATACAATTTAAAAAAATTAAAATTGAAAAAAAAACAACTTTAAGATAGGCTTCGCTTTTAACCCATGCCTGTTGAAAAAAGTTAATTTTCAATGCAGACTTCCGAGGATAGATGACTGATGTTTTCTAGAGGGGGAAACATAAACTTTCTGACTTACCTCCCTTTAGCTTTTTAACAATAACAACAGAGAGAGGGGGCTAAATGCAGGGAGGGATTGATCACAATTGAATATTAGGGAAATCTAAAATGCGCGATTGAAAGCGGACAGCTTATGGAAGATAATGGAAGTACATATAGGTAGTAAGTATTGATTAACGTAAGTTAAAAGTAGAAAACTTGAAAAGGCAATTATTATTGATTTGGTTAAGCTTGTAATTTTTAAAATCCGATTTTTTTTTCGCATGGAAATTTAGTAGTGATACGAGAGTAGATGCTTTAATTTAACAGTTTGAATGTCACTTTTAAAAAGAAATTGCTATCATTGAATGATAAATACATTAATCAGGCAAAAGAAATACGTCTACTCAGAGAAGTTGCAATCATTGATATGATGAATACACTAATCTGTTTAAAGAAATGTATTTATTAAAGGATGTTCCAATCATAGAATGTTAAAAACACTTAACATCTCAAAGAATACAGTTCTTTAAGGAAGTTGCAAATATTGAATGATAAATACACTAATTATCTTTAAAAATTACATTTATTTGGAGATGTAGCCAACATCGAATGTAAAATTCACGAATCAGCTTAAGGAGCGCATGTATATTAAGAACAGACGTTCATTATAAATCAAATTTAAAAATCAGGTTTAGAAGTATCATTTAAGCAACACTATTAAAATTGATGCAAATTATATTCAATCTTTCTTAAAAAGTCCATTTTCTTATTCGGATCGTACTTTTCAATTAGCACTGTAAGCCGTTTGTTCACATCCTTGTATTTCTTCTTTTCGTTCACTTCACCCCAATCAAATTGATTTTTTGTAATTGAGCCAAACGCTCTTCTTTCATTCAAGTTGAAATTAATTTCCATATATTCGGATGCATGCATAATACGGAACTTTAGAGTGCCTTGTGGTACCCCTCCACATTGTTGTTCGTTCGTGACATATCTTGTTCAGTTCTTGTATGGACATTCCAAGTTTTTACTGGAAAAATTGGAGTTATCCTTCTTCTTCTATCACCTCGACCTCTTTCGCACCCAATATAATTCATTTGAAGGAAGATCATCGTCATCAACAAGCTCCTCAAATCAATTTATAACATCTTCAATAGGGATGAATGCTAGAGATATATAGCATCTAACTTTTAAGCTAAAATCTGTAACTTGATGGTATTTTTCCTTTACACCTATATCAACCACTTTCCGTTAAATATTCTGGGCAAGGTGAAACAGGCAACAAGATACAGAAGCAGTCGGAAAAGTTTAGGAAAATCCGTTTATGTGGGATTTTTCGAAGTACATCATCAAACTTTCAGGATTCACCCCTAGATGTAGTTCTAATACCTTTCTGAAGAGGGTGTACGTCTCTTCTCTCTTGTTTGGAAGAAGTTCAAATAATCTTGGAATGCTGAATGACCCAACCTGAACGTGAAGAACGTACAACTGATAATATATATTAGGGCAGCACTTAAAAGTTTTGTCACTTGCCTAATGTTTTATTTGTTCTAGATCATCCAACCCATTTTCTGTTGCAAACACAATAATCTATTTTTATCATTCTCGCCATTATCAAATTGTAAGAAGAGTTCGATTGTATTTAGAAATTTGAATTCATCAGGAATTTTGTAGTCAGTCCTATTCTGAGAGATTGAAAGGGCACACACTGCTGCTTGACGCCAATTTCTTATATTTCGATTTAATTGTGAAGTAGACGGTAGCTCCGACATTTCATCTTCTTCCAGGTTTGCAGTAGCTGCAGCAATTAATGACCGAGATGATATGTGGGAAGAAATTACGGCAGCCTTCAAGTTATCTAAAGTTTTGCGAATCTTTGGTTTAGCATCGGAGGAACTATGATGATGTTCACCAACACGTTTTATAATGGCGTAATGTTTATTATTAGTCCAAATGTGCACTCGAGCCTTGCAATACTTCATTTTGCATTTTCAATGTGTCTTCGTCCCATCTAAATTTTTTTCTATGCATAATGAATATAATACATTTCATCAACAAGTTTTTCCCTTCCCCCGATATTTTTAATGACGTGCGACATGGTGGAAAACAGATTCTAAAAATAAAATAAGTTGAAATAATAAACATAAAATAGCATAATATAAGAAACAAAATAAATAAGATACAATAAAATAAAACATGCTGTTTCATTTTCACGAAATATATACGAAGAAGTACTAACCTGTAACAAGTTATAATAAATTCAGGATAATACCGAAGCACTTTGAAAACCAGAGTAATCGTTCTTCCACAGCAACTAAGGGAAGACTGGTGGATTGGGATAACAACTCATATAGTAAAATGATGAAGGTTAATTGAAATTAAAGAGAATTCCAAAATAATCTTTATTTATTAATTTTATTTTCATTCAAATCAAATTCATTTGTTTTTCTCGAGACAATTTCTCTCAAAAATGTGCTTATATATCGTGTTTCCAAAATCTACATTACAGAAAAAATCTAGTACAGTTCTCGAGGGTTCTAGGTCTCCCCCCCCCCCTCCCCCGGCCTTTTCGCTCCCGATAATAATAATTATCATAATAACACATAATTATTTAAAACAATTAATAGGGTTACATTTCCGCAACTATAAGCAATTGAACAGGTTAAGTTTACCACCGATAGTATATGCAATTACTAGTATAAACAATTGAACGGGTAATGCGTACCGCCAGAACTGGAAACAATTTAACAGATAATTTGTACCGAGAATAATATAAGCAATTGAACCGGTAAAAAGCTCCGCTATTAGTATAAACAGTTGAATAGGTCCTGTGTACCGACAATAGTAGAAACAATTGGACGGGTAAAAAGCATCGCTATTAGTATAAACAATTGAACATTTCGGAAAAAATAACTGATATGGTGCTATCTATACGTACGTACATGCGATTTGGCGAAATGCGATTTATTTTTAGGATAAAATACAAAATGATTAGCATGCTTAATTTCCCCTCTAGATATTTTATTTCACTTACAAAAAATAAAACAATTAATGAATACGTTATTACACATGGAGTGCTAGATTAACGGTACGTTTACAACCGTTATTTCGTCTATAGATCAGGATCCATCATTTCCATCAATCCATAGGAAATCTTCGTTACTAGATTTTTATGCCATCAAAGTAAATATTATCTCAAAAATAAGATCATGTTAACGTTGTAATTTCGATTTAAATGAAACCGTCGTTGCAATTGACCTCATATCGCAAACTAGAATCGAATCGTTGCCATCCCATTCGACCTGGTTTCATGCATTAAAAGCTTTAAAAACAATATCAAAAGCCAAAGCTCTGACGTTATAAAAAAGAGGGTAAAAAGTCGCAGTGTCATTGCTACGGCGGTCAAACGATAAAGGGTACGTAAGTCAGAAGGATGTACATGTTACGCATATTCCTCGCCAATGATGACCCAGCACATACATCCCTCTCTCTCTCTCTCCTTCCATCCCCTCTCCAACTTCCATCTTCCCAACCCAACCCATCCAGAACACCCCAACAATCCATTCGCTTTTTATCTTATCCAGGAGCGAAGGTCGAAGTGAGGACAGCGAATGTGCCTAGGCGACGACGACTACGAAGAGCCGTAAAGTGGAGATAAAAAGTTCTCTCTGGAAATAGAATCGCTAAATTACCTATGCAGAAAGTTCTTAAGACTATTCGGATAAATTCGAAAGAAATTGATCTTGCTGAGAGATGGAGTCGCTCGATCTTTTAAGTACATTCGCTAGCTAGAGGGATTACTCGTGTCGACGCTGGAAATAAATTTCACCGCCAAATAGACCATTTATTTTGTTTAAAAATTTATTTTAATTGAACTATGAGCTAATAATGATAAATAATCAGCTGCTGTAACAGATACGGACAGCTAATACGGCAAAATATATATTTGTATTTAAAGAAATATAATCCTCTTATCTGCATCTTTGTCAAGTGCGACAGAACTGGAAAACAAAGCATGGGGAACAAAAGTACGCAAGCAATAGTTAATTAAATGCAACAGATCGTCATCATTAATTTTCTACTCAAATAATGAGTCTAAAAGTAATTACTTTTTTATTTAAGAACAGTGAATGTGAATAATAATCAGATTTAATAAATTTTTTGCATAATTTGCAATTAGGCATCGATATAAACAGACTTCATAAAATATAAGTGTACCGACGAGACAGTCCCTAAGCGGCAACACCATTGGATTATATAATACAAAACCGTGTATTACATAATAAGTATCCGTCTATTATTTATTCCGTCAGTGAAAATATGTTATGACTTACTTTGAGAAATATCTAGAATGAGGAAGAAAAGAGAGATGGGCGTGAATCTGGTATTTTCATATGAAATCGGAGCGATATATTTTTTATGCCTATCGGAGAAATATATCATTCTTCAAAGTAAAGAAATGCTTATTACAGTGCCATCATCCGCAAAATGGCCATAAAATTTCAAGAAAAATAGCAAAATATAAATAATATACAATGTCAACGCAACGTATACTGATGTCATTCCAGTTTTGAAATTCAGTCAACGCTCGTGACTGTCAACCACTGATCGTCGTGCGACTTATTCCTATGCATGTATACAGAAAAAAGCACATCTGCAACGTTTCCGTCAACCCCAGGAGAAAAGTGAAGACTTCATTGGAAGAGCTAAGCGTCAGTTGAAGCAGGTAAGTGACTAACCACAGCTGATGATGCAAATCATTTGAGATTTCAGAGACCTACACGTGGAGCGCTGCTTCATCCCCATCCCATCCAAACCCTTCTCCTTAGACATCCTAGAGAGCTGCTGGCACATTCTGTAGCTGAATTAAAGTAGCATGAGGGGGTTTGAAAGCTTAAAGAAAACAGTTGTAGCGTAAACGATCTAGATAATAATGTTCGGCAACAACTGTGTAGGTAAACAAAGACAAAGTGCCCGCCATGAAAACTAGTCTACATCAATTTATATTGATAGCTAAAATGTTTTACAGGATATATGAAGACATTTCCAAACCAGATATTCTCCTACTGTTATTAAATGGGTACGGTCATTTTAACGGTATATTTGAATAATATTTTTCGTTTTCTCGATAGTATACTCCAAAAATTCCCGAACTGTATTTTTTCGCGAATGTTTTCATAAAGATCGAATGAAATAATTATTGTAACAAGTTTTAATTTTAAGAATTGTACTCATTTATCCACCCTATTTTCGTTCTGCGCAACCCCTGTCGCATTCATTTACATAATTACTCTTAGTTTCCGAAGACTTTCCAAGGTTTCTCTTGGTAATTGTTCGAACGAACCGCTGGTTCGTTATTATTAAAGGAAACATCTATTTCGCTAGCAGTAAAATGTGGTATGACGGTTACTCGGAGTATTGAAGTTATATTCTTGGGATTTGAATTCAAATTAACCTGCGATTCAACATATGCAAACAATGATCGGCCTCTATGATTTAACTCCATTGGGAACAAAATCTACGGAATTTAGCTCTATCTTAATCGAAATAAATCCAACAGTTCCGCGTGCCGTGAAACAAAAGGAGTGGCGAATCGGACGCGATAAATTACCATGTGATCAAAATAGCGGCCGCGCGAGGAAAATATTCAAGTCCGACTTTAAAAAATAGTTCAGAATTGTGTGTTGCTATTGAAGGAAGAATATCGGCTATTATGATTTCAGTGTATAGTCCCTAAAAATCTATCAAATTATGGTTAAAGTAGATATCGGTCTTTTAAAACAACAAGAAGTCCAAACCGGGACTAATGCAGGCTGGTTTCCCGAAGTTGACGTCCCGAATTGATTACATATATTGACAGGAAATATTTCAGTCAGGGCGGCCCGAGGAATTTTGGCGCCCCGGGAGGGATAGCATCCAGCGCCCCCCTCCGTTAATGTTTGTTGAAATATTTACAAAGTACATGTTAATTTATTCATCGCTCTGGAAAAAATTATTGATAATGAAAAATTAAAAGGAATACCGTAAATATTCAAGCCTATTCGTCGATATAAATTGGTATCCAATATTTATTCACTTGCAAGTAATGCATAGATAAATGATCGGGATAGCGCCCCCAAAACTTTGGCGCCCCGGGCAGACGACCGGCTCACCCGTAGCTCGGGCCGGCCCTGATTTCAGTAAGTGTTAGTCATTCCAAGGAATTCTCATACCATAAATACCATTAGTAATTCATAGTTTATCAATGATAGAGAAAAATTGGAAAACAAATTAATATATCATTATCAGGTTTAAAATACTAAAAGCAATGTCAAAATCTCTTTCTGTATTACTGTATTTTTTAAATAAATTTAATAAATGTTACTGTTTATACGCTAATATGTATGGATCAACTGTTCATTGCTGAAGGGTAGTCGAGTGGAAAAGAATATAACCCATTTGTTCACTCGTCTATGCTCAAGCCGAGTTCGGTAATAATCGTCTTCATGGCAACAATCCGATCAAATGCGATTTAAAACGCAAAAACGCAGTTTTAGTAGAAATTAAAGAAAATACGATCAATTATCAAAATTCAGTGATAATAATTAGAATCTACATTCTTTTTCCCTTAGAACAGCACAAACCTCGGTCCGATATCACAATTTTAAGATATTTTAAAGTATTAAAGAAAACATCCCTGCACGATGGATTTGAGACTTCCCGTGTAAAACAAATAGGGAAAAAGTTCTTGGAATCAAACCGGGGACTTCGATCTTCGCCAAATAAAATATAGCCCGGAGGTGGGCCCTGGCAGCACGAGCCTCATACCAAGTTTCATGAAAATCGGTCCATTGATGCAAAAGTTGTTATTAGGGGACACACACACAAGTACACACAGACAGGAACATTTCATACGGCTATGTTTCCTTTGGAAACCAGCCTAAAACAGAAAAACGCACATAATTATAAAAAACTATTTATAAATTTTACCATAGATCATGAAAGCCATTCTTTTATGGGTCCAATTTCCTCCGGCTAGTATATATTGTAGATTGTAGATATTTTTTTATGCGAAATTTATACCACCTAAAAACTGCCATGAATTTAAATAGGCTATAACTCGGGACTGTCAGTTTATTCAGCAGTTTCAAAAAGCAAAATATATTTTTCCAATTAATACGGGGATTGAACTGTTTTCCATGACGCTACTTACTTCACAACACGATTACCAACGCCCGATGAAATTAACACGAGAGCTGAGCCATGGTCTTTTATCTTTTGCTAGTACGGCGAAACCCAATCGCCGCATCGTTTTTTATTACTTCAGCCACATTCTTTACGTAACTATTAGAACCGCGATGAATGCATTTTTTTTAGTGCGTAACTTCAGGAAAATTTTTCTATCGTTAAATATTAATTCTGGGTTCATTATCAGTGTATCTTTAATGTGTACATTGCGCAGCAATGTAGATGCAGGAATGTAACTCACTTAAAGCCACTCAATCGTACATCCTTTAAGGGAGTCGACGAAAGGAGATTAATTTATTCTCCAAGCTTGATTGCCTATCGTTGAATTATAGGCGAAACGTGAACGGAGAACGTTCGAAGAGTTCACTGATTCTTGTCACCCTGTTCGCGAACCCACAGATCGATGGGAGAAAGTACCTCGAGGTGCTTTCTAGGACCGAATTTATTCTCCATCCTAATTAAAAGCGCTCACGGAGAGATGATTCAACACAACCGATTTTCCCACTCTAAACAATAACCGTGTTTTACGCGCGCATCAAATATTCTCCGTACGCTCGTGAAACGTAGGGTGCAAAAGTAAAAAAAAAATGTTTTATGTGCAACGCATATCGAATCACTCCATTGTGGTTTATCGAAAAAATAAATGAAACGATTCTTAAAAATTGAGGTAAAAATGTTTTTTAAATCTCTGAAAAAATACAGTCGATTCAAAAATACGTGTTTCCTAAGTGTTCGAGAAAATACCGCGAATGGAGAACTGATATAAATAGGAAAATTAGCCATTACAATAGTCGTAATAGCGAAAAAAAATCCAAATCTATTTCTAATTTTTTTATTCAATTGAACCTGAACAAAGGCATATCTTGCGTAAAGGCTATTTTAAAAATGAATTTAAAATAACTTTGGCAAAAAGATCATTAGCGGCTTCAAAATCGAGTTAAATTTATGTATGTTCTATTATGTTTATTTAATTAAAACGGTATTTGCGATGTCAAGTTGCAAAAGCACTGTCAGAAGTTAAAAAAGAGTCTGAAAAACTACTGTGGTTCGAAAATTCTCATTGCCATCGATCACTCGCGATGGATAAGGTATTTTCAATTTCAATCGTGTGAGCAAAGGTAGTAGAATGCGGATCAGGTTTGAGATTCATCCGTAAATCTATCTACAAAGTATTAGCTAACAACAACACATGAAGATGATAATCGATCCTGATGGGTAGGTGAAATACCCATGTTTTCCTATGCATAAAGAAACAAGTACCAGTCTCTTTCGCAAACGAATCGCATCCCACGTTCACAATACGATAATCTTTTGACACCACCCAAGCTTAAATTGACTATAAAAGACTTTCACACTCCCAACACCGCTTTAACTATGACCTTACCCGTCGAGAATTCCTTGTGTGTTTCCTGTATCACTTTCACTGTAACTGACAAAGGTAAACGGGTCTTCCCGCGAAATTCGACTGTCTGGAGAGAACTTAATAACAGGTTGCGCGATATAAAAACTTCGCATGTCTTAGGCGCACGACTTAAAATGAAAAAGTGTTTTTCCCAAGAAAATCTCGACAGAAGAGCCTGAACCGCTGTTACTCATACCAATTTATTTCTTTGAGCTCGAGTTAAAAAAATAAACTTTAACGAATGGTTTATCTGACGTAAAATAAGAAATTTGACCGGGAAGACATGGCGCTTACGGCTCTGTTCCTGCATTAGAGAGTTGAACGCCAAGCATGTTTTTATCCGCGGCAGACCTGCGATTTGGCTTACAGTAAACACTTATAAAAAAGAAATAAAGATTCACGAGTCGATCATTATGCAATTAACTCAAGATTTGCGGCGTGGGTATCCTTTTCAAATCCGAATGCACAAGAAAATTCTTGAGGTTCCCGACCTTGAGAGCAAAGTGGACTACGTTAAGGAGAGATCCTTACAGAGCGAAAGAAAAACAAGTGGAATGATTTATTTCATTCATCTTAATTAAACCACACGTTTTGTATACGGCGACATTTAGCGTTTTTCGATAACAAACAGAGGGGCAACAAACATTCATCGAGAGAGGAAATGTTATCTCCGTTGGACGCCATGAGGACAGTAGTGAATATCGCCGTTGATTGGCTACGCCTGATCTCGTTGGAATTGTGACGTAAGCTAGAAATTTCCTATCTGGCGCATCTTTTAACCCATTGAAATTAAACTATGAAAAGAGGAGCCTCTCCGTATAAGAAGGAAACGAGAGCGAGAGAGATAGTAAAATTGGGAAGGTCAGGTTTACTTCGAGGTATATCGAATGAGATACAGTCAAAACTCTATAACTCGAATTTTCGATCGATCAAAGTAGATGTCATTCCTTCTCCTTTATCTTTCAATTTTAAATGAAGTTCTTAAATTCGAAATATCGATTAATCGAAATATACTTTTTCCCGTGCTCATCCATAGAGGTTAAAATGAAGTTTTATAACTCGAAATTTTTATTAATCGAAGACATTCCCGTGCCTAATCGTACAAGTCGAATTTCTATAACTCTAAATTTCGATTAATCGAACGCGACTTTACCCCTTCTTTTATTATACAATCTAAATTAAATTGTAGAAATAAAGAGGCTTATTTGGTAATTCCATATAAACTTTTATTTATATTCGACCTAGGTTTCTTTGCAATGCAATACCATCAGGCCAAAGTGGAATTACCAAATTAGTGTCTTTATTTCTACAATATGAAGAAATTCCACAAAGTGACGTCTGAAACCATTAACTATATCTAAATTAAAGTTCCCTAACTCGATCGGTCGAAGTAGATTATCTTTCCCGCTGTTAACCACGGGTGTCAAAATGAAGTTCTGCAGCTCAAAATTTCGTCAACTCGAACTTCCCTCGAGGTAATATTAGACAAGGTCCGATCGCACATGGAATGAGAAGTAACGGACGAGTGGCAAAACTAATAGGCATGAGATTCGGAGAGAGTCGGCATTAAAAAGCATAAGTGAAGAAGACGGGGAAGAGAGGCGCACGGCATGGGGAGAATGAGGGAGGGGGAGGAGAATGGAGAGAGGGGTTTCCCTGCGTCCCTTGCTTCAGGCTTCCGCACTGAAAGGGCATACTGCGCACGATTCTCCGTGTAAGTAAACCTTAAGTCTCCAAAGGGAAACCGCACCGCTGTACATGCGGAGGGGGCCCAATCGATGGCAACCTGTGCCGCGGAAAGCGAAAAGATAAAAGCGAAGCGATACAAGACGAGCTACGAGAGATGAGGCGAGCGCACACACACACACACAAAACCGCGAAAGTCCACCCTTTTTTATCGTTTCCATATACGTCCCCGTTAATGTATCGCTCTTCCATTGGCACTTTTGATCGCTTTAAAAGCGATGCGGGATCGGATCCCTTTGATTAGCTCCGTGACCCACAAACATGAATGCCCTCTCGTGACGGCGGTAGAAAGTTGCTGGATCTTTCCGCGCAAAATAACGGAATCTGTTTTTCTCCAGCACCTCAGGGCTACAATTTCCATTGCGAAATCTAGCAGCTAGCTCGCACCGAGTGCCCTTGAAGGGATGCATTCTCTATAGCTTTGGCAACCGAACGGACTATGTGTGTGTGTGTGTTAGCGTATGTGCGGTTGATGAAGTTGCTCGGGCGGCATAACTCCCCAGGCGCAGGCGCGCTGAAGCACGCTGCCTCTCTTTTTTACCCGTTTCATTCAGGAAGAAAATTTTCCACTACTCGCGTTTCCTCGATTTTGAATTTATTTTTATTCATTTGGTTGTTTTTGGGCGAAATAGATACGTTATTATTTTCCGATATTCGTTCATGATGTGATTACCTCGAGGGCTGACCTGTGAGTGTCATATCGATAAAATGTATAAGTTGTAAATGCTTGGATTTTTAATATTTTCACGATTTCCGGTTATCACTTTCCTGGGAGTTAATTTAATTAATTACAATAGTAAACATTTTCGTGTGTGGTATACATGTTGCGGCTACTTTCTTAAACTAGATAATGTCAACTTATCCAGTCAGCTTATCCTGGCTGATTTTATTTTTTTAAACTGAAAATTCGAAGAAGCTTTCAACGAAAAGAGCCTAAACCTTATATGAAATTTACTGAAAAGAAACCCATAGTGATATGATTTATTTTATTTAAACTTTGAGAAGATTTCAAAGAAAAGCGTCTGGTTTTCAACTGAAACTTCCTAAAACTACCCTGTCCATTTCTCCAAATTTCTTTTATCGGCGTGACTACATAATGAGAATCGTTTTTCTAACGCGTGCAGATTTTATTAGCCTGGTCCATCCGGAAAAGTGTCGACAGCCACAGTCCTGACATAAACCGTGACATATATATATATATATATATATATATATATATATATATATATATATATATATATATAACGATACGGAAAATAAATAATATGATAAAATAAATGCAACGAGAGGTTGAGAGGGATAGGAAGGAGCCAGTGAACACTTACCATACGGTGTATATATATATATATATATATATATATATATATATATATATATATATATATATATATATTTCTGATATGGTATGACACATCTAAACACTATCTGTCCTCGACTGACCTTATTCGAGATGTTCGATAGTGGCAATAAAATTCCAGGAAACGATTCCTTAAAAGGAGTAAAGGGAAGAGAAGTAAAAAATAGAAAATCTTCGGCGATCCAAATCGGACTCTAGAAGCGGAGTCGTCCAGACGAATGGAAAAAGAAACGGGAGAATAATTCAGCTCAAAGACTACATTTCCGTGCCAAAGTCATGAAATTTTATCTTCCGGTGATATAACGATCGCCGTAAGGAAGCTTTGGCATCACGGGCTCGATGAGATCACTGCAACGACAGTTTTTTTAGTAAACTTCTTAACAAGAGTTCGATATAGAACCGGTTTGGAGAGCAATTGTATTTGTCTTAAACGTCCCGCTAATGAAATACGCTAGTATTGTGCCAAATGAGATAATTAATAATCGATCCGTTGATGGCGCATGTCATTGGGATTATCCAACTCCGCCACGCTTCGTAAATTTGCGCGAAAGCGTTCAAAACTCGAGATTAGAAATGCATTCCTATGTCACTCCGTGAATTATCGCGATGTTTCTCCACGTAGATGAGAGGTGTACAAAGCAGCTCCAATTGGAGATATTAAAAGATTTTCTCGCCGCCGAGATACAGTACTCGGCTTCTTTTGTTTCCTGACCAGGAGAAATGCTCACTTTCTGGTATTTTAATTTGGAAATAAAAACCCTTTTTATCGGAAAAAATATCAGTGATTAAATACCACCTCTCGAGGGAACGTTCATATTTCATTCTTTCGTCCCTAGCATTGATAATTATAAGAGAGAGTTTCATCACCGTGAGTTAATTCCTGACTAAACTGTCCGAATTAAATCGTTAAGATGCTTGGCCTGGACGATGTTACTTAAATAAGAGTAAACTTTTACGTTACATGAAAAAAAATTTGCCCTTCCAACTATTTATCCGCAAATTTATTCCTTGCGGTATAAAACACGCTACGTGGCGTTTTATCTTTTAAGTCGATAAAATTCGTATATACCTACTTAACTGCTCAAATGTTTAGTATTGTTGCTTCTGAGTTGTTTAAAGAATTTCACCCTTTCTAGAAAGATGGTTTTGGAAATATAAGTGACCGCGAAAACATATTACTCGCGAGGATCGAATTCAAAATTAAAGATCGATTTGTTGCAGATCAATTAATTTTTTCTTCTACAGCTTAACAAATCACACCTACCCAGTTAGCAGTGTTATTGTTGGGAGTTTCTGGGTCACTCTTATAGAATAGTCGCTGACTATTATTATGAATTATTGCGATATTATGAGTTAGATGAAAGAAGAGACTCTAGTCTATATCTCGCCAAAATAAAGATGATTATCTATCTGTCTGACAGGCGCGGATCAATGGCGAAACTAGGCCGGGACAGCCGGGGCCGTGCTCCGAAACCTCTGAGGAGCCCGGTCAGATATAATTAGTAAATTCAATAAGATGAACAAACCTATGATAATGGATTTAATATAAGAGGACATAGAAATAGTTTGCAAAAACGAGTCATCAGTACAAAGTCGTCAAAATCAGTACGGTGTTGAACAAATCGGTAAGGTTTATCACCTTAGTTAAGAAGGGCCCGACAATCTTTCTTGCCCCAGGGCCCGCTGCCTATTGTTCCGCCACTGGCACGGATTTAGGAGGTGCGAGCCCCTATGCCAGGCATGTCAAACAGGCGTCCCGCGGGCCGCATACGGCCTAACTGCGGCCCGATAGCTAATTTTTGTCTCAAGTGAATTCTGTGGGATTCCATATATATGCCTTATTTTAACGTAAAGGAGAGGATATTTTTCATAATTACCAAATTACAATAGAACGCATTTCTACATTATTGTTTTTAATTACAAAACAGGCATCCAATCTTCTAGGTAGAGTCTATCGTTCCAGCTCTGGCCCTCATTAAAAACTGCGGCCCTTCTCTAACATCCGCCGCTTAAATGCGGCCCTTCTATAACATTCATCGCTTTAATGCGGCCCCGACGCCTCTTCGAATTTGACATGCCTGCCCTACGTGATAGTGCTTTGGGAGGCCCACGACTCACGATTTCAGAGAAAATATGGTTGCATTTTAAGCAGGAAAACAGGCTATAAAAGTCTTAATAATTCATTTATATGTATGCATAAAATACATATAGTGAGAGAAGTTCTGAGGTCTACTATTAATAAGATATTCTCTTGGGTCTCTAAACGCGAGGCCCCTAGAGACGCGAGGCCATAGGCGGTCGCCTAGCCCCTATATCCGCCCATGGTCACTAATTATTAAGCATGCGATCGCTTTAACGAAAACATATTGCGAAAATCTTACAGATACTTTAGCGTTTCCTCCATAAAAGCTCTAATTAATTGTTGTGTAAATATGCATTCTAACTGCTGCGCTATTCTTTCCCTACACTATAGAAAATGTGCATTTATAAAGAGATCAGGGGTTACTGAGGTGTACCGGTTTAATTAAACAACGATAAACAAACCAACACTTACCCGAAAATTACTATGTTAACTAAATTCACAACTGATATTTGACAAACGAATAGAGGGCATATGATTTCTCAAGTGCGGTCTCTGGCGACTTTTTTCCTAAAGTACAAATGTTACTTAATTATACAGTCGCATCTCGATAACTCATAAGTCTATAACTAAAAATTTCGACTATCCGAAGAAAATATTTCTTAAGTTCGTAATCACATACATTAAAATGAAGTTCTGTTACTGTACGTTTCGATAACTCGAATTTTTGTCTTTCCTTGGAGTTCGAGTTATAAAGTTTGGACTGTAAGTGAAAAACCTTGCCAAAATTGGAAATCAACCTCTTGGATTATTATAGCCATAACTCCTTCCACACCGAACACAACCACAAGTGCGGAGGGAAACCCGGTTCCGGCATTAGCCTACTCTTGACGAAGAGCACCAAGGGGGCCAACGGCTTAATGTCCCTTCCAAAGGACGGAACGCTGACTTTGCGCGGTCTCCTCAAACGACACAAACAGGGGGCCGGGTTACCTTATTTCAGTGAAACTAAGCCAGTTTATAAGTAATGACTCAAGCCTGTCCAATAGCAAACTCAAAAAAGAAAAAGTTCTTTTAACGTTCCCAAGTACATGTTACGCATTACGAGCTACGAAATTTAGCTTTCAGGGTTGAGGATAGCGATAAGTCTTATCGGAAAAAATATGAAGGATATAAAAACGGGCAAATTCAACGTTCACGCGCTTCAGTAAGCCGTTTTACGAGCAATTTCCTTATGGAAATAGAAAGATAATTCTCGAAGAATTATCTCATTGAGAATTTTTAGGAAAACGAAAGTGACAAAAGAGGGACGACGCTATAAGTTCGTAATCACAGAATCAAGTCCAAGTCTTGCGTAAGATACGTTGTTGTTAGTTCGTAAATTCTTATTCATCTAACGCACTTGCCTCGAGATATTTTTAGAACAAGCGCGATTTTTGGGCAAGTGAAGTAATTGACACAATATGTTTCTCCAAAGATTCGGAAAACCAGACGCGGATTCGGCTGTCAAGCAGCCGTCATCATCGGCGGTTCGCTGAAAATAGATTCCAACAAAGAATCTACTAATTCTAATAAAGAATCTACTATGGGCGAATCACCACTGATGGCGCCTGCTTTGTAGCCGAAATGCGCATCCGGTTTTCCTTACGTTTTAGATGGATATTGGAGACGAATATTACGTAAATTTGATTATAGTCGTAAGGCGAGTTCGATAATTCCTGATGTCATGAAATTAAACAACAACAATTCACTTTTTATGTTCACAACATCGTAATCACGGATTACCACCTAGTTATGGCTCGCTCGGTTAAACATATCGATAATTCTTTATCGAACTGAAAGAATTAATGATAATATATTCCTTCTACGTTCCAAGTGCCTATTCGTAAATGACAGTAATAACAGGCAGAAAATACGGTATGGAAATAAATACAGAAATAACCAAGGTCATTCGAATATCAGGCAAAGAAGAGAATCTGAACATAAGTATTGGAGAAAAGCCTTTAGAACAAGTTTCAGACTATTAATACCTTGGAAGCATCATAACAAGAGAAGCAAAATGTATGGATGAGATCAGGACTAGAATAGGGAAAGCAAAAGCGGCTTTCAGGAGAAAGAAATACCTACTTACGGGGAATATAAGGGAAGATATCCGCAAGAAGTTCATAAAATGCTATGTATGGAGTATAGCTTTGTATGGGGCAGAAACATGGACGCTAAGGAAAAATGACATAAAATATTTGGAAAGCTTTGAAATGTGGACTTGGAGGAGAATGCTGAAGATAAAATGGACAGATAGGATGAAAAACGATGAAGTGCTACGAAGAGTAGGAGAGAAGCGAATGATTATACTGACTATTAGAAAGAGGAAGGCAAACTGGGTTGGACATTACCTGAGGAGAGAGAGAGTATGATAAAAGACGTGGAAAACTAGATGGAAAAAGGAAAATAGTTAGGAAAAGGTTTCAGTTGATAGACGATTTGAAAGGGAGAGAGAGTTATCAAGATATGGCGAGGACTGCGGAAAATAGGAGTATATGGATAACCAGGTTTAACCATGAATAATCACGGATCTGTCTACGGACAAACTACCTATGATGATGATGATGATTCATTCTACGACGGGAAAAACAGTACGCGATATCAAAGGAAGCATACAAAGTAGTTTTATTTAAAGCGTACCTCGATGGAGAAGGCTAAAAGTATCCTCCTTGAAAACGGACTCAGGAGAGGATAAGGACATTAATACCCCCAAAAAAATCACACCTCGGCGCGAGGAGCTAATGGGAATAAGAGGACGCGTCGAAAAATTAAGATAAAAATATTTAAAAAAAGTTAAGTGAAACCTTTTCTACACCCCTTAAAATCTCTCGCGTACAACTCGCCAGTTCTCCACCACATACCGACGGAGAAGAGCCTTTTAACCCTGCCCCTCCTCTCACCCTCCTCCCTCGAGTCCCTCACTCCCCTAAAAACCTTCCTCCCCCGCACACACCTTTAACAATCTTATTATACGGACGCGCTGCGGTGTTGAAAGAAGTAGTATAGCTTTTTCGCTTCAGCCTTTCTTCCACTTCTCGTGTATCCTTCTCTTTCTCTCTTTCGCCCCATGCTTTCCCGTCCGTTCGCACAATGCACACTTTATAACTTGCGTAATTGAGCATGCGACGGTATACCGAGAGGGCATCAAGTGGCCAAAGTAACGCGCGTGCAAACTCGCGTACGACCTGGGGAAACCTACAAAACAACACACACACACAAAGCAGCGGTAGACCTCTATAGAGCTTCTTCTACGTCTCCCTGACACGGAATCGTCGCATTCTCTCCGATGCATCAATAATACGAACGTTTCCGCGACCCTCCATCAATTTTCTGCCCTCGATTTATCTACTTATAAGAAGATAATGGTTACCTGATCCATATTTTCCGTTCCTCGTAAAGGTGTTTACCGGGTTAAAACAATTCCCATTCCCAACACTTTCCAGGCCTTAAAATCATCCTTCGATCTCGATCGCACGCCCGCCGTGTTGAAGGTGTAACGACAAAAATACAAAAAAATCCACATCCGCAATTTCGATTTACATTTTCGAAGACTCACCCCCCGCGTAGCACGGCTGCGAATCTTCACCGCGGCGGTCCTCCAGTTCCCGATCTTCAATCACGCCCCCTGCAATCTTCGAATCACCGTTCACGCGCGACACGATCCTCACTTGTCCCACACACACGTCATTCGCGCACATCCGGCTGAGCTACACGGGCTAACATGTGGGATAGGTGGGTGTGTAAAAGGAGCACTCTTTGCAGTTTGCTTCCCTCTCTCCTTCTCTTTGCCTTCTTCCGTATTCCCCGGTTAAGAGAGGGGGAGAGGTTGGAGGGGAGGAGCGATGGACGTGCGAATGGTCGCAGAGGGAGGCGCGTCTGCTGGATAGGCGCGCTGGATGAGATTGCCGTCGATAGCTCACTCCCTCTCTTTCTACTCTCTTGGATGCGGAATCAGTCGCGTAACTATGACTGCGAGGGAGTGCGCGCGGGATTTCCGCCGCGGGCCCCGCGCCTCCTCGAAGCCCTTTCCCTCTTGGCGAAGGCGAGACCTCGGCGTACAGCACGATCGAGAGGGAGAGTGACGTCACCGGGCGTAAACATAAAAGACGGACCATGTGTTGAGCGCTTCAGAAATGTTCAGACAGGAGCAATCAGTTATCGGAGGGTCCGACAGAGAGCGCCAGCGAGTAATGCAAAAAAACGCATCCTCGTTACATAAGTCGTGGGGTGGAGCGAGGGCGGTTGTGTGTGGGTTCGAGCATTATTCCAGAGCAATTACGGCGTGCTTTAATTTGCGTGTAATAAGCAGCGAGCACGCTCTTTTGTTTCAAGGATGTCTTCTCCGTCCGTGGCGATGAATTCTTTCGACTGTCATTCCAGATAAATACTATTAGTTCCGCCTTGGATAACTCGTGCGGAAGTGTAATGCTACGACTTCCAAGGTCTCGTGACCTATGGATGACTTCTCATCTTTTCAAAGAAATAAACGGACCGCATTAGATCGAAGCGTCGACGTTTTATACATATCTCTTGAATCATGCATATATACAAGTGATTATTCCATTAGGTTTTTATAAAATTCAAAAATAATTCTTAAAATAAGTAAATGAACAAATTATGTAAAAAGGGTTAATACAGTAGAAATGGGACTGGTACAGGACTCGATACAGAAATATATATAGAAAAGAACATTAAAAATTCAGATCAGAAAATTTTACTTAAACATGGTTACTAAATTCCGTCCTTGATACATTTTAATTCGGCGCATACCTTTTTAATGCCATATTGGTTCGACCAATGATTCACATGCGATAAAAGAATTATCACGGGAAATAAATACTATATATTTTGCCAGATATTCAGAGAAAATTTCTAAACACATTGTTAAACTGTTTATATGTAAGTATAATAGTTATATGGAGCGAAACAACGTATGAAATCACATTTGTAGAGTACGATGTACTCGAAAATATAAAAACCACAATGTTACCTGTTTGAAAGAGCCGGTTATTTGTTTCAAATTATATACTACAGATGGCGCGCTTAACGGCAGATTTGTTTTCCGAAGTCTTATATCATCTTATATACTTCAAATTTAACCTAATTCCATAGCATTAGATACGTATAAGAATTTAAAATGTCGTTATTTCGATGGAAACCACAATATTCGAGAGAGATACAAATTCAGAAGCTGAAAAATCGAAACCGACGTGGTAGACAAACGTAAGTGTAGGAGGTGATAACGCATAAAGATTTCTTACAGTATTCATTAATGTTCATCACATTTGCGTTCCTTGTTTGCAATAGATTTTAAAGATGACAGGAGAAATAGAATGGGAGGAATTCCTGTCATTAATCCAAAGCTTTATCGAAATTTCAAGAAAAATAGGAGATAGCTGGGCTTGGATCGGACAAAAAGACGTTTTTGGCGGAGCCTACTTGATGAAAAAGGAACAACGGTTTGGAACATCCATTAAGGATTCCTCTATTAAGTACGACTTAGAAGAGTCGAATCTCGAGGAACTTTTGAAGGATAAGAGTGTTGCTGATATAGGAGAAAATGATAAGGAATGTAGGCAATTTTGGGAGTACCACATATTATACAGTCTAAGTTATCGTGTTCCAGTGTTGTACTTAAACGCGTGGAAAAGTGGTGGAGAGCTACTCACCTTAGAGGAAATCTGGAGTGAAATCCCAGACTCATTGAAACCGAATGAATCACACAGCTTGTGGAATTTAATAACTCAGCAGGAACATCCTATTTTAGGAAAGCCTTATTTCCAGGTTCACCCTTGTCAAACTGCAAAACTTTTATCCTCTTTGAGTGAAATAGCTGGTAGAAGCATTTTTATTCCTTGGTTAAGCACAGTGGGTCCACTGGTTAATTTGAGATTATCACCTTTGTATGCTGCTAAAAATATAGTGAAGGAAGAAAATATTAATCTCAACATAGATAATGATTTTATCGAATAATATAAGGGCAAAAATAATTATTTCTAAACAGTATTATCCATGAGATTAATAAATTTTTACATTAATAAATGTTAGCCAATGGAACTGATTAAGCAAAGTTTCTTCTGAATAGTAATATTCAGGAATTTGTATATTTTGATATTAATAAATAATGTTAATCAATTGAAGTGATTTTATTTGATTGGGCTTCATGCATTATATCCCTTTATGTAAAAGTTTTTGTTCATAAAATTAATGCCTTTGATTTTATGAAGTTGGAATTGGTTATTGGGAGTTGAAAAGCAATTCTTTGTGTTCGAGTTTCAGATGCCTACAAGTATAATGCATTCTTGTGTTCTTATTGCTGCAGGTTAGTTTAACTGTGAATGCTCAGTTACATTTACGAGCTTTTAGATTTTCATGGATGAATGTTGCTGATATCACATACACAAATTTTAAGGTAGTTAATTTCAAAGTGGTTATGCCCTAGGATTTGAACCTAATAAAATATTGGTTTGCTTCAGAGCAGTGGTACAGCCAGAAATTGTTTCGGGAAAAGGTAAATACTTAAACACATTATTATCTGCGCACTTATTTATTGATTTATCTGGAAGAACCTTCATGTAATGATGGAAACTAATGAATCAGGCCACTGATTCTAATTTGGACACCTTCGATCCAACTTATTTCCATCTGATACTCGCATATTCTATGCTTTTGTTAAGATTATCTGTGATCTTGAGGGAGGGGGGACAAATAGACAGCACTGCGCAACTGATTCAGATTGTACAGGGTCTCCCATAAGTCTGGACCATGAGAGAAATAGACGTTGTATTCCTACAATTAAACATTTCTGTTGATTTTACATATTTCAGGAAATCAAATATCCTGATGGCTGAGTATACCAATCAAGGGAAGACAGAATTGGTGTTGCTATGTTGGAAATGTTTTTTTCTTAACTTCAAGAATAAAATGTCTATTTTTTGTATTCTGATTTCTGGGACACCATGAATTATGATGTTCTGGTTTCATTTCAGTTCAGTCCCTGTAGAAATTACATGGGTTTGGCTACTGGTTTGTACTTGTTCATCAGGTGGTTATTTAAGTTAACAATATATATATATATATAGCCAGACATTAACATCCATTTGCAAGATACAATTCTTTATAGATTTCAAACATCTCTTAAGAAAAAATAATTACATGGAACAATATACAGTCAGTACTGGATTTACACATAGGCATCTGCCTAGGGCACCAAATTATGAAAGGCGCCTAACACTAAGTGTGAAAGCACCAAATTATGAAATATCAAATTACGAAATGTGTATAATCATAAAAGGTGCAAAATATCTAAGGGTCACCAGAATTTTACTACTATGGAAAAGTTTTTTACAACTGTTTTCAGTATCGTGTATTATTTTTATATTTGTAAAGAGAAAAAGGTGCACCGGAAAACTGCCTATGGACACCATCAACTTAAATCCGGCCCTGTATACAGTATTTAATAATTAATACATATAGTAAAAAATAACCTAAGTGATAAAACTCCCAAATCAATAGAAACACAAATTTTCAATTTGTCACAGAAATGAAATAATATAGAAAAAAGCTATGAAATTACTGCTATACAGCTAATTTGAATAATGTAAAAAAACTGCTACAAAGTAAGAATCATTAGAACTTGAGTAAATAGCCTAAAGAAACAAATATCTCGCATTTACTAAAAATAACTTTGCCGTTTTTTAAATTTACGACCAAACCTTTCATACAAAAAACAATGCAGACTCATTAATTTTTGTCAAACATGTTGGAACACCAGAGAACATCTTTTGACACATCATCAATATATGTTCTCAATAATGAGGAGATGCATAACATATCTGACATATTTTTAATTTTATTTTAAAATTTCGAACCGAATCATTTTTTGAATAAACCAGGTTTGACTCGCGGTTCAGCAAATTCGTGCCGTTAATATCTCTGATTATGATATGATAATTAACATCACCCTTCATATGTGCACCTATAATCATGCCAAACTGTTAAACATCTTAATTATAAATATATAACTACGATTATAACCAAATGCTTACGACTAAATCAGGTGTAAATAGCATATCATTTTATGATACTAAATAAAGTTTTCGCTCCAAGTTTATTAGCTTACTAGAAACTATCGAATTCTAAAAGGTTCAATATGAATTGCATGAAACAATAAATTACCATATAATGCACAAAATATCTTTTTATAGCATTAATAAACTATAGCTATATTTTGAAATAGTTTCAATTTTCGAACGATAAATTTCAAACGGCTTCTAATTATTTATGCATTTTAAGCTATAATATTTAACACTTAAAAAATTAATCTTTTTTTGGCCACATATGTAAGAATATTTTTGCACTGTAAACGGAATATAAATTGTAATTTAAGAATGAAACAATTTTACCGTGTATCCATAAATGCCCATATTTTGAAACTCTTCATGGATTGCTTAAATCTTTGTTGTGGAATGAACGTATATTTCTTTCGATATCATAATATTTTTTGTGCTCCAAAGTTGGAGAGAACCATATAAAACTCCTTACTAAGTTTTAAATTCTGAAGGATAGTTTTCTTCCGGAAAAGTATTTTCTTATGAACATTTTCTGCGCGCGTATAATTACAAATGTATTCCCTCCGTCGAAAGTTGAATAACGTTATCCAAACAAATGGTGAATGAATTGACCGCATGGCGGCTATCTTATCTCGTGTTAATTTAAATTTTAAACAATGTCAAATTGGTGTATCACATTACCAATCAGGAACTGTAACACCTTTACTTAGCATCGCGAAATTTTTTTCATGTGTCTCCTGTTTTGAATGTTTTTATAATCGTCGTACTGTAGTGTCGTTGAAAAAATGTAGCCCTTACAAATTTCGAATCCAGACAAATTATCATCTGTGCTCATTTAAAGCACGATCAAGGCACTCATTAGTTGAAGGTGTTCATGGTACTCATGCAGAGGAAAAGTCTCGACGATCCCTGGTGACAGTTATTAAAAACGTGGACGATTTGGACGCAAGAAAACGCCCGATTTCTCTTACAGATATAAAGAAACTTATACGCTTGCATGGTATGCGAATTGAAGAAGGTCATGCATGTCTTGAGGCATCATTCTTTCCTTTATGTTTTGAAATCGATCGAAGAAAGAAGCCGTCTGCATGCAAAATATTTGTCAACAAGACCACTGGTTTGTATAGTTATAGTGTTAAACGAATCAAGTTCTGTTTTTTATTATAAAGAACTTAAAGAATTGAATTTATTTATCAGTCTTTTTTAACAGCATTCTGTGATGACTGATTTATGAAATTCTCAATGCTCTTATATTCTACCTGACGCTGTCACGTTATTTTTTACGTAGTTAGAAACGCGTATAAATTTGTATTTTTGCACATTATGTTTTGAGAAAATCTTCATGTAAGAATATCACATTTTATTCGTGAATTTCAGATGTAAAATTGAGCGTATTTTAGGTTTTTTTGTTTGTATTTTTGGATAATCAACATCTTCGATTGTAGGTTTTTTTGTGTGCAATAAATGTGAATCATCTGGCTCATGGAACTTGTTGGAACAAGCCTTATCATCAAAAAGAAAAGGTCACGTTCTTTCTATCGAAGAACTCTCCAAATGTGGACTTATAAGGCATTTCTCCACACCAAAAAGTGTCATTGAAAAGCTAAATGGTGCTCAGTGTGTTGCTTCAATCCTATCAGATGAATCTTCACCACAACTCCCTGGGGTACAGAAATTGATGCATTCACTAGGGCTTGAGGTATTAATATATTGATAAATGAGAGGTGCTTTTCAACATCATTTAACTTTAGATTTCAGTATATATTAGTGTTTTTTTAAGAATCAATGGTGTCTTTAATGACCTAATTTGAGGGACCAATTTTCTTCCAATATGTACTGATATATTTTTCTTTATTTTGGTGGAATGTAATGGTAGTGATTATTTCATTATTTTCAGGGAACCAATATCTCTCTGCTGAAGCAGCTAGAAACAAAAGTTAGCACTGACTTAGAGTGTCTTATTTTTCCATTACGTGCCTCTCAACATGGTCATATCAGAGGCATCAAGATATTGCGCTTGCGTAAACCTGAATGTGCTAATAATAATGATGGAATGGTAAATGAAGACTTGTCAAGTAGTGAAGAACTAAACTCTGTTGAAGAGGAAACAATTCCTCCTAATGATTGCCAAGGAGTTTTTGGTTGGGTCAAGACTGGTACCAAAAAAGAGGCAATATTGGTAACATCTGTTAGAGATGTTTTGGTTATTTCCACTTCAATTCCTCATACTCTTCCACTCTGTTTACCATATGGTGAGATCTCCAATGAACTATAATTTCTCTACTAATGTCTTAATTTTTCTTAAACAATTCTGGTGTTCTAGGTAGGGACTAATTGTGCATAAAGTTTTGCATTTACTGATAATGCTTTCCCAATAATTATTTATACAGTACTGAAATTATTTATTGGTAATAATTCTTGTTCTTCCTGTGGAGTTTTTGATAATTTTTATTTCCTTTTTGAATGTGTACCTTTTCGCAGGGAGCTCTTCTTTGCCTCAAAGCTTATTGCCTGCCTTTGAACCATTCACAAAAATAACTTTGTGGTTTGGACGTAACCATAATGGCCTTTGGGATGATCCACGGATGTATGCAAGAAAGTTGGGAGAAGATAGGTGTTATTTTGTTAGGTAATATTACACGGCACTTCAAATTTCTCGTGGCACTTTTCTGAAAACTTAAAATACTTCCCCTCAATACACTTATTAAGCATTCTAAAGCTATCATTTATTTCGTCATTTTTCCTGTACAAGAAAACTGATGTAAAAGCTGTCATTTTAAAATGGTGTGTACACTTTAAACACGTGTGCATGTGTGGCTTCAGTGAAAAATTATACAAAAATGATGTAATAGAGCTCGTCCTATTTTTCGTCATTTAAAAATGACAAGAATTCATAAATTTCCTTACAAACTTCAGGAATGACAGCACTAATTGTGCTTGTAGAAATTCTATAAGAGAACCACAAACTATAAAAAGTATCCCCTGTAGTAAAATACCATAGAGTAACTTATAACCTGAAAATTAAAGGAAGATTTGACATCAACATTTTTCTAGTACCTGCAATTGTTTTAATGCTAATCATATAAATACCAATTGTATGTAGAACCCCCAAATTCGTGGCTTCCAAATTTGCGTGCTTTGCAGTTTCACCTGGTTTTCAACTATTGCTGCCAATCTGAAGTGAAAAGAACGACATAAAAAAAACTAAGTTCTCCATCTGTGAGGTTTTACATTCTCATATACATAGCATATACAGAAAGTATTGTAATCATGAAAAAATTTGACTTCAAGATTTTGATGGAAATACACGTTTTAGGTGCCCCTGAGTCCATAAAAGTAGTTTTTGCCATGCCATCTGCCTATCAGTCTGTTTGCAGCTCTAGGGCCCAAACGCATACATAAAATCGAATGATATCTCGTATTTATTCAATATATCATCTTTTGCAGACCCTTTTTTGATAAAAATGATGTTGCACAAAGATAAAGAGTAGTTTATTCTTGGCGAGTTTTAGAAAAATTTTATTTACTCAAAAATTGCTCCAGGAAATTTTGTTTACCCTTTGAGTGCCACACCGATTTTGGTGGTATGTCCAAAAGTGCCATGGCTATTTCAGCAATTTTGCATCAATCTCTAAGAAAAATCACATACATGCCATTTATTCATATTCTTGCTTGATTCTTTCAGTAATTGCACAGATGATTACAAATATTAATTATATTAAGGGATTGTTAAAGTTAATCTTGTGATTTTTTTTTTTAAAACATTTTGTTTTTAATTTTTTTATAAAAAAATGAAAAGTCAATTTTATATTGAATCAAGTATGGTATTTCATTATTTTCGCTAGTATATTTAACTTATTTTCATAAAGGCAAGACATCCAGGTAAAACATTGCAAAAACTCTCAAAAAATATTAAAAAATGAAATTACATAAATTGCATAACTGCAATTTTAACACTTTTTCATCAAATTGATGGAATAATGTGATCCAAAGATCCTATGCAGACAGGCATAAGCTGTAAAGTTGAGAATAATTTTGAAACGAGAAAAAAGTCTGCTGTGACCGGGGATCGAACATGGGTCTTCCACTTGCCGGGCGGATATTCTACCACTGAACTATCGTAGCAGATCAATTTTCTCGTTTCTGAACGCAGATGTTTTCTTGGTTGGGATGGAACTAGCCAAGCTAGTATCAAACTGCCCCAATGGATGTCCTCGAAGAGATACATCGAAGAAAACTCCTCCCTCTCAAATGGTGCGATTGCCAAGCAAGAAATTGATGGAATGCTATCCGAAGATTCTATGCAGACAGGCAGTGCCACATTTGGAGAATGTTGCTTCACAAAGATATGTTGACACAAATGGTAAAAGCACATCTATAGCCTTTTCAGGAAAACCTTGATATTCTTTCCTTAATGATATCCAAAACTTCGCAAGAGTTTTCTTTTCAAATTCAATTTAAAAAAACAATCATTTGCTAAATTTATTAACTTCCCATGATTGGCAAATGCGACTCAGGAAGTTTTAAAATTCACATCAAAAGGATTTCTGATCCAATTAAGATTTTCTGTTTGAATGTCAAGAAACTTTTCTGAAATATTATTATGTAAAATTTCATGATGTGTTAATATGACAGTATCAATCTCTCTTCTATTAATCTTGGAATTTTCAATTAATTTGCTGAGACAAGGAAACATTTCACAAGATCCTACTTCGTATTTATGTTTCTACATAGTAAGCATTGATAAAAATGCAGATATCTTATCACTTATTAGTAAAATATTAGTATTCCTTCCTTGTAATGATGAATTTAAGTTATTTATTTTTTTAAATATCAAAAAGATAGCACAGAAATAGGAGCCATTTCTCACTGGAATTTTTCTGCCAAAGTTTTCTTATGCTCCAAAAGGAAAAGTTGAAGTTCGTCCTTAAGCTCAAAAACACGATGAAGAATCTTTCCTTGGGAAAGCCATCTGACTTTGGTATGCAAAAGAAGGTTATACTGAGAGCCCATTTCATTCCAAAAAATGCTAAATAATCTGCACTGCAATGGTCTAGTTTTCACATAATAAACTATTTTTATCACATCTTGAAGAACTTCATCCAATTCAGTCGGTAGTTTCTTTGCAGTGAGAGCTTGACGGTGAATAATGCTGTGTGAACTTCACATGAGGAGTGATATTGAATACTTTAGCTCTTAAACCCTTTCTATTACCCCACATTACTGTTGCACCATCTGTGCACACACCTACACATTTAGACCGTAACAGATTATTTTCATTAAAAAAATCATCTAAGAGTTAAAATATGTTTTCTCCAGTGACATGTTCATCAAGTGATTTGCAGAACAACATATCTTCAAAGATTTTACCCCCGTGGCAGTATCTGAGAAAAACTAGCATTTGTGCCATGTTATCGATATCAGTACTTTCATCCAACTGGATTGCAAATTTTGCGCTTTGCTGAATTCGCACCAAAAGTTGCACTTTAATGTTATTTGATATGTCAAGAATACACCTTTTCATGGTATCATGTGACAAAGGTATGGTCTTTAAAGCTTCAGCATAAGAATTACCATGCATTATTTCACACATTTTTCTTGCAGCTGAAAGTATAACTGTTTCTCCAATATTATAAGCCTTCATTGTCTTTGCTATAATATGAGAAACTTCGAAAGATGCCCTCTGAGCCTTTGATGACGGTGTTATATGCTGGCTAATTTCATTTACACTTGTTTTCATTGATTGTTCATGGTGATTAAAGAAGGCTATATCTTTATTCATATACTCTTTATGCCTACTGATCAAATGATGAGATAGTTTCTGTGGTTTCATGCTGTCGTTAGCGAGAACCTCAGAATAAATGTCACACTAGGGTCTCTGCTCATCGTTAACCTCAATCCAAGAAAACCCAAATTTATTAAATTCTTCCCTGTATTTTCGTATTTTACGATTTGAGTATCCTCTTGCTTTCCTTGTCTCTTCTGGTACTTTTTTGTTACATACCTTTTGTATTTTATTTTCGGTAGTGTAGTCCTCAGGTGAGCCCTCAGCATTAGCATTTCGTTTTGCACCACACTTCACATTCCATTTATCCATATTCAGGGCAAAAATAATAATACTTATTCTAGTAATATACCAAATGGTTGAAGAATACGTGTGCAGGAAAATGCACTCGTTTAGATAGAATGTTTGTAACTGAGGCCGCAGCATCCCCAACAGGAAAATACTCTCGCCTCGATAAAATAGATCTATAATTATGTTCGCAAGAAGACAGGTTCTACAATGTAGTTGTTTGAAAAGTGAGAGAAGCTAGGTTCTACAATGTAGTACTTTTTAATCTCTTAAGTAGAGAATGCATTCAAAATGATGTGTATACTTTTTAGCCACTGTATGTGGCGATTCGTGCCCCCCGGCAAATCGTTCGCACCCCCAGTTTGCGCATCTGTGGCCTAGACGGTTAAACTAAATCGAATGTTATCTCATATTTATGGATAATATCATTCATAAAAGACATTCCGAAGAGATGAACGATATTGTGCTACAATTAAGGGTACTTTATTCTTGGATATTTTGAAATAAAATTCGATTTACTCAAAAATGGCTATAAGGAATTTGATTAAAATACATCCAATCGTGCAGCCTGATGTCACAAATAATGCTAACTAAACCATATGTCCCAAAAAATTACTATATATTGTCCAGTGGCATTAAAATATATATGATAAACTTTGTTTTATAAGCGTTTTTCTTTTATAAACGTACACAGCCGACCAAACGTAAGTACATATATGAGAAAGTTTGTGCAGTGTATATTGCGCCGTTTATTTTTTTATCTCATTGTGACCATGTTTTTCAAAAATGTCTACTAAGAGGAAAGCAAGTGATAATACAGGAAGCAGAAGTGAAAAGAAGACAACGTTAAGTGAGAAAAAAGAGTTGCTAAATAAACTTGCTAGTGGTCAGAGTGCGGCATAGTGAGCAGACAATATGGGATGAGTCAACAGTTAGGTAGATTAAGAAAAATGAATAGGACATCAGGGATAGTGTGGCCGCATGAACCCTTCAGAACATGAAAGTTACTGGGGTTCATTTTGTAGTGCACGCCAATTTTAATGCATGCATTTTTTTCCCTTTTACGTGATTCAATAAATATTTTTTATGCATATTCTTTGCTAATCATGGTTTACGTGAAATTATCTCAGCAAACTTACTGTATGTCTACGCCAGTTTTGAGTGCCACATTATATTGGTTCGAAACCACTTTTAGCATATCATTTCATTATTTATTGTTGTCAAAATAACCTAAACCCCATTTTCTCATAAGACCTTTGCTTCCATTTTCGCAGATTCCAAATTCGTGGTGTTTTTTTAAATGTATTCCCCGAAAATTTGGGGTTTTTGCTGTATTTTAACTAATAATCCCTAAAAATTCAAATCGATTACCTTTTTTCTGCAGATATACTCTCCCATAGAGTAGTGTTTTGCCGGCTAATTTTATTCTTCACTAGTTACAAAAGTTTATCAAATGTTGATGAATCCATCCGTAGGTAGTTTTTATAACATTCCATGTCTTCTTCACGCAATTCATAGTGAACCAAGTCATAATGAAGAATCCATGCCTTTGTCCACCATTTTTGATTTTTCTATCTTTTATTTTTAGCTCTTCTCCTTTACCTCTTCTTAGCAATAACTAACATGCATGCAGCTACTGAAAGCCCATATAGCAACATCTGATAATACTTATCACCCACTCTCGCTGCTCGCAATTATACAAATGCAACCTTCGCCGGGTTATATGTTTATTTTTCAGCTATGTGAAAAATGATAGTGTACGCATGCTAAAACTGGAATGATTTTTATTGTCATTTTTCTTTGAAGAATAAAATGAAGCCATCCCATCATTTTTCAATGACATTTTTAAATGATAGGAAAAATGATAGTGTGTAACCGCCTTAATGCAGGACTCTCCAAAATATGACCTGCAGGCCACATGAAGCCCGCATCCCCATTTAATGTGGCCCTCAAGCCTGTAATTAGTCTTGGCCATTTTTTACTAGGTATAATAATGAAGAAGTGTTGGAAAATGTTATGTATAATGTAACGAAATGATTTTTGAATAACCTAATAAAAAACATGAAATTTTTCAAAATAACTGTAACGAAAACAAATCATTATTTTGTTATGTTTACGCTTCTACTGTGTGACATTTCGTCCCTTGTTTTCCATCCCATTTCTTTTCTCTCTCTTCCTCAGCAGTCATATTAGCCCTCTGAAATAAGACTGAATATTTTCTACTTTATAAAATAGTTGTGCTCCGTTTATGTCTGATTTTGATTCATATTCATTGAAGAAAAAGTAAGTTATATTGGACATGTCAAAAAAATTCCTGGAAAAATCGTAATTTAACCAATTCACTAAACCACCTTTTAGTATGAAAGTAGCATACATTTGTATATTGTCGTGAGATGTATGATCGTATTATGGGAATAAAACATAAAACAACAGTTCCATTACCTGTCGTTGCATAAGCAAATGAATGTTTCCCTTCTAACTCTTCCCATCATTGCTCCTGACAATGATTGGGGGTTGTAGATTATTAATGTTATTAACCAAATTTCTGAGGGATTCATAAAAGAAATATTTTTAATAATTTATATTATTGTACTTTTAACGTACTTCTCACCAGTTCATTTTCTTTTATATTTTCAACAATCCTTGGGCTGATATACATCTGCCTAATGGGTCTATTTTAAATATTCGGAGTAAGTCTTCGCAAAAATAATTTCAGGGATCCTTTCCATGTCATAAGCATCAATATAGGGTGTAGCATGTGCCGAGATCAATGAAGAATATGCGATTTAATAATTTTAACTTTATTGTACCAATCGTGCCTTGAATGTCCTTAGAAAAAATCCGGACCACCACTTAACAACATAGAAAAAAATATATTAATGTGACTGCCCAGTTAAATTTTAATGCGAAATAAGAAAAAGGATTTGTAACAGGAGGAGGAATGAAAGAAGAAAAAAAGCTACCCAAGAGGTAATCGAACTCGAGCCCTCAAGTTTCAGATGCTCCCACTATACGCTCACCACCAACAATTACTTGGTCAATTAGGTGTGCATTAAAAAATTTATACCAGTTGACGTGAAATTGCAATATTTAATCGCGATTTTTGGAAAAAATATCCAAAAAGGGGATTTTCCATTTACTAAGTTTCATAAAAATCCATGATCCCACTACCATGTCCTCTCCTTGCAAGACACGATAGTCCCCCACCCGAACCGTTAGAACTAGATGTAGCACAATGACTGGAATTCCATTCATGTGTCACAGGATAGGGCCCCTCATGATGGGAATTCCAGTCATGCTGCATTGAAAGTGTTAATTGGAAATGTACTATATGTAATAACTAAACATCGGTATTTACATCAGTTGATTTCAATCAGTGAAAATGAGGATGAGTCTCGGTTGTTTTTAACAAGCAATATGTTTTTACAGACCCACTGATAGCCAGCCTAGTGCATGGGAAGCGATGCAACAAGGTGCTACCTTAGGAAAAGTTCTAAGTGAAGCTCGGTGCATAGCACATCCTTGCATCACTACATTTGAAGCATTGCGTGAGGATGTTTTAGCAGAAATTCAAAATGTTGAAAAGGTATGTTTGTGATTATTTGTCACCGAAATTAAACTTCATGCATTTGTAATATATATAGGTACCTAAATTGAGTTCGATCAAGATGCTGGGTTATATTAATGAAATTTTTTTTGCAATTCATATGCAGGGATTGGAAAAATATAATGGGAAGAAATTGGTCAAATCTTGTAATCAATTCTAGGCCCTATACTTGCCAGGTGGATTAATCAGTTTGGCTCAGTAGTTTAGTGATTAAAACATCTGCCTAATAAGTGGAAGGTCCTGGTTTGATTTCTGGTCAAGATCAAAATTTTTTCCTCTTTTCTTCTTTGGATTAGTAAAACACTATCTGCAAACATTTAAACTGTTTCAATATCCTGGAATTTTTTCTGTTTATTAGATTATTGTTACACACGTAGGTACATGACTAAATTAGAAGTTTTTTTTATTTCAAACTTTTGGCGAGAAAAATTTCCTGCCTATAGTGAGAATTATTTTACCCCAATCTCATGAGATTCTTTGAAATTTTTTAATTTATTGTCATTCAGGTTAAAGGAGTCAAGTGGAAGAGATTTCCTGCTCTTACTCGAATACTCCTTGGGCATCGCCGTGGAGAGCTTACAATTTTGACTGGTCCGACCGGGTCTGGAAAAACGACTTTTATGAGCGAGTACTCTTTAGATCTGTGTCAGCAAGGTGTGAGTAGTTAGTTATTTAGTGAATATTATTTGTGGTCACTTCTATTATAAAATATGAGATGTGATGTTTTGGTATGATTCAAGCTTTCTCTGTGTAACTTTTAAAGGTGAGTACACTTTGGGGGAGCTTTGAAATCAGGAACACACGTTTGGCTCGATCGATGCTGCAACAGATGGTTGGAGAGCCTCTGGAAGGAAGAAGTATGGAGGAATTCAATTATTGGGCCGACCAGTTTGCCAGGTTACCCTTATACTTCATGACTTTTCATGGCCAGCAATCTCTTAAAGTTGTTATGGAGGTGAGAAATAGAGATTTGGTTGCTTTATCAAAATCAACTTGAAGCAAATTAAGACCCATCAGGTTGATGAAAGTGCAGATTTTCTTGCAGATAAAGAGGAATTATACGTTGTTTTCTAGGTTTTTGTTAGCTATATCTTATCAATGAAATCTGTTATTTAAGGAAAATTTTATGAATGGAATATAATTATATATACATAATTTCAATGAAAATACATAGTCAAACCCAGATTTAATACCACAATTTTTCCATCACTGTCATTGATGTTAAAGTAGGGCTGGCAGGAAATTGAAGTATATGCTTGCTCTATGTAATCATAGGATGGAAGTTCTGTTCACAAGGATTCATGGGCGGTATGCGAGGGTGGCACTATATAGGGGGAGTGCTAAATTGAGGTCTAACTGTACATTAAACTCTTGTCCAATATGGGTTTCCCCAACATGAATTTGATAAAACATTATTAAATAAATATGACACTTACTTACCCAGCAGATATACTAATTAATTTTATGTGGTCCTGAATTGGGTGAACACCACAATTTAGACATGTAACATGAGAAAGCTCATAGTCTATGTAAAAATGTTTTTTTTTTATAAATAAGGTTTAAAATTTTGCAAACATGGTCTTTTTCAACATGGCCTTTTCCAGGAACTTAATCCCCTACATTGTGCAAGGGACTGCTGTATATATAATGGGTGAATATAAAAAAAAATGATTAATATGATTTGATAATAATTTAGCATATTTCACATCAGAATTTAATTAATATCATGATGGTATGTTCTTTTTTGTATCTAAAGGAAATTTTGTTGTTTAAATGGAACACAAAATGAATGCAAATTCATTAAATTGCTTAATTGATCCCAAACAAGAGTTTTCTATAATGCTACATGATAACTTAAATATTACTATACATTTGTGCAGCATATATCATATTAGGGCAAAGATATACCACTTTAAATTAAGACTTTATAATAAATGATGAATTTACATTTCAATTGGAAAATTTGTTGTTATATTTTACTACTGAATAGAATTTCAACATTTTATAGTAAAATGTACTTTTATTTGTATACAAAGATATTTTCAAAAAACTCTTTTTTAAGTATAAATTTATTCATAGTGCCAAATTAATTTTAATGATCTTTTATATATAATTACTCAATGTCTGTCTGTCCATCCCCCCTTTTATCTCTTGTCATAGAGAAATGCTGTAAACACAATTTTGTTTCTGCCAACTAGGAGACTCCAGGAAAACTATTTTTGTTTATGGTAGTGTCCCAGGTTCGAATCCAGGAGGCAATTATATTTTCCCATATGTTTACACAGGAGTTTTGATTTTTCAACATGCAAGGTTTTTTTCCTTCATTCATTAAAATATAGACCGAATTTCTCCATTTTCGCTTTATTCGATGGCTAAAACTATAAAATATCTTATTCTTGTGATGTTTAGATGTTACATGGAAGAATTTGTCTGGAACATGTGTTCCTTTTCGAAAAGTTTTGGCTTTTTCGTACTCTTTCTGGGTGTTGCCAAGGCAACCTGCAGATTGAATTGGCGTCTATTATGCCTTCAAATAGACAAATGAATTGTGTTATTCACATCGCAGTTTTTATGAAGTATTGAAATTGTAATTGTAGGAACATCAAACTTAATAGATTACAATGTTAATTACAGATAATTATTATTCAGTAAACTGCATGTGGAGTGTGGGCTTTTTTAACGATTGACCAAATAAACGCAGAACGAACAAAAAAGAGCAATCAAACATCTGGAGAGAATGGCAAAATGAGGAACAAACAAATAAGGACAAAGATAAAACCATGAAGGCAAACAAAATTTATAAAAGCAGTAACAATTGATGAGCAAAGTGAAAAGAATAGTCAAACATTGACAGAGTGTGACAAACCATTTAGTTAGTAGTTAGTACCAGTGCTGACAAACGAAAAAAAATGATTCGTTATGTTTTTCATTACAAGCAAAAAAGCAATTTTGTTTTTCGTTACACTAAAATCTACATTTTGTTTTTCCATTATGTTAAGCGTTATAGCGAAATAATTCGGTAAAAAATAATTGTGTAGTTACTCTTTTATTATTGTTTTTTTTTGTTTAGAGGTTACGTATCCACCTTAAATATGTGCTTCTCATTTAGAATACTAATTTATAGGCACTTCTAAATATATGCTGCAAATCAGGAACGTTTTTAAGATTTCAAAGTATTTGGCACATTTTTTGTTATTGATGATCATATGTATATGAAAATTCGGATTTTCATATTAAAAATTTAATATTCAAGTTAATAAACTTAAAACATATTTAAGACTAAAATATTAGTGTTGTAACGGTTATTAGAATTTTTTATAGGTAACACAAAAAGTACACAACCCAGGGACCTATAATTAAAGATAATAAAAGGAACCCGCTGGTCAGTTGTACCAATTGTAACTCGGAGAACATGCTCCTGCTACAGACCTAATGTGGTACAATGATCGGTCATCAGATAAAACTAAAGAGAATTAGACATTTCAACATTTGTCCTCTTTAGGGTTCATTTTTTATGTCGTCCTTTCTTTTCATATCCCCCATAAGAAATACATGGAAATCATGCATGGGTTTACATACTTACATTTCAAGATTAGTTAGATTTGAGATATAAACCCGGGAAAAACTTTATTTTGTATATGAAGGAATAAAGTAAATCATTTGTAAGACGAAATTTGAAACCACTCCAAATTACCATGAATGTAGGCAATTTTTTGGATAAAGTAGAAAAAATTTGGAATCTGTAACAATGTGGGTATTCAATTGCTGTCGTGGCAAAAAGAATACTATTAAATTTTAATTAATAGCAAAATTATTGTGAAATCTTTAATTTAATGCTTTCAGTGGGATATGACTAAGTTCATATGAATTTTTTAGTTTGGTGTCTATTTCCAACGCAGTTGATAAAAATGAAGAACCAATTTTAAAAACTTGAATTTCAGTTGATTAGAGGGTTTATCATTTTGATAAGACTTATACTCGATAGTTATGAATAAAAATTTTTAAGATCAGAAAATATATAATATTTAATAAAATGAGGACAAAGGATATTGTCGCGTTCTGCCACAACCTCACCGTAAATTGCGAATCCCAATGCAATCTCTCTTCGCTTCAACCAGTGAGCTTGTGATCTCTTGATCACTCACCGCGTTTAAGCAACGGAACTGTCTCTCTTGCTCCTGCTATAACTAAAAGACGTTTAATATTGTCGCAAATGCCATATCTCAACGTCACGTGTAATATACTTTATATATTAGTTTTTAATACTTCTTTTATTTTGCATTTGAATATAAATACATGTTAAAAGTGAAACATTTTCTTCTAGCTAGCTCCTACTTGCGCTTGCTTACGTGGAATTTGAATAAATACGTTCGATAAGCTAAATTCTTTGATGAAAATTGAAATCTTTATTTCTTTTTGCAGAAAATAGTACAAATCCTGCGCCAACAGTATGATTCCTTTCTTTTAACACTTAAAGGAAAAGGCACTGCATGGTGGATTTCGCATTTCTTATGTAAACTGAATGAGAGGAAAATTTCTGGAATCGAACTCGCACCTTCAAATATCACAAAAAATTTTCCTTGACAGGTGGTCCGCAGTGGTCAAAGATACCAAATACCATGAAAATCGGTCAATCAGTTCAAAAGTTAATAGGGGGACAGAAAGACTGAACGACCAAACAATAAGCCTATTTTCCATTCTGGAAAGGAGGGTAAAATGCACGATTCAATACATTTTCAGAGCATTATTTTGATGCTAGCTTTAAAAACTATAATGACCAAAATTGCCCTATTTACAGCAAGAACAAGAAATATGAAAACGTTTGAAATAAACAAACAGGAGATGGAGGAATGGGAAGAAAGATAGAGGAAATGGATAGGGGAAGAGAGAGGGGGAAAGGGAGAGCATGGGAAGGGAAGAAGACAAGTGTGATGTAAACTGAGGGAGGAGTAAGACTGCAGGAGGAAGATGTGTGGGTTGGAGGGAAATGGAAAATGAGCAGAAGCGTAAAAGTTTAGACATTATATGAGGTTTCATAAAATAGAATTAAATTTAAAAATTTATTAAAATTTATAGGTACTAGTTTGCAAATAAGGGATAAGAAAATAAAATAACATTCCATTAAGCGCTGCTGAGTTTATCCTAATTCATTATAAAATCAGATACTCCCTTCCTGTGCAGATGGTGGACATTGCTGACTTCAGAATTGAACCCAGTACCCAATGGTATATAAAACAGCATTTTTTAATATAATGACAAAGAAAGATGCCACACTAAATTACTTGACTTTAATTAATACTAAACAAAATATAAACTTGAAATAAGTATGAAAATGGGACTTACTTCTTCAACACTGAATGAACTTAGTTTCTCTTACGGCTGGCGAAAAGTGAAATTGTATTAGGCTCTGGTTAGGCTTCATTTCCAGGGAAAAATAACTATCCACTGTTACTATAAACGTCTCATAATAATAATAATAGATATGAAGCAGTACTGACCTCTAACGAATGATGACAACACGTTCAAATTGTATATTCACTTCGACCTTTCTCAAATACCTTGTTAAGTAGACTGATGAACAGTGGATAGAATTTGAGATTGGAGGGGATGATGGGATTGGAATTTGTACAGCATCGACCTTTAAAAGAGGAAAAACCCACTACATGTAATATCTAAAAGAATGTTTTCGAAGTATGAGGCACCGTGGGGGAGGATAAGGAATGGTAGAGGTCCTTAACTACAAGCAGCACATTTATTGAAGATTCCTTCCTCATCCTCCATGCTCCTTAACTCGTGGTTCCTGGAGAAGGATTAACACCAGGGAACCTTACTTTTCACAAATGGAAGGAAAACACAAAGGACAATTGGTGGTGGTCAGGATAGCATTTCTTTCATGACAAGGTGGCAAAACTGGCCCAGCGGGGGACAAGCAAGACCGGGGAAAGGGATTTTAGGCCACTTTCCCTTGCTCAAGACACACCGCCTGGGACGAATGCCACTAGAACATAACCCTTTACCATGTGTTAACAAAATAACGAAATTTATTTTTTCGTTTTCGTTACGTTTTCCATTACAGCTATTTGAAAATTTTTTAAAACATTTGTCATTACATTAATCCAAAATAATTCCATTATTTCATTACGTTATGCGTTCAACAAATAAATACATTTTCCTCCACTCCTTGTTTTCTCCCTCTCTATCCCCCTTCCATTCTCTCTCCCTCTCTATCCCCCTTCCATTCTCTCTCCCTTCCTCTTTCTCTTCCTTCCTTCCATTCTCCCTCCTATTCTCTTTCTCCCTTCCTCCCATTCTCTCAATACCTCAATTCCAACAATCTCTTTGATTCGCTTCAATCCGGCTTCAGACGCAAGCACAGCACAACCACTGCATTGTTAAAAGTGACTGATGACATCAAACTTGTAATGGACAACAAAAAAGTAACTATTCTCACACTCCTTGACCTAACTAAGCCATTTGATTCGGTTAACCCAGATATACTCCTTGCCAAACTAAACATTTTCAACTTTTCTAACTCATCACTCTCTTGGTTCTCCTCCTACTTCTCATGTCATAAACAGGCTTGTTACCACAATTGTGTGCACTCCAAATGGATGGATATAGATCATGGAGTTTTAATTGACCAATCTCTGACATGGATTCCTCAAGTAACATCTATCTGTAAAAAATTTTATGTGGTTCTCCATAACTTACGGCAAATGAAAAACTTCCACCAAGCTAAAGAAGACACTCATACAATCTATAATCCCCATCTTTGACTACTGTGACGTTCTCCTCAATAATATACACAAGACTACAGCTATCAAACTCGCTACCTCCACACACTTACATTGGTCCATAAAATTGTAAACTTATCCTCTCCATTTTACCTCTCAGATAACTTTAAATTCCTGAGCACATCGCATGAATGTAGCACGTGCCCCTCCGAGAAACTCCTGATTCCCATTCACAGAACTGAAGCATATACCAAATCGTTCCTGGTGCATGGGGCAAGGCTTTGTAACTCACTCCCTTTTTCCGAATTGAAATCACTTCCACTGTCCACATTTAAATCACTCGTTTATAAAGATTTAATGGCACATGTGAGTTAACTGTATATATTTTATTGTTCTTTTATGCTGTATTTTATTTTTATTTTCTACCTTTGTAATTATTATTATTATTACTTTTTAAAAATTAATTCGTTCATTTTAACTTGACTATTGTAAATTGAATTATTTTATAATCTATATAATGTACCTATATACGAGGTTAGGTGTTAGAGAGGCCCAACAGGGCCTAACCTTGCCAATAAAGGGTCCAATCAATCCCTCTTCTTTCTTCTCATTTTCTCTCCCTCCCATTTTCTCCCCCCTCTCTTTCTTCCATTCTCTCACTCTCTTTCCCTTCCTCCAATTCTCTCTCCCTTCCATTCTCTCACTCTCTCTTTCCCTTCCTCCCATTCTCTCTCCCTCTCTCTTCCTCCCTGATTCTCCCTCCCTCTTAAAAGAACTCAAGATTTTGTAGTTTAAAACTCAATTTTGAAAAAATTCAATCCCTATTCGAAATGTCAATGTAGGAAAATAAAACTTCATTATTTTCTTCAAACTTGGGTTAAAGGTAAGTTAGTGTTAATAGGTCAATTGTAAAACCCACGTGTACTTATTATCAGTGTCCTCTCTAAGCTGTGTGTGGGCACACGGTCTGCAAGGCCAGCACACAGACAAAATTGTGTGTACAAAGATTTGTAAAATTCTAGTTTATTTTGGAATAAAAAAGCGAATGCTACTGTGCAATGTTGCACACTAGTCGTAAAATATCGATATTTGCCGTCTCTGCACCATCCCCACCCCAATTCGTGATTTTAATATATCCAGATGCATTTATTTACCTTTTTGTGACTGTCGAGGAAAAAAATGGTGACGCAGATAAAGGGTGCACAATTATCTGAAATTTCTGAAAAAGTTGCACATGGCAAATTTCATCTGCACACATGAAAATCTCCATGTTTTTAAATGGGGAAAATGAAAACAAAATATATAAAAAAATTGGTCAAATGAATCGGTTTAAAAACCTGCCTACCACCCTATGCTCTTTATTGCGGTAAAAATGACACATTGCACTTGTCTCTACGTTATGTAGTTTTTTAATTATAGGATCGCATATATATGTTATGCCTAATCCATGAAATGGGCAGCTTGACCCCCGAGGTAAAACTGATCGGCAGACAGACAGACAGATGAAGAACAATATAAATTATTTTCCTGTAATCTCCTCATTAAGACAACTTTCACATTAAAATTTTTCTTCTATCCTTCCTAGTTTCCGAGATACCGAGCATGAGACACGGCAGAGAGATGGACGGATGGAGAACTATAACAATAATTTGTTATAATTTATTTAGTATTTCAAGTGTTTGCCCAATTGATGAAATAGGCAGAATTATCTTTGCCCAATTCATTAACAAACTAGGCACTAAATTTGCCTATTTCACAAAATGGATCAAGGTTTTGTTCATTATGCAAATTAGGGAAAAAGCTGTCCATTTCACAGATTCGGCGTAACATATACATATTTATACTTGACACCACCTCAGATATTAAATTATTTTTATATATAGTATGATTACAGGATAGTCATAAAAATTCCCACCTTGAATTTATATTTATTTTCATTGACAGGCTGTTTCTCATGCAGCATACGTTCATGATATTGCCCATGTCGTGGTTGATAATGTCCAATTCATGCTTGGCATGGGAGAGTCTGAAAATCTGTGGGGAGCACGAAGTGGTAATCCTGGAGTATCTGATCGTTTTTGGCGCCAGGACATGATAATTGCTGCTTTTCGTAAATTTGCCACATCTGCTGACTGCCATGTTTCACTAGTCATCCATCCAAGAAAGGTAATAAATTTATTTGTTATTTAATGTATTTAAAGGCCAAATAGACTGAAGTTAGGAATATTAAAACTTATCCCTGGATGATAATCTTTCTTATCTGAACTATAAAACTTGAGGATCAGTGACAAAAAATTGAAAATCATCTTTGTAGACCTTTCCATGGGTGAAAATTATCTTTGGTATGGTTTTTCTTTAAAAATAATTTTTTTCCTTTCTGAAACTGACTTATGTTTTGTTTGAGCCAATTTTTGAGCTTATATCCCATTGATTTGGGATGCTGAATCGACCTTAAGTGTGGAGCGGCGCCTTAAGTCCGGAGCACATTCCAAAATTTGTAAATGTCTTAAGTCTGGAGCGTCGCTAGTCGAGGACTGACTATTTCCGTATCTAGGTGCACTGTTTATGCTCTGCCAGTGTGATTTACGTATGAGGTTTTGAAGTTTTCATCCAAAAGAGTTCACATTTCTGTCTCTAAGTATGCTGTTCCTGAGTAACATCTGTTAACGCGAGTGTCCAAGTGCTGTTTCGAAAAGAAAGAGTTCATGTCTGCCTCTAGGGGCGCTGTTCCTATTCTGCCACCATTTTCAAAGTCTTCGCCCGAAAGAGTTCGGATTTTTTTGCAAAGCTAATCCGAAAAATGTTAAAAACTGTTGGGAATCGCTTGCTAAATTGTTTTTAAAAAATTGGAAATTCTAACGTAAAATGATGCGAATAGCGGGAAAACTTAAAATGAAATAACGTAAATACAGGGTTTTACTTACATTGGAATCATAGGAAAATTGGTGGGACCCATATAAAATGTTGTAAATAGCGGGAAAACGTACATTCCGATAACATAAATACGGGGTTTTACTGTACGATGATATAAAAACTATTAATAGTTATATATAATGAAGAAATTTGTATTAAAGTTCCTTATTTTTACTATTTTAATTTCAAAGGAGACTGCATGATATTCAAGGAGGCCGCAACAATTGAAACTTTAAGAACCACTGTGCTGGAGGGCCTTGAACCAGTTAGTATTAATTTCAGGGCATCGAGTCGGAGCTGTACTGTAAAAATGCATTTCATAGCAACCAATGTAAACAACGTTCGTTCCATTATTTACGAGAAGGAATACATTTGAATGTAGAAGATTAATCATTTGCATATTAAAATTACTTAGAATCATTGTAGGAGCTCGAAACTTGAAACAAGGAATGCCTAAAAGATGAAAATATGTTTTCCTGCCATCGGTTTTTAAATATGCGAAGATCAATCATCAGATCAGTTTTTAACACGAGAATTTTATGCTTTCTTAATGAATTGCATTGTTGTCGGTTTCATCTAATTAGGTACCATTCGTATTGCATGTATTCACGAAATTTCATAAAAAACTTTCCTGTTGAATTTCAACGGATATCTCCCTAGTAATTTATAGATTTTTATGCCCAGTTACCACCCAGCTCTCCCCAGTTCTCTCAACAATCTTCGTCACGCCATAATGCTTCAGTGCCTATGTGGCTTCGTCAGTCTATAAATACTTGATATTTATGTATGGTATAACTATTTATCAAGTTTGAATTTCACATAATCAAAATATTAATACCATTTACGTGAAGAAGATATTTTCAGCAGTTATGTTGTTTTTGTAGCAGTAAGAGTTCTTTACAGTCAGGAAGAGTATAGTAAGACCAGATGCATAGTATGCACCGTATACGAGTATGAGAAAGTTTTTGCAATGCATATTTCACCAATTTTTGCTATTGTATAGACTAATCAAGTTATATTAATCCTTGACGTTTATAATTAAAAAGGGGGTATATGTACTTGACAATTTTGCCTTAGGATTCCAGGACAGACAAACTGAATACATGAGGGATTTGTTAGAAAAAATGCACCTAGTTTGTTTTTTTAATAAAAGTAATTATATGATATGAATAAATAAATTTTTAGCATGTATTTTCTCCTTTTTCAACCTACATCTAATTAATAGAGCTCAGTAAAAAAATTGAAGGGGTGCCGAATTATAATTTGCCTCACGTGACCAACTGTCTGGGCTCGGCCCTGGCAATACTCGAGAAAATATTGTTAAATTTTGTTTCATTTTTACTTCCTTAATATGCAGTATAAAGGAAAAAATTGAATTCGAGATTTCAATAGAAAAAGATAGAAGTTTTAAGCTCCTCAGAATACCTTTTCACTATTTTCTTGATGTTGCTGTGTGGTAGAAGTTTTGTGGGCTTGCTAACTCCAAAACAATCAAGCCAACTTAAAATTTTATATTTAAGATTTTTATTAAACAATCCATGTCTAATTGGATTTTGGCTAAAATTGGCCAACTAGAAGTGTAGTTTTACTCATCATTTTTCTGTTTTTGCTAAATGTCTCCTATACACAGACTCCTCGTTTTATGAACATTCACTTAACGAATTTTCACATTTGAAAAAGTAATACTCTATTTTCGGTATACGCAATGAATTTTCGCTGCAACTAAAATATGCCAAGCAGTATGTATTTCATATTTTGCAAGCTTGCCCTGACTATTGTCGCTAGCCAGTATCCTTATCCATGCTGTAGATTGCCAAAGAATCAAAGGATAATGATGTTGATAAGATCAGCGTCACCGTTTTCTGTAAAAAAATACATTTACAATCAAACTGAAAATCAAAACTTAGACTAAGAAAGTGATAACATTTCTTTTAGTAATCGTGTTCTAAATATTCAGTGGAAAATTCTACATTACAAGATGATAGCAATTCCTAGATTTACCTTAAATATTCGTAATAAAAAATGAAAATCTAACAAACCATAATAACATTTCCTTAAATTACGTTTAAAATACAAAGAGAATACCAATTGAAAACCTTACATTCGAAAATGATAGCAATTCTTTAAATTTTAAACTAAAGTTTTGTCATCGAAAATAGCGGTGAAGTTCAAAAATGAGCTACAAAATAATTAAATTGAGAATTATCATGTTTGTTTACTTTGAAAACTGCTAATAATGAGCATTATAAATATAATCTAATAAGTCCTTTTCTAAGGTGGCAAAGTTTAAACTGAACTTTAAGTTTAATTTGAAAAGTTGTTTATTTTAAAATAAGAGATTGTCCAACTAACGCATCACTGCACTACAAACAGCGGTTTGAACTATCTTGCAGAACCTTACAATCTCTAAGGCTTCAGTGACGTTACACTGAATGCACATTTTGTCATTTAAGTACACGTAACATTTTTTGTCTTATCACTTTGTGGATACATTAGGTAACCACAAAGTGGTCACACATTGAGTATTAAATTTGAGTCTCAATCAAAGAGCAATACATCTGGTCGTCTCTATCTTCGTCATGCAAACAAATATCACACTAGAGTTCGCGGGGAATATTAGTTCTAGTTTTGAGACGCTGTGATTCTAAACAACATGGAGTACATTACCTACTTATTCTGTGTTCTAAACTGCCACACTGGAGCCATTTAGCAAAGAAAAGTCGTATTAATGATTAGATGCCAATAAACAATACCTCTATCTCTTTGTCTCTGCGCTTATTTTTCCTCTCGATAATTTGATTTTTAGATCAACTACTTTACATAATGGCAGCAACCCAAAAAACTGGGACAATTGTATATCCCAAAAACTTTTTTCGGAACACCAGGACACTAGACAGAAAACTGCGACAAATCCCAGAAAATCAGGACATACGGACACCCTACCTATACCTATAGCACTTCGTTAATGCATGTTTGTCATTATCAAAGTTTTAAATAATATAGTTACCTAAAACTTTTTTAAGCAATTTTTCAGACTATGCAATGTTTCAGAAGACATTAATACTTCAATTATCCATCTAAATTTATGTCCAGTGCATTGAATGTCACTAGGTAATAAGTTTGTTTCTGTTGCTATGATAAAATTTTCAAATTGTTGTTAGCACTGCCAACGGTAATTTTAATCATGGTCAGAATTATCCCAATGCCATCTAGCATCATATTTTGTAAACAAATTTTCTTGCAAATATTGAGTGATGCCAGCACCACAGATGGTAATTTTAATCGCAATAATTTAACATCAGAAGAATGTGCATGAATATTTTGTTAGCCATATCAACAAATAACAATGTTGTTTACTCATTGTTTTTCACTGTTAAACATGATTTGATGTTTTTCAATGTGAAATTATTCAAAGTGCTTAAATATTGTTCATGAGTAAAATCCTGATAGTTATTATAAGGAAGCTGTTGTTGAGAGCAACTTGTAAGTACTATTTCAATCATATTCATTGCTCTGTATGGAGAAGGCCGTGTGCTGACCACATCAGATTTTTTGTTTACATTACTGCTTTTCTTTTAAGGAAAGAGACTGTGAAGACTTAACATCAAATTCAATATTTGGAGGTGTAAAAGCCTCACAGGAAGCTGACAATGTTCTTATCATTCAAGACAAGAGGCTTGCATCTATACGTGGGAAAAAATACTTACAAGTAAGACTAAATTCTAAGAAACTTCTGTACACCTTTTCTCTCCTTTAATGAGGTTATTGTTTATTCCATTAAAATTAAGCCATTTCCTCTACTTTTATCATGAATGTTAAACATCTCTTTTACAACCTTATCCATCACTACATTTTTATCAATGATCTTGTAAATGTGAAAAGTTAATTTATGTTGAAGGCATTTTATTTTTGATATTAGTACCACCAGTTTTAGCTGTAGAATGCCATCCACAAGAACAGAAATAAGATCATTTTTACAATTTTGTTTATGTAGATTACCACAAAGTGATCAGTCATAGTCTGCAATGTATTCATTTTTATTCTTCTCATTACATTCTTCTCTTCCCATTGATTGCAATGTATTTCATTCATATTAATTTACCAAATTTTATACCTTTCAATTAGTTCATGGTTATAATTTATTCTTAAGAATATTTATAACTTCCTGCTATTCAAATTAATTTTAAATGTTTATATTGAAATTCTCTTTGTATGTTTTGGTAATATTTATTTAGCTGCATTTTCTATGATCATTCTCCTTTTTTAAAGACCTTTGGTGATGGGCTGTTTTGTGTTCTTTTTGTACATAGAATACACCTTTTTATCATCTCATTAAATGCCAGTGTTTATCTTTCTTAAAATCATCAAAATCGTGTATAGCTTTGTGGAGAGCCATTATTAGTTAAAGAAATAAATGATCACCATTTCCACATAACTTGATGTAATACCACCAGTTTCTTAGCAATACTGCATTATCAGGCCTGATGATACAGTAATACTGTGAAACTATTCGTATTACGTCAAGTTTTATGAAAATTGTGCATATTTATTTCTTTAAGTAATTTATCTTCTTTTTTATCTTCACATGACTTTCTCCATGCCTGTAATATTTCTAAAAATTACAAATAGGCTAAATTATAATAAATATTTTAAGAAACTGTGAGAAAAATTCTAAGACCTTACAAAGAGCAGACATACACTCTTACCATAGCCTTCTAATATTGGATATAGCCACGAAGGTCCAACAATTAAGCATAAAAAGAAGCGTTACTAAGACATAACTTAGCATCAAGTGTTTATAAAAGTTGCCTCCAGGTGGTGTGGTGGTAGCAGCTAAAAAATATAATTTTTAAAATATCTCTTAAAAAATACATTATATGGGAAAGTGTTTCAAACAAAGGTTGTAGAAAATTAAATTATTTACAACTTTTATTCCAGTAATTTTTTACACTGGTCAAATATTAAAGCAAATAAAGCCAAAACGGATGTGACAAGAGTAAATACCCACTTCCGGTTGACAGATTTTAATCAAAAACTAATCAACTTGTTTCTTGAATGAAAATGTCAAATATAAAATTTCGTGATGATTTCATTAATATTTTTTGAGTTAGAGCACCCACAATATTCCTATCACATACACATAGACATTATCGAGAAAATGGTCAAAATGTCTTTAGGGGACCTCAAAACGTGTAGAGCTTTTTATAATTCTAGAAATCATATCAACTTGTCCTTTTATTTTTAGGTGGCTAAAAATAGGTACAGTGGAGATTTAGGAGTTATGGCACTTGAATTTGACAAAGAAAGTCTAAGTTATGGGAAGAAGAAAAAAGCCTCAGTACCAGAAAAGCACGCCGAGTCTTCAGAATATTCAGCTGATGTATCAGAATAAAGCAAGAATTCAGGAAACGTCTCTATATACATTTGTAACTAATGTTTTGTATTGATTTATTTCAGTTGTATTGAAATAAGTGGTCATTTTCACACCAAGTATTGTAGCTTTAAACCTTCAATCCATTGATTCATTATGGTTCAGGGTTTTAAATCTCCTTAACAGATTCATTGTAAACATGTTTAATGTGATCCCTTGCGGCTATTTATGCTTTTTTTACTGCTGTTTATAGTGTGATATCATTCAATATTGTAGGAGTGGTATCTAATATTTTACACTAATTAATTGATAAAAATCATGTGAATATTTTTCACATTTTGTTTTGCTATTTTTCTGTACAAAAATGTTTTAAAATTACATTTGTGGATTAAAAAAATGCTATCAATGAATCTCATATTAGTATTTTTATAGATTACCATTTTCAATTTTTTTATCAATAAAAATTTTCTCAATTACAATTTTTTATTTCTCTAAGATTAATCCATTTGAAGTGTTTTATGATATTTTAGATTTTTAAAGTTTTACTATAAAACCTGATGTCAATATTTTCGGTTCAATCAAATCTTCCCAGATTCCTCTTTTTGGCTTATGGGATTTCAAGTTGATTACCATTACATTTTAATGTTTAGTTCCTATCATTGAGTGATTTTTATCATCTGTTGTTTTTGGCTATCCCTATCTAATTATGAAAATTATTTGACATGAACCTGATTTTATAAGCAGCTTTGTGTGGAGTCATCCCCACAACTTTGGGACATTATTAGATTACACACCTTGTATCTCAACATTATGTGTTTTATAGAAGAATGGTAGGAATACATCATATGATTGAAAAACTTCAAAGGAATTGCTGTATTAACCCAAAAGGTAGACGAGATTTTTTTCTGAAAATTTCAAAAAAATAATTAGGAACATCTTAAAATTGAGTACAAATTTTTAAACGCCACACGGACCACGGACACCAATTCTCTATGAGAGCATGCGATTGGTACAAACTTCACTAAGTTTTAACGTGAAGTGAGGATTAGTTATTATTTTTAGCAGTTTTAAATAAGTTACTCCAAATCTTAGGACTGAAATGACAGATCGTGAAGACAAGAAAGGCACTTCCGTAAAAGGGAATGTATCACTAGATATAAGACAAAGTTTTGATATAAATTTTAAGCTACTGGTGGGGTCTGTGCTTGAAGAAATGAACAATTGAGGCCGGTAGGAAATATAATGTGACGGAAGCAAATATGTCAAGGTGAAAGCAAGCATAACAGAAACTTTAGGTGCTAACTCAACAGAGAAATCATTTAGTGGACCCAAACGAGATTGATTTCATGAATTAGAAGAAACTGTACAATTTGTGCATACTCAAAGAATGGATGGAAAACCAGTGTTGCAGGATATCATTAAACTGAAAGTTCATTAGTAATGGTTGGTATGTATGGATGATGCATCGTAATGGTTTTTGCCGATGATGAAAAGCTTTTCTTTGGACCTTCTGATTACACTGACAAACTAAATGCCATCCAGAAGCATGTACCATATTTACCTGAATCCAAGATGAGGTTTTTTCCAAATTTCAGCATGCAAAAATAGGGGGTCTAAAATTTGAGTACGAAGTCAGATACCATCAATACATCACTCTCAATTGATCGCGCATCAGTTCATTGCTAGACAAATTCATCGCGTTACAATTTCGTTGCGAGACACATTCGTTGCAAGACAAATTGGAAGGCGAGACACCATGATAAATTTGTCGAGAGATGAATTGACACGTGATGAGTTTGTCATGCGATGTATTGATGCGTGATGAACTTACCAAAATGAATTGCTGTATGATGAAATGACTGCAACAAGTAGTCATAGAACTGTAGGAAGTATGGTTACATGTTTAATTGATGTTTTTTAAACAAATAAAACATAAGTTAAAATAATTATCGTATATGCCGGTGTATAAGTTGACCTCAATTTTTTTATTGTAAATACACGACTAGACATATATTCATCGTATAAGTCGATCCCCCACTTTTTCGCTAAAAAAACTTCAAATGAAGAATACGAGGAATTTTATGGTTTTTAAAACCTAAATGTAACCTTTTCCAAAAAATGCAGTGTCGATTTTTGAGTTATTAAATCATTTGTTTAATTTAAACAAGATCAGTCGTATACCATATTGTCATATATTGGCGGAATGTATTTCTATTTATCCTTCATTCCTGCAATTGCAGATCGTTTATATTTTTGAGATTCAGTAATAAAAACAAAAGTTAAAATTTTAATTTTTATTAACTATTAAAAATAATTATCATAAATCTTTTAAAATAAATGGCAGAATATGTAAACAATGGAGCAGCTGATTCAAAATGGCGATCACCAGTGCCGTAAGATCAAATGTTTTTGTAAATATCAATGTTTTTAACCAGTTATTTAAGGGTCACATTTTATATACAGCATATAAGTTGACCTTAAATTTCAGAATTTTTTTTTGAGCTTCAAAGGTCGACTTGTATGCCGGCATATAATGTATATTTTTCATTGCAAACTTACGATCCGGAATTCAATTAATGAAGTCTTAATATTTAAAATACATTTTTTAAATTCTTTTTTATTTCAGAAAAAAATTGTAAGAAACCATTTCAATTAATGAATGAACTAGTATACGTATTCTGAATACGTGTGATCAAAATATACACCAAATACAGCCAGTGAGAAATTAGGTCATAAAATCTTTTTTCTGTTATGACAGTCAGCTAAAAGGTCATCTTAGATTCGGGGTTGTTTTGGATTCGGGTAAATACTGTAATTGTGTTGTGGAAAATTCATGATTACCTTCTGAGGTAATGCAGATAAGGCACCTATTACACAGTTAACGAAAAAGGAAAAAGGTGCAAAAAAACGTCGTTATAAAAACTTTGGGGAAATGAAAAAATGTACATTACTGTAATTCTGGCAGTGTTAGTGGATGGCACAAAGTTACTACCATATGTTATTTTAACAGGTAGGGTTGTGCACGGGTTTCCCGTGGTACATAAGTGCTTTTCGTCAAATTCGCCATAGTGTAATCATATATTAATGTATTTGCTTTGAAATCAGAAAATTATGTTTCCTTATATGGTGGTAGCCCTGCATTATAGATACGCTCGAAACATGTTCATTTCATTTTGCCATTCTATACTCGCCCTACAAGCAAAATTTCTTTTTTAAATCTGTTCAGCTAAAAACTTCCCAAGTTACAGAAACATTCTAACCTTGATATTGTGGTAGCCCTGTTCAATCAACCCGATTGAAATATGCTGTTATGATTATTTATTTATATGAATATTATATGTACCATATTGGATTAAAACTCATGCTGCCAGTTCTCTATAAATATGTGTAAAAATATATTTTTACTTTTTATTGTGGTAGCCCTGCTCTTTATCTCTGCTTTAAACATCTTTATTTCATTATGGCATGTTGTACAAATCTTATTTACAGAATTTAGTTGAAATCCGTTCAGGCAATTCCTTCCAAATCCGTAATTACTGAAAGAATTTAATTTGTAAATGTGACACCCCTGTTTGGTTGATCCGGTCCAAATATGCTATTATAGTTTTGTATATATGTGTACATTACAAATTTAAATTTGGTTAAAATTGATGTGACCAGTTCAACACAAATACTTGTAAAAAGAATTTTTTTATTACTTGTCTGTTAGTAGCCATGATTTATATATCTGCATTTAAAATATTTATTTTGTTTTTTAATGTCGCACACGTTCATACTAAATTTCGTTGAATTCGGTTTGGCCAATTCCTTCCAAATGCATTATTACCAAAATTTAATTTTGCAATTGTGGCACCCCTGCTGAGTCGATATGGTCGAAATATGCCATTTTAGTCCTATATTTATGTGAAGATTCTATGTATGAAATTTGGTTGAAATCGGTTTGGACAATTCTTTCCTGATATATGTGTATGGACGGACGGACATCACGAAGATAATAGTGCTTTTCAGCAATTCGTCATCCTTTGGAGCCTGAACAGTGTATGCAGAAGTCATGCTTCACTTAACAAGTTAATACAATATACACAAATAAGCACATAAGCATATGTCTGAAGGCATGTAATCATAGCCTATATCTTGCACTGTTTTTCGTGTTGAGAAATGCCTCTTCTCAGCGTTATAAAGCTGCATTGTAGAAGTCGCAAATCTCGGGGTTCCCCTGCATTGCGGGGCCTATCTGTGCACTCCTGGTTCAATGTTTGTGTCTTTGTTAAAATACTGGGTGAAATTTTTTATGCTGACTTAAATCTTTTGCAAATCAATTTATTTTGTAACTGACCGTTGTAACAAAAATTGTCTCTTAGTAAATTTTGTTATAATGAAAGTGTTTTGTGAATTGAAAAGCAACTGTGCAAATACTTAATCTTTTCTAAAACGTGATTAGTTAATGTTAGAACAAAAATATAGCAAATGATTCATGAATTGCATTGTTGTCTGATAGGATGCACTCTGTAAAATGAACTGCCTACTCACAAAGGCATTGCAGTTAATGGTCCAATGCTTGGCGGGAAGGCTATCACAAACTTGAGACGACTGATGCATATCCACATTGTAAATGCTAAATGGGCTCATTATGTCAAATAATCATAATAGTGAAACATTACTAGATTTACTGCTATATTTATTTTTTAACAAACTAATGTAAAGTGACCTGGCTTTTAGGTTAATGTGGGAGTCCTGAATGTTAACTTCATGTCCTGTATGTTGAAGTGTCCCAAATTATGTCCAGCATTACACATTTGGCTCTAAATAATTGTCCTTTGAACAAATGTCTTGATGTTTCAACACAAACACTGCTCGGGCATACATAAAATTGTGATAGTACGATTTATTTTAGTTGTATTATATTTACCTTAGTTCTTATAATTAATGAATATCCTAATTATTGTGAAAAATCTTTAATAGTAATTTTCATTTTATGACATGCGAAAGGACCAGTGGTGTAGCCAGGGTCTCCTGTGCCCAGGGACATTTTACAAAATCTGCACCCCCAGAACCAAAGTAGTACAGGGGATGGGGTGGAAACTCAAGCATACTACACATGCATTTGAGAGCATTTGACATATATCACAATATTCTTTTTTTATAGTGAAAGTACTGTATTGACATCGCAATGGCTACGAAAGTGAAAAGATATGCCTACGCTATTAGTTATAAGCTTCAGGCGATTCAATACACAAAAACGCACGGAAACCGAGCAGCAGCACGTAATTTTGGTCCACCTCCCTCAGAAAAAAATGATCCGTGAACGGAGAAAACGAGGAAAAACTGAAGCTGATATGATGAGAGGAACAATCTTCGTAAGGTTGGTCTTAAATGGCCACAACTAGAGGAGGAAGTGATGGATAGCAAAACAGAGGATGTTTGGTATTGCTGTATCGATCAAAATCGTTATGTACGAGGCAAAAAGAGTTGCATAAGAAAAAGGACTAGTTGAGTGTACGTATCGTTATTGTTTATGCATTCCATTTATTATGTATCTCATTATATTAAAATATCATCTTGAACTTAGGTTTAAGTAAGTACTATTGGTAAAGGATACCTATACATGCGACGTGTGCGGCGCACTCCGAAAGCATAATTAATACGATTGCCTGGTTCACGCAGGGCACATTTAGCTATACAAGTCTCGAAGCAATTATTTATTATTATTTATGTTTTAGATCATCCCTATTTATTTTACGAATGAAGTTTATCTAAGACGTATTTATCTTTTATCATACCGGAATATTTTCTGTATATGTTGCCGGATACGGACTTAATCACGGCTGGACAGGATACACGACGTGGCTCTCCGTAAATGCCTTGCTGAACCAAAATAATTTTTATCCTGAAAAGCCTTCTAAAAACCGGGGTGCGTCATATACGCAGGTGCGTCTTATATGCCGCGAAATACGGTATATAAATAAATATATATATACTAGGGAGATGCCAGTTGAAATTCAAATATACCTTGACTTTCTTTGGATGGCAAGAAAACAAACTTTCGTTCTTTTAGGCGTTCGTTGTTTCAAGTTTCGAACTCCTACGATGATTTTAAGTACCTAATTTTATCGAGAAAAAGAAAGAACTTTGTCATTTCCACAAATTTATTTGGCACGACCGGTTTCACTACGATCATCAGGTGATCGTACGATCGTAGTGAAACCGGTCGTCCCAAATAAATTTGTGGAAGTGATAAAGTTCTTTCTTTTTCTCGATGAGAAAATTCCACAGGGTTGAGCCTGACCTCATTCTTGATACCTGATTTTAATATGCAAATGATTAATGTTCTACATTCAAATGTATTCCTTCTCGTAAATAACGCAACGAATGTTGTTTACATTGGTTGCTATGAAAATAATTTCTCTCTCCTCTCTCTCTCGCACTAATTGTAAGAGCATTCAAAATAACAATAGGATTGCGAGGTTTAACAATGTGATGGGCTGGCATGGCAACATCCCGTTAAATGGCAAGATTTCCCAAAAATATGTTAATTAAACGTTAAACATGAGGAATTTCAAAATGTAGGCGGGAAAAGATGAACAGAATAAGAAACGTCCAAGATATGTCTTTCGAATGAGCTAGATCCGAAGGTCATAAGTGAATTTTATTCAGATCTCAAAAAGAATAAAAGCCTGCAAGCCAAAAAGTCGATTTTTACATGTTATCATATGGGAAATGGAATTGCCTACCTTCGACTCGAACCTAGGACTTTTTTCGAGATTTCTTTTCGTCACCATCTTACAATATGTGAATCGATCATTTCTGCCAAATATAAAAAATGAATCTCGTTCCATTATCGAGTTATTCGCATTTTATAACGTGAGAGAGAGCCACAAAGGGACAGAAGTAGCCTTTTATTATTGTTAGATATATCATCATCATCATAGCTATAGTCAGTCCGTAGACAGGTCCGTGATTATTCTTGGTTAAACCTGGCTCTCCATATACTCCTATTTTCCGCTGTCCTCTTCATATCTTGATAACTCTCTTTCCCTTTCAAATCGTCTATCAGCTGAAACCTTTTCCTACCTCTTTCCCTTTTCCCATCTAGTTTTCCTTCTAACACGTCTTTGATCATACTCTCTCTCCTCAGGTAATGTCCAGCCTTCCTTTTTCTGATAGTCTGTATAATCATTTGCTTCTCTCCTATTCTTCGTAGCACTTCATCGTTTTTCATCCTACTAGTCCATTTTATCTTCAGAATTCTCCACCAAGTCCACATTTCAAAGCTTTCCAAGTATTTGATGTCATTTTTCCTTAACGTCCATGTTTCTGCCCCATACAATGCTATACTCCATACGTAGCATTTTATCAACTTCTTGCGGATATCTTCCCTTATATTCCCTGTAAGTAGTTGTTTCTTTCTCCTGAAAGCCGCTTTTGCTTTTCCTATTCTAGTTCTGATCTCATCTGTACATTTTGCTTCTCGTGCTATGATGCTTCCAAGGTATTTATATTCTGAAACTTGTGTTCAGATTCTCTTCTTTACCTGATATTCGAATGACCTTGGATTTTTCTGTATTTATTTCCATACCGTAATTTCTACCTGTTATCACTAGTCTATTTATCATTTTTTGTAGCTCCTCTTCCTTTCTTGCTAGAAGTACTTTATCATCTGCGTATTTTACTGTTCTTATAATCCTTCCTCCAATTTTGAAATCCCCTGTGCCTTCTAAAGCTTCTTGCATTATACTTTCTCCATATATATTGAATAGGGTTGGCGATAGGCAGCAGCTTTGTCTTACTCCTCTACCGATATTTATTCCGCAGGTGTCCACATTCTCAAACCTGACCTTTACAACTTGATTCTCATATAGATTCCTAATCAGTCTCCTGTCTTTCCAGTCTACATCTATATCCTTTAATATCTTCATCAACTTTACCCAATTTACTCTATCAAAGGCCTTCTGCCAGTCTACGAAACATGCGCAGATATCTTGACTGTATTCTATTGCCCTTTCTGATATGATTCTAACTACTCCTATAGCATCTCTAGTTCCTCGTCCTTTTCTGAAACCGAATTGATCTTCCCCTAGTATTTCTTCTGCCTCTTTCTCCAGCCTTTTATTAAGAATCTTCGTGATGATCTTCGATGTGTGTGACAGAAGGCTTATCGTTCTGTAATCTTTACACTGCATTGCCTTTGGCTTCTTCTTTAGAGGGATCATTGTTGCTTCTAGGAAATCCCGAGGCCACTCTCCCGTGATCGCTTTTAGTCCTTCTGATCCTATGACTTTAAGTATCTCAGCCGGTATTCCATCGCTGCCCATGGCTTTCCCCTTCTTTAGTTCCACTATCGCTTTTTCTACTTCCCTCTCCATAATACTTGGTCCTAAGTTGTCTTCTTCAATGTTTTCCTCATATTCCAGTTCTATTTTTGCCGCTCCTGCCTGTTTGCTGTATAATTCCTTAATGTATTCTTCCCAAGGCCATAGATACAGTTTAGTAAAGGGGGGGGGGGGTTTAATGAAAAATAATTTCAAAGTTTTAATATTTTAATACATTTTATTTTATTTTTTTAATTTAAAATAAAAATTATTCTCTAAATTACAAATTCTTTTTTCTATTTTTTAAAGCAAATTTGGATATAGTATCATCTACATTTAAAGACACACTATGATGCACACTCATAAATGCAAAAACCCGTTAGACGTTCATCTCCCGTTGAATTCCTAAGCCAGGTTTTAAGGCGTCTTAAAGAAGAAAAACATCTTTTGGGGGTTACTGTAGAGCAGGGCAAGGTAGCAAGAATTTTTAATAGTCTCTTTATATTAGGAAAAAGCATATCATCGCAAACTTTGAACACCTCTTACGCGGTTTTTGGCAAATCATCTTCTGACAGCAAATTCCATTTACACTGCCATATTTCAAATTCTACTTTACGTCGTCCAAAGTCTTCACCATAAATTTTACAAGTCTGTTGGAAAATTTCTGACTTTTCATTTTTACAGTAGGAAGCAGTAGCTGCAGTTTAGCTATTAGTTTATTATGTTTTGAGAAGCGATTCTTTAATTCAGCTAAAAAGTGATCAAAAAAAGGTATAAATAAATTACGCCGGTAATATTAATTTGCATCATTTGATGGGGCATTTTAACGCTTTGATTGTGTTCCAATTACTCTGGGTTTGATCATTTGCTCCCAACGTTGGGGAACATGCTTTCTGCCAACAGATATTGAATAAATCTTCACTGTTTATACGCATTGATTGTATCACATTAATGATTAAATCAATGTGCTCACAACATTCTACTAAATCCACATTTACTTTCTGAAGACTTACATAAATTTACACTATAAGAAAATATCTTGTTTAATGTCAATAATGCAACTACAAATTCTGCACTAGTTATAGAGAATAATAATTGATAAGCCTGATCAGAGGTTTCTTTTGTTCTGGATTCTTGAAGTTGCTGCAGAGCTTCTACTATTGTAGAATACAATTCCAAAAAACGGGATACAGAGTTGTTTCTCATACCAACTCGTTTCGCATAAACCTAGAACTGTTTTATGAGTTAGCCTTTTATTTTCTTTTGCTATTTTCTCTAGAATATTGTTTCTCTGAGAAGAGAGACGAAAGTAATTCACAGCTGTATTAATAACGCCAATACAATTTCTAATGACTGACAAATTGCAAGAATATGCCATAACTAAATTTAAAGCATGGGCACTGCAATGCACAAATTGTGCTTTTGGGTATTTTTCTGATATTAATGTATGCACACCTCTGTACTTGCCACTCATGACAGCAGCCCCATCATAACCTTGGCCAATCATGTTGTTCAGATTTAATCCAAGCTATGTCAATGTGGACAGGAGGATAGTAGCCAAACCCGAGGCAGTCACATCAGTTACAGGAATGAAACAAAAAATCTTCTCGAATTAAGATTTCTTTACTATCAATATATCAAACACAAATTGCTAGCTGTTCTTTCCTGGATATGTCTTGTGTCTCATCTGCCAATAATGAAAAACATTTAGCATTGTTTATTTGAGAAACAATTGCATTTTGTATTATTTCTCCACAAATTTCAACAATTTCATTCTGGATGGTTGGACTAGTATACATACTTTGGGAGCCAGAGGATGTAGAAAGATGATTTAAAAGTGCGATATCTCGGCACGGCATCATAAAAGAGCCCTAAAGTTACTGTCTTTGTAGTCTGGTTCATGGAGAGAAATGGAACCTGAATCTTTCATGCCTCTCAGAGCAAGTTCTTGGCGACCACATAAAATTATGGTTTTTACTACAGAATGTAACTTTTCTGTTTTCCTCTACCTGATGCTTTCTTTCGGAATCTAGCATACATACTATATCAACTTGTTTTCCATTTATAACATTTAGAAAATTATCTGCATGCATACTAGCCTCAATATGATATTTTGTTTTCTCATGTTTTCCAAAATATTCTTTCGCATTCTTCCAGTTTAGATAGGCTGTTGTTACTAATGCTTGATCTCCTCTGCCTCCAACTTGACGAGCAAACAATACACATATTTTACAGAATGCTCCACCTACTCTTATGCCTTCCGCATAAACGAATGATAAACATTCTGATATAGAAGAATGTGCTCTTCAATTCAATTTATTTTAGCTTTCCTCTGGCTCCAAAAACGTAAATCCCACATAATAAATTATAAAAGTATTCCTACTATTCAACGAATTGATGGAAATGTGCGACTTTGGGAGATTTGAAAGCGGTCCGATTGTGATTTTGCGGAGCTATCATCTGGCAACCCATCTACACTGATGAAGTATGTTTTGAGCAGTTTATTTCACTTCCTTCACCCTATGAGTCACCCTTAAATGTTCCCCTCTCCAATGGTCAAACATAGTGACCTTTCTAGGTCACTAAGTAGCGCCTCATGTGCCTAAGAATAAATCCACCCATCTGAATTGCAGTTAAAAACTTAACATTTTGTGTTTTCCTCAGTTATTATTTCTTTAGGTTCTTAAGAAAGGAGAATCCGTAAGGGAGGGGGTTTGAACCCCTCAAACCCTCCCCATATATACGGCCCTGATTCTTCCCATACCTGTGCTACATCCTTTGTTTCTGAGACTATCTTCCCATCTGTATCTGTTAGATTAATTTTGGAAAAAGTTTTTTTTAATTCGCAATTCGCGAGAGAAATGTTGAGATCAGGGGTTTTCGACCCCTCTGATTTCAAAAATAAAATCTGTTTTAACCCCAGACCTACCCCTAAAAGAAAAAAATTTCAACATTTCTCTCGCGAAATAAAAAAAACTTTTTCACTTTTTGATTTACATGGGAAATCTGAAATCCATCGTGCAGGATCATTTTTTCTTGGGCATTAATATATCTTAGAATTGTATTATCGGAGCGAGTTTTGTACTATTCTCTGAGAAAAGGAATGAAGATTCTAATTTTTATCGTAGAATTTTCCTTATCGATTGTATTTATTAGAATTTTGCGTAAATACTGGCGCTTTTGCAGTTTTTATCACTCATTACGAGTGTGGCCATAGCAACAACTATTGTTGGCCTCGGATTCGGTATAGTCTAACACAAACACGAGTTATTTTTGCCGCACAAATACGCGTGATCAATTTAATATTCTGTTCGAATGTATTTGTAACATTTTATAACGCTAAATTATGAAATTTGGGAACAACATATCCGCGGTGATTTAAAGCTATTAAAGGCAGTATATGTAAGTATTAAATAGATGATTAAATGGAAAGTAGGCATCATAAGTTCAGTTTGGATCATCTTGTTTCATACTTAAAGAGGATTGATTTAATGCTTATTATAATTAGGGTATGGATTTTTCGGGTTTAAAAAATTTCATTCGTAGGGTAAATATCGGGTTTTATTATTTTCCTTTTCATTCGGATTAAAATCGGATATAAATAAGTTTCAGATTTTTCGAGGTTTTAAAAAAAGTTCAATTTCGAGTAATTTTCGGGTTTTATTATTTTGTAATTCGGATAAAATTATTTAAAAATAAAAATCTTGTTTAAAAATTTAAAAGTTTTATCAACAATCAAAACTTTTTACTAAAGGTACCTTAAGTATGGTTGAGAGATATTTTGTGTTAAACGCCTCCAGGTGGAGAGGAACACCTCGCAGGCTGCACAAAATGTCTTGCTTCCCGTTCAACTTCTTTTGGATACTCATCAGATATTAGTGAAATAATTTTTCTGTCGTAGTGTTTTCAACTAACGGACACTTGGGCTCTTTTTTCCTTATCCTATCAAAGATCTAACAGCGCCTAGCTAAGGTGCGTCCTTGACTATTCGTGGCGCGAGCAAATCAAGGAAATTAAGATTGTGTTACAAAGTATTCTTACGAATAGATTGTTTACACAGAGAATAAACAGACTGATCACGAACATCTCGGACTGCACTCAAGTGCTGAGGTGCCTTCAAGCGCCAGAATAGAAATTCTGTGACCAAATATAAAAAAATTGTTTAAAGAAAACTAATTATTTCGGGTTTTAACCGAAATTTAAATAAGGTAATCGGAGGGTAAAACCCGAAAAATCCATGCCCTAATTTAATCCATTTGATTTCAGCCAACGACGTATACATATGATGACATGATAATTTTAAATTAAATTTTTTTACCCGGATACTTACTAAAAGGCACGGATGATGACGCCATAAATCTAACACAAAATATCCTAATTTTTACATAAATTTTAATGTAACATATAGGCTATTGTCTTAAGGTAGATTAAAGTTATGGCTGAAACTGTGATCTGAGCCATGAAACTTGAATTTGGAAACTTGGACGAGAGCCGATTGCCAGAGAATTTAGAAAATCCGGATAGGTGCCTCAATTTCGCGGAAAATGAAAACTATTGTCTTATTTACATGGGCTCTGCGTAGTTTAAATGCTGTCACGTTGGTTTATTTAAGAGGTTAGAACTTGGTGTACGGTGAGTTGTTAAGTTAAGTTTTTTCAGTATGCAAGCACCGAAAACTCATATATATAAATCAGCATCGTTTTTAACTATATAAATCAACATGGTTGCAACCGAATTTCAACTTACAATTAGCAGTGGATTAAGTGAAATATTTAAAAGCTAACGAACAAATAATAGTAATAATGCTGTCATTGCTTTTTCATTTTACCGAATGGTAAAATACGCTACCATATTATGCAGGTGAGCTAGTTTTTTATGGTTTGTTTGTTTCGTTGCTACAACAGACGTTTAGGCCAGGACAAAAATACCAAAAAATACAGAAGTAAGCTATTATTATGTTATTATTGTATTGGCCGATTTGAAATCTGAGCACATTTTAAATCTTTCATGAGAAAATGCTCAACATTTTTTACAACTGAGCACATTTTAAATCTTTCATGAGAAAATGCTCAACATTTTTTACAACTGTTACTTCATCAAGATTTGCATCAGATGACGAAGAATGAGATAAGTATATGTAGACACATCAACGTAGATTATTATTAGCTTATATTATTTTTTGTTTAATAGAACTCACATAGAACCGAGATACATAAATACCATACCTTATAAATTATTAAGCCATAATATATCCGAATAATGGGCTTCAGAATTCCTTTCTTCTCCAAACCCAAGCTCCCAGTGAAAACGGCAGACAAATCCTTCATACGAACAACCGCCTCGACAAAAAATTGAAAAACTATTTACGTTTGTCAAATTTTTAAACTATATCTTATATATGGCCTAGATGGCATTGTTGTCGATGAGTGTTTTGATGTGAAAGGAAAGAAGATTCTTCGAGTGAAATAAGTCTGGACTTATTGAGTTTCTACGACAAAACTGCAGTGATTTGTGAAACAGTAATACTTGTTAAAGAAGATACATACAGGATGTGATTACTTCGTAACTTTTAGCTGTTTTTAAAGTGTAATAATTTATATAAATCACAATGGGGAAGCACGAAGTTGGCACACCAAAATATATTGCCAACAAAATAAAAGCTAAAGGACTTCAAAAATTAAGATGGTACTGTCAGATGTGTCAAAAGCAATGCCGAGACGAGAATGGTTTCAAGTGCCACATGATGTCCGAATCTCACCAGCGGCAGTTGTTAATTTTTGCAGATAACGCTGATAAATATATTGACGAATTTTCTAAGTAAGGAAACTTTTACATTTTACTTAAACGTTTAAATTACTTATACAATTTGACTGAGATGTAGTGTGTTTATCTTTACATAAATATAGCCTATATTGCAGTATTTTTCTTGTTCATGTTTATGTATACGTTTTTGCTATCTAGGGAATTTGAAGAAGGGTACTTGGAGTTGCTTAGTCGTCAATTTGGGACAAAACGAGTCCATGCGAACCGTGTCTATCAAGATTATATTTCAGAGAGACATCATTTGCATATGAACGCCACACAATGGGAAACTCTGACAGAATTTGTTAAATGGTTAGGAAGAGAGGGAAAGTGTGTGGTGGATGAAACTGAGAAAGGATGGTATGTCCAGTACATTGACAGGTAGGTTTATTTACTTTATTTAGCGTTTGATGAGTGTAGCTCTTTGTATTCTGCATACCTCTAACATGAAAAATGAGTATTCATTCACTTCTATTAAGTGCAAATACATAGTATATCATATTTATATAATGACTTATGTGAACGCTTATTTGGCACTAATCATAAACTCCTTGTAAAATATATCTTTCTTTAAATTAGAGATCCAGAAACCATAGCTTTACAAGAGGCAATGGCCAAAAAAGAAAAGATGGACAAGGATGACCAAGAAAAAATGATGCATTTCATTCAGAAACAGGTAAGAAGACCAATACACTCAAACTGTATCGCTTTTGCATGAAATTTATGAAGTGTCTTAATCGAATAATAGTGGAAATCCTTGTGATAATATCTATTTACATTATATTTAAAACAGGCTCAAATGTTATTTCAGTACATGGGATGTTTAGTTTGTTTATCTGTAGTTCATATTAATGTGAGCATTACTATATTCAAACCAAAATATTAAATTTGAATTTATTTTAAAGTATATTTTTGATACAAAAATTAAAATGTAATTCAATATTTAATGATAAAATGGAAATTGAGATTTTTTTACTTCTATTTCAAATTATCAATCTATTTCATTTTTCGTGGCTCATTATTAATTTTAACTGCATCAAATCAATGAATATATTCTTCTTGTTTATGCAACATGAACATATTTTCCAAACTCAGTTTTTTAATTAAGAAATACCAATTGAAAACTTTTATTAATTTTTTTCTAAGCATGCTTCTTTGTACTCTTTTTGCACATCTTGAACAAAGCTTAATTACGGTCTAAGTTGACTTAATAAGTTATTTAGTAACAAATATTAGCAAAGAGTCACAGTTTTCCTGTCTTGCTGTAAGGTAGAATGAAATTTGATGCATTTATTTTATTTCTAGATTGAAAAAGGAAAGGAAAGTTCAAAGAGTCAAGGCATTGTTTACACAGAATTAGTTAGAGATAATGAGGATGAACCACTGAAGCTTAGTTTAAACCTGAAAGGAAAAACTAAAGAGGAGTCTAAAACATACAAGAATGCTTCACTGAAAGGTATATCATTAAGAAATATTTTAAAAGTTATTTTTGTAGAAGTTGTCACCGAGTTTGGCCTGAACACATGAAAGTATTTAGTCATTTTAATATATTTTGAATTTCCTTACTTAGTATCTTTTTCTTTCATCTCCTAATTTTTCATTGTTTTATTTTCAAGATGGGGAAAAATTGATAGATGGTAATAATCTTGCTGGAACATCAGGTTTTGGCAACAATAAAAGATCAATGGATACAATGTCCGAATCAGGTGAAAAGAAACGGAAAAAGGAGGAAAGTAAAGAAGTCAAGAGGCGAAATGCATTGGATGAGATAATCAAAGAGGAAGAAACAAAAAAAGAGAGGGCTAATAGAAAAGACTATTGGCTAACAGAGGTGAGAAATTTGCAGTCTTATTTATTGAAATCGTTTTATTTGTTAGGGCCTACATTTTCACATTGGCAATATTCATATAGTTATATGATTCTACCGTCACTAATTTATATTGATTTAATTCATAATCTGTGAAATGGAATTCATAATTTTGTATCCTACTTGTGTTGTCCATATGCTAATTTCTTCAATATGTAATATTTATAGGGTATAGTTGTCAAAGTGATTACAAAAACCCTTGGAGATAAGTATTACAAAAAGAAAGGATATATTAGTGAAGTTTTGGGGAAATATGTTGCCATGGTTACCATGCTTGATACAGGGCATAAACTGAAACTAGATCAAGCACATCTGGAAACTGTAATTCCTTCAGTTGGTAAGTTATTTCATTAAATTAAATCTTGTTTTATTAAAATTACTTTCAAAAATATAGTTCATGTCTAAAAGGTTTACAAGTCTTGCTATAATTTTTTGTGATAAAATGAATCACTTTTATCATACATATTTGGAGAATTGTTTACAATAAATGACATTGATGATAATGAATGTGTTATAACACCTAAAAATGTTTATAAATAGTGTTTGTTATCCACAGGACGGAAGCTTAAGGTAGTTAATGGAGCATATAGAGGCTGTACTGCTACAATGAAGGAATTAAATCAGGACAAATTTTGTATCACCATTGAAATATGTTCCGTAAGCTGTTTTTTTACACACAATTCAGAGTTTGATGGTGCATTATTTTGTGCTGATTCTGATTATTTTTTTATAGGGTCCTTTAAAAGGAAGAGTCGTTGAAAGTGTCCAGTATGAAGATGTCAGTAAAATTCATGCATCATGACAGCTTTTAGATGAATCGAGTAACTGAATTACTAAGGTTTCAACTTTGAGAATTGAACCTGTGAAGTTGTTGCTGTATCACAGCATTACAGCCTTCATGAATCCAACTTTGACCAACATTCTGTACTTGTCAGTTTTGATACTTGGCTGAAGCTCAGAATTCCTTTTGCTCTGTACAATTAATTTATAACTTTTTGTGATATAAAAGATAATTTATATTTTCCATATATTTGTTGTCTTTTTGTATCCAAAGGGCCTGTAATAATCATTTCTGAAGAGCCCACTATTCCCCTTTTTTAATTATCATAAGGTTTACATCGCAAAAATGAAAAAAAAGGAATCGCACTTGAAATCTTTTAATTTAACTCAGAGATAACTAATATTAACACTTTTTGGATAGAATTTGTCAATAGATAATAAAACAAAGTTTTAAAATACACAGTTTTCCCATCATACATCTGACAGATGGTACATAAACTTTGGAATATTTTCAGCCTTATTAAAACATTTCTTACATGAGTATGGCTAACCAGGATACACAGATACATTAACACACAAAATACACAAATTTTTATACCTCAAGGTTACAATGCATGTTATAAATAAACCACCACAGTAGTGTGTTTTAATTTTTTGAAAATAAGTTAGGTTGATTTCATTCATAGCCTAATCCATATAAAATACATTCATACAGTATTTGTCTGTAAATTTAGTTAACATACATAGGTTTGGAATGTTTCTTTGAATGGCAGTAAAATTTTAGGACTATTATAGTCACCTTAAATTCAACCATAGTAACAATCATTTAGTAAAGGATCTTGAGAATTATAAATAAACCCAAAACCTGAATCATGCCAACGAAGATTTTTTCATTCTGAATATTTCTTGCCATACACGTGAAAGTAAAGGAGATATTTCAAAACTGTGCTGAAGAATAAAGCTTCACCTTGGACCAGTAAATGAAAGACTATGAGCGAGAGGTGATTTTGAATTTGCTAGAATCAAAGATAAATAATTATTGAGAAATATAGGTGGAACTGACTCTTAGATATTTATACAACTGAATAAACAATTTGTTCACTGGAATATTGATCACAAGGTATTAGTTGGCATTCCATTAACTTGATTTAGTTTTAATTTTTGGTTATAAACTCCTTTTTTCACTACAAAGCTAGGTTCATAAATATGAACTAAAATCAATATATATCTATAAAAACCTAATACTTTAATAGTATCCAGGCTACTTTCAAATATATCACAGTAAGAAGGGTTTACATAAAAGCTATAAAACATTTAATATCTGTACAATAATTGAAAAAGATGCAAACTAGAAAAATAACTTTATGTAATTGGTACATCAATGACGAGCAATGATTAAAAGTCGATAGAATTCATAAATGTGGAACATATTAAAATATCTTCTTATAAATACCTGGGAATTTCAAATCAATTATTCTTTTCTTGTAATATCTGATAGTAGCAAGCCTGTGAAAATAATGTTTTATGATTAAAAAATTACAGATTCAAACATTACAATAGGAAATTGAATATTTATTTAAATTTGTTCATAATTAACTCATACAAGATATTTAATGGTATTAAAAATAAGTTTTTATTCACAGGTAATATTTCCCCATATATCTTAAATGTTTATATATTAAAAAGTAAAGTTTGGTGGTGATATACATTTAGAGTGTGTGATCATTGAGGACATCACAAAAAATTACCTTCAACGTGGTGAACATCATTCCAAGTTCTCCATTTCGTAAATGAGACTCCATGAAGTCCTCTACAAAGTGGATTTCTGATCCTAGTTGTAAAATTTGAGCTCTCACCACAACAAAGTGAAATACTGGAAATAAATCATCCATTCCCAGCAGGAACTGACTTCCCATCACCTTCTGTATTGTCTAAAGAGTGGAAAAATACCATCAAATTTTTACATAGCTCAGTTTAGGTTTTAAGATAACTTAGTTATGTGGAAAATATAAAAGAATGCATTTGATGCACTGACTTGAATGAATAACTGCAAATAGAAAATGTGACTAATAAACATCACAAATCACTTTATTAAACGTATAATGCAAATGGAGTGAAAAACTGTTTTGACTTACACGTGCCATATGTTCAAAAGTACTGTGGATTACTTCTAGCTTTTCTATTGGACAGAATGTTGTCTTCAACTGCTGCAGTGTTTCAACAGCATCAACAAAGGCATGCTTGGGTTGTACTTTTGTAGGAGTGGAGGGCAAAGATGTCATGGAATTGGAGGAAAATGAACTTCTTCTAACTTGTTCTTCACTTTCTGATTCAGGTGATGCACAGACCCAAAATTTCCTATAAAATTTAAAAATCTACACTAATCCATAACATTATTACAAATTAACATACCTACATAGTAGTTATCTGGACTTAGTCATAAAAGCTAAGTAAATGTTATGCAAGCCTGAGTACATACTCAGGCTAACACAGAAAGCACACAGCCCAAGTACATACTTGAAATGACATTGAAACTAAAAGTATATGTTAAGTGCTGTAAGAAACCAAATTGTTCACATTCCATGTGTCTTAGAATGCCACATATGTCACAGATAGCTGGTTCCTATTATTTTCACCATATTTTTAACTTTGACAATCACATATTCACTGAAATTTGCAAACTTGAATACTCCTTAAGTTCTTTATAAAACTACATGAATATTTTCATTATATAATGTGAGAGGTCTACATTGCAATGAAATAGTAAGCACATAATTTTCATAAAAAGCAACAAGCATTAAAAAGACTGAAAAGTAAATGAGTAAATAAATCAGAAAATCAAATCTAGTTATTTGTATTCAATTTTTAATAATATCTAATTTTAAGGGGACAATTTTATTGCTCTTTTTGGAAATTACTGCAGATGTGAAAATAACCAAAAGTAGTCTTATGTTAGTTTTTCTTTGGCCTGTAATGTTGTAAAGATAGATTTTCTCAAATCATGCCTCTCCATGGTAACCAAGAAAATATCAAGATACAAAAATTAAATCTAGCTGAACCTGATTATCATGGCTACAAAGTGTCGTAATGATAAGATTATTACTTAAAATTTTTATCCCTCAAAACTTACCGATGGACTTCAAGAAAGGCCATAAGAGAGAGGTTATCATGTTTGTTCAACTTTCTAAGACGGAGCCAATAGGCATCATCCTCTACTTTGTTATGCAATGCATATAACACAAACAGAGAAGAGTGAACGCGAGGGAGTAATATGGGATGAAGAAGTCCAGCTGCTGTCACCACCTCCTCCTCCTCTTCGACATCTTCCACTGCCTCTGCTATTCCCTCGCCTAAAATTTCCTCTTCTTCAGTAGTATCGCTAAAAATGAAAAAAGTAAATAAAACTAGATGATGATGATGATTGAATATACTTGATTTTTGTAACAAATGCACTCTAATTTCTGAAGTTTATCAATGCCAAGATAGTTCTCTTATACTCTGTTGAAGACAATTCTCGTAGTGAGATTAGCCTATAAATGACAATATTTTGTCACTTCAATGTTTTTTATAATTATAGAATGAAGAGTTTAAATAACTCCATTGCTCAATTCAATATAACAACCCTACCCATTATATGAAAATAAAACTGAATATCATTGTTAGCTTAAATTCATGCAAGTATGAAGAAAATTCTTTGAAAATTTCGATAATTATCCTGCAACATTATGACAAGTGATGATGATGTGCTCCTAAAGAAACTGGATTATTTGTCAACAAATACAGTGAAATTCCATCAAGTAAAAAAGTAAAAATCTCCTTTTAAGATAATATTCACTTGCCTGCCAACTGATTTCAGGTCGGCATCTCTTGGAGTAAAAAGTATGACTTGGTTTTCATGAGAAGGTAAGGCTGGAAACAGAAGTCGGCAGATGGCATACAGGCGTATTGTCAGTGAACCAAGCTCTGAGACAGCATGAGGTAGTAGAAGAGGATGCACCCGTACACCACCATAAGTTGCTGTGAATGCGGAAGTCATAGAAACAACCAAGCGGCCAAGCGGATGATGACTGCTTTCTGTTGCCTACAAAGATATCATAGCATTAAGTATTTCTTCCTCAACCATCTTTCATGTATCAAGAGTGCAAGGAATACGTTGAATAATGATGAGACAGTACATCATGGGCACTTTTGAAATTTCAAACTACTCGGTGCAATTTCTTTACTATAGGGCCTGTTTGCATTGCTTTGGGGCCTGCAATATGGAGGGGCTGACGATGTGCTGCACTGGTTGTACTGACATTAAAAGCGCCCCTGCAGTATATTTTATCATGAAAACTTTATACCAGAAATGCTTAAAATGGTGATAATTTTCTATAACCTATCCATCATATCAATTCTTTTCTGAGAATGTTGACAAAAAATTTAATAGACCTGAACAAGACAAAATGATTTGGACCAAGTGCTGATATTTCTGTTATGATTTTTATTCTTAAGTAGTTCAAAAACAGAATTGATGGCCTTTTACAATTAGCATATCAACAAAAGACAAACATTAAACCCTTCCCATGGCAGGATTCAAACCTATGACCCTAGCATTCAAAACCAGAAATGCTAACCACTCCTCCAGATGAAAAAAATTGAGCATATAAACATTTGTATGCTACAGCAAGTAAAAAAATTATCTCATTACTAAGACAGTTTAAAAAATACTTAAAAATTTAATTTCGTGATCAAAACTATTCAGTGCCTTAAGTAAGCAAAACAAAACCAAGAATGACTTTTACCACATTAAATGATTAGCAAAAATAATACTAGACTTATTTTTAATTATTATTAATTTCTTCACATGAATTCAAGAAGACAGAATGAGCTAAAAGATCAATATGCAATGTTTCAGCTTACCTTAAGTAGATATTTTTGTATTTCTATATATGTTTTCTTATCCAAGAACTTCCGTCCAAAATTGGGAATGGTAACAAGGCCATCATCTCCAGGTTTAAATATCCAATCATCAGATTGACCTTTTTGCATGTGCTTTTCATACGGCTGCTGCTGTAGCTTCTGCTTAAGCCTTATCTGAGAACGAGTAATGGCTATTGCAACATTTTCCCATACTTTCTGAACATCCACAAGAGTCTTCTCAGATTTTTCAAAGCCTTTTAATCCATTAATATGGCCCCCAGGCAAAGTAATTTCATCCTCTTCTTCAGCTTTCAAACCCAACTCCTCTCGGCACTGTTGAAACAGTGCCCTCCACTTCTGATGGGGAGGAACACACAGTTTACCAAAGGAGCTGTCAAAAGAATGCAAACCTCAATTACAATACTAAACAACCACAAGTGGAATTAATTAATTAAACTATTAATAAAAGCCTTAAACTGTAGGTTGGTTTGTTGGTTGGAACACTATATGGGATTTTCCATAAGAGGGATCTTAAATATACCTCTTTCACACTTACAGACTTATTTTCTTTTGCAAAATTAAATTAGAAGTAATTGACGCATGATCTACGGATAAGAACCATTTTAAAGGAAATTAAATGAAGATTCTTATTCTTATCGTTGATTTTTGTTTTTGAATCAAATTCGCTGAAAACCTGTTCATCGATCTTATCTAATGTTCGTATAAGTGTCAGATTTAGCTCACTTCCTTCCAATATAGTTGAATATATTAAGTTCCAATTTTCCCGTTGAATTTCAACGGGCATTTACTCTAGTAATTCATAAAACTTTTTTACAACTCATCAGGTGAATATGATAAACATGGAATAACCAGTTTAGGCATACAAAACAAATAATTTAAAAATTTTACTTAGAATGAAATATGAGTTTTACATAGGGTGACCAGATTCTAATGGTCAAAATTGAGACGAAATGAAGAAGAAAATCCAGGACATAATTGAAAAAAATGGAACAATGGGAATTTTACTATTTTTACTTTCTCCATATACGTAATATAGGGTAAAAGTATTGTATTCATGAAAAAATCAACTTAAGATCTCAACGGAAATACGTTTTGAGATCCCCTGAACACGTGTTGACCATTTTCTTGATGATGTCTGTGTGTGTGTGTGATAGCTTTTTGTGACTCAAAAACTATTAAACAGGTCAACGTGAAATTTTATATTTAACATTTTTATGCATAGCATATGCTTTGTTCAGTACATTTTTATCGAAGGAATAGCCGATTTCAAGAAAATCAAACAAGAAAGTCATAATTCACATCGGGATTAGAAAAATGTTCACGTTTTTTAACTGTCAATGAAAACAATTTTCATGGCAACTGAAGTAAACAATATCTGGTGTAAATTTAATTTTCTTTTGTGCACAAGTAACATTTGGTAAATGAAGGAAAATGGATAATTTACAATGAAGAAATGAACGTAAATACGTCTATTTTCTCTGTACAGGGTGTACCAGTTAAAATGCAACCCAAAAGCAAAGGAAGTACCAGACAATACAACAATATACCAACAATATACCAACAATATAGTGTATATTTAATGAAACTTGAAATAAATGACACTTTCTTCCTGTTGGTTGCATTTTAAATGATACCCCCTGTACAGTAAACCCTCGTCCAATGTGGGAGTTAGGTTCCTCGTTAGATAAATCCGTGTTGGACAAACCGAATACCTTATGAGTTTAATGGGGATACATGAATTCGGCTGCGTAAAGTCTCCCCTTCATACTCAGATTCGTAGATTTTTCACACATACACAAATAAAAGGCCCTACCTATTCAGACAAAAAATATAATAAAAAACAATAAAACTGTAAACATTATGACATTTATATATAATAGATAAAAATGGGGACAAATCATTGCATTTCATATGAACGTAGCCAAACTGGGCAAGACGGAGATGAATGAAGACGAGACCATCTGCAAAGTTGCAAAGAGACAGTCGGAGACAACTGAGCTCAATTGCAGAGACTCTATTTAGTTTTTGAGAAATATACACAAATTATGCGCATGGATAACGAGAAATATTAACTTTGACACAATGTGGCTTGTACTTTGATGCAGTATGCTGCATATATGGGTAATATTTAAATAAAATTGCATTCAAATACACTATAAAATATTTGGGCAGCAAAGTTGCTAGTGGAAAAAAATAAAGCATGTTTGGCTGATTGCGTATGTTCAAATTTTCCGCTTTTTGCAAATAATTGTTCTCGTATATTTTTGTGCATATAAGCAAATCCATGTTGGACAAACCCGCATTGGACAAGGGTTAACTGTATTTATACACAGCATTTGTAAGTGAAAAGAAATGGGTAATTTACGATGAAGGAATGAACGTGAACATAAAGATTATATTACTAGTATTTGATTGAGGCAAATTAAATAATTGTAGATTAGGAAATAAATTAGAGAATGAAAAATTCGATATTTTCTTGGCATCAATGCTGGCATAGCAGTTCTTAGATATTATACTAAGCCATTAATATTTGTCTTTTTTGAAATGATTGGATAAATCGTAAAGAATGCCTCTGCCTTGAATGTATGCATGCATGATGCGTGCATCTTTCCTCTCTTGTTTTTAAATCCCAGATTTCAACATTTTTTGGCACGAATTAATTTTTTCCCTCCCAACTGGCCCAAAAATAGAGATGCACATGGAACACAAGTAAATACAGCATATACCTTTTTCAATAGTGATATACAAAAATGTTTTATGATTTTTATCATGCAGAAAGAATAATAAAATAGAGATAGTTGAAGTTTAACGTATTAGCCATGAGGAAAATGTATTTCACATCATCAGCAATGTCAATCCTTATCTTTATGAAAAGAAATTTCTTTCAAAAGGATATCAATTTTAAAGATATGATCTTGTTTTAGGCAGCTATTATTACATTGATAAAGCAAATTAAAGATTCACTTGAACTAAATAGGTTCAAACATCCACCGGTAACATAACTGAAGGCATTATAACAGTGGTTAAAGAATTTACCCCTCGGCTTTCCTCAATAAATTTTTATAAAACCTAAAGATATCTATCAAAGGCAATATGGCAAAGTTTAAATCTGGGATTAGCAAATGTTAAGCACATACTGGCCAACTAATACCGTATTACATCTGTTCAGTTACATTGAACATGCTCATAATAATAACTTGCTGTTTTTACTTTCTCTCCCTCACATACAAAGTACTTTGGGAAATTAACGTGATCAAGAATAAAGTTGGCTTTGAGATATTGAGGAATATGCATGATTAATGTGTCCTTGAGTCCAAAAAAGTTGTTTTTGCAATTCCATCTGTCTGTAGTCTATCATCTGTGCACAGCTGTAAGGTCTTTTAAATGGTTAAACAGAACCGCAGGAAATCGTGCCTGGAATAGAAACCTTGTTGAAATGAATCACATCGTGCCACAATTAAAGGTACTCACAGCAGTATGATCTATGTACGTGAATTCAGTTAAGTATTATTTATGTTCTATGTCCTATTACCCAATTACACGAGATCTGCTTGCTTTGTATGACTCGCAAATGATTTTCTATTCCTTTCACGAAGGTGCTAGCAGTAACTTGAGAGCATAGGAGGTAGTTATTATTTTTTAATTTTACGTATGTAAACAAGATTGTTATTTTATTCCAAAGTTCGTTCATAAATCTTTTGCATGAAACTAAAAACTCAATTTCCCATTGGCACAATGTTATAAATGATGGTTAGGTTCCCAAGCCAGCTCACAAAAGCCTATTTAACCCACCATTTAACTGAAAATTGTACATTTGCTATGAATGATAGAAGTTGAACGATTTCAACCAAGCAAATGGCCAATCTGTGACAGTGTTTCTCCTTTCTCAGAATGCTTTATTTTATCCAGTTTCATTTCAAAAGTTATACCTTTCCTTTTCTATAATACACATGTATCTATAGAGACACTTATGCTTCTCAGCCATGATTAGGATCTTTTTATGACTCACAACTTGAACTATACACACTGCTGTCCCTCAAAAGGCAAGTAAGTGTGCAACAGACCACTGTGTAGCAGAACATCCTGCGGAGGTTGGACACTACGCTCTGCAGCTGCAAGTAGTTCCTGAGAGCAACTACTTATTCATGTTTGTGGGTTGGCATTCATGCACCCAAATTATTAAAATATTAATGCCTCAAGGAGCTTCATTCGCAAGCATGGATGTTCATAAGTTGGGCATTCGTAACTCAGGAACCTCCTGCATATTGAGTTTTATGCCCAGCTATCTCCAAACTCTTCCACTCTTTTGATGTCATGCAATAACCCACATGCTCAGAAGCTGTCTTCTTTCCCCATTCCTATATATTCACTCCTGTCCCTCATTGGTGATTGCCTAGAAGCAGCACTGCTGCTATAAGTGTCTAGGAAAATATTTTCCACACTTAAATACATATTATTAATCTTAAAAGTTGTATAATTTCAGTTACAATGTATTTCTATATGGATTATTTGACACACGCTCAAGAATAAAAATGTGTTTATTTGCTTCCTGGCTGTATGCTGTAGTCTACAGAGTTTCTAGTGCACATATTGAAAAATTATACTTGTGATGAAATTGTGATAAAGTGAAATACCTTTGCAATAAACCTTTTTTTTGCTGCAATGTCTCTGAGAACATGACTTTGGATTAAGCAGATATCGGATTATTGAGACTTTACTGTAGATGGAATATGCTAGCCTTAAAAATACATATATACATACATACATACATACATAGAAATCACCTTGGAGTTGAAGGGATAGGAGATGAAAACAGAGGATCCACAGGAGATGTAGGAGCACGATTAAAGCAAAATGTTCCACTACTAATCTTAACTCCATTAGCATTATCCCAAGAGCCACTCAACATCCCTTCTAAGCTATGACCACCTGGAGCCAAGGTTAACTTTCCACGACCTCCAAAGATTCCAGTTCCCCGCAGTTCTCCTTCATAGTGAGTTCCTTCTTCAAATACCATCACTCCGTATCCCTAAAAATGTGAACATTTATATAATCATGAATCATGAGGAATTTATTAATCTTTTATACCAAGAGTGCCCACATTTTTCGACTGAGGGCCACATAATCCATCTTTGCCCTTTTTGCAAGCCAAACCCAGTCGAAATTTGAGTTGAAGAATAATTTAAGGAAGCTAAACTAAAGGGTTTAATTGTGGATCAGTATTGCAGGATTTGTTTTAAATTTATTTATCTGTTATGGAAATAGAGAGATAAAGATATAACTATATTGTTTATATAATTTTCTATTTTCATGTTGTTACATTATGCCCTTTAATTGTTGGACTCATGGCAGGCTGGTCAAAGACACTCAATGGGCTGGATTTAGCCATATAGCCATAGTTTGGGTGCCACTGTTTTATACAGTTCCTTCAATTGAAGAATGATTGTTTTTTCCAGGCTGTTAAATAAAACAATACCATTCAACCTTTTTAACTGATCCCTGTGAGCATTTTCACTTATCTCCTAGTATACCATAAATACCTGTGTATAATGCGCACCCTCGTTTAACGCGCAGGGGGGTTTTCAGCCTCGTAATCTAGGATTTTTCTATATACCCGCATATAGCACGAACAGATTTTTTTTAGCGTTACTGTTCCAGAATAAAGTAGATGGTGTAACATGGTCTAAAGCAATGATTGAATTATTGGTATTATGTATTGGTAACATAACGAAAGTGCGAAATGAAATTTTCAAATAACGTTCCAAAAGAACGTCAGTTAACTCAATCATTACGTACTCTGTTTACTTACAAGGTGATATTAGGATATACACAATAATCCAATTATATTAATTTCATAGTATGGCATATGACATTGTTTGAGCTAATAAATTGAAGGAATGACGATAATCCTATGTCGAAGTTTTTACATACGTTTTAGTCACGCCTGAGATGGACAGCTTTGCCCAACCTTCAGTTTTAACCTTATTAGAACACTCTGGAGCATGTAAAAATGATATCAAATAACCATAATTAATTACAGACTCTAAGAATCAAGAATAAACCACGTATAAATGCTGAGAGAAAAGTAGGGAACGATAACGATTTAATTCTACAAGAAGCATCAATTCCCAGAGTACTCAAAGGCATCAGCTGCCATTGTTTCTAATTGTAAGTAGTACCAGTACCTCATCACCAGGCCGGGTGCCGATGTAGGGTGACGTCATGGGTAAGATGACTATTCCGATAACAACATCAAAGAAGAATGGTCCAGTGACGAAGAATTTCTTGGCTTTTAAAATGAATCAATACTGAATTCATTCTTTTCATATCTAATTAATGTATGTTTATAGAATTAGTTAATAAATTTTAACTATTATCTATCTTACTTTTCGTAAAAATCACCAATAAAATTATAAGGATACCCGGGTAGTAATTAATGTGCCGAAATTGTGGAAATATGGGGTCAAATGAAAATAGGAAGATTATGTACCCTCGCATAACATGCATCCTAATTTTTAACTCAAATATTTCGAAAAAAGTGCGCATTATACGCGGGTATTTACGGTATTTTATATCTGGGCTGATAAAAAACAATTAACACTTGTAATAACTCATTTTTATAAACATAACTGAAAATGGCTATTTATAATCTACACTTTGAAGAATTAAGAACTAATATGACTGTGCATGACTTCCTGTGTGAAAAGAAAACATAGAATCTCAAGGTTTGTATTATGTAACTGTAAAAACATGAGTCATGCAGAGGTATGAGAAAATATTAGAGGTCATGTCTTTAATTCAATACTCCATTGTCAGCAAAATGTTTGATAATGCTATTTGTAGTTGTTTATTTGCAATCTTTCATTCCAAAAATCATGAATTAATGGTAGATGAAAATATTATCTTTAAAATTTTTGGATCCACCTTAAAAACTCTTCATATACCCTTATTTAAATAGTATTGTTTCAAAAGATGGCCGAAAAAGGCAAGAAGTTTCAATTTAATGAAATGACCATTGAAAGACAAAGACATCGAAACTGTTTAATCCTACCCTAGCTTGGTTTGAATGAATTTGCAATAACTTGCAAGCATTATCTTAAAACTTCTCAATCAAATCACATTCATTTAATTTTAAAATCACAAATTATCTCGTTATCAACTGCTGGAATAACACTTGAAAATTATTCTCTTGCAAAAGATTGAAATTGTTAAGTCATATGAGATATGATTAAATGTTTGAAATCAAAATAAGAGATAAAAACTTTCTCCGATAGTCATAAAAAGGAAGGGAAAATCAGGTGTGCATTTTTGCTACAAAGCAGCAAAGCATTCTATTAGAATATACTATTGGTGAAACGCTACTGATGATGGCTGCTTTGTAGTCCAAATGCGCATTTGGATTTATCAACCTTATACAGGAGAAGGTTTTTTAATTTGATCTCAGCCATAATGTGAGGTTGGTAATTCTTCTTGAATGCAATAGGAGTTAACAAAAAAAATCCCAATTTTATCTAGGTGTCCTGAAGCTTATAATTCATTTTTAAAATTTCCTGATGAATAATAAATAATCAAGAATTACTACATTTTATGTAAATAAAGAGATTGAACTTAAATGGGATTATTATTATGCAAAGAGTGATGCATAAAACTATTCTAAATTAAATTACTGGTATCTAGAACCATGATGGTCACTCACAGTGATGGTGCCTCGAACAAAAGTCCCTTCGTGGTATACTCCATCAAGAGAGACAATTAGACCACTTCCATGTTTCTCGCCCTTTTCCCACAGACCAAGGTACTTCTCACCTAAACAAAGAAATCATCAGTAAGTTCTGTCACAAATATGGGCAAATGTCAAAGAAAAGGAAAATTAAAGGAGAAAGTACTACAAAATTGGCGTGAATGCTTTTTATAAAATACTAATAGAATGCCTGCAGTGCTACTGCAGGAAATTTTAATAACCATCAAAACAATATTATAATAAACGAAGAATGAACATAAAAGAAGAATCAAACATCTGGAGAGAGTGGCAAAATGAGAAACAAGCAAATAAGAACAAAGATAAAACCATGAAGACGAACAAAAATGATAAAAGCAGTAACAAACAAAGAGCAAAGTGAAATAGAATAGTCAAATGTCGATAGAGTATGACAAACCGTATAATTATTATGCCTTATAACAAATAAATACATTTTCTACCTCTCCTTGTTTTCGCCCTCTCTCTCCCTTCCTCCCATTCTCTCTCACTATCTCTCTCCCTCCTATTCTCTCTCTCTATCTCTCTCCCTTCCTCCCTCCCTCTCTTCCTTCCTACCATTCTCTCTCCCTTCCTTCCTCCCATTATCTCTACCTCTCATTCTCTCATCCATCCTGTTCTCTCTCTCCCTTCATCCCATTCTCTCTCCCTCTCTGTCATTCTTCCTCCCATTCTCTTGCTCTCTTTCTCTTCCTCCCATTCTCTTGCTCTTTCTCTTCCTCCCATTCTCTTGCTCTTTCTCTTCCTCCCATTCTCTTGCTCTCTTTCTCTCCCTTCCATTCTTTCTCTCCCTTCCATTTTTTCTCCCTCTCTTTTCCTCCCATTCTCTCTCCCTCTCTTTCTTCCTGATTCTCCCTCCCTCTTCCTCCCATTCTCCATCCCTCTCTCTTTCTTCCTCTTGGTATTCTTTTAATACATATTATTTGAAACTGAAGAAGTAGCTTGTTATGCAATCTCTTATTTACATGGATAATTAACTGACCTTGAATTCATTTCAATGTCATAGGCTTATGATATTGAGTTTGACAACAATATCGATCGCCATGGAAAGAACAACTTTTTCATTAAAAAAACTCGAGATTTTGTAGTTTAAAGCTCAATTTTGGAAAAATTCGATCCCTATTCGAAATTTAACCATAACAAAATTAAATTTCATTATTTTATTCATCCTTGAGTTCAAGTCCTGACTTTGTATGAAAAGGTTTTGTTAATTTTAATGTACAAATGAAAAGTAGTTTGCACTCATCTCCATGTTTTTAAATGGGAAAATTAAAACAGAAAATATCAAAAAGAACATAAATCGGTCAAATAAATTGCTTCAAAAGCCAACCTACCACCTTATACTCTTTACTGCAGTTAAAATGACACATTCCACTTGTCTCTGCATTATGTAGTTTTTAAGTTATAGATACATACTCATACTTGACCGGACACCACCTTAGACACTAAATTATTTTTATATATAGTATGATTCGACTTTCTGGCCATCTATTAAATCGTATTTAAATAGTGTTTCAACAAATTAGTGTTGTTATAAGAGACACAATTCAACTAACAATAAGCATAACAAATTCTTCATTACAAAGCAGTTATGAACTACAGAACACTTTTCTTTAGTAGTAATTGATAGTATATTAAATATAAGAAAGTGAGCAGGCCAGGAACAATGTTCTATCTGTACTTAAGCATAATATTATGCACAGATATCAATATAAATAGGGGTGTTTTAATATGGATTATAATTTTTTTGCATGAAGTTCCTGTCTTAAGACATTTTATAGTTAAAGAACATGTTTCAGACTTAAGGTAAAGCTTAGCAATTATGACACAACAATGCTTGGTTGGGCCAAAAGATGTTTGCACCTAACCATAAGTGAGACAATGGAAATGGCACCATAAGGTCAACTATAAAGTATAAAGCAGGAAATGATTTAACAAGTTGAATTAATTCAAAACGAGTGCAGTTTTGCTATATTAGCTTCTAATTTACTCACATACATTATTAGTTCCTTCATAATTGTATTAATTTTGAAAACATACAATTTCTGAGTCTCTATTGGGAACATGTCCCCATTTAATAGCATTGGGCCTATGGGAAAATTACTAAAACACAATTTTTCCAGGAACACAATCCTGTCAGAAGTCTAGGACTAGCTGTACTGAGCTGAAAAGATATGCCTTCATTGCATTCTGGGTTTTGTATGCTGGCTCACCAGTGAGAATATCATCCATAACTCCATATCCATGCTTAGCTCCAGCAACCCAATCTCCAACATAGACGGAAGCAACTGAAGAAAGGAAATGGCCCTCCTTCCTGATACCATGTCCGTCTGCGTGCCCTTCTTTCCATTCACCTTCATACACAGCACCATTTGTATACCTATCAAGTTAATTATTGGTATCCAATCAATTAAAAATTATCTGTCAAGTAAAATGGCAGATCATAAATAACAAAGAATAGACCCTATCTCACTCGTAATATCTCAGAACATATGAATCCAAAGCTTGTCCTGTCCATTTACAAACAAGTTTTATAATTTTTAAGGAGAATTACTTTGTTGTTGACAAAGTTTACTTGGGAAGGCTCTACCTTGTGGAAAGATTCCATTTAAATGAAAAACGAAACTTGTAAATTTCCACTAAAAAGTTTAATAGTCGACCGGTATCGCCTGTTACATCATCAGGTGATACTTTGTTGTTTTCGAGATATATAGTAGATTTCATGCAGTCATGCAATTTTTAAGCTTTGGTGGTATGAATTTGAATGGGCATCTAAACAATACAATTACTTAGCAAAGGCTATGGCAATTTCATCTGAGTGGCAGAGAATTAAAAGTTTGCTACCAGGCTATTCTGAAGAGTGTAGGCTGAAGTAGCACAAGAGAGCCATCAAAAACAGAAAATAGATAGAAACCACCACTCCTGAACCCATACCTTTAGGCATGACCGTGTCATCAGGTACAAGGGTGTAAAATTACTCACTAGGGAGAGATATTATTTCCCATGGATTATAAATGAGAAACAATTGACAACTGAAAAATTATCATCAAATTTCTATAGAGACAATAGTTATTATCTAAGCCAGCGGTTCCCAACCTTTCTGCATCCGTGACCTCTCTATTAAGGTAGTCAACCTTATTGCAACCCCCTTGTCCCCATCTATCTAGCAATATAAAATGTAACATTATTTTCAGAATATTTATTTTATTTGCACAAAGATTGTTTGTTCTAAATATATCCATACATCTATTACAATTTTTCATATGTCTGTCAGAAGCCTTTTTCAATTTTAAGCCAATGCTGCCACCAGAAAAAAACTTACCTTAGAAGGGTTCAAACCCACTCAGGCTGATACTGCCCATTTCTGAGACATAGGATTAGACAATTCAACCATGGGGAACTTATCATAGATTTAGGGAAATTAGCCATATAACTAACATTTATTTATAACTGTTTACTTACTGATGTTTTATGTATATTTTGTGTGCATGAATATACAGGGTGTCCAAGAAAGACTGGACACATTTCAAACTTTTAGTGAGAAAATGAATAAAGCTACAAGAGTACAGTTTTCAGCATATGAAAGCAGAACTCTGAAAGTTTTACATATACTACTTGTTCTACTGAGCGTGCATGGATGTGCTCATGGGCCAAATTGAGTGAAAGCTGCATTGTGGAGATCACGCAGCAGTTGCTCCAAGCATGGCATTCAATCAGCAGGAGGCTGTGTGTGTGTGGTGCATGGCAGAATCAAAATCCATTACCAACGTACAAAGGAAGTTCAAAATGATGTATGGTGGAGCTTATCCTTCTCATAACAGCATTCTGCGATGGGTGGAGAAGTTCAACTGGCAGCATGAAGAAACGGAAGAGCTCCAGATGCCCACCCACATCGCCACAAGATGTTGAAACCATACGACAAGCTTTTGTTAGAAGTCCAAGAAAATCTGTGCAAAGAGAGAGTCAAGAACTTGACATCCCTCAATCCATGGTGCATGATGTGTTACACAAATGTTTAAAATTTCATGCGTACATAATCCAAGTTACACAACAACATCTTCAGGAAGGTTATGTAGCATGTTATGTATTTGCTTGTCGCATGCGACAGGAAGTGGACGATGATGATGATTACCTGACGAACTTTATCTTCTCAGAGGAGGCAACATTTCATGTTAGTGGAAATGTTAACAGGGACAATTGCCATGTGTGGGGTTCCGAAATTCTCCATGTTGTCATGGAACATGAAAGAGCAAGTGCCAAAATGAATGTTTGGTGTGCCATAACACATCGCAAGGTCATTGGTCCTTTCTCTTTTGTTGAGCAAACCATCACCAGTACCTGCTACCTTGATATGCTGTAAATGTACACACTTTCACAAATTCAGGAATTTAATCCACTGGCCATATTCCAACAACATGGAGCACTGCCACATTGGGGTTTAACCATTCGACAATTTCTGGACACAACTTTTCCTGGAAGATGGATCGGAAGAGGCAGGCCCATTTCATGGCCTCCAAGATCACCACATTTAACACCCATGGACTTCTTCCTCTGGGGTATGTAAAGAACCACATGTACCGCACATGAGTCACTTTTTTATAAGATTTGAAAGACTGCATCATCATCCCATCTGAAATGTGTGACAACGCTTTTCAAGCATTTGAATACCAGATGGGCATTGCACGAGCAACAAGCGTCTCAGGTTAAAGCGCATTAAAATGGGGAAAAGTGGAGAAAAAACTTTTAGTTTCTGTTTCATGTGATGAAAATTGTACTCTTCATTTTCTCAATAAAAATGTTTGAAATGTGTCCACTCTTTCTCCGAAACCCTGTATATATCTAGATTATTAGTAAATAAAGTACCATATTTTTCGGCATATAAGACGCACTGGGATATAAGACGAAGATTAGAAGATTTTTTCAGGAAAAAAGTATTTTGGCCTACCAAGGCATTTAGGAAGGGCCATGTTGTGTATCATTTCCAGCTGTGATTAAGTCTGTAACTGGCAACATTTACAGAAAATATTATGGTATGATAACAGTTAAATATAATGTTTTAAACTTAATTTTTAAAATAAATAGGGATGATCTAAAACATAAATAATAGTTTCGAGAATTGTCTAGCTAAATATGCCCTGCGTGAATTCGGCAGCCATATTAAAGCTGTCTGAGTGCACCACACACATCGCACATATAGATACCCTTTACTAATAGCACTTATTTAAACTTAAGTGTAGGGTGACATTTTAATTTAATGGGATAAATAATAAATGGAATGCATATGTAATTACGATATGTATGCTCAACTAGTCCTTTTACTTCTGCAACTATTTTGGCCTCGTACATAACGATTCTGATTGATACAGCAATACCAAACTTCCTCTGTTCTACTATCAATTTTTTCTCTTCCTCCTTTTATTGTGACTATTTAGGACAGAGTTTACGAAAGATATGTTTCTCTTTTCCCATTACCTTCAGTTTTTCCTTGTTTTCTCCATTCATGGATCACTTTTTCTGTGGGAGGTGAACCGAAATGACATGCTGCCGCTTGGTTTCCATGCGTTTTTGCATATTGAATCACCAGAAGTTTATAGGTAATAGTGTAGGCATATCTTTTCATTCTTATAACCATTTCTATCTCAATAGACGTAACATTATTCATCCTAGATATAATATTAATTATTAATAATGTATATTTTAATGTTTTTGCGATGAATGACTGCCAATTTTTCCATTTTAGGGATGAGTGTGATCGTTACTGTTAGTATTGGGAACAGTAATAATCTTACCTTCGGCATATAAGATGCAGGCTGATTTTGGAGGTCATTTTCATGGAAAAAAGTGCGTCTTATATGCCAGTAACAGTAACTTACCATTTTAATGGGGGAAAGATTCTGATCCATTTTATCAATTCCTCCTATTGTGTCGTTGTATTCTAACACAACCTTTGGCTTCCTCTTTGTTCCTTGGTTTTTTGTACCCCCAAAATCTCAGTATTATGCACTGTAGAGAGCAATTAAACTTCTTTTTTATCTTTCCACTTCATGACACAAGTCTTTTCTTTCTGAAATCCGACAATATCCTCCTTTTTAATTTTTCTACTCTTCAATTCATTGGGAATATCTTTCCTGTTTAGATGGATGGTTCCACAGGTATCCGTTTTGTTAGCTACAAGAATGTCTGCCAACTCTGAAGAAGTGTAGTAATTGTCTGTTACAACACAATAACCTCTACCCAGTAAAGGATTCATTAAGGACAGCACAATCTGTGATGAGACAGGGAGATGATCATATTCTTGACAAAACTGCATGCCTTTGCCTGTGTAAATAATGTTAGACCATATGTATCCAGAATTGGATTCACATAGCATGAAGCTCTTGATTCCATATCTGGCTCTTTTCATTGGCACATATTGCCTCCACCCTAATCTACCTTTATAAAGCATCAAGCTTTTATCTATTGACAGATCTCTCATAGGTGAAAGGAAATTTGAAAACATGGTGTTCAGATGTTGGAAAACAGGCCAAATCTTATAAAGTTTTGGATTCGGATGATTAATGGGGTCAAATGTATCATTGTCTGTAAAATGGAAGTAGCGTTTCAAAAGAACATATCTGCGATAAGGCATGATTTTCGAAAAAAACGAAGTTAGTATTGTTGGCTTCTTTGACCAATACATCTCATCCTTTGGTTTTTTTATTATCCCTTGAAGAATAATGATACCAAGAAATACATTCATTTCCTCTGATGTTGCAGGATGCCAAGATAGCTCTAGAGAAAATCTAAGTATGGACGATTTTATGCTCTGATCAGCATATCGATTTGTTTCCTTTACAATTAAATTTATTAAATCCTCATTAAAAATGCCTCAAAGTACTGAAGAATTCCTGAGTCATCATCTGAACCCATTTGGACTCCAGGTATGGCAGTAAAATGTAGTCGAGGTGGTGGTGTTTGCATGCTGATTTCACGCCAATCCTTAGCATCCTCGAAACTCAATTCATTGCAAACATCTGAGTCAATATCAGTAATGTCAGTGGAACTTCCAGAATCATTGACAGAAATTTCATCAGAATCTGTAACATCAGAATCTAGGTCCATTTTCACAACTGAAAAGGGCAGGACATCCATAATTTATTACATTCGCAAAAATACATATATTTTATATGGAACAGACAAAAAAATGATTAGAATAATTCAACAGGAACCTACACAAAATGAAACTGAAGACTGTGGGGGCCTAACTACCCCATAAAAGGGAAACACAACATCTGTAAGAGAGAATCACGAGTCAATATCGTATACAGCCAAAATTTGTTAGCAGAGAAATATATGTAGAAATAATCAATAAAAGTAAAGGAGGTAAAATAATACAAATTTCTAGTAATAATCATGAATAAATATGTATAATAAATAGTCAATAAAAGCAAGCAAAGGAACTGCACAGAAATTACATGAGGTGACATCGATTACCGCCAAAATGTTGTTGGAATAATCATTTCTTATTATGTAATGGAATTCACTACACTTATTATGGATGACAAAGTACTTACTTACAGAATAACCCTGAAAAATAACTGCAAGAGAAAGACGATGAAGGTAGTAACCGGTAAAGATTTTGAAGCTGATAAATCAAACTATTTTTTTAAAAATATTAGATATAAATAGCATTATAATAATATATATACACTAATAACTCTAAATAAAAGAAGAACTGAAATAATCTAAAAACTAGACGGGAAACCAATAAAACATAACCTTCCAGTGGCAGGAGGATCAGAGATATAATAAAAAGTGAGAAATAATATTTAAAAATGGCAGAAGAGGACACTACCAACAATACAGCTATCACATTCTCGTGAGTGATGCCAGAACTACGTGATAAGGAAAAATACGGGAAAATCACAAAAGGCTTATCGCGTAGAATGGTGCCCGTATCTGATACGGGCAAATTATTTTGGGTATAGCGCATCTGCCCATATGTACTATAGGCAAATCAGACAATGGGTTAAATAGGTTTTTAAACGTTGCAATGAAGAAAAGCTTCTCTCTGCAGACGAAACGCATATTGGCAACTTCAGAAGAATTTTTAAGAATTGGTTCCTAAAAAATTTATGTCCTGATCACAATTTTAAATAGCTTCTTCAACAGATAAAGGAATTTCCATAGTTCCTGCTGATCTAACCCACTTTTCTCTCCAGAGCTGAACTTTCCCTGATAATTGGAATTCAAGTGTGGGTTTATAATTACCTAGAAGATCGCCATAGTATTTACAGATTCCCTTAATCTTCAATGACAGTGAGTTGGCATTTAAATTCACTATGTTTTATGGCAGTAGAGAAGTGATTTAGCATGAATTCAATATTTCTTTAGAAAACCTTGTTTCTAAATCATTTATCACTGCATCTAACATTGGAATATATATTGATCTTTGATAGTATTTTTTGGGCATCGGACATGGAATGTTTGATCTGTTCATTTGCTTTTTGCCCATACAGGGAAGCTTGACCTTTACATCTAACCTCGACAAAAGCTCGGAAACTTTGGAGAATATGACAGAAAATTCATCATTACAGTTGACGCATTGGCTTTTTTAAATTGAAAGGAAATAATTAACAAGATTAGAAGCAACAGTCAAGTCAACAGTTTTCTTCTGGAATAATTGACTTAATGGTAAACACAAGTAAAATACAGAGTTGACAATGCAACACTACTACAAATTCGACCTCCTGCATAACTGTTAGCAAGATTTTAGCCTTAGAAGGAGTTGTTGTTTCACTCCAGTCTGATATGTATTCAAATGCTCGAACGATTTTCACTATCCAGTTGATAAACTGGATCAAAGAATCACTTCTTTCTACCCAACAAGTTTTACACACCCTTCAGATATGAATCAACAACATTTATTAGTACAAAGGTTTGCTTTGTAGAAGCATTAAAGAAAGAAGAAACTTCCTTGATGATGCCAATGGAGTTATGTATAATTTGAATGGAAGACGTCTTTGACATGGACAAATTCAATGCATGCTTAAAACAAGGACATCTAGCACCGTATTTTGCTTCATTTCTAATCTCAGCAACAGTGCCAATTTGTTCTGAAATGATCATCTAACTCCCACCTGTCCCAATCCCAACACAATGAAGAAGATCTAAATTTATCTCTTTCATTTTCTTGAGGATTAGTCGCCCTAGAACTTTGCCAGTCACTCGAGGTTCAAATGATGTCGATGCATCCTTAAAACATTCATCGTAAATGTTAACAAACTCGATAAAATCTTCGTGTTTTTCATTTTTGTACACACAAGTTAAACACATGCTCAATTGCAAATTTTGCGAAATGTCCGTTGTTTCGTCAATTATTACAATAATATTTTGCCTCTTTTACACACTTAAGAATGGCATTCCTAATCTCTTCCCCACAGCATGCATTTAGTTGGTTTTGTATTCTCTTGCTGATGTATGTGGCATTTGCAGCTGTTTTCAAGAAGTTTTGCTAGAATAGTATCTCCACTATTGATTCTATGCCACAGAATTTCTCTAAAATTGCCTTCGTCAATGAGTGGTGCTGGCGTTTGTTTCAATATTTAATTTTCTGTCATCTCGGTGTCCTCGCAAAGGAATATTCTGCCTACCGAGAAATATGATGGTTTCAACATTAGGTTTCAACCTCTGCATATTTTCTTGCACCTGTCTTAGGAGTTCTGAATTATTCTTATTTATAATGTTTTCTTCTGGTGTGTAATACATTTTAAGAAAATCTTTAGCTCCTTCTATAGCATTCCTATGGTAATTGTTCTTCTAATGAGTGTGAAGGTTACCATCTTTCCCTAAAAGCTTAGCAAAACCAGTCAAAGGCTCTCTTACAAGTTTCTGAAGAGGAACGTGCTTGTGGGAGCCACCCATTGCTGCCATGATGAAGAGTGCGCAATATTTGCAGAAAAGACCTTTCTTCATGTTGGAGTATACTAGCCATGGGTAACTGTCTAGGTGTGACTGATTCAAATATCTTTTTTCTTCCTTCCCTTTTTTAAGGTGAGTTGAAAAGGGTAGCTTGAATCCAGGTGGAGGTTTCCATGGTCTTTCTATTAGCTCACATCTGGTTTTATCATCAATAGAAGAAATTGAGTCAATATAATTTTCTATATCATTCCTGTCAGACACATCATTAAAGCTATAACTATTTGCAGGCATAACCGATGCACTGGAAGTTGAAGTCGAACATTCTTCACTTTTTAGTTCACTGTGATGTTCCGCTGCAGCTAATTCATCAGAAAGACCAGGTAGTTATACCCTAATAGCGGGGGACCTAAACCTCCTGAATGTTCGGTGGGATAGGGACGCAGTGGGGGATGGGAGGGCTCAAAGCATTGCTAATCATCTAACTCAAGAGGAAGGGTTCACGCAGTTGGTAAACAAACCAACAAGGAAAGGAAATATTCTTGATGTCTTTCTTTTAAGGCCGTATTTACAAAACATATGCCCGAAGATCATGCCAGGTTTAAGTGACCATGCGGCAGTGCTTATAGAATTAGAATGGCTCACGACCAAAGCAACTAAATCGAGCAAAAATTTTATTTGGAATTATAGAAGAGGAAATAGTGAAGGTTTTAGAAACCACTTAAGGGACCATTTCCCTATATGGGCAGGTGAAGGGGGGAGTATTAATGATATATGGAATGCATTCAAGGACATCATTTATGAAGGGCTAGTAAAGTATGTTCCACAAAAAATGCTTAAAAATAATAGCGACCCCGAATACTATAATTTAAACATACGGAGGCTGAAGAGAATAGTTAGAATTGCGCATAAAGAGAAACACTTAGGACCTGAGTACCTGGAAAAATGTTTTTATTTGCTGTTACGTTGCTGTGATGTTTTCTTTTATTTTCTGTTAAACTGCATTATTTATGATAAAAAATTGAATTTTTTAGGTTGATTGCAAACCATACTCCCATAATAACATTGCATCTTATGGGAAAATAGGACTTCACGAATTTGCATTTCACGTCAGTTTTCCAGAACCAATTATTCGCGAAGTTCATAAAGGTGGTTTATTATATAATTATGAGAACAATAATGATTGAACACTTTAAAAGGGAAATTTAAAATTTTTAAAATTTAAATAATTTTAAATTTCAATTTTTCACCGTAGTCTCCTTTCTCTCATATACTACTTTAAAAGAGGTTAAATGTAACTTGAGGTGAAATTTCAACTCAAAACAAGGAAAAAGATTTCTGCGAGGACCATCTCTAAGGAAACCTTAATTCTAATCTAGATTTTACCATTTTGAGAGGAAAATCTGATAGTTAAAGCCATCTTAAGAATCCACTCTTACCTCATGATTCCATAACCATGGTAATGACCATCTTTCCACTGGCCATCGTAAGTTCCCACATTGGGATGATGGTGACGAGCATGGCCATTTGCTAGTCCATCCTTGAATATTCCCTCAATTTTCCTACCATCTGCCCATTCCATCACACCCTTTCCATTGGGACGGCCAAAAAGCCATCCTCCTGTAATAGAATTCACATATATTTAAGAATTCTAACGATTATCATCAGATGTATATGCTTTAAAAAATATCCACCTTCAAGAAATAATTGAACATCAAACTTTCATAAAACTGGTACCTAATGAAAAAGACAAAGACAATGAGTCAAAAGGTCAGTCCATAAAGTTCCAGGAATAGCCTTATCTATATATTAAGTGCATTTTATCAGTGTGTCAGAAAAGACCGGTAACACTTCACATCTATCATATGCGAAGGTCTCGGGTCTCCGCACTGTGACAATTTACCATTTACCATATATGCCGGAGTATAAGTCAACCTCGATTTTTCGAGTTGTAAATGTGCGACTAGACATATATTCGCCGTATAAGTCGACCCCCCAATTTTCGCTAAAAAACTTCCCATGATATTTTTACTTTCTCCATATATGAAGTATATTGAGAAAAAGTTTTCATGAAAAAATCGACTTCGAGATTTCAACGGAAATATGTAGGAAATATATAGGTACCTTGAACACGTTTTGACTATTTTTGCAATGATGTCTGTGTGTCAGCTGTATGGCTGTGATTGGAATTTTGTGGGTGCTCTAACTCAAAAACATCTAATCAGATCAGCACAAAACTTTATATTTATAACTTTTATTATAATAACAAGAACTGATTATTTTTTGGCTAAGATTGGTCAACCAGAAGTGGGGGTTTACTCTTGTCAACATTTTCTTTTTCCTCAAATCAAAGTTGCTCATGATGAATTTCATGAACTCTTTGGGTCAAATGACTATTACGAGGACTTTTATGGTTTTTAAAACCTAAATGTAAACTTTTACAAAAAATGCAGTGTCAATTTTTGAGTTATTGAATCATTTGTTTAATTTAAGAAAGATCAGTCATATACCGTACTACCATCTATTGGCGGAATGTATTTCTACTTATCCTTCGTTCCTGTAATTGCAAATAGATCATTTATATTTTTGAGATTCAGTAATAAAAACAGTTAAAATTTTAATTATTATTAATTATTAAAAATAATTATCTTAAATCTTCTAAAATAAATGACAGAATATGTAAACAATGGAGCAGCTGATTCAAAATGGCGATCACCAGTGCTGTAAGATCAAATGATGTCGTAAATATCAATGTTTTTAATCTGTTATTTAAGGGTCACATTTTATATTCGGCATATAAGTCGAACTTCAGTTTTCAGAATTTTTTTTGAGCTTCAAAGGTCAACTTATACACCGGCCTATCATTATATATAGACGTTTCTTACAGAGGAGGAGGAGGAGATAACATATAACATATAGGAGGATACTAATGTTTAGGCACTTCCAGATGAGCTAGAGATTCGAAATTTTTTTCTTAGGCAGTATTTTGTGCAAAACCGACTAGAAAAACGAAAATCTTGAAAAAGTTCAACAATGCGGCCGTTAAAAATTCGCAATTGTTTAAACAAATTTTCAAGGTTTTTGTATTTCTGCAATTGCTACGGAGTTGAAACTTTTTTATAAGTAGAATTTGTAAAAAAACGAAATAGGGATTATACAAATTTCGATATTTTAATTTGTTTAGCAGTTAAAATTACTTAAAGTTTAAACAAATAGGTAGATGCTTAGACACTACGCCGCAAGATAGGGATCTGAAATTTTTAAATTATTTAGAGGTTAATCCATGTAAACGAATAAATATTTCAATTTATCCATAAAATTGTTATTTTGGCAGTTATGAATTATTTAAATTTAAACAATTAGATAAATGTTATTTCACTTTTAATTGTACTATAAATTTAAAATTTGGCGGAAATGTGTGGCATTATTAACTCAATGTGGTAAAAGTATAATATTTCGAAAATTGCAAAAATTAGTGATTGTTTTACTTCATTATTGTTCCATAATGAAAAAACAAAAACCGGTCCAGAGGAGAAATATTTAGAATTAAAGAAATATTTCTCATGATGAAATATCTGTCTGAATAATGAATGATTTTTAAGGTGAAATGAAATGCTTGCAGTATGCAAGCACCTTCTACTAGTATGGTATATTTTGTCCCCGAATGGTTATTGGACAACACTGATCCATGGCCTGTTAACTAAGTTATTGAAATTTCATTAAAAGTATTTATACTTCTTTTTTTGTTTGCAAATATCGCCTAAAACATTAAAATTAAAAACTATGAGTATCTAATATAAGCAATTGTTGGAAAATCTCATTCGAAAAGAAGATTTTGATAGAAAATATTATTGTCATGCGATTTTACCATACTACCATCTCTTGGCAATACATGGAAATGGTATAACCTTAAATGCAGGACCGTCGGAGATAATTTAAGTGTTCTCTACCAGGTGGCACTTTAATATTTTGACATGCATTTTAAAAAATTATATCCAAACACATTCTTGATTTCCATTGCATTACATTAATGTCATAAAAAACATTAAAATAAAAAAGTATGAATATCTAATAGCAGCATTTGTCGCAAAACATAATTTGAATAGAAAATTTTGATAGAAAATATATAGTCTTTCTAGTACTGCCATCTAAGGGCTGAACATGGAACTGGTATAACCTTAAATGTGGGACCGTCAGAGATAGTTGAAAAGTTCTCCACCAAGGGGCTCTGTAGTATTTTGGAATACATTTCTAAAAATAAACCCACCCATTGCATTAATTTACCATGCCAGGTGGAAGTAAGCACATATCTTATTGATGCTGCAAGCAACACTGCACTAAACAGCTAATATCTATCAAAGTAAAACTCACACAGTAACATCAGCCAGAACAAAACTTCCAAACTGATAAAAAAGTAGCTTATGCCAGTATTAACTGAGTTGCTGAACAGTACAGATTTACTGAGTGATAGTTGTGTTCAGTGATGTGAAATGTAACTGAATAGAGTCTGCATCAAACATTGTCATGAAGTAGGAAAGAGGTAACAGAGATATTTACATGTTCAAAGCAGCTTTTGTAGACAAAGTTCTGTGCTAGTCAAGAACTTTTAGATGGTTCTGTATGCTTAAAGTGGTACAAATAACAATTGAGATTCAGTGAGACAGCAAATGAAACTGGAATTTCAGTCAAGATATGTCATGCTTCTAACTGATGATATAGGGATACAATATTTTTCAGTTTGTTCTGTCTTCTCAGGATAGAGCAGAAGGAACACTGCATGTTTATGTGCTCTGATCTCTTTGAATGAGCAAGTTCTGTGGTGCTTCAAGCTAAAAATCCTAACAGGTGACTAGAATGACTCTATAGATAGATCCTCAACACAAAGCACAGTGGAAGTGCCTCTCATCACTATGATCCAAAAAGGCAAGTCAGGTGGGTTCAAATGTTTTCTTTAACCCTTTTAATGCTATGCAAATTTCGGTGGGTATAGCCAGAATTGCTACCGGCAATTTGTGAATTTTGTATTACCTTTGGAATACTATCACAGTGAAATTATTTCATAAAATAATAAGCTAATTTTTTCAGAAATTGTAAAATATAGTATTCTTCATAATTACATTATTTTTATTTAAATGAAATATTAAATAATTTAATAACAATAAAAAGTTATTGCATATCACATTGCAAAAAATAAATAAAAAAGTTTATCACAAATAATTTTCATCTTATATACAATATACACCATTAGAACTTAAAAATTATAATACCTATATTACTTTGGAAAATCATAAGATATCACATGGAAATACCTAAAATAATATAAACTACAGATTTTTCAATCAATCTCTGCAGCCATAAATTTCGAATAAAAAAATTAATACAGTGATGATTATTAAGGAAAAATATTGGAGTAATTGCATGTGGCTTTTGGTTCTGACTAGTGTTTCATCTATACTAATGTGTTTGTGGGGTGTGTAATGACTATGATGAGTTATTACCAGTTCAGTTTCAGTCTACACCAAAGCCGATATATCGGCCATGGCACTCTTCGCCCGAGAAGCAAAAGCCGATATATTGGCCCATGGCACTAAAAGGGTTAAACAGGATTGTTTTCCATAAATTTTTAATAAGCACTATTAAACAGAGCATGGGTCTCAAACACACAGACCACAGTGGCTTGCAAAGTAAGATACTTTATATTATGATGTAACCCAAACTCAAATATATTTCTTGAAAAAATATTTTTAAATAATCTAATAAAATTAAGAAACGTATTAAATCAACATTTCTGAAATATCCTGTTTTTTCTTTCCCATTTAAAACACTATGTAGTTGGGGTACAGAAGAATGCTCTTAAAAAGAAATGTGAACTGCAGATTTAGTAGTGCCAAGCATGATTTGAGTGTGAGGCCCCTGAACTGGACTATTTTAGGGGATTTACCCCAAGAAATGACTATCCAATAAGTGATTATATCATAACAATTTCCCAATGCATTCAGCTTTCTTATTCTATACTTTAAGGCCTAACATGACATCACCTAGGTTCTGCTACAATCAACAAATGCCAGGTTTCTTTTTTTACAATGAAAATTACCATTCAGAAAACGAGATCCAAGAACAAAGAAACAATTTAAGTGTTTAATGGAGGGATTAAAAGCCAATTTGAAATCCGAAGTGACAGGCTCAACTGAACAATGTATGGGAGTAGGAAGAAATTACTTCAAAGGATATTAATGATCTGACCCAGTAATATCTGCAATAATTCCTAGAAATTTTTAACAGACCTTGTAAATATGACATCAATACAGCAGTCAAGCATTAGAAAAAATAGTAATTTAAGCCAGTACTGCTTATAGAAAATTCTATAAACTGTTGACCACCAAATTATGGAATGCAACATTAAGATCTTTTGAAAGATTTCTGGCATTAGTATGAATCTCCTTAAATACATAAATGGATATGATTTTCCTTACAAACAACAATATTAACTGCTAATGCTCATGAGATTTTCTTACTCACATATATTAGGTAACCCAAATCTGAAGAGAAGACAAGAAAAGTTTGAGATATAGAACTTCAGGTTCATGTGTATGAATTCTGACAAAAAAAGTCACCTTTTAATGATAAAAAATTTAAGTTAATGACTATTTGGTTACAGAAATTAGACTATGCTAGATTCATTACAGATATTGGCTAATTCATACCTGTGTAAATTGCATCTTTGTAAATTGGATGCCTCAAAAAAAGATAAGAGGCATTCCGGGAAACAGGAGGGATACCAGTTGCATTTTTAAGCAGAGCTGGAGATTCCTTGCCTAAGCAAACCATAATGGCAGACTGCAGTGTCTTCAGCCATGCCATCCTCTCTTCAGCACTAGAAGCCACAACGGTTAAAGTATCTTCTGGCATAGTCAATTGTAGAGCATTCTATTACAAAGAAACATTAGTCAAAATTTCAATTGACAATGAATTGAAATACACATAATTAAGGAAAGGTATTACAATTTATCAGTGTCTAAGCTATAAAAATTGCATTACTGAATTGTTCTCCTTTTTTGGTGATTTACTTCATAACTGTAAAACAGGTTTTATAATTTTCATACATGAAATAGTTGCATTATTAATAAGTTCAGGCTCCACTTTTTGGAATTTACTCATTTCATTTGTATCATGAAATATTTGGTTTTTATTAATTTTGATGTTCTAAAATATGACTATAAAATATTTCACAAAAACAAGCCACTTAAGGAATGTTTCTTCCTTTATATCTTCTATTGATTTATCCAATAGCTCTGGCCTTGTCTGCATCTGCATATGTGCAAAATTTTAATCAATGTTGTAAGATTGTCATTTAACTTTGATTGTTAACTTGAAGTAAATCTTGTGCTGCATCAGATTTAAAGTGTTCTAATTTCTTAAACATTCTGGAACTTTCTTAAGAATTAAAAAAAACGAAAAATTGGTAAGCTGAGTTTTTAAGGAGAGAAAATAGCATTACAATGAAATGGATGATAAAATTACCTTTTAAGATGTATACTGTTTTACCACTGAAGTAAGACATTATTTTCAACTGCAAGCCCCTTATATCAAAAGGTACTTCAGAAAAAAATTAGAGTTCTAGAGCAAGGAAAAACTGGAAACATACATCAATCTCTTTATAGCCATAACATAAATGGAAAAACAAATCCGAATAACATTCCACTGTTGAGAGAATGTATACAATAACCCTAATACAGAAAATTGGCTCAATCCATCTAATTCATCCTATGTCCATGCAGCATTATCATTACATATAAAAACAATAGCTCTATTACCTGAGGTATAGGCTGACCTTGATCTTGTTCCCATGAATCCCTGAGTAATTCCACCCACAGGGTTGAGAGATTATGTGGGGAGACCTGTCCATTAGGTGAAATCTGAAGGAAAGCATCTGTTAGCAGAGCAAATGAAGGGGAAGAAGAAGACGGGGACAAGGAAGCAGAAGCAGCACTTGTGAAGAGAGTTGCCGGACGTGCCACCCAGAGAGATGGCATTTCTCTGGGTTTCGCTGGTCGAGATTCCCGTATCAGGCGCTGGGAGTGAAGCCGGGGCTGCCAGGAACACTTCTTGCTGATGTTTTTATCTCCCTTCAAGCGCCATTTCTCTAGAACGATTCCCCCCCTGCTATGGTCTTCCCAAAATTGCCTAGTTTTCTCAGCACGTAAGCGGGCAAAGTTCCATTCTTCACCGACACTTAATGTGCCCCACACTTTTTTTGCTTTGTAGACATGTTCGTCGACTGGAATTCCATGGGTACATCTTGTAAAACTGCTGTTGGATGATGCATGGACAGAAGCTTCTTTAAGACTAACAGTATCGGACTTTTCACAAGATATTTCAGCACTGAGAGAGGACATTACAGAACAAGAAGGGAGAATTCCTCCTTTGCTGAGGGGATGAGAAAATGTACTGAGATTTGGCACGCTTAAAGTTTTACCTTGCGGAAAAATCTGTTTCGTAATCCAACTACTATTGACACATTCATCACAAACTTTTATTCCATCAGTTGCTTCAAAGGAAAATGTTTCTAAAAGGTGAAAGTAAAATTTGAGATGGTCAAGGGGCTTAAAAAGAACACATGAAATTATTTTGTCATCACTTTCACCAGGGAAGAGGGATTTCATGCGCTGAATGCTGAGAGAGGAATAATGCTGGACGTTTTTGAATCCTTCAAAAGCTAGTAAATCACATACTGCCTCCAAATACGCACGGTAAACTTTCACAAATTCATCAGGGTGCAGAATTGGTGCTATGTGGTTCACTTCTGACTGGATACTTAAATGAAGATCTCTTTCATACCACACCAAAGATTCAACTGTCAAAGTTAATAATGAAAGGACTCTACGATTCCCCTCTGTGACTGCTTGCATTACCAAGTCTAACTCTTCGTTAAAATAATATTCATTTTTTTCCTTTGGAGATTTGTTTAACGGAGAGCTTGGTAACAGTGGAAACAAGTCCGAATCAAGTGAAAGTGCCTGAGTTAGTAGATCTCTTGATTCCCTTACTAGCGCATGTAAATTAGGCAATTCCTTCATCAGTTTAAATGAACTGTAAACACATGCACTAAAGTTTTCTGATGCAAACACTTGAATGACTTCCAGTTCATCATTATCAGATGACATTTCAAGATCAACTGCAACTGATTTGGAATTGTTCCTGTGAATTAAAGATATACTTATGATAAAAACTTTGATAAATTATCCAGTTCCGTAACGAATACAAATTTATTACACAAATTAAATAATTTTGCTACTTAAAATCTAGGTAAATAATTTGCTAGTTCATGCCATCAAAAATTGTAATATAAGTTTGTCTTTGAAAATAATACTTCACGATTTTCAAGTTTTTATTTTTGTAAGTGTAGTCATTAAACAAAACAAATTTTTCCTCACTACTTTTTTTAGGAGGAAAGATTGGGAAATAAACAGGGATCAGCATAATTAAAATTATATGTAGAGCAGATGCATTAATGGCACAAGTTTTGCAATGACTACAAGCAAATTCTCTTTACTTTGGGTTCAACATGCATCATCATTTACATAAAAAATTGAAGATGACAAGAACCAGGCAAGAAAGAATAAAATTGTCTATCACAATAAAATCAAAACTTACACGACTTTTCCCAAAGTGAAAACAGCTCCAGAATCGGAGAGAAGTATAGTGTGATAGCTGCCTGCAGCAATATCAATCACCTTTCCCAGGGATAAGGGCCAATGGATTACTTTGGGAGAACTGGATGCACAAGAATCTTTCTCACTAAGGCCCTTCAGATTGCCAAGTTGTCCAGCAGAACCATCTCCCCAAGCCCAAACTTTACCATCAATCGCAAGTGCTACTGTGTGTGCCACACCGGTTGCTAAATATTTAAGTCCTCTACATTTCAGTTGACTTATGCATACTGCACCTTGCTGTCTAGGAACTTGGTCTCCTACACCTAATTGACCCCGTCGATTATTGCCACATGCCCATACTTCTGTATCCAATAAAATTCGACCAATATGAACAGCAGATTTATTAACAAGGGCGCTAGTCCTACACATATTTGTAGAAATTTTCATAAAATTTATTTCCTGATGAGATTTTACTTCTGTATTTACATTGATGTTTGAAGAAATATCACCGTGAACATCAACATTTTCGTTATTTGTACTCAGAGAGCTATCCAAACCATCCATCGGAGATGTATCGCTTTCATTTCCTAGTACTTCAGCAGCAATATTTTGTTTGCCATTACCTACTAAACATGCACATGATTCCGTATGAAGGTAAATAGTTTCACTGTCTGTGAAAGATGTCTCACAAAACTGCTTTCCCATTCCATTAAGAGAATTAGACACCCCCGTGAGTATAACACAAAAATCTATTCCACTTGTCACCATTAGGTGATGAGGACTTTGATCTTTCCAGTAAGAACGTGCAGCATTTTCTATATTAAATTCAATCAAGCTAAGGTTTTCGTTTTCCTTTAGCCATAGCCTACTGCGATTGTCTACTACATAGAGTATTGTTTTGCACGTCGAATTACAACATGAAATAGCTTTCACCACTATATCTCCATCATCACTACACAATTTTATTTCTTCGGCGCATTTCAAATTGCTTAAAGTACTGACAAACAAACGGCCATCACTTGATACAAAATACACTTTTTCAGTAGATAATGATATGTCTAAAATGTTGTGATACAATTTCTCGAAGGATACTTCATTACTTCCATCTTCTACTCTACCAAAAAATAAATCTTGATTTTTCAACAGGAGAAACAAATGGTTATTGTCACTTGCACTGGAAAATTTTACAATTTCAACGAGATCAATTGATAATTTCACATCAAGTTCAATATTTCCACGCCAAAGTTTTAAATTCAACATTATACAAAGCTGATTTATTCTAATGAATCATACTTTTTGGTAAAATTCAAATAAATAAACTACGAGAAAACATCATTAACTGACGATTTCAACGCGATAACAACAGTTAAAGAAAGATCATTTTAAGAGTATTTCATGGCCGCAATTCATCACACCTTGCAAAACTCACTTAAATCACAATCCATTTAAGTTAATCCAAGTGGTTTGATCTGAAAATATGATAAAAACAAAGAACAATCGAATTGCGATACAATACAAAGAGCGCTCATTTAAAATTTCAACGTAATACGCAGAACTGTAAAATATATTTAATTTTACTAAACCTAAGAAGACGAGAAAATTTTCTTCTATGAGAAACGTTCTTGAAAATTAACAGCATTTTCACATTAAAAAACTATTCTCAACTAGACATATTCCAGAATCACAGTGAAGTTATTTTGGACATTATTATTATTGTATTTATTGGTCCACATTGCTCACAGATGATATAGGATAAGTCATATAAACATACATGAACAGGTTTACATTATGTCAAATTATATTATTCTGTCTTCCGAAAATTTTTTCAGACTATAATAACATTTATTCAACAAATGAATTTCAGATCTTTTTAAAATTTATTCATAGAACTTCCATTTTTAAAATTTAAGATGGATGGTGGTCATAACATTTTATACCAAAATGAGATGGGCCTTTTCAATCTGGAATCTTTCCTCATCAGCTAAAAATAGCCTAAGTTGTCCCTATCTTCAAAGGTGGGGATGCCCATAATATGGTTAACTTTAGACCCAATCTCCATACTTTCCATCTTTTCAAAAATATTTGAGTGTGCTATGCACAACAGAATAATTTCCTTCCTTAAGAAATTTAAAATTATTTCAGATTGTCAATTTGGTTTTCTCAAAGGAAGATCGACTGAGATTGCAATATATAAATTCATCAACTCGGTCCTTCATGGCCTGGACAGACATGAAAGTACCATTGGTATTTTTTATGATCTATCTAAGGCCTTTGATTCAGTTGATCATGACATCCTACTAAATAAATTATATAACTATGGTATCTCAGGACAAGCAAATAACTGGCTCAAATCTTTTCTTACAAATAGAAAACAAGCAGCCTCAATTTACTCTTCTTCTCATCAGATGAAATGTTCATCTAGCTACCTCAACATAACAAGAGGCATTCCTCAAGGATCAATTTTGGGACCTTTACTTTTCCTTATTTATATCAATGGCCTACCTTCTTATTTAAACTATGGAGGTCTCTATATGTATGCAGATGATACTAGCCATCTACTAAAAAATATTAACAAAATGTATTGCTCTACCCAACAAGCTATTGATACCATGGTGAGCTGGTGTAATGATAATAATGTTATCATCAACAAAAATAAGTCAAACTTTATGCAGTTTCACCCTTTCCAGAAATACCTTCATTACCACATCCAAAAATTCTGGACACTACATTAGAAAATTTAACAACTGTAAAATTTCTAGGCATTCACATTAATGAATGCCTCAGTTAGGAGTTTCATATAAACACTATCTGCTCAAAAGTTGCAATGGGATGTTTCCTATTGAGAAGGCTAATGCAATTAACAAATCTAAATGTTGCAAAATCAGTATACTATGCTTATATCTATAGTAGACTAAAATATGGTATAGTTGTCTGGGGACATTCACACCACACACAACAACTATTTAAGCTTCAGAAATGGGCAGTGAGAATCATGGACAAATTAAAGAAGATATCCAGCTGTAGAGACAGCTTTAAAAGACTCAATCTCCTTACATTGCCTGGAATTTATCTTTTCTACATAATCCTGTTTGTTAAGGAAAATCCGTCTCTTTTCAAATTTAAGCAAAATAAAGATGTGCATGATTATGATATAAGAACAAAGGATGACTTAAGACTTATTAAACATAATCTAAAAATGTACAGTAATGGCCCTGCATATGCAGGAATCAAATTTCTGAATAAACTGCCTTCAAATATAAAAAATATATTCAATATTAATATTTTTAAATGACAACTAAGAGAATATCTGGTAAACAAGGTATTCTATTCAGTTTAAGAATTTATGCATTTAGAACAGTGGGTTTCCCATATTGTGTCGCCACATGTATAATATTAATTGATATCCTCTGCGACTTGTGTTTTATTGTTTTTGATTTCCAAAGTAAATAGTTGTATTGAAAATGTACCAACTGTGTAATACTATTAGACAAACTTCTTATTAACTCCATTTTTTGATATATGGGTATTTATTCTGTACTTTTTTGATACATTTTTTCTTTTGTCTGTATTATATTTAATGATCTGTCCTATACTTGTGTATGCTAGTCCTGGGACCAATAAACATTATTATTATTATTATTTAACTGATTTTTTGGTAAATATAACTTTACCTTGTATAATCTGATATATTTTTCCTCATTGTGCTTTAAAGAGCATTAAAATGCATTGCAATGCTATAAGAAGGCATTAGAAAGTATTGCCATGCATAACTATGCATTTTATAATTTTTATTAAAAAGGGGGGTACAACGAAGGGGATGAGGGTCACACAAATGCTAAGGGTTGCTGGCATGGATGGACGAGGGGGTAAAAAATGGTTAAACATTTGCTGTCATAATACATGAATGTTCCCCTAGTGAATAAGTGCGATCTGTAAAATCTTATGTGCCATCAGGGGTGGCTCATGGTGTCGAAAAGAAGGGGAGCTTCACGTCAACCAAAATCTACCTATGTACAGTGCCGGATTTACGCATAGGCAACTGCCTAGGACACCAAATTATGAAAGGTGCCTAACACTAAGTGTGAAAGCCCAAATTATGAAATATATCAAATTATGAAATGTGTCTAATCTTAAAAGGTGCAAAATATCTAACGGGCACCAGAATTAGACTACAATGGAAAAGTTTTTCACAACTGTTTTCAGTATAGTGTATTATTTTTACATTTTTATCATATTTTTAAAGGGAAAAGGCACATCAGATAACAGTGCCTATGGGCACCAACAACTTAAATCCGACCCTGCCTGTGTACCTATATATGAAAACAAAATTGGAGGCCTAAAGTAGTGATTACTGAACCAACTAGTAATTGAAGTCAAGTTGTCATCCTTTAGAGCCTGAACAGTGGACGCAGATCTCATGCTTCACTTAACAAGTAATTACACACATTATATACAAATAAGCACAATAATCTTCCCTAGCTATATGTAACACTTAGGAAATGCTGACACTCGAGAAAATACATTGGCCTAAGAGCGAGAGATATCAGAAGGCATAGTGGAACTTCTGTAAGTCAAACATCAAGGGAAACAAAAAAATATTCGAGTTATAGAAAATTCGACTTATGGAAATACGTTTTTCTCATTTCTATTTTGCCCAGTAAAATTAATTCACTCCGAGTTATGGAAAATTCGAGTTATAGATGTTTGAGTTATGGAAGTTCTACATAATTGTAGCCTATATCTTGCACTGGTTTTCATACCGAGATGATATGACATTACCTACATGTTGCCTAAATAATTATGTATCCTTATATAAGATGTGCCCTGTTTTTTTAGCTCAAAATTTTTGAAAAAATGTGTGCGTTATATGTATTTTCTTTATATATACAGTCCACCCCTGATTTAACGGCATTATATGCTCTTCATTTATATTGATGCTTTATGGGGGTTATGAATAGGTAAATAGAATTACCGTATTTATCCGAATCCAAGACGAGGTTTCTTCCAAATTTCAGCCTGCGAAAATTGGGGATCGTCTTAAATTCGAGTACGAAGTAATATACCATCAATACATCGCGGTAAATTGATCGCACGTCGATTCGCCGCGCTTCAATTCGTGGCGCATCAATTCGTCTCACGGTAAACTCGTCGCGCGTCAATACATCGTCCGACAAACTCATCCCTCGTCAATTCATTGCTAGAAAAATTAATCGCGCGTCAATTCATTGCTAGACAAATTCATCGCGTGACAATTTCGTTGCGAGATAAATTCATCGCGAGACATTAGTCAAAAGTCATTCGTCGTGAGACAAATTGAAAGGCGAGACTCCATGACGAATTTGTCGAGAGATGAATTGACGCGCGATGAGTTTGTTGTGCGATGTATTGACGCGCGACGAACTAACCACGACGAATTGATGCGCGACGAATTGTCATAGAACCGTAGGAAGTATGATTTTATCGATGTTTTTTTAAACAAATGAAACAAGATAAAATTTTCATTGCAAACTTACGATCCAGAAATCGATTAATAAAGTCTTAATTTTGAAAATACATTTTTTTAATTCTTTTTTATTTCAGAAAAAAATTGTAACAAACCATTTCAATTGATGAATGAACTAGTATACCTATACCGAATACATGTTTGAAATATACACCAAATACAGTCAGTGAGAAATCAGGTCATAAAATCTTTTTTCTGTTTTGACAGTCTGCTAAAAGGTGGGTCATCTTAGATTCAGGGTCATCTTGGATTTGGATAAATACGGTAAATATTCTTGTCATGTAATTGGTGTATGAAAGATTTGTTCACAAGCCTTCACTGGTGCTAAAAAAGGGTAACAGTAGAGCACAACACCTAGGGTTAACTGTATTTAAGAGCGTTTTTGCTCACAAATGTCAACTATCTATTTTTGTTTTGAAATTGTTTATTCAAAGCATCAACAGTCAAGGAAGAGAAAAATATGAAGGTAACAAATTATGTTGTTGAATGAGATGCTGATATGCAGTTCTGGTCACTTATCTATTTGTACTATCACAGATATGTTGGATAAGATATAATCCTTTCTCATGTTTTACAAAATAAGAAGCATCTTTATTAAATACCTAAAGAAATCTATCCTCAGTGTTTCTTCTTCATCCTCTGACAAATCCAGTAAAAGTATTGTTGGTGTGTTTAGAGCTTGTAATAATAATTGTTGTCAAATTACTAGTTGATAGATATTAATATTGCCTATATTTGATTCCTAGTTGATTGATATCAATATTACCAATGTTTCATTATAATTTATTACATGTCCTCCCCTTCCTCTTTATTAGATCCCCTCCTGCTCCCCCCTCCCTTACTCTTTTTTACTTTTTCTGCATATCATTATTTTAAAATTTCTCATTCGGTTGTCATAAACAATTGGCATATTACTTGTAAATGTGGATTACTTCCATTTTGTCCCCGGTCAAAAAATGAAACATTATCGTATTTTTTAAAACTGCTATAGTTGGATTATTTACCCTTATATTCTTTTGTTGGTGTGGAGTCCGCACACGCATTTTTAATACAGCCTTTGTTAACAACATAATCCATACAAGGCGGTAAATTTCCCATGGCGATGAATTTTCCGTGGCGATGAATTTTCCGTGGTGATGAATTGCTGGCGGTGAATTTTTTGCGGAATTTAATTGCTGGCGGTGAACTTTCCGGATACCCCTGTATTAAAGCGTAATAATGAAAATGCGTTCTCAGAATTCATGTTGTATATGGTATTACTCTATATATTAACAAAAGTTTCACTATTAATTATTAATAATATATTTTATTTTTTCGACGAATGACTGCCAATTATTCCATTTTAGGGATGAGTGTGTTCGTTAGTGTCGGTATTGATAACAGTAATAATCTTACCTTTGGCATATAAGACGCAGGCTGATTTTGAGCGTCATTTTTCTGGAATAAAGTGCATCTTCTATGCAAAGAAATACGGTACTTGTGTACCGCAAGGTCCAACATTGGAATTCCTTGTATTTTTGCAATATGTGAACCCCTACCTGGTTACAATTCCCAGTCAAGCACAGGATTTTTAGCCTACTTTCCAGAATGGAAATAAGGTTATAGTTGTACCCGTCTGTCCCCTCCTATTAACTTTTGAAACAATGGGCCAATGAGACACTTGGTTGGAAATCTCTTACTACTGTGACCGAGCTCCTGAGTATAGTTTTTGTTTTGAAGATTGCAAGTCCCGGTTTCAATTCCAGGAAATATCCTTCCCATTTGATTTACATGGGAAATCTGAAATCCATTGTGCAGGGTAATTTTTTCTTGCACATTAAAATATCTTAGAATTGTAATATCAGAGCAGAATTTGCACTATTCTCTGAGGAAAGTAATAGAGATTCTAATTTTTATCATAGAATTTTGCTTATTGATTGTATTTATTTGAATTTCACTTAAGTACTGGCATTTTTATCACTCATTACATGTGTTGCCATTGTAACGACTATTGTTGGACTTGAATTTGGTAATCTAGTCCAGTGGTTCCAAATTTTTTTGAGTGTACGGTCACCTTTTCAACCTTCAAAAATTTTGCAGACCACATCATGCTGCTAGTTGTTTTTACACTCCATTTTTTATATGAAAATCTAACATAATATAAAAGGAATAATATGCACTCTGCAATCTTTTGTAATGCTCACACCTTACATTTTGTGTAATTTTTATTGATTACCTCAACAAATATATTTGCGGAGTGTAGCAGTGAGGATGTTATTTTTTCCCCAGACCCCCTGTAGTAGCCTCGAGGTCCACCAGGACTCTGCGGACCACAGATTAGGAACCACTTGTCTAGTACATGCACGTTATTTTTGCCACACAAATATGCGTGAAGACTTAATTGTCCATTCGAATGCATTTGTAATATTTTATAACGGTAAATTATGAAATTTTTTAACACAAAGAGCATCATAAGTTCTGTTTGGATCATCTTGTTCTCCTCAAATGTCAAATTTCAGTTAAGCTTTATGTGCACATGCATAAGAAATCATTTCCTCAACTTTCCATCTTGTTATTTGAAGTCATTTCATACTCTTGAGATAAAGTAGGGGTTTTTCTGTGATGGCTCTGAGTATATTTACTTTTGAAGGTTTATTGCTTACCTTACCATTAATATCACATGAAGTATGAACATTAACTCAAGTTAGGAATAACCATGCTTGTTAGGGGATGGCTGCAGAACTATTTTTTACATCAAATAGGGGTGAAGTCACATCGTTGTGCACTTCATTTTTTGTACCTTGCTCAGTGTGTGTGTATTTTTGGCTAATCAACCATAGCCATAACTCCTTCCACACCGACCACACTCACAAGGGAAGAGGGAAATCCAGAGCACCAAGGGGTCCAATGGTTTAATGTCCCTTCCGAAGGATTGAACGCTGACTTTGTGAGGTCTCCACAAATGGGGCCACGTGACCTTGGGAAAAATCCTACTTTCGCAGGATTCATACCTGCTGCCCTGTACCTTGCTCAGTGGTAGGAAGATTATGTGATGTTACATTAGAGAAAGAGTACAAACTTTTTCTGCAGTCGATGCCTCTTACATGAGTCATACCTTCAGTTGGGTTGTTTTGATAGCTAGCTAGCCTATAATATATTTGTTAATTAAAATACAGTCAAGTATTTTTTTTTATTTGGTGAATTTTTGTATTCATGCAAAAATTTTATTTCACACTACCAGTCAAGAAAACAAAATTTTTAAAAAATTGTATTTTTTTTATTGAAAAGGAACATGGTTGATAAGAAATTTTATGATGCTTGACATGTAAATCGTGCTTTAAAAGGTATAACAACATAGAATACTTAACTCATCAAGCATACAATACTGATGTCACCACAGCATTTCTGATACATCAGACAAATTTAAGAAATATCACGAGCATAAATGAAAAAACATATCACAAATATTTCAACATAACCTAGGTAGCTGCTGTCAATGCATAATTTTTCATAAAACCAAGACCTTAATTTTAGGAAAAGAATTATTTTCTTCAAAGAGAAAATTTAAAACAAACTGAGCCATGAAAATGATTCACACTTAATAGTTATAGTTACATTAAAAAATAGATTTAGGTCACTTAAAAAATTGGACAAAAATCTTATCAAGTTTCTCATTTATCAAATTATTAAAATATTGAAAATAAAAAGCCAACTTGAAAAGTATACTTCAATGGATAAAGGTATATAGTGACATAGTTATCACAGATAAATATTAAGTTCACAACAAAGGTTCACCTTTGTGAGTATAAATAAAGAACTACAGGAAAATTTCCAGTTGGAAAATAAAATGTTGACTCTCAAAAGGCATTATTTCTAAAAGTACAATGAACAATATTTTGAGCCACAACTTCAACATGGGAAACTTATAATTTTCAATAGCTGTCCAGATGCTAACATTACAAGATCTCAATTACATGTTGAAGCATTACATAACATCAATACAATATTCAACAATACTTTGGCATCACTGAATTAGCTGTCAAAACACATTGCATGTAGCCACTCATAAGACAGCTTAATGTAATCAATTTGCTCAAAAATCTAAATATCAACTTATGTCTAAGATAAAGCTCCCACCTTTTCCAAATCACATTATTTCTTTCACTTGGTTGGAAACCTCAAACATTTTTTGTACAAAAATGCCAACCTAATACATGGCAATATCTAAATATAAACAATGTAGATACTGCATATATACATATGAAATTAAAAATGAGACCTAAGCATTTCTCCATTTTTAACTAATGTCATAATGATTTAAATGCATAGTAATCAATACAAATACTAAGAAAATGATCCTTTACAAAAGGGTATATGATGAACACGCACAAAATAATTTGTGTTAAATAAGTAGTATAAAAAATTGATAGTCTGATATAGGGTGGTCACTCGTGGGATTCCCATGGAGGCTCAATCATCTTCTGGACAATGCTTTCATCTGCAATTAAATGAAGTATTATCATAACTAGTGTAGCTGTCCATTAAAAATGATAGGTAGGCATAAATGAAGTATTAAATTAAAACAGCTTAAGATGTAGACCTTAGCCAAGTGTTTATTCAAAACTGCACTGAAAATAAATCCATGGCTAATAGTCAACAATGAATCTCAAAAAATAAATATTGTCTTTGTTATTATACCAGAATGATTTAAACATTAATTAAAATTATTTACAATATTTCCCCAATGAATAGCTTTGCACAAAGCAACTACTCAAAAATACAGTTGAAAATAAATCTCTTATTTTTTTGCTATGCAAGCAAAACAAAAACTAAATTGTGTACTGACGTTGAAAAAAAAAATTTTGATGAAGATTTCCCACATAAATGCATTGGAAATGCAAAAATGAAGACAATGGTAGTTTAAATTTATCATTTTTTAAAGAGTGAACAACTTCTCTTTTTTCAGTTTACAATTTTTTTATCAATATAAATGAACTTTATTCTACTGCACATACAATGGGCCGACCTCCAAGTTTCTTGCTTGACTCTAACCAATTTTAAAATGAAGATACGGAATAGGTTGAAACCATTCCTGTTAGATGGCAGCCACTTACACAGCATTGATGCACAACCAGCAGTCCAAATGTGGCCCTCCATGACTGTTTGAAGGATTCATCAAATTAAAAAAACAGCAGTTTTTCAAGAAACCACACCTTGTAATGCTATGGAGCTTTTGCAAATAATTCCATCACCCTCCTCATTGTCGACTGTTTGTATGTATTTCTGGCTAATCAACCTCTTGAATTATTGTGGCCATAACTCCTTCCACACCGGACACACCCACAAAGGAGGAGGGAAACTCGGTGCAGACATTAGCCTACTCTTAACTAAGAGCACCAAGGGGGCAAACTGCTTATCCCCTTCCGAAGGATAGAGCGCTGACTTGCGTGGTCTCCTCAAATCACACAAGTAGAGGACGGGATGATCCCAGGTTGAAAAATCTTACCTCCGTGGGATTTGAATCTGGAACCACTGTGTGTAAGGCCAATGCTCTAACCTCTCTGCCACTGTCACTCCTCATTGTTGATCAAACCAAGTACAGTACAGTCTCGATAGTTCGTTTGAGGTTCTGTTTAGTCCGAGACGGTACACTGCAGTCAAGTGTCATTTTCTCTCGCCAGCCAACTCCACTCTCCCAATAGAATTTAGTTCAAGTTTATTAGAGCTGTTTTCTACGTGTATTAAGTTTTGTTTGTGATTAAGTTTTCGTTCCAATTGTCATCTGAAACTCTAGTAAAGTCATGGAGAAAACTGCTGACGAACACTGAAGTTCAGGGCGAGATGGCAGAAGACAATGACTGTGAGAAATTGACCAGCCTAATCCAACAACTGCCTGGATATGAACATTCCAACGAGAACGTCTTAAGAGAATGGTTTGACCAAGATGAACAGTACATAATCACAGACGATTCCATAATTGAGATGGTGAACAAAGAAGCAGGCAGTGAAAACAGTGATGAAGGTGAACTAGATGATATCAAAGAAGACAGGGTGCTTCATACTGAAAAACTAGCTGTCCTTGAGATAACACTACGCTATATAGAACAGCAGGAAGAAGCAATACCCACTGATGTTCTGCTTCTGAAAAGGTGGCGTGATTTTGAAGCAAAGAAGCGATCGCAAATTTAAAAGCAAACGAGCCTTAAAATTTTTTTGCACGTTAAATTAGAAGGAAGCTTTTTGATTTTTTTATAATGTAAGTAAATATGTACAATATACTATTATTGATAAAATCATTCACATTGTAAATTGTCTTTCTTTTTTTGAGTATATTCTGTATAGTATGAGCTTTTTGGTAATTCGAGGTGACTTCAGTCCCATTCACCTCTAACTATCAATATTGCACTGTACCAATAAATGCAAGCTATATACATACTACTTGTGCCTTAGGCATAACTAAGTCAAAAGCTCCTCAAAGTGCATAAAAAAGTTTGAAGCTGTTAACATGAATGAGATGACCGAGCAGCAGCATCAAAATGATGATGAGATATTCAGTAACTACATTAACTTTACACTGACTGTTGGAGTCAATATCAACTGCAAAAATACTAACATTTGTGGATAATGTAATATCTGACTTTGAAATGTATGAAGAACTTGTACAGCTCCATTCATTGTGAGGTCAGATGAAGGGATCATATTCAGTTCAGGGATTACTTTACAGCCAAGAGAAGCACGATTTAGAATCACAGCAAAAGCCTGCTACAGTGCTGCTCGTTATTAAATGGATTTGGATATAATGCAGGACATGCCATGTCCCCACGAAACAGTTTCCTGATAACAAAATGCCTGCATGAAGAGAATTGTCCCTCAATTATATCCGAAACTCAGATTAGAAATGTAGCAGTTTTGCAATTATATTGTGCGTGACCCTCTAGCACTGTTTACATTGGACCTATTTCCTGTCCGGACTCAGATGTGCAAATAATGCTCATGTGGGCATAGCCTATGGATTGCTGTAGTGACCGGCAAGTTGAACTGAGGTTGGGATTCATGAAGTGGTGGAAAATTTATCACACTATTTTCTTCAGATTAATGATTCTTGATTTACCCGGATAAAACACTAAATTGAGAAACATTAATCTGAAGAAACTAATAAATGACATTGAACAACAATTAAGGGTACTTTATTCTTGAATATTTTGAAAAAATTCAATTAACTCAGAAATGGCTACAAGGATTTTGATTAAAATCCATCCAATCGTACAGCCTGATGTCACTAATAATACTAAGCTGTATGTCCCAAAAAAATTACTATATATCATCTAATGGCATTAAAATATACACTGAACTACAGTTAACTTTGATTTACAATATTTACTTGTGTATCCCGCACACCCCTATTTTTGGGCTGGTCCGAAGGGAAAAAAATTAATTTAAGCAGGAATAAGTTAAAAAAAAAAAATCAGGCTCTTCAATGGTTCCCACTCCCTGAAACAAGTTATGCTCAAATTAAGTATCTTGACTTCAAAATTCAATTAAAAAAGAAAATTCACCGATCTGCGATAGATTTCAGAGTTGAGAATTATCTCCCTCTCCCCCATACTAGGTGACGTAATTTATTGGGCGATCTCTTTATGCCGATACTAGCATAAATCTCCTCACCTTTGATAGTCTTCTTTTCTGTTAACCTCTTAATAGTTTTTAATGTAATATTACGCAACTTCGTCCACAATTTACCATTTTGAGGTAATATCAAAGATAACTTTGGCATATTACGCACTTTATCTTTAGTAAAATTATGCACTGATGCAGAGCTTCACGTATTGCTTATTTTTGACGTAATATGGCACTCAGCATCGATATCCTGTACAGTAAGGTCCTCTCTCTTACCAGCGGTGGACCGGCAATGTACTGGTTGAGAAACACTGACCTAAACGTTTGTTGGTCATATAGATATGCGTATACTTGGTAGAATTCAACGTCTACTGCGTATATAGATGTAGATGCAAACAAATTGCAGAAAATTTACTATTGATAAAATTTATATTACTTGGTCAGAAAACCGTGCAGGACTTTCAATTGTCACGACCCCCTTTGGAATGAAAATAGTAAAAATAAGAAGTTTTAATACAAAATTCTTCATTATATATAACTATTAATAGTTTTTAGAACATCGTATTTCTGAAAATTCTCTGATCAAATTTTATTATGCATAAATTTATTTTTTTGTTATTTCACCTTACTTCCAAAATAATTTTTAACTCTCCTGGAGGGCCATGGCCCATAGCTTGAGAAAGGCTGCTCAAGCAAACTCAAACACGATCCACTAAAAGATGTTAGTACTTGGGGAGACAAAAAGAACTGCAAAAATAAAAGAAGTCGGCTGTGTACGAATTTGAAAGGGAAGGTATTTAAAACTTAGAAAATGTAAGGTTTACGGCCGGACAACAGGGAGGAGGGTTTGTAGCCTGGGTAAAACCCAAAAGATTTTTCTAAGAAAAAAAATCCTCTCTCTTTGGATGAGAAATATAATGGAGAGCATAGAATTGGACCGAGATCACTGTTGGTCTTGTCTCTAGTTTTGAAGATGTGTAAGCTCTACAATGGGTTGACAGAATACTAAAGCGATTGATGAAAAAATAAAATCTCTATCTGCTTTCGTTTAGGAGTTAGCGTGTTAGACAAACCACACGCATTAGCATATTTTTTGGAAACAATTGCTAAAAATGAATGCATTTTTTTCTAATCATGTCTCTGATATTTTCGAAACTAAAATAAAAATAAATGACTTTTTTGAGAATGCCATGTAAAAAACCTGCCAGAGAAGCAGTTAATATTCATGAAGCCTTTTGCACTTATGTTATTCAAGCAGTACATTCATAAAAAATGTAATTTACTTATTATACCCCAGAAATATTTTTTTGAGTTGTTTAAAAATTGTAAGAACTGTGGCATTTGCAATAAATTGGGTGTGCATGTGTAAATTAAAAAATATTCATTAGTATTAGTTGTCAGTTGAAAATAAATCACAGTAGATATGAGAGAATGATATGACATGACAATATTCATGGCATGCAGGCATATTCTCACATATTTCCAAAAAGGAATTTTCCACATATATCCCTTATCATATACATAAATAGTTACCCTTGCTTGGGATACTAATTTCCATGTTTTACTCAAAACTTCACATTTTTTAACCTTTAAACGTCAGATTTATTTTGTGGTATTTTTGTTCATTTTGTGGAAAAATGATGTATCTCATGAATTATTGGTACTAAAATGTTCAAATAAAAAGCATTTCATTGTAAAAATATTGAAGAATTGCATACTTCTGTTTTGTAGGAGAAAGAAACATGTCAAAAAATATTATGAAAAATATAGTCAATGTGCTATTGCATTTTGAGTGCACATATGGGCACATTTGGTGTTTAAAGGTTAAAAACTATAATCATACTAGAACTCAATTTTGTCTGAAGAAAGATTTCATGAAAACTATTTGTTAAGTGAAAGTTGAGTTGACTTACATAACCTAAACACATTTTCAGGCAAAAAAATAGAACTCAACTTACACACCACTGTATGTATTTGATTTTCTTTCTAAATTTAAGTATTTTGTTTCCATAATGTGATCTGCAGACTTAAAGAAAACTGTTACTGTGGCAGAAAAAAGACTGTGTATTGCTGTTGTACATTACATGTAGTATTAAAGCTAACATTACTATAGATCAATGGGTTTAACCAAAAACCTTCCAGCTACAAAACTTACCATTTGCCTTGACGGATAATTTCTGCAATTTCTCAATCATAGAATTTACATTCCAGTCAACATTTCCCTTTGCTTGAGTACTTCTGTTGCTGGGCATTTGCAAGTCATCTTCTTCTTCTTCTTCCTCATCATCTTCTTCATCACTCTCATTCTGGGCAAAGCTAAAACGAATGCCTGTATAACAGCCAAGCCTATAGCAATACTTAAGCAATTCTCCCCAGCAAGGATCTCCTTGTAAGATGTTGGGATTGCCGATAATTATTAGAAGTGCTTTTGCTCTAGTCACCGCCACATTGAAACGCTATAAAAAATGAACAAAGACAATGTAAACACAAGATTTCATTACTGCAATTACAGTAGATCATTGATTATCCAGTGCCATAGGGGAGAAGGGGTTGCCGGATTCTCAACAATGCCAGATAAACACATAAAAGTTTTATACAGGTTATTTTTGAACATTCTTTTACAACATTGTGTTTTGTATATATGTTGTTAGTGTTTTGAATTTGTTTACTGTACAAAAATGTTATAAATCCTATCTGCCCTCCCTTCCAAGAAAGCCAACAGACCCGATGGTATCGCAGCGGAATTTCTCAGGTAAACCACTTCTCAGCTCTCGATACCTCTTTCTATGCTTCTCAACTGCTGCTTCTCCACGGGAGTCTTTCCCCAACAGTGGAAAATAGCCAACATCATCCCTATTCACAAAAATGGTAGTAGATCTCAGGTGGAAAACTATAGACCCATATCTCTTCTTTCCAACCTATCAATCGTTTGTGTAAAAATTATTCATAATCGGCTCCTTGCTTTCACTCTTCCCTATATTTCCACACAACAACATGGTTTTCTTCCGGACTCCTCAACTCTAACCAACCTTTCCATGCACGTGAATAATATCATGCACACACATGAAAATTCTTCTCAACTGGACGTGTGTTACATCGATTTTGCCAAAGCTTTTGACACCGTTGACCATTCTCTCCTCCTCCACAAAATCTCCCATCGCTTTAATGTTCATCATCTCTTTCTCTCCCTCATTTCTTCTTTCCTATCAAACAGAAGTCAGCGTGTAGTTATCGATGGTTACAGTATCTTCTCTCACTCCTGTCACTTCTGGTGTGCCTCAAGGTAGTGTCTTAGGCCCCCTTCTCTTCATCCTTTTCATAGATGACTTAGTGGATATAATTGCACTACCTTGCGGGATACTACTCTTTGCAGATGACTGCAAATTATTCAAACAGATTAATTCCCCCGCCGATTCTGCTATTCTCCAAGCTGCCCTAGACCGCCTCTCAGACTGGACTAAAACCTGGCGTCTTAGAATCAATCCCTCCAAATGCACCACTCTTACCTTCACCTTACGTAAGCAACCAATTATAAACCAATACAAAATTCTTGACATTACAATTGCCTTAGTTACAACACAAAAGGATCTTGGTGTAATCTTTGACCAGAAACTACTATTTGTCACCCATATTAGGAACGTCACTTCTCGTGTCATGTCTATGCTGGGCCTCATCTATCGTTTCGCCAAAGTTACAGATGTTTTCTCTCTACGCACATTCTTTGTCAGTTGTGTTCTCCCCATTTTAGAATAATGCTCACCCATTTGGTTCTCAGCTTCCTAATCTAATCTCAATCACCTAAAAAGGTCCCTAAATTTCTTCCATCACATTATCCGCCAGCGAGTTCCTTCTCTTCGTAATGTGTCCTCTTCCCACATTCTCCACACTCTAGGTTTACTACCTCTGACCGATTGTAGACTGGCAATCGACCTAAAGTTTTTTTCATAACATTGTAAATGCGAAATATAGAACTTCCGAACTTCTCTCCAGTTACCCCCTCCGTATTCCCTCTAGAAGTACCAGATTACATGATTTATTCCACTGCCGCATCCCTCAGCTCTCAACCACTAAACAGTCCTTAATTTTCTGCCTCCCAAACTTATATAACCTAATTCTGAAGCAAGATCCTCATACTGATGTATTTCATTGAGTTCCTTACTGTTTTATTTGACTGATTTTATAAATTTTTATATGCATTTATTATTTATTGGTTGTAATGTTCAATGTAATAGGCCCGAGTGCTGTTTTTGAACTTATTAAATAAAATAAAATAAAATAAATAAATAAATAAAGCATGGAATATTTAAAAACAGAGTACTGTAATAGAGAATTACGTACATGTCAGTATGTGTAGGTATGATTTTGCATAGTGTTTCACCAGGGATAACAAAAAATATGGATAAACGAGTACAGGTAGGTAGGTATCCCTTTATTTACGGGTGTTCAGTTTAGGCATTTTCACGATTTTATTTTTGACCATTTTCGATATATGCCTCATGTATTTGCATTAACACGATACCATTAATTGCATCGTATGGAAGAGCAGGATTTCCTTGGAGTTCATATGGAGGTAGAATGTCTTTTTTCTTATTCCCCTCTTTGAGCAAACAATGCACTTGAACACACTTTTTTTGTCCTGAAGAAGGGTTTTCTTCTAGAAAGTGACACACTGTTAGCCGTCAACAACAGAAAGGTGAAAAGCTCTCACAAACATATTCATTGAATTGGATAAAGAGAATATATTTGTAAAGGAAGGTTTACTCATCGAAGGAACTTCAAAACATGTGATTTATGGCAGAAACTCAAAGCATAAAAAATTAAGGAATCTTAAAAGTGGATGCTGCACAGAACGTCATATGTCATTGCACACACTTGAGGGGTGAAAATACTTATTAAATCAACTTTAAAAACATCTGCTCAGTATTGTAAACAATTATTACATTATTACATAATTTTTAATGGTAAGAATATTTTGGATTTAGGCATTTTTGCTTTATGTGACGATTTTCAGGAATGCATCTCTCGCATAAATCGGTGGATACCTGTACTACGCATAACCCAGATCCTACTGTACTACTTGCAATCTTCCTGAAACATTTTGGCACCATGCGGTGCGGTTGCCGGACTGATACTACATTTGATGCAATTCTCCAGCGAATGCCGAATTACTTGCTTCTTTTGCCGGATTGGCCAGGACTGCCAGATAATGTTGGAAGTCGGATAATTGATAATTTCCCAAAAAATTATTATAAAGCATCCAGTAAAATTATAACATATTGTATTTTATACTCAACTACCACAAAGTTCTTCCCATTAAGAGCAGTCACATTGTTGCAATGAGTCAAACTGCCCTGATATTATAGGTATACCCTGATTTACATCACACCAATTTACATTCTTTTGCCTTGAAGTTATGTCGTTCCAGGCCAAATGGTCTTTACATTTTTCATTGCCATCTTCCTGAAGCTATTATCTGATTTAAAATACTAAATAAAAATCACATTTCAAATATACTGCGATCTAAGTACATTTCTACTCTCTGCAATCTAACATCTCTAAATTAAGATCTATCTTAAATATATTGCATCACTTCAAACTTGGGCCAATGCTTTCTAGCTGATTGTTTGATGTGTTTCATTTGGAGGGTTTTGTAACGAGGGAACCTAATGATAAAAAAATTGGTGATTTTGAATGTGAAACACTCAGAACACCCAAGCATAGGAGCGATTTTTTCAAGTCCAAGTTGACTGCGGAGTCACACAACATCCGACTATTAGCTTCAACCTCTATAATTTGTCGTGCTTATGACTAATTTGTCATTTAAGTGAAATTATGGTGCTCAATCATGCAAAATCTGATTATGCATTTTATAATTTTCTAAAAATTAAGGAAAATTATTTAATGTTAGAGAAACTACAAATTTTGACACTATATTTTTTCTCTTTCTAAACATACGTCATATCGTGCCTTCTACTAATCGAACAATGACAAATTTTTTGTTATGACTCTTGAAAGATTGTGAATAATGATTACATAAATGATTAATACATGATATTAACGAAATGCATTTCATAAAGCTAACATGTAACATTATTCTTTATCCTATTTTTTCTGAAGACATGACAAAGTTGATTTTGAAAAACTTTCTCCCAAAATGATTCTGAGGAACAAAATGTGCACAAATGTTGAAATTTATTTTTAGAAGACTCCATTCAAATAAAATTTTTCTTATCATGATAAGGATTGTCAGATAATTTCTTAGGTTTACAAATAATATTTTTTATTTCTACACAGTAGGTTCGAAAACAGTATAAATAATTCTAATTCACTTTATTGTTCTTATCTTATTCTTATCCTAAAAAAGAGGCTCTTTTTCCATTTCAATGATTAATAATTCACTGCAATTAAGACGTTCCTGGTAACAAAACAAGGCCTGCGTGAGGAAAATTGCCTTCTGTAGCCAGGCAACTACGTCTGAAATTCAGATTAAATGCAGCAGTGTTGCGATCCTATTGTGGGTGACCCTGAGACACAGCACTTCTATTTACTTAGATGGTGAATTCTCATCTGCTAAACCAGTTGTGTTCAAATGTCCTTAACTTCCACATGCATTCCTCTCTCATTACTGATTTTTATGGGAAAAACTTCTTCGATTTATTTCACACTTTTCGTGAATGTATCTTCGATGTAAATCAGGGTATAACTGTATTAATATAACCAGTAACATTATTTTGTGAAATAGAAGTGTTGAGAAAGTTTGTGCAATGTATGTTGCACAGACTTTTTGAATTTTGAACAGACCATGGAAAGTAAGCCTGCAGACCATTAGTAATCTGCATACCACAGTTTGAGAACCTCAGCTGTAGTTGAACACTTAGCATTTTTCTAATTTCCAAAAATTAACATTTAATTTCCAACCTCACCTTTGGTTCCCTCAAGAATCCCAGACGGAAAACTCGATCCAAGTTGATTCTCTGTGGGTCTGATCGCACTGTTGATATGATGATGACTCTTCTCTCTTGGCCTTGAAACTCTTCCACAGAGGCCACGCTAACATCTTTTCCAACGCCTGCTTTTGCAATAGCATTCCTAATTCTTTCCACCTGCAAATGAAATACATAATGTGTGAAAAAATTATCTGTATTACAAAATTTATGGAAAAACTAAGGCAAAAAAATTCTGACACCTTTAAATTTATTATAAAATCATCATACATTTTGCAAGATCATTCTTCATGCAATCAAATATGAGAAGTCAATAAAAATTTCATTTGTTATTTTATCATTGACGTTTTACTACCTACTTTTGTGTAGACAATTAAAAAGCAACAGCATGATATTATGGCTGTAGCTTTAATTGCATCAAACGTCGAGTTAAAAATCATAACTCCAGTTATTAAATAGTCCTGTAGAAAACAGTATGCAGTAGATCAGTGGTTTCCAAACAGTGGGGTGTGCCCCCCTTGGGAGGTGAAAAGGATTTCTCATATATTTACTGTCCGTTTAACCATCCTACTCTTGAGATCTACAATATGCGGCAGTCAAATTCTAGCCCTCAATTGGCTAGGACATATCGCTTGCATCCATTTTTTCCCTTAAGTTGGCTTTATTAATGGTAATTGTATGTCCAGTAGGTATTGTTTATGATTGTAATTGAACAGGGTATAGAGGGTGGTGAGAAGATAGTTTTCTTAGATAAGGGGGGGCGCGGCTTTGTAATGTTTGGAAACTGCTGCCGTAGATCACCCGATTATTTGCAAACTACAGTCAGCAACTAGAACCTGATCTGATATTTCCTGCCAAAAGCATTTCTTCATTAATTGACCAAAAAATAGTATATCTCCCACTAACAACTTATTGAAAAAAGACTTCTTTTGATTAAAATATATTTATGATTTTTCCTGTCACAATCCCCAATACTATATTTACAATGAAGAAAATTATAATAGACACTATACCAAAAAATTGTACCATGCAAATCTGTGTAGATAGTATGCAAAGGTAAAACATTAAGAAGCAGCTATAATTTATATAAACAACATGACAATGTTTTTAATACAACATAACAGAACATATCACAATATAAATAACCAATTACAGTAAGTCATACTGCAGCTTTCATATGTGCTAACAATGAATTGAATTGAATGCTGAATATGAAGAGAAGGGGTGGTTTATTTGTTTTAAGTGAAATTTTATTCATTTAAATGACAATAAAGGTTGATCATAAGGAGCAGCTTTAATGGCAATAAAAATATCTTGTAATAATCTTTAAATCCCATACATGAATGCCATCACCACAAAGAAAAATAAAATAAAATGGCAAAGCGAACTAACATCAAACGTCCCCATAACATTACTCTAAAGAGTTAAGTCATTGTGATCTCTTTCTTTATACACCCAACTGAAGAATCTAATTATATGTATAAAAATTATTATATAAATTAATTATATCTTGCAATAATACCTGTTAGTTTTTACTTGTCATAGACCTTAACATTAAAATACGTAGACAGATCTTTTTTTAATAATAATGGCCAGGAAATTTACCTTTATGAAATATATAATTATCAAAATAAATTTATGCAAAATAAAAGAACGATATTTAAAATAAAAAATACACTGTATACAGATCATAAATTCCAAATATGATTTTAACATCAAAATTAGTACACGTAGTTTGGCATTCAACTCGTTAACATACAGAATGCATAACCAACATTACAAAGCTGTTGTTAAAGAGTTAAAAATTACTCAATAATGACAATAAGTGAACTTGCCTGTCTTCTGTAAGGACTAATAATCCCTATTTCAGTCCCAGGAAGTTTAGTGCCACAGAATTTTGAATTCAAAATTTCTCTCAAATAGTAGACAACTTGATGAATTTCTGAAGTGTTAAAATAACTGAAAGAAAATCATTTAAAATAATAATCAAAGCAAAATAGCATTCTTATTGATAATAATGAATAAAAAATTAACTTAATAACATAAATAATCACCTCACATTGTTTTCTCAACCCTTAAACACCCAGCATCCTTCATTTGGAGATATCTACTATTGTGCTTACGATTAGAGCCTTTTATTTTTCAAATCAAGTACCACATTTGCCTGATAATAATGCGATGATTTATTCTAAAATGTAAGTAGAAAAATTCATACCTTATAACCATGACCAAAGATATCTTCTATTCCTCCTCTGCCTCTCACCCCCACTAAAACTTAATCCTCTATGTTCTATTCTCTATTCCACCCTTAGAAGGCAGTATTACGTTTATGGCGCAAACAGCTGCCAAATTTCTTCTACTTATGTCTTTGTCCCCTATTAAACCTTTTAACTAATATAATTAAATGAAGATCAATGGAAGCCAATACACATTTTTTATCATAATGATTTGTTAATCTTATCGCATAATTATAATTATACTGGAAATTAAGTGTAACTGATCAGGTATTTTGAAATAAAAATTAAGTATCAACACAACAAAAAATTTTTCTGAAATCGGGGGTCACCTTATATTCAGGATCACCCTATAATCGGACAAATATGGTATTTCATTTCACAATTAACACTTAAATTCACTTACATGGCAAAGATAAAGACGAGTATTTAAAAAATCTTTCAGCAATGATAAAATGTTATTAAGGCTGTCCTTTTTCATGCATGGATAACTGGATAATCTGCAACTGGTTAATGTGTACTGTGTACACTTTATAGCAATTTTAATCCAGAGATTAGGTTTAAATTTTAAATCTAATGTAGGATTTGAAGGGAAAACACCTTAAAGGCTCAATTTTCTTAGAACATATATAACAATGTCATAGATAACATTGTGCTATATCTATCAACCTGTTGGTTCCCTATTGGCTTCCAACAATAACTGTGATCATACCAATCCCAGATTTCTGATGTTTCAGTTTACAACAGCTAAACAGCAAATTATGGCAGCTGACAGAGCAAGTAACAATGAAATTGCTTAGTATGAAATTGCTTAAGTGAGATATAAGGATCTAACGACTAATATGAGATCATTCATTGGCATGAGCAAAAATAAAAAAAATCTAGTATGAAAATGTACTGCATTATTATGCTGAAGATGAGAAAATGAGTGATTTATGTTTTTAGAAATGCGATGCTTACACATAAACCGTTGTAATGAAGGCTTCATCTTCCGGGTGGTCACCACGTTGGTCAATTTAAAATGACTACAGTTTCCCCAACCTTCCTGTTGGCGTCTTCAGGTCGAAGTGTTGATTTGAATTTGAATGCCCAGCCGATTTGCCTCTGTCCTATGCACAGTGGGTATCTCAGAGGTAGTGCAATGAATAGCCGGGGAAGGGAGGAAGGAAACCCGGTGCCGGCATTTGCCTGCTCTTACGAAGAACACCAGGGGGGCCAACAGCTTAACGTCCCTTCCAAAGGACGGAACAGCTGAATTTGCGCGGTCTCCTCAAACCGCACAAACAGGGGGCTGGGCGACCTTGGAAAAATCCTAGTGTCGATGCAAGAAGGGGCTGTCCTTATATAGGGACAGCGGAGGACTCAGCCGTGATCTGATTGGCTGCCCGTGTTGATGCGTAATTCGGCCCTTTTCAGGGCCAGTTGTGCAGGCGGACGGAATACTCTCCTCCAAGTGATCGAGAGCACGTAACCATCCTCCCTGTTACATGCTCTCAAACACTTGGAAGAGAGCATTCCGCCACTCCTTGCATCGACACTTCGACCTGAAGACGCCAACAGGAAGGTTGGCGAAACTGTCATCATTTTAAATTGACCAACGTGGTGACCACCCGGAAGATGAAGCCTTCAAGTCAGCAACACCACAAAAGCCTTCGAACAAACCTTTGTAATTTTAAAAAACTTTTTTCCAGTTGAGTATTTGTACTCACTTTTCTGATCTAACAGTTAAAATCAAGGACAGATCCTGAAAATTTCCAAGGAGGTTATTCTGATATGGATCAAGAGGTTTAGCTCAGAAAATGTCAAGATAAGAGTGATTCCAAAGCTCCCTTTCCTTCTGAAGCTAGCATCCATTCAACAACTTGAGAGCAACAAGGATCACATTAGACCCTCATAAATCTGATCCACTGGGCTCCGACAGTCAAACACAAGCCTCACGTAATATTGATTTTGAAGGATGCAAACTCATGTTAATCTAGCACTATGGCGGTACTCAAACATGAATTGAAAAAGGGGTCTTGGCTACATTAAAACACTCTTTGTTTCTAATTATAATTTTTTATATTGTAGCTACATTAAAAAACTGGAAATGTTTTATTTTGCAAGTAATATTTTTTAAATTATATAAATTAACATGAATTTATATTCATATGAATTTATGGATTATGTCAGAATCTACAATGCATTTTTTACTTTGTTATTTTAGTGTTGTACATTGCTGTATTTGTTACTCTAAATAAATAAGTGCCAATACAGGCATTCCGATTTTCTTCTAAACATTTTGTCTTGAAACCAAGGTGTATCTTATCAGCCAGAATATGAGGTAAACATTTAACTCGGAAGTACTTAAGGCCTAAATTTTAGTAGACTTACAAGGATTTTCTGAAGAATACACACAAATAACACAGGGTATTTTGTTGGAAATTTACAAATCATCTTAAATAAATGTTAAAATATTAATAATTATTTGTATCACTCAAAAAAATCATTATATGCATTACTGACCTAGGAGAAAAACTATCTCTTTCTTCTCTCCCTTCAACTCCATGAAAGATTATTGGCACATTTTTCTTGGGTAAAAGATGCCAGTTACATGCACTGTGGGTGAGACCAATATCCGCTGCGGGCTAAATCATAGAAAAAATATATCTATAATGGAACATTTTCATTTTAAACTTATATTAACAGTTTAAACACCATAATAGTTACAGGCTCATTTTCCAATAAATAAAAATACTATTTATAAAAATTGAAAAATTACCGTATTTACCCACAATCAGCTGCTCTTTTTTCCAAATTCTGTTTACAAGATGAAAATACAGCTTACAGAAAAGGAAAAAATTTGAAAAGCCTAAATGTGACAATCATTAAATTTCACAAGGGCTCTCCTGAGTCAATTCACAATATACAACATATAAAACATTACATCATCATTACAACAGATAAAAACAGGAAGGAAGTGATAATATAATTATTATTACGAGAGGCCTTGTCCCTATGTGCTACGTGCATCAACCCCACCCTCTGCTTGCTCCAGTGACCTCGGCTTTACACACCTCACATTTATTCTTAATAAGCTGATAATTTTTCAAAACTGCTCGTATTAAGACACACAGTGCTTGTTCAAACTTCCGAAATATAAATTTTCACATATTTTAAATGGCCGCCATTTTAAGATGGCAGATGAAAATGAGCAGTTTTTCTGGGGTCTCCTAGCTGGTAGAAACAGAATGTTGTTTCCTGCATTTCTCTACAACAAACAGTTACCGATATACAGAGGGGGATGGATGGGCAGACAGACACTTGAGAAACTATATATAGGACTGATGACAGAATTATTACTTTTCAGTTCCTGTCAGTGATTGCAGCAAGAAAGATGCCATGGTCTGTCGTGTGTTGAGACACTACCACAGCTACGGCAGGGAGGAATGGAAGGGAGATGGCTGGATGCAGGCGAGGCTGTTTAGGAGAGGTATGCAAGAACAAGGGAGGGTAGTTGGAGAGCGGATTTTTTTCTTTTTGAAAATGTAATACAGAGAGAAGATGCTTTTTAAAGACAAATTGAGCGATTGATTGGTAAAATATTTGATCGAGAAAAATCGAGAGTCGCATTTTTTTGTATTATTGCCAAGTTGTCCATCTATGATTTCATTTCTTTCACAAATTAACCTTTAAATGCCGCATGTGCCCATATGAGCACACAAAATTCAATATTTTTCATAATATTTTTTTCTTTTCCCTACAAAACAGAAGTATGCAATTCTTCATTATTTTTACAATAAAATGCTTTTATTTGAAGATTTTAGTACCAATAATTCATGAGATACGTGCTTTTTCCATCAAATGAACAAAAATACCACAAAATAAATCTGGCATTTAAAGGTTAAATCTATAATTAATACCGACATTATGAGAAGAACACGATACATGGCAATTAAAAAAATGTTTTGAGATCCCCTTGTAAAAACATGGAATGCAGCTTATAATTGGGCACTTTTTTCCTGGTTTTGGTCTTGAAAAACAAGGGTGCTGTAATATGCAGGAATAGTTTATTTGTGAGTAAATACAGTATTTCGAAGGGGAATGTGGCATGAAAGGTAAATGCCCAAACGCTCCTATTTTAGATGAAATGAACAATTTTCCTAGTAATACAAAACTCAAATTATACATTATTAAATAAATAAATAAAAAGATGTGTATGTGTGTGTATATATATATATATATATATATATATATATATATATATATATATATATATATATATATATATATATAGATATATAAAGACTGACTTACTTTTAGCTCTCCTTGGTAGAAAAGTCTGTTTGGTAAGTCTAAAATAGCAGGATGTGACCGGAAATTTAGCACCAGCTTAGTAAGTACTTTTGGATTGTACTTATTTGTGTTACAATCTCTTTGATAAATTTCTATGTCTGTCATGAGACGTTCCAGTAATGATTTTTCTACAAAAAATAAGGAAAAAGCATACTTTATTAATATCAACAACACACCCACAATGAAACAATACATAAGTAATGCATTTCTTTCCTATTCTCTGCATATGAGAGACAATGAGATAAAAATTGTAATAGTTTTTACATTTGAAGTTATATATCAACCTCAAGTTTTAACTACAATCCTTTATCTACATGAATTTTGTGCAGATACTTGAGACTTGCAGATACCATATAGTTTAACATGACAATCCCAGAAAAAGAATTTGCTCAAAAAAGTTTAATACCACTACAAATAGCAACAACTTCACTCACTAAAACTAAGTGACACTTTTTAAAAATACATTACAAAGTATTGAATCTTGCTGTTCAAAATCCAGAATGATCTGGGCATTTTTACAAAACTTTCCATTAAAAAATTCTGATTCCAACTGCCAAACAAATTCACTTGAATTGGCCACCGGATCTGTTTTGTGACTAACCTCGAAGGTCTGCCGGACTCATCAGCTTTGAATGTGAGGAGAGAAAAATGTACACAGGGATAAACAGTCCAAATGCTAATGAGTGGAGCGAATTAATCTAGAGTAATTTCTAAGTGATGTCTATATTGAAAAGTTTGCCTTACTCTAAAGAATAAAGAAGTTTACAAACACTTGTAAATACTTTAGACCAGGAGTCTTAAAATCACATTGGTGCACAGGCTACACAAAGTCCTCCACCGAGCCGGACAAATGCATATGACCCTAAATCTGGAAAAATCCAGAATACAACAACCTAAAAGACCTGAGATTGCAGAATTTTGGACTTCTTACTGTACCTCAAAAAGGCAAGGGCACAAACTTTGTGGTTTCAAATGTGCAATTACTAAAACCAAATAAATTAGATAAGACACGAAAAAGTTTTAAGCTTTACACTTACCCAGTCCTAATTTTTTGGCAACTGATGATCGAAGGACAGGACCAAGTTGTTGAGGATCACCTGACAGAACCAACTGACCTGTGGGTAGCTTTTTACCTGATGATTCACAACCCAGTAGCCCTGCTACTGTAATGAGTGCTTCAGGTTCCAGCCCCTGGGCACATTCATCAATGAAAATGTGTGAAAAATGGTTGATGGGTAGTTGTAAAGCGACAATCCTGAAGTAGAGAATAAATGACAAAAAATGACCCTTTATTTACACATTAAAAGGCAATATCACATTTCCAATTGGCCAATAACATTTAATAAAAATTTATAAATTAGATAATTTCTAGATGCATTTCATAAAAATTTCTTGATCCTAAAACTCGGGATTTAAATAAAATAATTCTAATGACTGCCACCAGAATTTAAAACACAAAATTGAAATATTGCAACAAATATTCATAAAAATGACTCAAATCTCTTAATCAACCAATGAGAAAATATTTAACCCCTTGGCTGCAGAATTCGGATGTTACCTCCTTCCCTCCATCCTCTATGACCTTTTAGCATATCCAGAAATACCCTAGTACTACTCTCTGTCCAAAATCCGAGACCACTTGTGAAGTGCTTCATGCACTTGAGAAACCCTTGCGCTTGAATAGAATGCCAAATGCGTAGCTCATAAAACTTCTTATGCCTCTTCTACGAGAGATTCCCTTTTATGAGGAATATTATCTTTACAAAGAAACATCCACTGCACCCTATCTTTTGATATTATTAAGTTTATACAAATTGTTTCATCAAATAGTCAAATCTCCTATTTTTTCAAATATAACACGAGACATTGATTTGACATAAAATTACCTTTCAAGCACAAGAATATTTACGATGTTCATTCATTTATTATTAACTTATTACCATCGCCATTATTAATACTGTTTAGTAGTCAAATTTTTCTATTAGTGTTTACTTCCGATTTGAAATAAAAATTTACTATGAACTTTTTTACTCTCAAATTGTTGTTTGGTCTTTTTTTACCTCTTACTTGATCTAAAATTACCATGAATTATGTGTGAGGGAGTAAGATATTATTAAATTTTTATTATAATTTTGTGAATACACCCGACCTACCTGTGTACATTTCCTCAACTTTTTCATTCCTCTATGAAATGAAAATTTAATTGCTCATAATGTAAAATTAAATGCGCTTGTATTACTTCAGTTTTGTATTTTATGCTCAGTCCCTTCAAAATATCTAATTATTCTAGAAGAAATTACTCAATTAGGCGAAGTTGGAGATTTGAAGTTGTAAAAAATCATTTTTCAAGACTGCCCTTTTCCACAATGTTTAACAAAATTTTTTGTTAAGTTTATTGGTTTATTTTCTATTTACATCTAGTTTTATTATTTTTCAACACAATGTTTGATGTAACATATATTATTATCTTTATCTACTTGAAAAGTGGTAATATAATATCTAAGAATTTTTTATCTGTGCAATAACACCTTGTTTATAACAATTTAATATTTCATACAATTTATTTAACAATTTTTCGTTCTCTAAACATAAATTGTAAACTTGAAAAATAATTTCCTACAAACCAAGTGCTATGACTTTTTTCTGGATATTTCACAATTTTGGGAGCACTATCCAAAAATTAACGAGGATAAATAAAGAGTATTTTAAAAGAAAAGCGATGAAAAATTATTTTGTGTAATGCTTTTTACAGATTTTTATTTCCTCTATATAATATGGATCAAAACTAAGAGACAGCCATGATCCCTATATACATATTTGCCATCTGCATATTTCCTTCTCTTCTTCCCATTTTCACTTCATAATCTCTTTGGAAGAGTGCAAAAGCTACGCTTCCTTTGTTACATGCTTCCATCGGATAAATTAAAATCTTCTTTAGACAGCTGTGAGATGAGCCAGATACAACTTGAGTCATAGATGTTTTTACAACATGGATTTGGCATTGGAATGACAGTTCCAAGCATAAATGATGTGTTTTCACACCTTAAGCTCAAATGTTAACATTGAATCTTGGGTGGAGAGCCTGCATTGCTCATCCAGGGATTCTTCCTATAGGCAATACAATGTTGTTCTATGTTTCGTTGGTTCGTGTATTATGTAAAGTAATTACTGTTTTAAAATAAATTGCAAATTCTGGTGTGAATCCAATGGGTATGGTTCTCTCACAATATGACATTTAAACTCCAAATTGTGAAGTATGCCATAGCACATGGGAATATAGCAGTTGAAAGACATTTTGGATCTCCTTTAACCCCTCAAGCCTGGAGGATGTTTATATAAATCCCACCCCAGACACAGAAGAAGATTGTTTTGGCGATTCGGGCACAAAAATTGCAAAAAATATTAAAACTCAGCACTTTTCACCTTTTTATTAGATTTATGAATTTTTTTAGGATTTACCCAAAAGATGATATTTTAAAACTATAACTTTTATGCTTGGTTGAAATAAGTAGATTCATTGCTGGAGAGAAGCGACTTGCAAACTGATACATTACCTATCCAGTGTGTGCCTGTGCTTGCATATAATAATCAATATCTTTAAAACTATAGAAGTTATTGGCATACAATCTTCTTCAAAGATAAATTTAAACTATTCTGAACATTTCATTCACTACATGTACCCCTCTAAACCAATTAGGGAAAAAGTTTCCTGCAGGTCGACTGAATATTTCGGATAAATGTTACGAATGTTATTTTTTTAAAGGCAGTTCATATTTTAGTTATTTATTTATATGAAGATTATATGTACCATATTGGGTTAAAATCCATGCAGACAGTTCTCTAGAAATACATGTAATAGAAATATTATTTTACTTTCTCATATACGTAGTATATTGAGATAGTATTGTTATTGTGAAAAAATTCGACTTCGAGATTTTGATGGAAATACACATTTTAGGTGTCCCAGAGTCCAAAAAAGTGGTTTTCGCCATGCCATCTGTCTGTTGGTCTGTTTGCCGATCTAAGGCCCAAACGCATACATGAAAACAAATGATATTTCGTATTTGTGCAATATATCATCTTTTTAAGACCCTTTTTTCATAAAAATGATATTGCTAAAAAATTAAGGGCAGTTTATTCTTGGCGATTTTTTGAAAAATTTATTTACTAAAAATGGCTCCAGAGAATTTGATTAAAATCATACCAATTGTAGAGCCTGATGTCACAAATAATACTATGTAAGCTATATATCTGTTGAACACTATATGCTGTTCAGTAGCATTACAATGTATGCTAAGCTACCTTACCTAAGCCTTATGCCGTCATGCCTATGCCACGATCCATTCAAACTCTTACTACAGCCTTACGGTTAAACCAAATTGAATGATATCTGATATTTATCGATAATATCATTCATAAAAGACATTCTGATGAAATAAATGATATTGCGCAACAATTAAGTGTACTTTATTCTTGGATATTTTGAAACAAAATTCGATTTACTCAAAAATGGCACTAAGGATTTTGTTTAAAATGCATCCAAACATACAGCCTGATGTCGCAAATAATACTAACTAAGCCATATGTCCAAAAAAGTTACTATATAAGGTCCAGTGGCATTATTTCTGTACAAGATGCTCAGCACACGTGTCTGAGGGGAGAGTTAATTTTGGGGCAAAAAGTGCAGTGAGATCAAACGCATGAGAAAGTTTGTGCAATGTATATTGCACCGTTTATTTACTGTGGTAGTCCTGCTCTTTAGCTCCACTATAAACATCTTGATTTCATTATGGTATGTTGTACAAAACTTATATGCAACATTTAGTTGAAATCCGTTCAGCCAATTCCTCTCAAATCCATAATTATTAATTTAAATGGTTTAATTTGTAATTGTGGCACCCCTGTTTGATTGATCCGGTCCAAATATGCTATTATTGTTTTGTATGTGTGTTTACATTATAGATATTAAATTTGGTTAAAATTGATGTCGACAGTCTAACACAAATACTTGTAAAAAGAAATTTCTTATTACTTGTATTGTGGCAGCCCTGCTTTCTATACCTATACTAAAAATCTTGATTTTGTTTTTTTATGTTGCACACCTTCGTACAAAATATTGTTGAAATCGGTTTGGCTAATTCCTTCCAAATTCATAATTAACAAAAGTTTTATTCTGTAATTGTGGCATTCCTGCCGAGTCGATCCTGTCGAAATATGTCATTTTGGTCATTAATTTATGTGAAGATTCTATGTACCAAATTTGGTTGAAATTAGTTCAGCCAATTCTTCCCTGATATATGCGTACGGACAGACGAACATCACGAAGATAATAGTTCTTTTCAGCAATGACAAAAAGCACTAAAAACTGGGTGATGGATCGCTGGAAGTTTTGAATTGCCGTTATCAACCAAAATGATTTCACTTGAAGCAAGAAAAACAGCAATGGCAATGAGTTCTACTGAGTTTGCTGGGACGACATTGTGGTATCATAAATTTATGAAAAGACATGATCTAAGTATACATACATAAACCAGAATAGCACAGAAGATGTCTAATGAATAAAAAAATTCTTGAATTACACTAGTTAATATAGTTTCTCCGATTTGTCTCTCTGATATAATGGTATGTTAACACTCCAACTATAAAAATATGAGTAACTCGATAAAGGATCAAGATAAATGTTCAAAATTTGGCAGGAATGCTTGATTCACATATTTTAAGGTGATGACAAAAAATCTTAAAAAAGTCCAAGTCTTCCAAGGAAGACATTTCCATTTCCCATAAAATAACATGTAAAAATTGACTTTTTGACATGCAGGCTTTTATTATTTTTGAGATTAAAATTAGAAGGAATTAACCTACAATCTTCTAATCCGAGTCATTTTAAAGAAAAAATTCTAAATTTTCTAATTCTGTTCATCTTTTTCCATCTACTGTTCAAAATCCCTCGTTAAACACACATATTTTGGGAAAATCTTGCCATTTTAGCTCATTTTTGTCCCCTCTTCCCTTCCCCTACCTCAAAATTTATTTATCTTTACAACCAACTGCTGCGAGAGACAAAATCAATGGTATCCATTACAGACCTCACTTTTAATATTTTAAAGAACGAGTTTTAATATGTACGAGCAATTTAGTTAGAGCTATCAATTTACAATGAAACGGTGATATCATGTTTTGCGTGTTATAGTTGTAGGCGTAATTTAAATATGTATCAAGTGTTACTAGACTAAATTCGAAAACTTTGCATTTATGAATATATTTTAAATTCCATTCGTATCCTTCAGATGCCGTTGACAATGGCTACTTGAATCATGCCTGTATAAAAAAGTAATTATCACCCGATTTCCAATTAACATTCTTTTTATAATTTATTTTACCCGTACTTTATTACTTCTGATATTTATGCATCGGAATATCACATCAAGGAATACATTCTGTAGATAGTTGAAACACCTTGAACACCTCGGTTTGATTTATGTTAGTAATACTTTTATAATGCAATTGCATTATATACAATAAACAGCTGTGCAAGCTGGACAGTCTGATCATCTGACACAAGTTGCTTATGGATTGACGGGTAATGAAGATAATTTCTTTCATTGTAGTGACATTTTCTCTAAAATAACGATAGGTGGCACCGCTATATATCAATATTTGGGACTTAGGGAAGGGATGATGTTGGCCAATCAACTTAGTAAGTAGCTTTTTTAATTCACACATTTTTGTAATCACTATAAATGCAGCGGCCATGCAAAAAATATCTTGCTTAATTATCAAAAGAAATTAATCATAATCATTGTCAATATAGTAATTTGCTTTAAACTGCCTGATAAAATTTGCAAATAAAAAGATATTTTCAATGTACGCATGAAGTATTTTCCTATTTGAAATGTTGAGTTGTCCATCATTACAATGCAATGGAGTCGTTTCTGATGTAAAGTTTTTACACTACATGTTTATTTGTTTTAAATGAAATTTTTCACATAAATTTTCAATCGGTTTTGTCCTTCATGATTTTGTTTCATTGCAACCCTTTTATGAAATGTCAAAAAATTGGAAAAAATCGAATATAAACTTAAAATATGAGGGAGGAGAATGGAAGAGAGAAAAGGAGGAAGAATTGGAAGTGCCTTAAATTTAATATTTAATCCATTTAATCATATTGACAGGCTTTATACTAGTTAACAATAAAGAGAAAAATACTTAGCATAATACTCCAGTATAGAAACAACTATGAATTACTAGTGTATTGCCCATCATATTATGGATAAAAAATAATATTCCCTCTCTCTCTCTTCCTTCCTCTCTCACTCCCTCCCCCCCTCTCCCTCCCTCTCTCATTCCCTTTTGTCACAATCCATAGTTCTCCCTCTTTTTCTCTGCCTCCTCCTCTATCTCTTTCCTCCCACCCTTTTCTAATTCTATACCTCCCTTACTCTCTATGTACCTTCCATTCTATATCCCTTCCTTCTTATCTCCCTCTCCCCCTCTCTCTTACTCTACATCTATATAGTCGTTTAGATAAGTAAAAAAATCCAAACTAAATCCCACTCCCATTAGGATTACCTATTTTTGAGAGAAATCCTACGATAATTTAAGGCAATCTATGCACTGATATATATTACACGTATGCGGGTTGAGACAACAATTGACTCTTGAAGTTTAACAATGAGATGGTTGGCAAGGCAACATCCGCATAAAAGCCGATATTTTCCCAAAATATATGATTTAAATATTTAATACGAGAGATTTCGAATGGTAGGTGGAAAAAGATGAATAGAATAAGAAACTTCATTAATTTTCCTAAAACATAGTTTAAATTCGAAGATTGCATGTCAATTATTTCTAATTTTAATTTCCAAAAGAATAAAAGTCTGCACTTTAAAAAGTTGATTTTTATGTGTTATCTTATGGGAAACGGAAATCGTCCTCCTGGACAATAATTACGACCACTTTACATGAAGACCTACATGTATTTTACAACCTACCTTGTTGCTTCTCGTTAAATACTCATCTGAACGAAAAATATTGAGAACATTGTGAAATCTCAAAGAACACATTTGGAAACTCTGTGTACGCTGACATGGAGTACACCTTTCCAATCTTGTTATTATTTTTTATGGTTATTAGGACATTTCTCCATTTGTTATTACATGACTGGCGCATAAAAATAAATAGATCTAAATGGAAAATGATTTATACAGAAATGCATCACAGCAGAAATGATATCTTAGCCTATGAATGAGAACTATTAACAACATCATTAAATGATATGTTACATGATCATTAAGCTATGAGAAAAAAGTTTAAAATTGAGTTTATGGTTGCATTAGTGTTATTTCCAAGCATAAATATTGTTTTGGAATAAAATTCACTGGGGTTAGAAAATTTACCTAATAATAATATTGCTTTAAGTTGCAGAAGTTTTGAAGAATCCTTACACTTTTACGACAACTGTAACAACAGTAACATAACAAGTACTGAAACCTTGTGGTTTTCGCTTTTTTGGTCCAAAGCTTAGCTGTTTTAGTAAAGTAAATTAAACCAGATTTCTAAAATATTTTTTATATATAATTTAATACTAAATTTCAGTCCATCTCTTGGTACAAATAAAATGGAAACTTTAAAACTTACACATTCATAAACTTTCAAGTTGAGATAAAATATAAATCTTTTTTAAAAGGGTCCTTAATTTGATTGGAATGATAAAGGAAGGTGCACAAAATATCATATTATTTCACAAATTAAGATTTGCTTACCTTCCAGCAGTTATCATGGTGACTGCTACTACTTTGTATTTTAAAATCTCCTCCTTCTTTGGAATTTCAAAACAACCTTCAGTTTTGCTATAATTGGTACTATTCTGTAAAATTTCTGGAACCTGAGACCTGTTAAAAAGTTAAACATTATTTATGCAATTGTATTAAGGCATAATACAATAACAGCAAAATATAAACAGATGACATGTATATTTAACATGTTCATGCTGGGTGGCCTGCTGGAATAACAGCAATGATGGTTGCTAGATTCCCTTCCGTCGTGGTGAGCAGACCCACTGATGGGTCACCATTCCTTAACTACTTTCCCTATGGTTAAATATTACAGTGTCTACCGGCAGAATTTGGCAACAAGACCATGGCATTTCACAAATTTGTTATTAGACATCGACAAAATAACAGATACAGGTTGACCTGTATTGGAAATATAGATAAAACTCCTATGAATTTTGATTTGTCATCAAGTTAGACTGAACAAAGTTGGAGAGAAAAGTGCTACTAAAAACGACTGACTGGCCACAAAAAGTGGACTCACTATAGTGCTGGCATGCATGGCTGATGGAACTAAACTGAAGCCAATGGTAATATTCAAGAGAAAACTACTCCAAAACAAATTCCCAAAAGTAATAGTAATCCACTTTGACAATAAAGGATGGATGGATGAAGATGGTTTAAAATTATAGCTGAAGAGAGCTTGGAATTCATGACCTGGAGGGTTACGGAAGGAAAAAAGTATTTTCATCTGGGATATGTTTAAATCTCACCTTTCGAGTGATGTTGTTAAAGAAGTTAGGCTGCAAAACACATACCACAGTGATACCTAGTGGCCTAACTAGCATTGTACAGCCATTGGGTGTCTCCATAAACCGTTTAAATATTATGAGAAGTGGAATGATTGGAAGATAGCAGAAAAAACATTCACCAAATGAGGTTCCATACAGGCTCTGACACTGTCAACATCGTGCAAGCTATTTGGATCTGATAGACCTGATGATGTGGATTTTTATAAATTTTAAAATGTACGCGAGTACAAATGTTTCCTTTGAACTAATTCAAATAGTTTTACTTCCCTCAAGTAGCTCTTTCTTTTGTATACATTGATATTTGTTCCATAAGTTTTAAAACAGCTGGACCAATAACGTCATGGGTATTACTCTTGTATACGTCCACACACTATTTTTTTGCTAAAAATTTGGTCTTGAAAACTTGCGAGTACATATGATATATTGTATATACCATATATTCTGCTTAGAAAATGTTGGATGCAGAAATAATGATGTTTGTTTGTATATTTGGCTAATCCACCTCATGGATTATTATAGCCATAACTCCTTACACACTCACATGGGAGGAGGGAAACCTGGTACTGGCATTAGCCTACTATTAACAAAGAGCACCAAGGGGGCCAACTGCTTAATGTCCCTTCCAAAGGACTAAGTCTATACTTAAATTGGGCTGTCACTTCCTTAAAACTTTTGTCTTCACTAATCACTGTTATGATGTAATACTTTTCTTTCAAATATAAACTGTCTTTTTATCCATTGGTCATAAAAAAAAGAATACATTTCTAAAAGATTTCACAAATTATATGCTCTAATCACTATAAACATTTTACAATCTAAATAGAGGTGTGGAATTTCATGCATTAAGTTAATTGACCTTGTTTGAAAATTTGAAGTAAGATATCAGGGTGAGTTAATCTAGTAGAACCTAAAATGAACTTCATAAACTTGTTATGGCTATTGGAGATACCTAAGTACTAACTTTTACAATTTTCAATGTTTTATTCTTGAATTTTTTCCACTCTAAGATGAGCATGATAATTCTCTTTGAAAATTGACTTCTAAAACTTGCTAGCAAATGGTCAGCCATTTTCCAGATTTAATGAAAATAACCTTTGTTATTTTTGTTATGTTATGTAAATAGTAAATACATTTTTAATTTTATTTAAAATTTTAAATATAAACATTTTTTTATTTTTTAAATGAAAATATGGCAGTATTAAAATGTTATTCAAACATTTCAACAAAAATAATTGTTACAAGAAAATACTCAAATTGGTAATGACTGAATTTAAAAAAATTATATGAACAAGATTTTCAAAAGCAAAGCAGATGATGTCACTTACTGAAACAAACTTGAAAAATAAATCATAAGGAAAGCAGAATATGGGGCCAAGTGAATAAAAATTAAGCAAATGCTCAAAGACAACAGTCAAGCAGAAGCATTTGCTAAAAGCATAAGCAAATGCAAAATGCATTTGCTTCATTTTGAGTGAATAAAAGTTTGCTTTTACTTATAAGCATTTACTATACTTTTAAGCAAATGCTTAAAACAAACATTTAGTCCTTCCATCAAGTAGACTTATATCTCAAGAAATATTGAAGACATTAACTAAATTTTCAGATTAACATTTTCTTTACTTGCGCTTGGAATATTAGCGTCTTTGTTTAGTTATTATAAGTTTGTAGAGGTAAGGATGAAATATAGATTAATTATTTTACATAAAATGTTTCTAACATTTTTTAAAGAAAAAAGTGCTCTGAAATTCTTCCCTTGTTGTTGTTTGTATTTAAGAAACAATTGATAGTGGAATGTGATAGTTTCATCTTAAATTTTGGATAATATTTAAAAAAATTTAATTTACAATAACTTAAATACAGTACAACATCGTCATTACAAACTTCTAGGGACCTAAAATTTTATGATTTGTATTAATGAGGTTTGCAAAAATGACTTTATAACAAGGTTTTTGCAGGAGACTGCATTACAATGCTTATTAACGAGCATTTTATATGAATCAAGTTAGCATTATTGAGGTTTAACTGCTGTCTCTCTTGATTTTGTCATAGAAATAGATTATAAATACACGACATTTTCTTTGATGAAACTATACATTTCGATAATTATTAGTTGTTGGTATTAATCTTTTTTCACTTGTCGTGGAATCATAAACTAGGCCATATCAGTAATTTTGGTAAAATAATCACCAAAATAAAAAAAAGCAAACTTGAAACATTGTTAGTGAGCCCCTCCCCCCACTTAAAAAATTCAAAGCATATACTACATAAAAAATTTTCAAAATAGGCAAATACTATTTCTTTCTAGCAAAAGCAAATGCTGATTTTTATCAAACTTTTGCTTAAAAATGCTATATCTTAAGTAAAAGCATTTGCTTAATTTTTATTCACTCAGCCCCTGGTCCAAAATCCTAGAAAGTATGAAGCATGCTGCAATTTAGTTAACAACACAAGCAAATGCTAAATGTCTCTTACCACTCCCTGCATGGAGAATAGAGTCTCAACAACTGAGATGGGGGCATACTTTTCAAAAGCCTAGATGAAACAACATCAACAGCAGCATTTGATGGAGCCGCTATAAGGATGTGAGCACTTGGATAATGATTCAGGATCTGAAAATCAATTTGCCATTCGTTAGATAATATAAAAAGTTATAATAAATAAGTGAATCACAGCTATATACAGCTAAGTAGCTGAATAATAATGAGAATCCATCTTTTCTCAATATTTTTTTAGATGTAACTTAATACAGTACAGCGTGTCCTCAATTAACATTGTTAATTTGTTCCTGAAAATCATGATGTTGAATGAAACAACATTAAATTAATCAATCTTTTCAAAAGAACCCATGTTATGCAATATAACTGGTTCCAAAACCTCTTGAAATGCAAGAAGACATTGTATAGTTTATATTATGGAACTCGGATATAAATATCAGAGCATAAATAAATCAATAAAACCACACATTAACATAGAAATAGCATTAAATAAACAAATAGCACAACAAAACTTAATTATTTACCCTTTCTATGCTGATTTTGAAATAATTCATCTTCACCCTCTGTACTAAGTCAGCTGAGACAAAATTTACAACAAATCCTTTGAGTTATTTTTTGTTAAAAGAAGTTATGTTCGTCATGTATGACATTTGCAAAATAATAGTGTCAAAACTGGAGATATTGGACATTTAAACTTGGTAGTTCAACCAGTTTTGGCTGACTTAGTCGGGCGAGGGTTAAGGCACCCAAAATCAGAAAAGGCTACATTTCACATTAGTACCTCTAGTGACAACAAAAAGGAATACCAATCTGGCAAAATGTAGTCATACAAGCAATAGAGAACAATGAGTTTTTACAAGTAAGTTTACAGAGAGCCATGAACATTTCTGTGATTGCAAGTTCATGAGTTGCTTCGTCTTTTGTTGCAAATCCCTGTAGTTCTCCTTGTAAGGGAGTCTCCAATCCTCTTTTAAATTTTAGATTATGCTCCATTGAAGGATCCATTTCAAAAAATCTTGTCAGCCAGAGCCTTGGACATGTCCAAAATCTCTACCAGTGTCTTAAGCGACAGCTTAAGCTTTTGAATCACATCAATCTCTTCTTTCTCACTGCTTTCACTTGAGCGCAAAAGTTCTGCAAGATCCTCCTCGGTCAACTCTTCTTTCTGGGAGTCCAGGAGTTCCTCCACTACTGCAGACTTTCAGAATGGCCTGGCACATTGTCTAAGATCAGAAGACCTAGAATGCTAGGTTTTTGGCCGCAAGGTACTTTTTCACTTCATACACAAAGCGCTTATGAAACCATTCCAAAAACAGCTCAGTAGTCATCCAGACCCTCCTGTTAGCGTGCTTAAACACCATTAAATGTTCATTGTTTTTTCCTTTGAGGGCTTGGCTTGTATTTCTGGTTAATCTACCTCTTGGATTATTATAGCCATTACTCCTCACACACCAATCACACAAGGGAGGAGAGAGACCCTGTGCCGGCATTAGCCTACTCTTTCCAAAGCACACCAAGGAGGTCAATTGCTTAACATCCCTTCTGAAGGACAGAGTGCTGACTTTTTCTTTGAGGGCCTAGGGTTCATAGATTTGTATGTCACCATCAGCTTCATCATGAATTATTAGAGGTGCATTTCCACAGATGAGAAGAGTTAGCCGGTCCTTACTTGCCTTAAATTCCGATGCAGACCTCTCCTCTTTGGACAAGAAAGTGGAGGGCATTCTCTTCCAAACAAGTAGGGATGTACATGGGTTTCCCGTTGTACAAAAGTGCTTTTTGTCAAATTTCCCATAGTGTAATCGTATACTTAAGTATTTGCTTTGAAATCAGAAAATTATTTTTCCTTATATTGTGACAGCTCTACTTTTTAGATCCATCCTAAACATGTTCATTTCATTTTGCCATTTTATAATCATCCTACACACGAAATTTCTTTGAAATTGGTTCAGCCATTTCCTTCCAAATCCATAATTACTGAAAGAGCTTAATTTGTAATTGTGGAACCTGTTTAGCTGATCTGGTCCAAATATATTATTATGGCACCCCTGCTCAGTTGATCAGGTCAAAATATGTCATTTTGGTCATGTATTTGTGTAGATTCTATGTACCAAATTTGGTAGAAATCGATTCAGCCAATTCTTCCCTGATACATGCATACAGATGGACAGACATCACGAAGATAATAGTGCTTTTCAGCAATGATGCCAAGCACTAAAAATTGGTTTCACCAGCATTGAAGATCTGATGCATGCTACATCCCTTCTTCTCTAAGAGTAGTTTAAGTTGGAGCAGGAAATTTTCTGCTGCAACATGGTCAGCCAATGCCACTTCTTCCACTAGTTTCACATTGTGGAAGCATCTTTTAAAATTTTCAATAGAAATAGAAAGAGACCATACACCGTCCTTAAGTGATAGGGAAGACAGCATAGAGGGATAAAGGATTTGGGTATGAAAAATTCCTTGATGATGCAGAAAAGATGGTGAAACAGCCAGACGTCATCCTTACTTTCTGTGACGTGTTCACTTCCATTTTCAATCATTTTAATTGGTTAATGGATGATCAATATTCAAAATTCATCACTGATCATTTACTCAAAAAATGATCAATTTGGTTTTCCCAAGAAACACTATTACAAAGAAAATAAAAAATACCAACGTTCTACACATTTGCATGAATGAATGTATAGACAAAATCATGAAGTACACCTCTGCAGCATAACTATGTAGAGACAAGTACATGTGCCTGAAATGTAACAGGCTTGCAGAGTAACTACCCTTGAAACCGCAAATTTTAAATGGGTACACAAATACATAACCTGCAAACAATGAAAACAGAAAATATTAATTCTGCAAATATCAAGGGTTGATAAATAGGGCACTCAGCAGATCTGCTTTTCTGCACAACTCACAAAGTTTGTAAGGTTTCTATTAAAAATGATTAAGAAGATTTTAATGACTGCTGGGAGGACTTCGAGAAGGAGGCCAACTACCACTCTTTGGACCTATTGGTACAAAATATCACCATGCAAATTTAATAAAACTATGCCAATCCAAAGCACCTTTTCCCACTCAAATAATGCTAGCTGGTGCAACTAGAGAAGCGCTACACAACAGATGTGTGTCAGAGTCATCTAAGCAGTATTTTTTTCATGCGTTATTTTAGCGCAGAGTCAGGATGATGTTAACTCGAATCATCGACGACATTAATTCGAATATGAGTAGTAATTTTTTAACAATGCTAATGCAAATCAACGTTAATTAAGTTGATATTAAACCAAGTTAAATGTAAGTCCCTCACCAACTGCTGTTTTGTCAACTATGGTTTTGAGTATCCAGGGTTGACAAATTGTACCTGGTTTTGCCAACTGTAGTATTCACTGTTGAGTATCCACAGTCTAGTCTAGTCGGCTAATTTTACCAATATTAAAATTAAGAAGCTACATACTAAGTATGTCTTTACTAGAAGGAGAGACATTCAAAAAAGGAAATTTGCAGCTCCTAAAAAGTCAAGAGGTGTAGGTTCAAACAATTTTATGAAAGCTTTTATTTTACCAGCATTCTTGGGAGCATTAGGCCAGGCAAAGGACTGCTTTTATTATCTATCAGGGGTCTTGCAAACTTTCCCAGTCCTCACACCGTTTCATATTCTTTGGACATTCATTCTCCCCTTCCACAAGTAAGAAATTGCCCCAACCCTATGATGCAGCCTTAAACTCATTCATTACAAAAATGCATTTCGGCATTGAGGATTAGGTTCTTTTGACACGCAAAACACACTGCCAGCAGCAAGAATATATTTAGTACCCCATCTGTGCAGAATTTTTATAAATCTGAATGAGCAATAAACTGCGTATATTTTAAAAGTGCTGATTTAACATACTTCTTAAATTTCTTAGATTTACATGAAGCATTTTATAGGAAATGCATTTGAGTTTTGGCCCTTTAGTGTAAACTACCACAGAAATGTACCACGGGGGCTGCATGGAGCCCATGAGTTTGACACCCTTCTGCCTTAAAAGTGCCCCAGGTCATCTATTCCACACTATGCTTAGCCAGTCCTTCATTAAATCAGCTGACATCCATCCTTGGCCTTGACATTTAACAATTATTCCATTTGGTAGTACTTCCTTAGGCACTGTTTTGCGTTTTAAAATAATATACGGCGGCAACTTTGTTCTGTCTGCTAATACAGCCAGCATTACAGTAATGCACAGTTTTTCATTCCCGGAAGTTTTCATGATGACATTTTTTGCACCTTTTTTGTTGACTGTGTAATTGGATGGCATGTCGAAGAAAATGGGCGTCTCATCTGCATTACTCATTTGGCTCAGAAAGTAATTGCGACTTTTCTGCAACCGAATTACATGCCTCTGGAAAGTTATTAGTTTATCCATGAAGTCGGAAGGTAGACGTTGGCAATGTGAAGTTCTTCATCACAGGCTAAAACCATTACGACGCATCATACACACATACCATCCATTACTAGCCTTAAATTCTTGGTGTAGAATGTTTTGCGATAGTGCTAATTCTGGGCTTTCAATTTAATGATATCCTGCAACACCGGTTTACCGTCCATTCTTTGAATATGCACCAAGTTTGCAATTTCCTCTTCTAATGCATGAAATCAGCCTCGTTTTGGTCCACTAAATCATCTCCATGTTGAGTTAGCACCTTCAAGTTTCTCTTTTGCTTCGCACATATGCTTCAGTCACATTGTATTTCCTCTCTGCCGCACAATTATTTGTTTCTTCAGCATAGCGCACCACCATTAACTTAAAATTTCTGTCGTAACTACTTCTAATTCCTTTTGATACATTCCCTCTTACTGCAGTTCCTTTTTTCTCTACACGATCTGCCATTTGTTTGGGATATCTTATTTAAAAGTTATTAATAATAATTTGTCAGTATTTCACTTTATAACTCAGCGAAGTATGTACTACTCAAGTGCTCTTGTAAATTTTCTACAATCTGAAATTCACATCCACTTTACATCTGCTGTTGGCATACCAAATGCAAAGCATTATGTTTAAATTGTAGTAGATACATTTCAATTGTATCAGTCTTGTTTACATTGTATTACTAAACACCTTAATTGGTGCCTACATGACTTTGTGTTTCATATTACACATGGAACCGCCCAGCTGTAGTAATTTTTTTTCAACTTGTCACGCGATTACCTACCCAGCTCTAAACACTTCACTATCACCGAAGTGGAACTATTGGTCTGTGGGAGCAATTTTAAGAAATTTGACCTTAAATTTTTAAAGTATTGTAGTAATTAATTAAATACGATGTATTACTTGATGCAATAATAAATATTTTAATGGACATATACTTGACATCTGGTTGTTTCATGGTGCATTTAAATCCTCATACTCCATTCTAAGACGATACCTAATATTTTTAATGGCATTTTTGTGAAAAAACCTCGTCTTCCTTTCAGGTAAATACAGTATTTTTGATATTACCTTGTAAAAACATTGGCTGCAGCTTGTATTTGGATACTTTTCCCTAGTTTGTCTTAAAAAAATGCTGTAACTTATATGTAAAGATGGCTTGTATGAGAGCAAATGTGGTTTATTCCCAATAACATTTGTATTGGGAGAGTCAAAGAAAGTGATACATATGAAGTGCTTTCTGATTAATTACGGAATGAAAACATTCCCAGTGGTACACAGACTAAGAACAATACCTCTTCTTATGTGTTATTACTGTTTCATTGGAGTATCTTTAGTGAAAGGGATGACAATTTCACCTCACTTTATGATAAAAAAACAGCTTTGAACCACAATTTACACTTGAATATTAATTCCAAATTATGCTATTCTATTAATAGTGTATTCTTTGGCCCAAAACTGCTCTATTGGTTAACAAAAATAACAAACAATACTGATTTACTAATAATGGCAAGTAAACTAAATGTAATCCATTTTATCATATTTTTGTACAAATTGAGTTCAATTTTGTGATGATAAATTATATTATATTAATTAAATACAGTATAAACCTATTATCCAGATTCCAATTATCCGGAAATCCAGCTAACCAGCTATTTTCAAAACTAATGCATTTTTCCAAAATTTATTAGGAGAAAGAAATTTAAATTTGGCACCTCGCTAGTAATGTTTGTCTGTTTGTTTACTAGTGTTACCTATCTTCTTTCCTATTTTGCCCCATAAAATGTCTAAAAATCAGAAGCCCATATGCTTTAACAGAACCAAGGTTTTCCCTGTGCACTAGGGCCAATAATAGAGCATGGATTATGTCTCCAACATTTATCGAGTGGTCAAAAAAAAATTTATATTATATTGCTAAGTACCTGATTACCGTAAAATTTTTATTATTGTACATTACAGGTATAATTTATATGTCCTCGAAATAGAAAATATTACGAAAGGGAATGCTTTTTCTGGTAGTGGAACCAAAAGCAGTGCTTGTGAAATAAATGATAGGAGATTTATGATCGAGCAAAATTTGAATTTATTTCTTATTTACTACAATGAAGAAAAGTTAAAAAATATTTTATATTAATTTTATTAGATGAAGTTTGCACACCAGTATTATTAAATGTTTGACTAGGTGGAACAATTTTACTGATGCATGCGACGAACTGGAACATAGTTCCTGTGCATTCCAGCTCATTCCGAGCACTGTTTATGAATATATTCCAGATGACTGGAAGTTCCAGATAGGCTATCCCTATATCCCAAGCTTGCTGGATAAAAGGTTCTATACTGTATTAAATAAAATTATAAAATGTACTAACTTGCAACATGGCTTCTACAACAGTCACAGTTTTTCCTGTTCCTGGTGGTCCAAACAATAAATATGGTGCAGGCCGAGAATTTCCACTAAGAATGTTAATTACAGCTTCTTTTTGCCTCTCATTAGTTTCTATAAGGCGATTGACCCAACTATAATAAAGATGAAATTTTCAAATCATGCTACTTTTTCTTCAACATAATATATATTTCATGAATGACGGACAGTAAATATATTGGTTTCACAACATGTTAATGGGAAAATTTTCAAACAATCTAACATTTTGTACCATGTGCTACTGTCAGGATGGACATATCATTAGTAAACAATCAGTATATAATTATTAAATTTTTATGGTTGTATCAAGTTGAAATGCTAATACCTTCATAGTGATAATCAGAATCTATTACCTAACTTTGAAATTTTAAATACAGGCAACTCCTGAATATCCACAATAATGAAGGGGAGAAGTGGTGTGGAAAATTGAAAACTGCAGATAATGCAAAAATCATATATAGCTGGGACATAGACTTCTGTACTTATATCAGTGAGTCTGACCTTCTTGGAGCTTATAATACTTCTAATGAACAAACAAATGCTGCACTTAAAAAAGTGAACCATATGTATATAAAGTATCGTAGGGAGAGATATGCACAAATCATAAAAATTTGTTTTCAATAACGACTATCTTAAAGTTTACATATTACTAGCTGGAGTACCTGGTATTGCCTGGAACCATTTTAAGCCACCGCCAAGTGTATAAAATACTGGGAATATATTTCAATCATCGCTTAAGTTTTGTCTATCAGCATCGTTTCAGAAGCTTATGTAATGCAATTGAAGGTGTTGCAAAGAGCACTCAGACCCCTTCCTCAGGAGAACTTTTACAGTGGATGTTTTTCATTTTACAGGGCAGTGAAGCCTAATCATGTCGTTGCAAGAGTAGTCACTAGATGTTAATGCCATGAGGAATATTGCGCATCCACAAAAGCAGCAGGTAGCACCTCCTCCCCAACCAAATTATTTTATTGCCATATAGCCTTTGTTACTTGCAGGGTAAATTTATATATCTATGCAAAGTTTCATGATGACACCATCAAAAGTGTGGATTTATATAGTGGACAAACAAACAAACAGAATTTCAGATATATTTAGTAGATTTCAAGTTAATCTTAAATTGTCAACACCACATGTTTACGCTTCTCTTTCATTCTTGCAATTATGAGATGGTTAATTGCAAATGTCTTTAGCAAGGTAATCTTGAAGGAGGACAGCACAACCTGTCTCAAGTTCTGACTTTACACTCAAATGATTTCACAGAGAAATTTAAAATGAGTGACTTCCATGGCACAACACATGCAAACTTCAGGTTGCCAACCTGAGTGGTATACATCGGGAAAATTGAAGGTTGATTATCGCTGTTTCAACTATGACTGAGAGTGGTCAATCTGTGTACTATTTATTTGATGATAAAGTGACTCGCTTAATTTTGACTTTGAATAAGCTGTAGATATGTATTTTGCTGGTAAATTATATAAGAATGTAACATGCATACAATTTTCTCCCTTTTCAAGAAGCTCTGAGCTGCCAAATTTCTCATGATTTTGTTTTTAAGGATAAATGGATGATCGCTGCAGAAAAACCGGTAAGTGGATAATCGGGAATCACATGTACACCAATTCCTTTTGATAAATTATTTGAAGCTTAAAAGAGAAATTAAATATAAATACAAACCTAATTTTAAACGGCTTAGTTGCAAAAATGTCAAAGCGAGTTGGAAAGCAGATGTATGGAAGGAGACCTCTTTTAGTCATCATTTCAAGGGCGTGATGCTGTAAGTTGTGTGGGCGTCGAGAAAAATCAAAACGCACATCAACTTTCATGTTGGGAATGAAAATATCCATCAACCTGTAAAATACGAGATAAAAGTCAAGATTTACAGCTTGAATTCTTCAGCAAATTTAAATAGAGATTAACATATGAAACTATATACAGTTATGCCTTGTTTAGCACAATTTTGATATATTTCAATATAACTGGCATAAATTGACAAAATTTTTACATTTGAAAAAAAAAAAAAATTAAAAATAAATATTGTAGGGTACAGTAAAATTAAAATACTGTGCGCCATGTGAATTTTTTGCAGGTTTTGTTTTGTTTATTTTTGTGCTGCTCAATCATCATCCTAAGTCTTTGGTTTCAATATCATCAGTTCAATTGTCACGTTCCATATTATTTTGCATCATTTCTAGAGCAAAACATATATTAAATAGTAAATAGGAGAAAATAATTTAAATAAACCATGGGAGAAAAGAGAAATTTGAGTGAAGGCAATAGAAGTGCAGGTAATAATCCTAAATTAGGTAATTAAAGCATAAATCTAAAGAAAAAGGCTTAGAAGTGATACAATGTTTTGAAAAAGGTGAAAATTAGAGCTATATTGCACAATTTCTACATTTTTGTTAAATAAAGACAAAATAAAAAGTTCTATTAAATCAGCCACTGCAGTAACTGTGAGTAAACTCGCCTGATCATGTAGTTATTTGTTAGAAAAAATTGAGAAACTCCAAGTATTGTGGATTGATCCTGCATGTCCCTTAGTCAAGCATTTGCAATGAAGCCCTTGTTCAAATGGGGTTAAAACAACCCCTAAAATTTACAATTTTAAAATTTTAGATTTTTATAGTTGGTTATGAGAAAAGTTCTATAATCTTGCAAAATTTCAGCTTCCTAAACTTATTAGATTGGTCTACACACTGGATTGTGTTTTCCCATGCTAACTTATGGCAGATATTCCGGGGTCTCTGGAGTCGAACCCAAGACACTGTAAGCAAAAGTAACAATAATTCCTAATAGATATTGCGGCCATCTAGCAACACTGACAATTTCATCTTTCTAGCTTACCGGCAAGTGCCCATAATTAATTTACAAAAATGGCGCAATGATTTTCTTATGGAAAAAAACGCAACTTTCGGAATTTCTGAAGTCGAACTCATGTAACTTAGGTAAGAAATCTCATTTTATCTGAAGGTTTCTCCATATCTAAAAAACTGAAACTTTCAGCTCTCTAGCTCTTGTAGTTTGGGCTGGACATTAGTATCCTCCTATATGTTATATCCTCTGTAAGAGTCGTCGATGCATAATGATATATGCACACATGTGCACACACACACATTCTCACAGTTCACATTGAAGAGACTAAAATAATTTTCAAAATATGTCTCAAGAACTAACTCACTTTGGACTGAACTTCAGAAGCACCCTTGTATTTTCCATTTTTTGCACCATCCCTTCATATTCCATGTTACCTCTTTCTTTCACAGTGATCATTATTCTATCACCGCGTAAAACAGATGGACGTTTTTCAGCTAATCCTGGTACCTAAGAATTTAAGAAATATACCATTACCTTACATGGAAACAAAAAATCATACCTTGATTCAACACAAACTATCAAAACATTATAATATAGTTCTTGTAGGAAATTTAAGTTCAAGAACAGCTTATGGTCAAGAATTTTCAAGATCAAATTAAATGAATATGGAAATAAAATTAAGCTGACAAAATAGGTGCACAAGGTGTAACCCAAAATTTCTTCGACTGATGAAATATATGAAATGAAAAGAACTTAATCTCCTTCGAATCAGTCTGCTTGCTGAGATGTATACTTCTCCCAAAAGTTTTGCCACACCTGGAAACATTTTTAGAAGGTTTGTTTTGTAATGTTCCTCAGTGTTATCTGTATTTTAATTTATTCCACAGACTTTAAGTGTTGTTCTTTTAACCTTTATCTGCTGGACATAAATCCTGCAGGTAGGGGTCTGATGACTTATTTTTTGGGTATTTAAAGTTTTTTTTACTGTTTTCTGAAAAAATTGCATATCTCAAGGACTATTAGTGATTAGGCTCAAATAAAAAATATTTTATAGTAAAAAATATGAAGAATTACCTGCTTCTATTTCTTAGAAGAAACACGAAAGAACATTACAAATTTTTTTTTACAAAAACTTCACTTGTCTTAGCCACAGCCTGCTGTGAGGTCATACCTCGAGGATGGTATCTACCCAAGTTCGATACACCCTGTTAAATGGGACCTCTATAGACAGTCTCGGAACAAAGGCACCACAAGCAGGATGTTTCAACAGATAAAGGTTAAAGAATTCCTGAGTGTGCAGAATAGGAAGAAGCCATATTTTGAAGTTAGTCGAATACAGCGGATGCTCGAGCTGAGTGATTTTAATTTTTACCCACAATTCCCTTATTCAGAAAGCACTGTCTGATGGTGCACTGTCATGATTAGGAATCCAGTGACCTGGCCAAATATTTGGCCTCTTCTTACAAACTGTCCTTCTGACAGGACCAACCTGTATAATGCCTGCTGTTTGATCCTCATTGGCATATTCTGAGTGAACAACTCCTTCAACATCAAAACACAGATCAACAATGCAATTTTTGTTCATTGGGTCACACTTCTGAAATAACTTATACTATGACTACAAAAATCTAAGAAAAACTATATAACAAATTAGATTTAGCACATATGAGCTAATACAATGTCAACAACAAGGAGTTGGAGACATTTTCCAGAGCTGCCAACTGTCCATTGTTGCCACAGGTTCCACAAAAAATCAGTATGGGAACTTTTGGGTTACACATCATATTGCATAAACTGATATTTAACAGAAAAAGCCCATGCCATTGTGCTTTATAAAAAGAAACTTCTTTCTATCAATATCTCATATCATTTCTCTGATTGTACTGTTTTTAATTAAATGTTCATCCAAAACTTAAAGCAAGCAAGTATTTGTTCTTAAGAAAATATGCTGAAAAATCTTCAATGGTGTTTTCTTACAAAATTTTTCATGCTACTTGATGTGTGATGCCTTTCTCCATTGTTGCAAGATGCCATATACTGCACATCCTTCTTCAAAGGTCTAAAATTTTTAGCCTACTTGGTGGAAATCTCTTGCTATATGGGCTGAGGTCCCGGTGATAGTTTTTGTTGCAAAGATTTAAGTCCCAGGTTAGATTCCAGGAACTATCCTTCCCATTTGATTTACATGGGAAATCTGAAATCCATCGTGCAGGGTAAATTTCTCTTGCACATTTAGAATTGTAATATCAGAGTGAGTTTTGTACTACTCTCTTAGGAAATGAAGATTCTAATTTTTTTTGTAGAATTTTGCTTATCGATTGTATTTCATAGATTTTCGCATAAATACTAGCATCTTTGCAGTTTTTATCACTCATTACGAGAGTGTTACCAAAGCAACAACTATTGTTGGACACAGATTTGGTATATTCTAATATGTACACGCATTATTTTTGCTGCACAAATATGCATGATCAATTTAATATTCTGTTCGATGTATTTGTAGTATTTTATAATGCTAAATTATGAAATTTGGGAACACAAAGAGCTACATATCTGTGATTACTTTAAAGCAATTAAAGCCAATACAAGTATTAAATAAATGATTAAATGGAAAATAGTCATAAGTTCTGTTTTGATCATTTTGTTTGTATCTGAAATATAGAATGCACTTTTTTGAAAAATTTTGTGCTCAAAATTGGGGTGTGTCCTGTACTTTACATTTTTCCTCAGCTATTTTTTCATTGAGAAATGAAAATCAAACATCACTGAACTACGATTTGTTGATTATTTAGATGTATACATTAGAAGATATTTATTAATATCATGAAAACAAATTAAATAAAAAAATCACAAATGAAAAAGCAAGAACTTTCTGGTCAATGGCCAATTCATCCTTGATTTTGCTGTTGAAATAATTGATATTGTCATTTGTTTTGGAAGTATTAGATTCTGTCATCGTCGTCACAGCATTTTCCCAACATCCTGCCATAATATTTCATCATCACTGCCAGTGTTTCTCAACCTTTCTAGAGCTGCAGACTCCCTACAAACTAGCACAATTGAAAAGTTCATACATTTGTCATACAGTCTCATTTTTTTCACTTTGAAAGATTAATCAGAGCTTTGCTTGGGATATAAGTTTACAGATAAAAATAATCATTTCACACTGAACTTGGGGATCTTCAAGTCATAACACGCAGACCCTCAGTTGAGAAACACTGCATTATGAGACAAAGAGCATAAATTTAAATTCATTTCTTTCTCTTATTACAAACATTCACTAATTCACTCATCACTTTCACAGTATTTGTATTTGTGACAAAAATCATTTGCTAGAATACACGTAAAATATTCCTTGAAGTAAATATTGACAACGATCCCAGAGCTAACAACATGTAATTTGCCATATAAATATGGAGAAAGTCATGTGTTGCCCACATCAGTTTATTTCCTGTGTGTCTCTAATTTTTGAACTTTACAGTTAAGGAGTCAGATTTCTCATTTAACATCAATTTTGCCAGTCTCTACCTTTACCTATCTAGAAAACTCTATATTTAAGATTTTTATTGCAAAACAAGATCTGAATAGATTTTGGCTAAAATTGGTCAACTGGAAGTAGAAATTTACTCTTGTCATTCTTCCATTTTTGCCAAGTATCTCCTAGAGCAGTGTTTCTCAAATGGTGGGTCATAACCCTCTAAGGCAGTGGTTCACAACCATTTTGTAGGTGCAGCACCCTTTCCAAGATAAACAGAATTTTGCAGCATCCCAGCCTTCAAGCAAGGTTTTTATATTTTCACAAATGAGAACTACTGTTCTAAGTGATCATCAGAGGATTTTAGAAGGGTCGCAAGCACCCTTCGCTAAGGCAAACGATTTTATTCTGGTTTTTAGAGTCTTGCAGGCTTTGTTTGTTCAAAAAATGAAGAAATTCTGTAGCTTATCAATGCACAAAAATGTTTTTAACAAATGAGTTATTTTTATGTAATAAAAACAAATGAGATTATATCTCAGTAGTGATTAGTACTTGGAAATTAAACTATACACCACATATTGTCTGAATGCTTTTCATACACACAAGTAGTTGTAAATAAAATAATTTATAGTGCCAACCTTGTATTTATAAAGAGCATAAAATAAAAACTCTTATTATTAATTTCCTTATCATTTTCATTCCCCTCCTTGTATAAAGAAAACTGAAGTTTTTTTGCTTTTGAATATTCTCGGAGGGTCACGGTGACCAAACATCCGTACAGAGGGGGTCCCCTCACGAATCAGCCAGCCTGTGAACCACTGTACTAGAGGGCTTCATTAACATAAGCATTAATCATTATCAAAATTGTAGATAATTTCCTATAATGTTTTTAAAGCACTTTTTTATAGAACACACTGTATCAGAGATATTTCGATTACCCAGCTGAATTTATGTTGAGCACACTCTTACTAGGTGACAGCTTTTATTTCTGTTGCTATGAAAACATTTTAAAATTGTTGATAGTGATGCCAGTGCTGCCAACAGTAATTTTAATCATGATCAAAAATATCCTAATGCCACTTAGTTCATTAACAATTTTTTGTAAATTTTGATGGCAATGCCAGTGCCACCAACGATAATTATAATATAGAATATTTTGCATAGTAGTTTTGCCTTAGTAGAAACATGCGAATCAATATTTTGTTCACTTGTGATTTCTTCAATGCGATTCAAATCAAATTTTGACTTTATGAAGGAGAAACATTCCGTACTTGACCAGGAATTGAACCCGGGTCTCCCCACTTGCCAGATAGGTGCTTTAACCAACTAAGCTATCAAGCCAGCCTGATTCTCCTTTTTCCAATTGGGGTAAAGCACCTATTCGGCAAATGGGGAGACCCGGGTTCGATTCCCGGTCAAGTGCAGAATTTTTCTCCTTCAAAAATGTCAAAATTTAGTTTCAGCTTTATGCGAACATGCATAATATGTAATTTCAACACCTTTGCAACTTGTGATTCAAATCATTTTTCATTGTGAAAATTATTTATGAGTAAAATTGCTGCTAGTTATTATTAGGAAGCTGTTGTTGAGAGAAACTTACAAGTACTATTGCAATCATACTCATTACTCAGTATGGAGAAAGTTATGTGCTGGCCACGCCAGGCCTTTAGTTCTTCCACTATCTCGAGTAAGGCTACCATCTACAGATGTACAATGTCACAAGTTACAGCCTTTCAATATCCGCTGCAACATTGACCTGTAATTTTTCACTCTTAGAAAATGTAATGACGTATTGACTTTCTTACCAAATACCCTTGTCTCTTCAGTGAAGGAATTTTAACGAGCATTCATTATTTTTTATGCACTCTCTATGCATTCTATTACCACCTAGCCAACTAGACACATTAGTATAAAACTAAGTAAGAGAGTTGACACTAACCAACATCATGCTCCTATCTTTTAATAAATGAAATACATGCAGACCTGGACAAAATATTGACAACTGATGTTTGTCTCAGTGCATGATGACAAAATTTCAACTCTAGTTTGCTGCCCAACGTTAGTATTTTGTGAAATGTATGCACAACCATGGAAACAATTCTACTAGGTGTGCTTTGATAGATGACAACTTTCTCCTACTTCCTTCAATACAAGCATTAATGTAGTTATGATTGGTGCAGGATATGACAAAAACTAACCTTAATCAGGCCAAAAAAGTTACAATTACATAATGTAAATTCAACAGGAGTACAAGTTATATTGAAGAATAAATATATCACAGGTTTATAAATGATCATTTCACCAAGTTCAATTTACTTACATCCAAAGCAAGAAGAGATGGAGTCGACGTTGCAAGAAGTGGAGCATCAGTGAGTCTGTATTTTAAGATATCAACAGACATTTGATGATGTTCAATGAAAAGAAGAAGAGAGAAATATTCCCCATAATTCTCTATGCGAAGTCCAATTTCTAGCATATTCCTGAAATGGAAAAGAAAAGGACATAAAAGTATATGAAAAAGCTGTGAAGACAACTCTAAACCTAAATATCTATGTACAAAAATCTGGGCCAATATATGAGATCAACAGTCATTGCACTGTACACAAAATTCATTCACGTCTCAATTCCTATCACAATTTTTAAACCAATTCCATGAATATATAATTTCAAATAGTACATACAGCCGCTAAAAATTTAAATCATAAATAATATAAATATTTTGCCTTTACAAAATGTTTGCACATACCACTCAATACATTAAAAACAATAGAACTTGTTAAAAAGTTTGTGCAAGAAGTTTTCCCGAACAGGGTAATGTAACAGTGAACATTTTCCCTAAAGGCAAAATCAAAACTTCCATAGCCTTGATCGAATTACCATGGTAACTGATAGTTAAAATGCAATAACATGTCACTAAATACGAATATAAAGATTAATTATAATGTTTAAAAATTCATAACCTTCCCTTGTCAGTTAAAACCAGTCATTTATTACAATTTCAGTGCAAGTTTTTCCATCAAGTTCTTACCATATTTTTTTTCTTAGGTCCATTTCATCGTGTGTCATGCCAGGATATGGCCTTAGCCCATTGTTCAATAAATTAACAAGACCATATGGCACCTTGTAATCCTTCACTTTAAGCCCCTTTGATGAAGAGCCATCGGATCTTTAAAATGATTAAGGACAGGTTAGCAAATAAGAAGAATAAGTATCACAAAATTAAAATACACCAATCCCTTCATCTGCATTAAAGGTAAGTTCCAGAGATATCCTCAAGTCTCTACTAACATAATACTTCATTTCTTCTAATTTAGCTTAAGACAAAGTTTTTCCATTATACCGTTGGATTACAGTGTCTTCCCTTCACATATTAGGAAGGAGAGAGTCCAAGCAGAGATCTTAATTTCACTTGTAAAAACCATGCAAATATGGTTTTAAGATAAAAAATATCTTTCCTCCAGCTTTAAGTTGAAGGATGATAGCAAAAAGACTTTATCAAGAGAGAGAGAGAACTAATATAGACATTGATATAAAAGCTATAATAAAAAATTAAATAAATTAAAACAATTAGATCAATGAATGATGCACATTATTTGCAGCTGCCCCACATCCAGTGTGCTGCAACAAATTTATTTTTACGTAGCTCGTAGCACTTAACAGCCTTTCACAATGCGAGTAACAACAAATATGATCATGCCCTTGATAGGATTCAAATCTAGGGTTCAGTTCAGTTTGGCTCAGATGGCCTTCAAGCTAGGTGTAGTATTGGTATGAGCAATGATCGAATTATTGGTATTATGTATTAGTAACATAATGAAAGTGTGAAATGAAATTTTCGAATAACGTTCCAGAAGAACATCAGCTAACTCAATCATTACATACTCTGTTTACTTACAAGGTGATATTAGGATATACACAATAAATCCAATTATATTAATTTCATAGTATGGCATATGACATTGCTTGAGCTAATAAAATGAAGGAATGACGATAATCCTATGTTGAAGTTTTTTTCATATGTTTTAGTCACACCTGAGGTGGACGGGTTTGCCCAACCTTCAGTTTTACCCTTATTAGAACACTCTGGAGCACGTAAAAATGATAGAAAATAACCATAATTAACTACAGACTAAGAATTAAGAATAAAACACATGAATGCTGAGAGAAAAGTAGGGAACGATAACTTGATGGTAGTTCTACAAGAAGCATCAACTCCCAACGTACTCAAAGGTGTCAGCTGCCATTGTTTCTAATTGTAAGTAGTACCAGAACCTCACCACCAGGCTGGGCACCAGTGTAGGGTGACGTCATACGTAAGATGCCGATTCCGATAACAACATTGAAGAAGAATAGTCCAGTGACGAAGTATTTCTTGGCTTTTCAAATGAATAAATACTGAATTCATTCTTTTCATATCTAATTAATGTATGATTGTAGAATTAGTTAATAAATTTTAACTATTATTTATCTTACTTTATAAAATAAAATTATGAGGATACCTGGGCAGTAATTAATGTGCCGAAATTGTCGAAATATGGGGTCAAATGAAAATAGGAAGATTATGTACCCTCGTATAACACGCATCCTAATTTTTAACTCAAATATTTCTAAAAAAGTGCGCATTATACGCGGGTATTAATGGTAATTTTGACAATAGGAATAGGAATAGGAAGATTATGTACCCTCGTATAACACGCATCCTAATTTTTAACTCAAATATTTCTAAAAAAGTGCGCATTATACGCGGGTATTAATGGTAATTTTGACAATTTAAAAAAATAAAATTTTTAAAGCTGATTATTTTTTATATGAATAAATTATTGCAAGGAGTGAATTTACTGGGAGTGAAAGTACTGGAGTAAAAATACTGGGAGCGAATTTATTTAAGTCTCTAACAAAAAAGCATTAAAGGACAACAATGAAAATATTCCAACAGGAATTCAAGAATATCTTCAGAGGTACAGGTTCTTTGATAAATTCATCAAAAGCACATTTATAAGTAAAGAGTCAAAATGGAGATGGCTATTTCCCATAGAAACCAATGTTTTCAATTAGATAAGACCCTGCTACTGCCTTGCATTGATGGGTTTAGCAATTTGTTCCTACAGAGTATTAACGAGGGTTGTGTTTCAAACCAGCATTGTTGAAAAGGTAAAAGACCTCGTTACACAAACTCACATGCAGTAGTTTAAGCTGCATTATTTTTTAAATTTATTGATCCTTCTATCTGCATTTATCTTAACTTTGACTGAATGATTTAAAGATTAATCAGAAGCAGAGATTCTGATGCTGATTAGGAGTACCAAGACATGGAATTTTACATTGAAGACTGAATTTGAAGAGTAGTATAAAAACGATGATCAAGTGAAATATCGAATGACAGACCATCAAAATACTAACGATACCTATTACGTAACAGCAACAGATGCCAAAAAAATTATTTAAAAACTAAAAATTTTATATTCTACTTAAGATCTTACTACATTGAATGAGGACTATAAATACTGCAGATTAGTGTAAGGCTGCTTATAACATAAAACATAGGCAATGCTTAAATTAGAACCAATTATTTACTTTTTCTTCTTTGGCCCACGGACACGCACTACCCCTTCTGATGCTATTTGAAAAATATTTTCTACTGGTTTTTTCCACTCTGTCTTCTCCTGCACTTTTAGGGTTGGTTCAACCATCGTGAACTCGCTCTCCACTGAAATACTCTGTAACAATAACATACAAGTGTTAATGATAGATTCTTAGTATATGGCTATAATTCAGAAAAGCTATTGTTAAAAGACAAGTGAAATTGATGATACATTTAAGAGAATAAGCAACTGAGAAAAACCAACTAAGTTTACTTAATTTTATAGCATAAAAGGTTATTTGAGATATTACCGTATTTACCCTTTTAGCAAACTATCAAAACAAAAGTTTTTGACCTAATTTCTCACTGAACATATTTGGTGTATATTTTGAACACACATATTCAGTATAGGTGTTCTAGTCAGTTAATTGAAATGCTTTGCTAAAAATTTGTTTGAGAAAATAAAAGAATTTAAAAAATGTATTTTTAAAAATTAATACTACATTAACTGAAATCCGGATCCTAAGTTTGCAATGAACAAATTTCTGCAGATACAATTATTTTATCTTACGTTTCATTTGCTTAAAAAACATTGATTAAACACGTAACATTTGCACAGTTCTACAACTCGTTGTGGTCAGTTCATGGCATGTCAATACATCACATGAAAAACTCATCGTGTGTCACTTCATCATTTGACAAATTCATCGCAAGACAAATTGGAAGGAGAGACATCATGACCGGTGTACGGCAGGGAGAGGCACTTTTCCACATCAAAAGGTTTCTTTTTCAATAATACCAGGATAATTAGCAATTCTCTTTGTGAATTACATAAGGCGTCTTGGATGGTGTATGGGAGGGGGTGACTCCCAACCCGGAAAGTGTATCCTCCTGCTGTATACAAGTCTCGCGACAAATTTGTCGAGCAATGAATTGATGCGGGAAGAGTTCGTCGTGTGACAAATTGACATGTGATGAATTGACCGTGATGTATTGATGGTATACCACTTTGTACTCGAACTTAAGGCGACCCCTGATCTTTGCAAGCTGAAATTTCGAAAAAGACATCTTGGATTCGGATAAATATGGTACATCAAAAATATATAGCTCAAGGCTTTGGAAAATTAACATAATGGCCAGGATTGAGACAAAACACTTACTAATTTCTGCATGATGTACACATAGTGGCTTTCCTTGGCAACTTTAAAAAAGATGAATAAATCATTTCTACCAACCGATTTGATTGTTAATTTGACATTCATCCTCATAGATGCTCCTGAAAAAAAATCTCAATGTATTTCATTTAAATATACAACTTTTAACAAAATAAATATTGAATACTCACCTCTAAGAAGTTTCTTAGGCAGAGCAATGGGTAGTATATATAAATTATCATTTTCATCCTGTTTTTCAAAGCTATCAATGTCAAAGCCTTTCTTAATCTTCAGAAGATTAGCAAGTGTAATTGGGTTTGTAGAAACATTAAGTAAGGTTAGGCATAAATATCCATCCACAGCATCCTTTTCAGTCACTTGTATCACCATATGCTTCTGGGTCATGTCTTTTCCATCAGGAAACAAAGGCTCTTCTTTCATTACAGCATTCTTAATCCCAACAGAGTTGGTTAGGGTGATTTGTAACATGTGATTGGCAGCAACCAATTCCTTCCTGTAAATAATTGAATTTTTTAACTGTATCTTCTGGTGTACAAGACACTTCGTTGCTGCAAAACAAGTCCTAAAATCATGCTGCATCTTATATAATGAAGGTTTAAATGCGAATAAAACATTTCTCTTAAAATTTAGATATACACGCTTCAAATTCTTGTGAGTTTTCAAAATTAGAGATTCTATATGCAATATATACAACTTCAAACACCTGCATTCATTCTGTAAATGTTTATTGGTACTGTTTATAACAGTGTGTCCAAACCCATCGCCAATTGTGGCAAATTGTGGCAATTGATACGTGGCGAATTGATGCTCACAGTCTGCTACCTACTATTTTTTATTAGTTTATTAAATCACACAATACTATCTGGTTATGTACATTTTTGCAACATAATACAAAATATTATTTTTTATAAATAGAACTTTACACAAAAACAAGGCTACAGTGATGCACAATAATGATTTGTGCCTTCTTACCCCTGGCTGCCGCTGCTACTTAGTGTGGATTCTATGCCAAATTTCAGTGCATTACTTGGGCAAATAAACTGTCAAGTACCATATTAAAATTTTAGTACTTGAATTTAATGATTAATTTGACTTATAAGTAATTTAAATCATTATTGTGTACCACAGTAATCTTTTAACTAAATTAAGTCCTACTTGTAATATTCATTTATTGTGCTATGTGGCGAAAAGGCTGATCCATTCGCCACACCTGTGACGAACCTGACAATTCGGTTGGACACCATTGGTTTATAATAATAAAGTGTTTCAGTGAATTATTTGTAGCTGATCAACAATATATTGGGATACAAAGGACAATATTACTGAAAATCTCGGAATGCGCATCTTTTTACTCAAACATACTGCATGTGGAAAGTGACAAAAGATAGCAATACTTTTAAACTGAAAGAAACACTACCAAAATTTTTCAAAAGACAGAGTATTGGACTATAAAACTAAACTGTGATGATACCTAGGTATCCACCAGACTATGAAATTTTTCTCGCTAGGCCCTGGCATTACTGTAGCGATCGCCTTGCGTTTGCATCAATAATAATATTTCTTTCCCTTTTTTATTTTTTGCAATGATTATGTAATGTTTTTATATATCACATCCTGTGGGCTGAATCACCCAGTCATTTAGCAAATCTCTAATTTTAACGAATATCTCACATTTTTTTCTTTGCATATAAACTGAATCCTTATTCTGGAGACAAGAAATTTGAATAGAAGGAGTAGATTATATGCAAGTAAATATGGTGTATTTTCAAAATGATTAAACTAATAGATGCTTTTAACTAATACTTAAATTACTTTTTTTAAAACTACTGATGAATATTTTCCTGATCCAAACAAATCTGTTATTAAGAGTAAAATATTTGTAAAACTGGAAAATGGTGTTATTTTTAGGGGTGTCATATACATTGGAAATTACGGTAAATCTATTATATATTTTGAAGAGCTTGGATGCTTGTTTGTTCATAGAACTCCTACTAAATGATAAAAGCTAGAACAACCATATTTGGTAGGATTCATCCTTACATCCTAACTTAGTGATTGATCAAGGTTTGGTCAACCACATTTTTCTTTTGGGGTTATTTTTGACCCCATTGTCCAATTTCAATACCTCATAAGAATAGCACAGGATTCAGTGCAAGGCACTCTAAAAATGCTTTTTTAAATTACTTATAATAAAGCTATGAACTCGGGACGAAATCATTTCTAAGGTTAAAAGAATGAAGTATATAATTTTTGAAAACAGAATTCAAATTCATGCTGAATAATAATAATAATCAGTTTTTAATCACAGAAAAAGGGTATTTTTTCCGGTTTCCAAAAATGTAAAATGCTAATTTTCATGGTGACGAACTCAATGCTTTTAAATGGGAACTGGTATCATATATGCTACAATAGCATTGATTTAATGCTTTTAATTTGAATTAATGACATTATATTTGAATCATTACTTTCATATTGTATTTTTAAGTAGTTTACACTTGAATAATTAACTAGGAACAAAAGCATCAATTAGTGTTACCAATATAGCGCATTTATAACATATTAATTAAATACCATCTCGGCTAATATGGATTCCCATGAAATCGGCAATTTCCATTGCCTGCAATATTTTTATTTGATAGGAATATATGTATTCATTCCCTATAAATGACAGCAAAATTTGTTTTTTCATCAACATTGGAAATTAATAAATTAAAAGATATCACAGAAGATAGAATAAGAAAACTACTATAACAATTCTTTAATTTCGACCAATATATAATCGTTAACTTCTTCCTACTTTAAATACCTATACGCACATTTTGCTCTCTCTCCAACTGAACATTTTTATGCATCAATTAAGCCAATTATACTTATTATATTATATCAACACTTTCCATGTCATACTAACACACATTTTATCGCCAAAATCAATTTTGAAGTCGGGGAACTAATTCATGTGATAATGTATGGTTAAGCTAAATGTGACTATATCTTCGAACGTGTTTCCATCGGTTGCATCCCTCGAGCTAGCAATGTCTGTCCAAGGTTTTAATGTTTTTGAGATTCATGACCACATAATATGATGCAGTTTCTTCTACTGGAAATAAATTTGAGTGAAATAACTATATTTTAAATTGATTCCATCGATTGTTTATTATGATTATTTGATGAAAAATAGTCGCCAAATATGTCAATAAAGGATGCGGGAAAAATTTATTTATTTGGGGAAAAGATGGGAAGACAAGAAATATTGCATACCATCAAGCATTATAATAAAAATTAACTTGGTTTTATTTTCAAATCTTCCTAAATACTTTTTGTCTTGACTTAAAAACCTGAGCAACGCTGGGTACTTTCAGCTAGTCTATTATACTGTATCTGCCTGAATAGAAGCTGACCCCAGATTTAAGTCAACCCCCAAAAATTTCCACCGTTTTTTGACAAAGTAAATTTTGTGTGAAGTGTGCCAGACATGCATGCATGGCCTAGAATACATTATTTGAAAATGAAAAAAAGAGTGGTAAATGGTTTAGTCGACATTTTGAAATGTTACTTCAATTATTAATTTAGTGTTGTTGAATAATGTTCCACATTCAGTGACGATAATTTCATACATCTTCATTTTCACAAAAGGTCAAATAAAGCAATGTTGGCCTTGCCAAGATAATTTAAATTCAAGTCTATTTCCAATAAAATTAACATTTTCATTGCCTTAAGAAATTGCATTTTTATAATTATACATTTTATATGTAAAGTTTTACCGAAATTCAAACAGTTGAGCATGAAAAGCTGTCATCGCATTTTGCATAATTGTCTGCATAATCAATGTATGCAATTTTAATAGAATCCATGAATGAGGTTTTTACATGCATACAAACATTTCAGTGGCTATAGCAATAACTACAATAGCCAAGTAAAACTAATAGGAACTTCTTTTAATAGATAATGAAAAATAATAAAAATTGCTAACTATTCTTAATGGTACATGTGCGTAGCCCTGAGAAATGAAAGAAAATATCCAAAAGCATTTAGAAATGAAAGAACATGTAACAACGGCAACAAAACACAGGTACTGCTAAATTCAATATTCTAGCTTTATCATTTATTCATTAATATTTATTGTAGGTCAAATATTTATTTTATGAAAAATTAAGTACTATCATTGAACGTGGCGGCAATGAGAGGCATGCTGCCATCTACGAGTGACTATGAGACTTAACCCTAACCCCAAATCTTTTCTCTGACTCGCATTTAAGCCTAGGAGTGATTTTTTCATGATAGAGTTTGACAAAAAACATCGGCTCGTACTCGAGCAGATAAGGCAACATAAAAAAACAAGAGATGAAAGATGCACACATCATGCATGGATACATGTGAGGCAGAGGTGTTCTTTACATTTTATGCAATCATGTCAAAAAAGATAAATATTAATGGCTTAGCATAATATCTAAAAACTGAAAAATGAAATGCTAGTAGCGATGCCAAGGATATATTGAATTATTGATTCACCGATTATTTCCTAATTGGTTGTAATTAATAAAACAATCGACAATTTAAAACATACATCACTCAAATAGTGGTAATATAATCTTTATGTTCACATTCACTCCTTCATCCCAAATTACTCATTCCTTTTCACTCACAAACACTGTGTATACGTAAAGAAAATAGACATTTATGTTCATTTCTTCGTTGTAGATTATCCATTTCCCTTCATTTTCCAAATGTTGCTTGCACACAAAATAAAATAAATTAGTTATTTACACCAGATATTGTTTACATCAGTTGTCATGAAGATTGTTTATGTTGACAACAATTATAAAACAGGAAAATTTACTGAACAAAACATATGCTATTTGACTAGTTCTACAAGTTTTGTTTGAAAACTTTTTAATTAATATTTTATGAGATATAAAGAAGTTCAATTTTTTTCACCAGTGCAGTGGAACTTCTGATTAGGCCACGTAAACTATTTATATCATTTTCTTAGCCCTTATGTCCTAAATACCAAATTTGATGAACACTCGCCCAGTAGTTTCACAGATGAAACATGCAGATGGATGGACAAATGGACATGACCTGGCCATAAGGCTTTTTTTAAATTTTTGTTAAGAATGCCTAACATGCGAAAAAATAAATATGACTTTTTATAACCAACTTTTATATAATTAATATCTTAATATGAATAAATAACCTTTCTACTTGCATGGGTGTAAAAAGTTGCATAGCATCTACCAGACATTGAATGGTGTGCGACTCTTTCTATTCTAAGCTTTAACCTTTTTACGGTTGAGAGAATGGCATATAAAAGTAGACAACTCAGTGGTAAATGTAGGAATGTTTGGTATATAAGTAGTAAGAAGTTGGATTATATACTTTGAATATCTTTTGTTTCATTAATGAAAATACTGATTTATCCATTCATATCGCATAAAGGAGTAAAGATATCAAGATTTTAAGAGAAATAACAACATTCTATTATTAATAATTATAACACCTTAATATTATTAATAATAATATCTCAAGAAATATAGGAAAGGTCGCATTAATGCAAATTCACATTGAAGTAAACATGCTTTGTTTACACTCAATGCTACGAACAATGATAATAGTTTGTTTCTACTCATTACTATGAAGGATGATTATAATTTGTTTACATTCGCTTCTACAGTATAAATTGTGAAAAGGATGGCTACAGTTATATAATATAGATAATGTGTTAAGTATTGTAAAAATAATGAAACTATAAAAATAACAAACTAAAACAAAAATCATAATTTAAATAAAGATGAAGAATGCCATTACCATATACCTCGATCTTCCCACGTGTACTTTAAATTGATAATAATCACAGCGCCAGAGAACAGCTCAGGTGGCCAAGGTGACTAATTCCCTACAGCTCTAATTTGTCTCTCTGCCATTAACTAGCCATCAAATGCTACAAGGGTAAAATTCTGCAACAGCAGAGAATACGTAGGAGAAAGAAAGTATGTGGGTGAGGATTTTTTTTTCTTTACTTGGAATGGATGCAGTGTTCCAGTGGGCAATGCAGTCTGCAAGAAGAAACAAAATTGCTAGAATCCAGAACCCTGCAGGTTCTCTCCCATGTGCCTAGAATAAAATTCCCAACGGCATACAGTTTCAAAGCAGGACAAGAAATCACCCAAGTGCACATTTAGTATGCTTTAATTAATGATCCTTTCTTCCAGATTGGTGTCACACTTGGGTTGTCTTTGGCAGCTTGTTAAAATGGCCGCCATTTCTTGGCCCACAGTGAGACGAGGGAAGGTAAACCGTTATATGTTTACACATTGGAGATCTCACATCCTTCTGTCACCAACCACTTCTCCTAGCAGTTTCTCATTTACGAAATAGGATAGCACTTTCTGCTCATCAGTTCTTCCTTGCTTATTTTTGAAGAATCATCTCTCTCGTGAGTTGTCTTTTTACCAACTCTTATATTAACTTTGCTTTTTCTAATCTGAACGAAATCCAAAGCTGCTTGCGGGTTTCGAACCACCTCACCTCACCATCGCATAAAAAGAGTGATTTAGTCACCTTGGCCACCAGATGCCTGCATTGGCGCTGCGATAAATGTGTATGAATTCGCGTGGGAAGCTAGACAAGCATTCATCATAACAAACTATTGTCATTGTTCTGGTGTAATAGAAGTCTATTTTAATGTGGATTTGTATTGATATGAGCAGTCCTACATATTTTTAAGGATATTTCTGCTAATAATTATAAGTTTTTATTTATCATACTTATTATTGATAGTGTTTTTATTTATCTTAAAAACTTTATTCATTTAAGATTTTTCTGCAAACTGTTTTCTCATATGAAAAGGCCATTTAAAACATCGTTGGTGAATTGTGATTGTTGCGATTACTGAGAATTTCATTAAGAATTACATCTGGAAAATCAAGATACATGTAAGCTTTTGATGAATTTTATTATTATTATTATTAATAAATTCTTACTGCTCCTCTTATAATATTGCCTTATACATGCATTTTATTATTATTATATTAATCACATTCGTATTGCTCTACTATTAATAATCATTAATGGGATCTTCTCGGAATAGTTCACATTGAAAATTCATTTGAACACTACTTTAGATGACTATGTACTTTGTGCCATGAACCTAATGTTATTCTTTGGAACTGTTCACTTGGCTTATTTTTACTTTGGATGAAATTTTTTCTAATTATAGGCCTTCAAGACCAGTTGTTCTTGCATTTTTCTAAAAGCCCTCACATTTAAGTATCATACTCCTATTTTTCAGTATTTAACATAGGTAATACTGTTGTAAAGGATGTTAATTTGAACAATTTTAAATAAAACATTTGTTGTGTTGTGTTGCAGCTTAGCAATTCTTCAGTGCAAATATCAATTTATACCTTGGCCATCTGAGCCATATAACACATGAAAACTAAATTGAAGCATTTTGGAATTTTTCGTATTTTTATTGAAGGATTGCAGACTTTATTATAAAGAGCTTCATTAAGCAAGCTACTACTGTATAAGCTATTGCCTTAATGATTCTCATTGCTAATGCAGGCTGATGTGAGTCACGAAACTTGAAATTCGAAAACTTGGACACAAGTCGATTGCCAGAGAATTTGGAAATTACCAATAGTTGCCTTAATTTTGCGGAAAATTAAAAATATTCTTCAAGAACTCATGAAATTTATTATGTAATACATATGGGCTCCATCTGGGTTAATTGCTGTTGCCTTTGTGATCACACTGGTTTATTTAAGAGTTTAGATCTCAGGGTATGGTACTTTGGCGTATGGTGATTTTTTTAAGTTCTTGCACTGACAATTCATGGAGAAAATAAACACTCCTGTAATTAAACTCATGACTTCAATATGGATGGTTTTCACTTAGTAAATGATTAGTGTACTGATGAAATAGAAACATTGCATTTAAAAATGGATGTGGCTAGCAAGGGGGCTGGTTAAGTAAGGTTTTCCTGGGCCGGAAAAATTGCGTCTGCACCTGTCATGATCACAACATTGCTGTTGCCTAGGGCCACATGGCTACCATGTTACAGCAATGTATGAAGCAAACATACTACTTGAGTAGGTCACATGGATAAAATATTTCGATTTGGGCAGGATACAGTTAGGTATATGTATAACCATATTAAGTGATGGCATTCTGATCATTTTTCTCAATTTAGCTTTTTCTATTATTTCACATTTAAGCAAACATAACCAACAAAAAGTCTGAATATGTATTAAGTCAAGTCCCGATACTCGGAATTGAATGCAAATATCTTTGTCGAACAGATAAAAAGAAAATAAAGAGAAAATACCTCTTATTTTCTTTTAGCAACTGTGGCAATTATTTTAATATTTAAATACCTTACCTGTTTCTTTGATAGTTGTATCTTATTAGATGCTGGTCTTCTTTATAATGTGAATGCAATCCATCTTGAGATGAGAAATTTTTATTGCAAGTTGTACAGCGATTCTTTTCCACAGGTTTCAAATTTACAACTTGGTCCCCAAATTTTTCAATTAACTTAAAAGCAAATCTTTGGTCAATAAACAACTGTGATTTTTTCTTTCTAGATGCCCCCTTTTGAAAGTTTTCTAAAAAAAAATTGTTATCATTAGAGTAAGTTTATAAAAACATTTAATTTCAATATTTGAAGTGCTTACCATTATTTTGCAGTTCAGTTTTCAAACTGTTGTTTTCCTCAATATTTTTGCTTAGTACACTCTTTCGAAAAATATGCAGAAATTTTTTAACATTTTGAGGGTGAAAGTGCAATACATCTGACTCAATTCCAATCATTCTTAGGAGCAACCTCTTTTCCAAGTACATAATAATAATAAGAAAGAAGGATGGAAAATCTCTGGAATTCTGTAAATCGAATAATAATAAACATGAATAGGACCTTGTAGAGAAATTCTGTAAGGCTATTATAATTTTTCTGCTACCATCATGCATTACAGCATTTACTTTTCAATTCCATCTGCAGCTTGGGAATTTTCTTGGTCTTACATGCATTAAGGAGCACATTAATTTAATACTGCCAGGATCAAATTATTTTCACCAATTTCTCGGTCAATATTTACGAGGCGACGGTAAAATTTAGTAATGAGTTTAATAAAACAATCCATTTTAACCAACAAAATGACTGGATTTAAAAGGAAAATCAGATATTCAAATATAAAACTAAAATGGGGTTATCTTTCTTATCTATAATGGGATTTCTGGCCGAGTTATAATTATTAAACAAGGAATTTTAAATTGGTGTACATTGGATCAAACATTGTACATTAATTTAAGACTAAATAAGAAAGGCTGAATGTGAATAATGTAAGAAATTCAATTTTAAATTTTACTGATATTATCTTTAACGTTAAACAAAAATATATGATTGAACATGATAAACTTATTTGCAATAACACTTTTGTTTATGAACACCCATTCATTAACATTCTCACCTCCCAAGAAATTATTATTACCGAATGTAGCATTGCAAGTAGGCTGGATGGCCAGATAGCAATGTACACAAACACACAAATCAAGCACTCAGTGACTGCTTATTTTATGTTCTTAGTTTTTTCTAATACCATGTGTGATGTAAAAGTTGTTGAGGACTACAATGAAACGATTCCAAAAGATCCTTACCATCCAGTGTTAGAATGTTTAATTGAAATAAGTTTGAGTAAATGTAATAGATACCCTTATTCAACTTCCTATAACTTGAAAAAAGGAGATTACATGAAATTATTTAATGAATTACAAGGTAAGAACTGGGAAGATTTAGAGAATGAAACATGTTAATAAGATCGTATAGTAGTAAGTATAACCAAATGTGTCATTCGAAAATATAAATATCCATGCTGGTTCTCAACAGAAGTATAAGCATGATAAAAAAGAAATATCAACATCATAAGATATATAAACAAAAGGGATCATTATATCACTTATTTATGTTCAAATGTTTGAGAATTAAAATTAATCATGAAATGGATCAATTATATAGAGTATATTAACAACATACAGATTAAATTAGTTAAAGGTGACCGTAACACTTTCTGGGAATACATTAGGAAAATGGCAAATCTATACCAGAGGTCATGAAATACAATGTAAAGGACCTCAAATCTAACAGCGATATTGTAAATGCATTTCAAGATTACTTTAAATCCACATATGTAACTTTATGAATGTATTTAGTGTGAGTGATAACATATATAACAATAACATATGTTTAAATAAAATTAGTAAATCTGATATTAAGGAAGCCATTAAGAAACTTAAATCAAAGAAATCAATTTGGTGCTCTACATTATATAATTTGTCACTATGTTCTGGTATTTATTCAAATGAATGGAAGCGAGCTAAAGGCTGTCTGATCTATAAAAAGGGAGATAAGAATGACATTAACAGTTACCGACTTGTCTCAATTGTATCAGTATTCACCAAGATACTTGAATCCATACTGTATAAATACATTTATTTTGACATTAAAAATATTCTATGTGACAACCAATATGGACTTGGAACTGGTAGATCAACAGTTTCTAACCTTGTATACTTTAAGGATTATGTAATTAGTAGAATGGATCAGAGAATTCAAGTAGATACAATATATACAGATTTCCAGAAACCTTTCGACACTGTCGATCAATACATACTAGTCAAGAAAATGTTCTCAATCTGTATTTCTGGTAACTTATTGTCACTGCTAAAAAGCTATTTATTTAAGAGAAAGCAGTATGTGGTATATAAAACAAGTCAATCTGAAGAGTTTTTTGTAACATCAGGTGTTCCACAAGGAACTAATCTGGGACCATTTTAGTATTCATAAATGATTTACCTATGTACGCATGAAATTCAGAATGCCTAATATTTGCAGATGATGTGAAACTTTTCCATGAAGTAAAATGTGAGGGTAGTTGTTTAAAGTTGCAACAGGATAATGATAACATATACAAATGGTCCATTGAAAATAACTTGCATTTTAATGTGAATAAGTGTTGTATTATGTCATATTGTAGAAAGAAAAATTATTTTGATTACTCATATAGTATGAGGTGCCCAATTGAAAAGAGCAACTGAAGTTAAAGATTTTGGCATTTATATTGATGAAAAAATGTGCTTTACAACACACATAATACTGTGGCTGGGTGCAATAAACTGCTGGGCTTCATAGCCTGGAGTACTAGTAATTTTCAGTCTGTGAAAGCTCTATGTATTTTGTACTACTCTTCAGAAGCAAAATTGAATATGGCTCTGTTATATGGTCACCATATTTACATAAATATATAGAATTAATAGAATGTGTTCAAAAGTGTTTTTTAACGTTACTATATTATAAAGTATATCATGTATATCCTCTTATGAACAACTATGTAGGTAGGTACCTACCTTATAATTTGTTATTATATCAATTTAAATTTAAAAGTTTGAAAACAAGAACAATTACTGACCTTGTTTTTGCATGACATCGTAAATTTTGGAGAAGATTACAAATTAACTGAGAAAATTATTTTTCATGTCTCACATCAGTTAAAGGTGTGCGACCTAATCGACTCTTTGATGTCAATTATACTAGCACAAATTATTGTATAAATTCACCACTTAAGAGAATATGTAAAACATATAATGCACACTGCCATAAATTAGACATTTTCCTCAAAAAGACTACCTTTAGAAAAACCCTTTAAGATATATTCGGTTAACATACTAAAAAGAAGGTATTTGTATGTACGAAATTTGTCCAGTTGTGATATTTCCTCAAGGACTTAAAATCATAAGTATATATTTAAAAACTATGTTTAAGATTATATTAAAGAGTAATTCATGTATTTATATTATTTTATAAATAAGTATGTACTTCACAAACTGTTATTATATTAATGTCACAATGCTATTATATCAATGTTACTATATCATTATTGTATTGTTTTAGTTATTATTTAATTGACTGCCATCTTGATGCAACTATTATTAAACCTTTTATATAACTATAATAGATTGTAACAGTTTGCCCTGTAATTTTAATGTTGGGCAAACTATAAAAAATGCTAAATAAATAATAAATCAAACTGATCTACGGGTAATTTAATACATTTTTTAAGTTTTAAATGTTTAACTTTCTATTAAATTACTTAATTTCACACCTGATAACGTGAAAATACCTTATGATCGGAAAACAGATTTTAGCAATGTAACAATATACAAGCAAGGTTTGATTCCGGGTAAGTAATTTTTTGGATTGGTATTACTAATTTGTTATATTTTCAAGCTGTATATTATGGTACGAGGTCAACTAATTGTTTAATCATTCAGGAGATTTTCGATGGAAAATCCAGTTACACAAAAAACCATCCAACTGAATAAAACCAATAAGCCGCATGCGACACTATGATTTACAAATATAAGTTCAACGATGTAAAACAGGAGAAAATCAAATAAAATTACATGCAATAGTAGAACATCGTTGAAATGACTTACCGAGGAAGGGTCAACTTTGAGAAACTCGGGCTTGAAGTCCGAATTATAGATTTGGCGGAGAACATTTTTATTCAACGTTTTCTCCCGAAAATGCCCTTTCTCACACAGATAAAAAAGGAACAGGGCAGCAACGTGCCACTCAAATTCTACAAAGGAAAAAGTATTTGGATTAATTAACGCTGTAACCTCTCTCAACTAAATGAAAAGGAAAATATTTCGACGCTCCTTCTATTACCGAGCAATATAATAATTTCATTAAGAAAATCTACTTGATAGCACTAATTTTCAAACAATATACGTTCAAAAATTAAAAAGCTTCAAGTGTATCACATTGAAATCGAATGAAAGTGTTTGTTCTTACTTTTATTCCGATATTGTGGCATGGTACTAGAGGATGCTCCTTCTGCTCGAATGTCTGTCTCTCGAGTGATGTCGCATTCTTCGTTGATATTCATGACTCTTGCAATGCCTTCCAGGAATTCGAAACGGCTGACGCGATCAGAACAGATAACGTTAATCAGCGGCCAACGGTCGAAACTTTCCCCTGCATATTCTTAACCTAACTCCGCCAACTCTACCTAACTCGACTAACTCTCCCTGGGAATCCCCGTATAGAACAGCTGTATAACAGCTATCGAACTGTGCAAAATTTGATACGATATCTCGAAAGGAGAATCTGGACACCATATTATTTATAAGTTTAATTAAGACTGGTCAAAATCACATGTAAGTATTTTTATATTTTAAGTACATATACCATAAATAACGATTCACCTTCTTTTGAAGATGTCATATCCAACAGTTCATTTATAACTAACGGTACTTTGTTCCCTCACTATCCTGCATATATCGCACACGATTCGATAGTATCGTATTAAACGCACAAGAGGTCTTTCAAATTTTATTTTAGGCGGTTCGAAAGACATAACAACATTTACAGAATTAGTGTAATATATCTAATCAATATATACCAAGAACTCAAGAAAAAGTTAATTAGTGTAGTGGAATTTATATTATGAATCTCTAAAAGCAATAGTAATCGTTCAGTATTTTAAAAATATTTTTGTGATTTTTGTTAACATGCATTACGAATAAGCGGTTGCTTTCTGTTTTTTGCGCGTTTATGATTGTTGTCGAGTAAGCCGAAGTATATATGTAAGTATATTTATTATTCCTATATTAAAATAATCAAATTGTGACTTATTTTTCAATAGAATGCATTGTAACGGAAATCGTATCACTGTGGTCAATGTGCTGAGAAGAAGGTTTGCTTTTGAGGTAATTTCAACATTTTCCCCTTTTCATTATATCATTTTTTAATTATAAGTCAGAACACTGACGTTTTCTCTCAATTTTATTGATAAATTTTGTCATCTGCTAAAATAATCCAAAAAAGTAAACGACTGATTTACTGTTTTTGAAGTAATTGGTAAATTATATTCTATCTTGACTAGATAAATGTTTGAATCTTATTTATTTTCTCATTTTAGATTTTTATATCACTGCTGTCTTGGTTTACATGTATTTCTTAGAAGTAATCTTGCATATTTCTTTTGATTTTGGTATTCTTAAAATCCATTGTGACTTGTTTTGATATACATTTTATAGCTATTTAACTTGTACGAATTTATCAAATTGTAGAATATCAGACAAATAATGCCTTATTAATGAATGTGGTATTATCTTAAAATAGCACATATTTATTCCAACAGTTAGTTGGTACAAGCCATTACATCAAGTACACTGAATTGCAAATCAGAATTAACAACTTAAAAGCATGATCATGGAAAGCTAATGCTAATATTTTCACTTAATCTGATAATATTTAAGTTTCTTCTATTTGCTTTGAAATAATAATATTCACACAAAACAATAATACCCTGCTTTATGCCCAAAAATAAAACAAATCATGTGTACCAAATTATAATGTTGAGTTAACATTTTATTTCCAATCATGGGTTTTATAGCATATTATTCAGTGAATTTTTTATACAAATTTCCATGTTTACCATTTTCAATTGTTGTAAAAATATATTATTTCAATTATTTATTCCCTGCCTATTGTGCATATAAATTGTAAATAAATTTTGGAACCCTCTGAGAAATAAGTTATTTATTTTTCCTGAGTATATTTTAGAGCAGGATGTATTTAAACCACCTTCATTCACGAAATGTCTCTTCATCCTGAAGCTTTTGTATATCTGATTTATTGATGAAGTAATAGCTCGGCTGCTTACCTTTCTGAAATAGAAAAAATATTATTTTTGTGTGATGAAAGATTGCTTGCTTTCTATTTCCATCCATACTTTTACCAAAAAATGTTGTTTACCAAATCCTTAATGATTCTCTTAGCTCCTGCTTGAATTAAAACTATACTGAAACTGTCCACAGTTTCAATTCCCATAGCATAATGTAAAGGTGTTCGTTCCAGCTGAAAATATGCATAATATTAACAAAACATTTAATAAATATGCAAATGCAGAAAAAGAGGGACTCTAACTGCCATAAAAATTAATTAATTTTTTAAAATCTACAAGTGTTATAAAGTATGTAATGAATGATTCTTATCATGTTTTTCTCAAGCTCAGGAGTGTTTTCAAGAAAGTTGAATTGTAAGAATTGACAACTCACATTGTCACCTACATGAAGAGTCTGCGGAAAATTCTGAGCTATAAACTTAGCAATTTCCAGCTGTTGACATAAAACAGCTACATGCATGGAACATCGCCCACGACGATTCTTGGCTATCGCCAGAGCAACTGGTCCAAGAATAGGAGACAACTTTTCACTTGAGTTGAACTCAGTTGCAGACCAGTCTTGGTTCTCTGCCATTTGCTGTTCCAGATTATCATCTTCTGGAGAATTCGGAAGGGATGGAGACGAAGGTAAGGATGGTGAGGGTGTGTTGCTTACACTATTACTGACATCAAATGAATCCGAGGCTGCAAGCAGGATTTCTTGTGTGTGCTCGAGGCTGCCAGCTCTGATTGCACTGTGAAGCCATTCACGGCGCTCCTTTTTAAATAAAATAATGGAGTTTATATTTTTAATTTCTGATAACAGAACTGCAAGAATTTTACACTTTTCAATTATTCAGATTGATTTCAACTAATTCCATCGCTATTGCTTGATTTCTTTATAAATTAATTGTTTTACAATTTTTTAAATATAAAATGAATGTAAAATATGCATGAGAATACATTTTATAAATTATACTTGTGGTAGAATTTCATATATGTTTTGTGATTGATGACTTCCTGGTCAGTAAGATTTTCTTGTCTTTCTTACCCTGTTGCCAGTCATAGAGATTAATGACAATCTTAGTAAAGTACGACCTAAAAATGAGAAATATGTTAGAAGAGATCTCGATGCCTACCTCAAACATTGGTATTGACTTGAGCAGGGAAATGATTGGGAGGTAAGATGACTCCTTTGCAGCATCCAATAGATTCCTCTTCTTTGATCTTGAGCTCCCTTGACTTTCTCTGCTGCTGTTTGATGATGTAGCATCTAAAATGTGGTCATAGCCCTCTAAAAGAATACTTTTCAGCATATTCGTGGCTGCTTCTGCTTCCAAAATTTCCTTCCTATTCTGGACATCTAATTGTGACAAAATTTACATCTTGGATTACACTTTCCATAAGAAATTATTGTACCAGACTTCTAAAATCAAAACCTATGTGAATGACAGGAGATTGCACTATTGTTTTGTTTGTTTGCTGAATATTTCATTTTATGATTCTTACTTTCTCATATATGAGGTGTACAGAGAAAATATTGTGAAGTAGAAAATATTCGAATATAAGATTTCGATGAAAATGCATTTAGGTGCCCCAGTGTCCAAAAAAGAAGTTTTTGTTGTTCTGTTTTCTGCAGTCATTTGTCTCTCTGTGTCTCTTAGGACTAAATGGTTTAATAGAGTCTGATATACTTTCATATTTATATAGCATTTCACCTGGAATAAAAGCCTTTTTGATATGAATCTAATGTGATGCTAGGAATGATGTTTTGGCTCTGTGTCAATGATGGCAATTTGGTAAGGGTAAGGTGAACCAGGGCCGGCTCTAGGGGTGAGCTCAGGGGTGCCAAAACTGTCCCACAGAAAAACGAAAAAATGAATCAATGACCCTCTACAAACAGGGCTGGATTTAGGACTTAGGCGCCCTAAGCTAATATAAAAAGAAAAAAGGAATAACTTCCTCAGGTGCTCCTTCAGATCTGACAGCAACTTTTGTTTATACATTAGAACCTGTCTATTGCGACCACTGACAGTTCCTCAAAATAGTGGTCGTCAAGGTAGGTGGTCGTTTAGGAGGGGTTGAGTGCACATGCCCGACAGAATGAGTACGTTTCAAGAATTGTTAATAGTGGAAATCCAGAGAATAATGGTAGTTTTCTAAGTGTGCTATTAATTTTAGAAAACAGCGAGAGTATTCTGTTAAATAATTTTCTTTCAAATAGGTACTTGTCAGTGGCGTAGCGTGCCCATTTAGGTTGGGTGTGCTTTTATTGGGGAGGGGGGTTATGCAACCCGCGTTACAAAATTCACGTGTTAATTTGAACGTACGATTGCATTTTTATCGACGTGTGAAAGTTTTAAGAGAGCATAGCGCAGCAGCGCTCTTCTTAATTGGTCTAATGCAATTAATCTTAGAATAATTTTGAATACTTTAATTTACTAACTGATATGATTTTAACTATACAATCCATAATTATGGACAACACAAAGGTTCCCCGTCAAATAGACTTGAGCTATGCATCACGCGCGCCGTTTATGTGAGAATGGTTAACGCTTCGTTGTGAGAAGATACTAGAGTGAGGTACGAATTATCTGTATTTTGTTACGATTTTTAAATATGTACAACCATATAATACCCACAGAAATCTGAAAAAGTAATCACTTGGGAAAATATTATTTTCCGGATTGAATCAAAGAAAGGCTTAAAAAACTCATTTTACTTATTTATACACCAGTTCCAATCTCCTGTTTTGCCTTAGGAATTTTGTTAGCACATCATCATAAAATGATGGTCTTTTCTTCAGTTCCACCAGCAATGTCTTTTCAATGGCGAGTGAACTTAGGCCGCATAACCTTTCCTGCGTTTGTGTTCCTCTATAACACGTATGTATTCTCTTCATAGCCGAAAAAGAACGCTCGACTGTAGCAGTAGAACTCGGAATCGTCATGATAAGTTCCGCTAATTTATAAATCTCCTTGAATGCAACCTGAAGCTGATTTTCTTGCATGAATTTTAATAGGTGATGCACTGGTTTCCTCGCAAATTCATCAGAAGAAAAGAGCACTTTTAGTTCATTATTAGGCGAACGTAGTCAAAAACTGGTCCGTAGAAATCCTTTAATTTTTCTAGAATACCATCAGGAAAAGTTTTCGCATACTGATCATATCTTTCGCTACAAAGGAGTTGAAAAAACTCAAGTTTCGAAAGTGAAGAGTATCTTTCTTCCATTTCCAGGCACATGCAGTCGACTATTCTCTGGTATAATCGAAGGCACGCGCTCTTCTCCTCTTCTATAGATCCTTTTCGTCTTTTAGGCTTCGACGACTCAACCGTATGCTTTTTCTTTGCAGAAACCCAAATATCATCAAATCCATGTTCCTTGTCATTCCTAAGCTATTTCATAGTATCATGCACTTTTTTACAACAGTACAATATGTCATAGGATGATGTTTGCAATATATTATTCAAAACATCAATATAGCCAAACAACAGAAAAAATTTCTAGCAAAAAAATTGTTTGAAAATCTTGCAAGAATACAGAAAACCACGAGCTTTGATTATAGCATCCACGTCCCAATCCCCAGAATTCTCCACAATGTGTTCAAAAAATGCAATAAGTTGACTTCTGTGGCGTTTTACTGTGTTTGATAAACGGGAAGTAAAATTCCATCTGGTTGGTGCGACGGAGGGTAATTTTTTAGCAACAAAATCTTGTAAAGCATTTACTCTTGTCGATGATTTAGAAAAATATGCTGCCAATCCACTGATAGTTTGGAAAAACAATCTACATTCCTTGATATTCAAGAGGCTTTCCTTCAGAACTAAGTTCAAAACGTGAGCGTAGCAATGCGTAAATATTGCTAAAGGATAGGCCTCGATAACTTTACTCTGCAACCCATTAATATGTCCACTCATTACACAGGCACCATCATAAGTTTGGCCGACCAACTTGTCCTTAATATTAAATTCCTCAACTCTGTTTACAACTTGTTTAAAAAGACCACTAGACGTTCTATCACCACTTACGTCAGTAAATCCGATAAACCTTTTGTGTGTTTGCCCATTATGGACAAAACGGAAAACAGTTGATAGCTGCGATTTCGACATGACATCAGAAGTTTCATCCAGAAGAATGGCCACAAATGTAGCGGAAGAAATTTCTTTCTTTATAGCATCTTTAACCACATCAGATATAGCGTTAATGATATCATTTTGTACTGTGGGAGAAGTTTCTCGAAATACAGTCAATGCCTTTAAATGACCGTCTAAAAGAGGATCATACTCACGGAGCACATTTAAAAATTCTATATAATTCCTTCGGTTGGCTGAATCTTCAGACTCATCATGACCTCTCAAAGGAAGCTCTTGCTTAGCCAAATAACATACAGCATCCATTAATCTTTTTAAAACGTCTCTATTTTTCTTTACTTGTTCATTATGACGACTAGTTTTAATTTTTCTTTGGCTGTCAATGAGAGTGTCAATTCTTTGTTTTCCAAACATCTTAAGATTTAAAAATGACTGAACATGTGGCTAGGAGCGCTCATGTTTTTGCATTGCTGCAGCTAAATGATTAAGATCGGAATACCCGTGCTTATTCCAAACACCTTTCTCTTTGGAGAATAATAAACAAGGCCAACAATAAAGTCTTGACAGCACTTCACATCCAGTTAACCATTCTACTGAATCGTATTGTGAAACAGAAAAATGTCTCATGTACTCAGTTTTTGTTTCTTTGTGCTTGCACAGTAAATTTGGAAGAGGAGGACGAGGATTACCTTCTTCGACTATGTTCATACAATCCGCAAATGCTCTGGCAGAAAACGGGGCATTCAGTATATCCTCAACACTGTTTACCATTGTAAATATGGGCAAAAAGTTATAAATTATATCAAAAAAATTATAAATATATGTTAAAAACTTGTCTAAATCGGTGTCATATACACGTCGGTTCACACTTTACCCCACGCACGCAAAACAGACGAAACTCAGAAAACAAAAACAGCATCTCATGACAAGTAAAAACGTTGAATTGGATTGCTTCACACAATAGCCAATCACAACCGCTAACTACTTCTGGGTGCTGTTGTCTCAGCGCACACCCTGCCACGTCTTCTGGACGGTTTAAATCCACAAGGTGGCTAAGAATTTGACCCGCTGCGCCATCTGTACGTATGTTTAAAGGGCTCAAAGCTATCCGTATTTCTTACCGCACACCCGGGCTATTAACGTGAATGTGATACAATGTTTACGCGCCGAAACTTCTCCTCTTCATGAAACATTGTATATTGGATTTGATTTTAGGAATCACGCGAAGCCAGAAAACGATTAGGGGAGTCTTTAACAGGAATAAATGCAAAAATATAATATCTGTGACATTGCGAATCCCTGGGTGTGCACCGCACACCTAGCACACCCTGAATATACGCCTCTGGTACTTGTATTTACCAAAAGGTGACCGTATGAAGTTCACAGATTTTCAGTCGCATAGAAATTGTACACAATGAAAGTATAATAGAGCAATACAAAAACTGCAAACCATAAAAACGAAACTTGGGAAGGTATTTATAAATTGACCGTATAATTTGATAAGGCAAAAAGCTATATAGAACCTGAAACATGAAAATTATCAGCAGTCGGATACATTAACAAATCTAGATTTTTTCCATAATTCGTTGAATTCGTCAAATACAACTTAACTGAAATTATCCTAATACTCAGGGCAATGTCACGAAATTGGACGTGTGATTCGTATGAAGGCAGATGGCAACGTAACCAAACGTAACGCCAGACGAAGCGCGAATTCGGGAATTCCCACACATACAAAGCAAGAAAATAGAGCGGATTATGAGTTCGGCTAACATGGAACAAAGAGTCTCAAGAAGAAACATTTCACTGACAAGAGGGCGGAAAGAGGCAGCGTATCTGATGACACGTCGCCTATGCCAGAAGAAGCGAGTAGTCTGGGATTCCCAAAGACAGTGGTGTCACCCTATGGGTTTGCACAGGCTCGGCCGAACCAGTTGTTAAAAAAGTACACTTCCGCCGAACTGGTTGTTAGATCCCAGCAAATTTTGATGCCAGAGCCAAAATGTTCGATCCTTTTTATTATCATTCTATCTTACAATTAACTAATTTTAATTTGAAGAATGCTTAGAAAGGCATAATATCTATTAAAGAATGGACAAGAACTAAATATATTAAATTTTTCATAGATAACAATGAGAGGGAACAAAAATATACACTGCCAGTTCTCTCCCGACATACGATCGAAACGGGAAATTAAAATGTCGGGGTCCCCCGAAATACGAGTTTTGAGAGCGAGAAAGAATAGTCTCTACTTGGAGCAGTATTTCCAGTAAGTTTAGAACACTCCCAAATTGATATTTATATTTGTGTAAAGGAATAATTCGATAAAATTTTAAGTTATTATTTGGCTTACTGTTTTAAGTTTTTTCATGTAATCATTTGATATCATCGTAGAACTATATAAGTACGAAACATTTTGTTGACGACCTGAATAAATTTTTGTATCGTTCAATATTAAAAAGAAAGAAACAGATTTTTAAGTTAATAATGGAATGATGGTTCTCGGAGAATATTTTGCCGTTGCCTCATCAGCAGCCACCAGCCAAATTATGCTGGTCGAATTGTTAAACTTATTGTTAGAATAAATGTGACATTTTACTTTACACAAAAAGCACCTTAGTACTTTAGAGTTACAGTGAAATATTACTGAAATCAAGGCCGGCGCGAGGCGTGTGCAGACACAATTATTGAAGAGTGTTGACTGAGTCTTCTTGTTAGTTTTATTTGAGAGAAATGAAGATACAAACGTGTTGCGAGTCTTGCTTGCGAGATATAGAGATGTAAATATATTACGTTACTTTACACCAACCCTGCACCTTTACTGTACTGGCGATCGCATCTTCGTTTGGAAGCCACAGTTTTACACTTCAAGATGCGCTCTTTGACCTGTTCGGCACACTTTCGCGAGTGTACTCCTCGGATTAGTTCTTCCCGGGAAAAGCAAATAAATCTTATAGAACAAGGGTTTCCCAAATCTTGATCGTTGCTATTTGCGTATCTGAGAGGAGAATCGTTATTATTGAAGTAGTCCTATCACCTTGCTCTTGAAAGTTTTTCGTTTCAGCCTTCGGAGGTGAGGACTTTAGTACACATATAAACATTCAAGAAACAAACAACTAAAGTTAATTTCTACTCAAGAATGAAGGACAAGGGGAATACTTAAATTTGTGGAAACCCCCTATGACAGGTTTAGCCAACCTCTCCGAATGATGCTCCAATTCATCTGTAATATTATTCTACAAAATCCACACGTTGGCTATCCTAACGATTGGGGGAATACCCATACGATTCCTGGAAGATTATGCACAGATTAGCGACTCGGTTCAATTTAAAGAATTGTGAGTGATAGAAGTGTCTCGCTACTTGTGTTCGTGCACCCCAAGTCATCACCCGCAGTGACAGACATTACCGGCCTTACGAGGATATTATAATTTATACTACGATAAGCATACACAGGAGAATGAAGATTCTTATTCTTATCATCAAATTGCGCTTAACTGTCGCATTTCACATAATTTTACATAAGACTGAGCGTACTTGTTTGTATAAAAATCGCAAAATATTATGTACAAGAGAAGTGTTTTCGATTTCTATGAAAAATATATGCTATTTTGTTGACTATGCAAGTATTTCTTACTTCACGCTAATAACATTTCACAACAATAAACTAAGCTTATTTTGATTACTTCAATAATATCAGACTACTTTTAAAAATCTTGGTGGTCCACCTAAAAACTTTCGTTTTTAAGTGGACTACGACTTCGGAAAGGTTTAGGACATCTGTTTGCTCCCAGTTTTCATTCACATAATTAATAATATTATATACTATTTTTATAAAAATGAATGAATTTGTCTATCTCTTTAAATATTAGTTTGCAAATAGCAAAACACAAAAATAACTTTGACCGACTACTCAGTCAACTACTGGCCGAAACAGGGTTATGGGGAGTCAAAGCCATTAATTTCCTCGAAGGCGATATGAGGGGCTATCCTTGATCACCATCACAACAGTTTATCGTTCCAACATATATCCTTACTTTGTTGAAATCCAAGACCGTTTTGCAACAGCTCTAGTACCCACGTACAGCACTAGACAGTCACCTCCCCAGTTGCCGCTCTTTGTTTGTAGGCATTTTAGATACATCAAGAACTCTATCGTACTGTGGGCAATGTCAGAGTTAAGTACATGTGCCTGTGCTTACGGTTTGCCAGACCGATTTTACCGCCGGCATTCCCCAATGGGGGACTGTCATGTATCTGGAATTACCGAAAATTTTATGAAGTTGTATGGCTACTGTTATAGGCAAATATAAAGTTTTTTCGTTAAATTTTTAACAGATATTTATAAAAAAAAGCGATTTAAAACGGACGAGTTAATGCCGAACCCGATCACATCCGATAGGTAGCCGAAGTTTGCCGAGTGATTAGTGATGTCAGCGCATCCCACGAGCATCCTAGCCGTGCTAGAAGCCATTGTACCGATATAGAAGTAGTAGCTTAAAAGACATAAATCTGTTGTTTTCCTCTATCCGCCGTCTTAAAAGAAATATTGGTAGAAGTACTGCACCTTCCTGCATTTATTTCGCTTTGTGTTTTGCAAAATGGCATCTGAAGAGTTTTGTGTAGCCAGATCTCATAATTTGCCCAATGTCGATTCGTACATGCTTTTACAGTAAATTGGAAGTCGTAGGGAGCAATATTCAGATGTTGAAATGCGTGGAGCGAAGGCGGGCAGGTTTGTATGACATTTAATTGATAAAACAAGTTTGATGTAGCGCTTTTATTTTCAGTTATTGCAATAGTACTATTATTTCGACTGAAACGCAGAAGATATGTAAAAGATAGATTGACGTCTCAAAACAGCTTTCCCATATTAAATGAATAAAACAACTCTAGTTTTAACTAATATTATAGAATATTTATTTATGTATTGTTTTCCATGCTGTCCTAGTATCTAGTAAGCAAAATATAGTTAGATAAGTATACAAAAGGTAATGGACGAGGCCGAGACTTGGTGGAATTCCACAATAAAATAACATTAACAATGCTAGATAGTATTTTTTATTTATTTATGTATTGTTTTCCATTCTGTCCTAGTATCTAGTAAGTAAAATATAGTTAGATAAGTATACAAAAGGTAATGGCCGAGGCCGAGACTTCGTGGAATTCCACAATAAAATAACATGAACAATGTTAGATAGTATTTTTTATTTATATTAAACTTTTGCTAATTTCCACAAAATAAATGAAGTAAAACACGACCGGTTTCGGTGAATAATCACCATCATCTGCCTTTACAGAATCATCGGGTCAAATATTGACAAATGTACAAAATTAATGAGAATAAACTTAGTTTCCGTGTGTCTTGTCTATAGGAAATGTGGTGAAGTTTGTTGTTTTAAGTGTCTATCTGCCTTAGTTATTACCTATACTTGTGAAAAGAAAACTGTGGAAGTGGTTGTAATAACTGCATGTCTCTTTTGTATATGTCACGAATTTCATCGTTGCTTCTCTGGCTTTTTTTTTCCCTTTGAGGTCAATGAGGAAAGACCATGTTAGTAATGCTGTTGGATTTGTTAAACTGAAGCGATAAGGAAATATTTGTATTGTTAAAGGCAAGATTTGCCATGAACACAATAAGATAAAGAGGTTATGAAGTGAGTGTAGTTGTAGATGAAGAAGAAGATTTAGTCACCTCTGTGGAGTGTCATGACTGCCCTTATTTAGCAAAACATGGTCCTTCAAAATACCAAGCTGTCGTGGATATTATGGGAACAAATTTATTAAAATATTTAAATTACAGAACTAACTTAATATGTAACATTTAGAAAAGTATTTGCTTAAAAACTTGGTACTTAAATATATGCACTGCAACAGTAATTATTTGCTTAATAAACACATAGCCCAACGATTTCCGTAAGTTTGATCTTACGTATTTAGAATAGGTATATTACATTATGGAGGTTTTGTTAAAATATATATGCTAATCTTTGACACATAAAAATATAATTTACTCTTTCAACGTTCTCCAGGAATATATGCATCATGTCAATGTAATGCCGACATAAGTCATAAACTAAAATACGAAGCAACAAAATTACGTGCATACATATAACTAGTACATAGATTAAAATGATCTTCGCAGACAAATGCAGTTGTACGTTCCGATATATCAGACGCGTATCTCCTCATGGCTTTCAACCATAATATTCTCCGCTTCTTATTTCTTCCCAAGGAGCTCGGTAGCGCGAAGAACAATTTTCTCGGGGTTTTAAACGTTGCATTTAAGCACTGAGGTACCAGACAATACTTATAACCAGTGGCGTAAATATGGGTACGCAAGTTACGCGATCGCGTAAGGGCCCAAGACCAAGGGAGCCCTCACCCTTGCATCCGTTGTTTATAATAATTTATAAATTTAATTATTCATAATAAATATAAATATTTTGTTTATAAAAATTCTATATTTATGTTATTTCTATTAATATCCATTACACTCAGAACACACTAACAAATATTCAATTATTAAGTGGGGCCCTGAGAGATTTTTTGCTAGGGGCTCAAAAGCTATAGTTACGCCACTGCTTATAACCCTTCTTAACTTCCATATTCTCCATTTTAGCTACGATATCAGGAAAAACAACAGGACGAAGTATCAAAACTGCGTGCTTTCAGTACGGTCGTAAGCGTCGTAAGGAATGCGAATACGCCACGTACCCCTTACTACTATCTCTCCAACCAGGATGCCGTTTTCGCGGGATATTTAAAAGAGTTATTTTAAACATTTTTTTTGCATAATGAAGACGATTTAACTAAAAAATATTCACAGGGAGTAATTATGTCAGTTACAAAGAATTGAAAAAATAAATAATTAAATATTTTGACAGTCCCCCATTCTTACGGATTTTAAAGAATTTACCTTAGCCGGGAGTCGAACCCTGGTCGATCCTTTTTCGAATAAGAGCAGCATCCGGTTGGACCAGGGCGACTCGTAGCAAAACACAATGTGGGAAAATTTTCCCTACTTATAGGTATATAAATGTATGTATGGGAGGCACCAAACAAAAAGTTGGCTCGGGGCTCCTGAACCCCTAGAGCCGGCCCTGAGATGAACAGAATATCGAGGAGGAGGATATTCATTAACTCCATTATAATTGAGAAATTTTACACCAACTCCTAAACTGTACGAATCTAAAAAAATGTTTAGAGGTAAACAATTAAAATATATCAAGTTTACGGAAAATCTTTTTCATGCCAGGGACTTGATATCTCAAACACGTCTGATGGATTATGTATCTCACGACAATGACAGAGACCAAACAAACTGGATTGAAACACACAAACACATACACTCATACTAATAATTTCTCAATTTCTCTCATGTACTATGATAGTTTTTAATTGAAAAATTATCTCAAATTTTTCAAAAACAATTTTCCCGATGAAGAACTTTAAGATGAAGTCTGGCATGTATTCTTAGTCAATGAGCTGTTTGGTAAAATCTTAGCACCATGTTTTCCTATTTCTGAAGTATCTTTGATGTCCTTGTATTTTTTCAATGAAGTTCCTACATCAGTCAAGGCAGTTTAATTTGTAAAAGAAATTATGTCCCCTCTTGATAAAGAAATGGTTTTTTTACAAGACAAATCTTGAGACGACTCGCGATATACATTTTATTTAGTTAATATATGATGTAATATAATTCAGTGAAAATTTAATAAATAGTTAAGCTTTTTTAAAACATTCAAATCATACTTCCTACTGCTGAAGCACATTGGCCAGTATGTTCTGGTTTGAAAAAGCTGTGGCAGAAATCTCCAATAGCAAACTGTTCCTAAAATAAAAATTGCTCCAGCAGATTGTCGAGCAATTTTTAATAACTCAAATGAGACTAATCGGAAAATAAATGTGTGATAAACAATTTTTCTAATTCGTATCCTTTGGGAAAAGAAAAGCTCATAGGCATAGAGAACATTTCAGTTTCTCTTTTTCCTAACGTGAGTTAGCACACATATCATGCAAAGAGACTCATGCCATAAAAAAACTGGAAATATTACTAAAATGTACACCTAACCATGACAGATTTTAGAATTAAAGTTACTTTTAATAGATTCTTTAAGAGAGCTTAAATTAAAAATACAATGTTCCATTTCACCATGAACGCTTGAAAGAAAATGTTAGTACAGTCAGGCCCCAATTTAATGCCCCCTTATATAGTGCCTCCCCTGTCCATTGGTCATTGTTAACAGAACTTCCACTTTATGATTACATAGAGAATGCATATAGTGGAACTTCTATAACTCGAACTACTATAACTCGAATTTTTCATAATTCGAAGTGAATTAATTTTACCGGGCAAAATAGAAATGAGAAAAACGTATTTCCATAAGTCGAATTTTCTATAACTCGAATATTTTTTGTTTCCCTTGAAGTTCGACTTATGGAAGTTCCACTACCTCGATTTAACGCCACCCCCGCTTTAGCGCCAATGTCAGTATTAAACAAACGGTGGCGCTAAAAAGTGGTTTGACTGTATTGGTTTTTTTTTTACCTTGCAGCGGACCCTCTTTAGCGAGTGTGACTATCCATGTGTCTATTTCGCGTACATTCTGCTGAAGACCAGCTCTGGCCGCCACGTCCCGCGGCGTCCTGTAGAATTCATCTCGAAGGGCGACGTTGGAACCCGTCTCTCTTATCAAGTGCAGCAGCGATCCTCGACTCCCAGAGCGCCCGGCAGCTTTGTGGATTGCAGTTTGACCGTGCTCATCCTGCGGCCAAACATTTACCTCCACAGGTACTTTTATTTTAGAACGGTTGTCGGCGACCTACGGCCAGCGAGCGGTTCCCAAGAGCTTTTTATATAGCCCGCGAAGCTATGATGGACAATTTCATATTTAACGATTAAAGTAATAAGCGTTGATGTCTAGGCAGAATTTTTCTCCTGATTTCCAGCAAAGCTTACGGTCCAGAATGTGCTTGCCTGAATAGAAATTAAAGATATGAACTTTCCATAGAACTAAAAATTTGCCCATAAAATTTCGAATGTCGAAACGTTTGTGCTAAACAAAATGTATAGACTCGAGTTTTACTTATGTGATGCCACGGAATATCTAAGGCAAGCATGTCAAACTCGAAGAGGCGTCCGGGCCGCATTAAAGCAGTGGATGTTACAGAAGGCCCGCAGTTGTTTAATGAGGGCCAGAGCTAGAACGATAAATTTTAACTAGAAGATTAGACACCTGTTTTGCAATTAAAAACAATATGGAAAATGCGTTGTTGTAAATCGGTAACTATGAAAAAATACCGCCTCCTTTTCGCAAAAATAAATCATTTACATGAAATCCCACACGATTCATTTAAAGCAAAAATTAGTTATCCGGCCGCAGTAAGGCACAAAAGGGGCCGCCAGTTTGACATGCTTGCTCTAACAATAAGTCATTGCTTCCCAACCAGGATGCCGCATCACACTGGGGCGCCGCCGCTGATTTTAGGGGCGCTGCGAAAAACTTAGTTTAGTAAATACATCAACGATTTTGATGATTTTACAGGTAAATAGGGCAGTATTTTTCTCGAAGAAATTGATTATGATGTGGTACCAACAATTGGATAAATCTAAGGGTTGTGATGCTCGTATATAAAGATATAAAATATAAAAACCTTGTTTGAAGAATGTAGTGCCGCGAAATTCTGTTTATCATCGAAAAGGTGCTGCGCCTACGAAAGGGTTAGGAACCACTGCGTCTGAAGGAAGCTACCGATGAATATTCTAATCGGGCCCGGCGAAGCAGTCGCAACTACTAATGCGGCCCGCCATGTAGAAAAGGTTGCCGACCTCACTGTTGATTCCTTTCTTTCAATGTAACCGGAACAATAAACAAGCTTCGTCATGCTTTCCGTTTTTCCAAGCAGAGAAAAGGAAATTTTAAATTCGAAGCGGCAACCGGGCACAATTCGCGAGTCTTATTTGAAAAAATCATGTCACCGCGCCAGATGTTCACGTCTGTATCAATAAGGCATGCGAGAATCTTCCATCGGAAGCTTTTTCTCAGTGCTACTGCTAACAATCTCGGATGAAATGTGAGAAAATGACGTTATCTGTTCGTGCAGCACTTTTACTTCCGACGAAAATAAAAAACTTTTCCGCTGCAAAACGGGTCTAAAAATGAACGTTTCAAGGACGCAAAGATTCTTAATTGTTCAATTTCCTCACCCGTTCCTCTCTGCTTCGGAAGACTTCCGTAAATGGCCCGATTCCAAACGGCTCCCCGAGGTTTTCCCTGTGGGTCTCCCGGTCCATCCTCTTGAGGCCCTCTGTCAAGGTCTCCTCAGTTGCATCGTATGCTCTGGGAAAGGTCTTCAAGTAGTCGGCGAGGAATCCAACGGGGTCCTTGGGTCTCCGCTGTGATACTTCTGTCAGACCCTTCACCAACGGTTCGCCGAGACCTTACGTGCAAACGGACAACCTCAATCACCGTTTGATGCAGGTGTCACAAATTCAAATTGAATGGGGGCTAAATGTATAATGACTGGCCGCATACGATAGTTTTAATTTATATGATGGGATGCATGTCTTTATGATTTACCTAAGCATTTAAGACCAAACTCTTCAAAATGGTTTATATTTTAATTAAGACCGAATGATCATACAATCCCTAATTATTAAACATAATATTGTGACGTAACTCTTTGTTATTTTATTATGGTCTCGTCTACGCTTTCCATTCTGCCTACTTGTATTTGAATCAAAACAGTGAGAGGGCCACATTTTTGGAACTGGTACGGTCTGCGGGCCACGTGCTTAAGACCTCTGGGTTAAGGACGTAGCATCTCTAAAGGGCGCTCCGCACTCGCGGTTTTTCCGACAGTTTTAACCGTACGGTTAAAACTGTACGGGTAAAACGGAGTGTGGAGGACAAATCTGGAAGAATGGAATGGAACGAACAAAATCTGTCACCGCTTGATTTTTGCTCGGTCCAGTCACGGTGTACGGGCAAGTCTGCCAGTGTGGAGCGTGTTCGTTCCAAAACCGTACAGTTTTCTTAAGTCTCAGTGTGTTACATAAAGCCACATGAAAAAAAGTGGCAATGCCGATATAATATTCAAATTTCCACATTTCGACGCTGTTTTGAAGTTTAAACAATACCCTGGTTGCGGCGAATAATACGACGATAACGAAAATGGGCAAATTATCGAGGTTACTCGCTCTGCAAGACATCCCCGAAAGTGGCATTCGGCCGCAATTTTCTCTCGCCTTACTAATAATTTGTCGGCCTCCGTCACGGTGATAAATGGGATTCACTCAATAAAGGAACGAGATACTCATTCGAAATTTGGAAGAAATACTCGATTTACATATTTTAAGGTGATGACGAAAAAAGTCTCGAGAAAAGTCCTGGGTTCCACATTTCCATTTCTTATAAAATAACATGTAAAAATCGACTTTTCGACGTGCAGGATTTTACTCTTTTTGAGATTAAAATTAGAAAGAATTAACATACGATCTGCGGATCTGAACCCCTTTGAAGAAAAAATTATATAAATTATATCATACCCGAAATTAAAGTCGTAATTATGTGGCCTCGCGGACTGTTTTTTGGAAAAAGTAGTCCTCTATCCGAATAATTTTTTAAATGTATAGCTTACAGATCATATAAGGGCTAGGGAGAGAAATTTATGGTTTTTCATTGTTGCTTGACGGATGCCATTTAACGAGATACGAGCAGATGCGTAACTGGAAGATATGGCGCCTATGGCAAAATTTTAAGGAAACGCCTTGTTTACGTAGAATATGATTTTTGCTACATTTCCATAAAGAATTAGCGTTTTTATTAACAATAACTTAAATATTTGAGTATTAAATTAAAATTTATTTATGATAAAATAAACTTTTGGCATTTTTGTGGGAACGTTTGGCGACTTTTGCAAGCGGGCCTATGGCAAATGCCACCTTCGCCATACCCTAGTTACGGCACTGGATACGAGTGTAAGTTTATTAAAGTATTTATGTAAACTGGAAGTTATAATTGACGGAGAGTGAGGGTCCGCCTGCGATAAACACGTACCAACTTAACCGTGCGGGTAAAACTGGGAAGAAAATCGAAAGTGTGGAGGCGACCTCGGTGTACGGTTAAAACTGTTGGAGTGTGGAGTCTCCTTAAAAAGTACACTTACCACACAGGGAACCCGTAGGAAGGACTGAAAACCAAAGGGCCGACAAACAAGGGACCGAGAATATCAATTTACAATAATATATTGAAATAAATAACTGTAAAACATTTTTACAGGATTTTCATGCTTTGCAGTTATTCAAGTTGAAACCCGATAGTCATCGAAGATATTAATATTAGAATTGAAAAATGATGTTGTGAATTTCGCTAAAGAATTTGAAATCTAGTATTTTTTAATATTTTGTTTTTAATGGCTCAAAAATATTGGTGGAATATTTCAGGTTGGGTTATATGAGGTTGGCTTTGTTTTTCTCCCATCGGCGGTGACCGCTAATCACTCCATAACTTCTGACCTTTCTTCTTCCCCTCGGTCCTATTAGCAGTTGAAGCATATTGTCGGCCTTTTGGCACGTGTCGGCCCTTTGACCCAGACCCCCACACAGGCGGTTGATACATTAAATTGCTTAAAAAATACATATTCGTGAAATTTAGTCCTTGTTTTAGAAAATGTATGGCTGTGCCATAATCTAGTATTTTCGCGCACATTGTAAATTTCTCGATATTCGTTCTTTAATAATTCGCCATATATATACAGGTATACCTCGCAATACGCTCGGGTTGCGGTCCATAAAACCAGAGCGTATCCCGAATCAGCGTATAGCGAAACACATTGTTACATAAGAGCAATGCTATAAAAAAGAGATGCGTTCTTAAATGGATTCAAATCAAGGGTAAACACGACAGATATGTTCCTAAAAAGGGTCTTGTAGCGCGAAATCGGGCTAAACGAATGCAAAAATCCCATTGAAAACCATGTCAAATGTAGGAGGGTAAAAGAGAGCTCGCACGATATATATTACGTAGGTATTTTGTACAATACTCTAATTATCATAAAAGTATTTAGATTTGTAGTTTAAAATATCTTTACATACTATTTGTCCTACCCAAGGGCATTACATAATTCTTAGGCACTATCACAACAATATGAAATGCAAATTACACTGTGTAATCTTCCGCCAAACATAAGAACCGGGTGTAATATTTTGTTCTTCTATCCATATACTGAGCAAACACCATTTCTATCAGTATTTCACTTCGATTATGCCTCCTCAGCACAGTTGATGTTAAAGAAGTAGCCCGTTGAGCACACTTTCTAATTTTTCCAGCAGTTCTTCAAATAGTTCTCACAGTCGCTCGCGACCTTTCAAACGTAAAAGGGTAAAAACTCGAGCACAAATTCAATATGTCACCACCACGAGCTCGGACTGAAAGCTGACTGTAGTCCGCCGAAATACTATCTTGGACATAAAAAGAAACTCGTCGATTACATTACTTCTCCGGTGCAATATTCTGTACACATTAAATGAATATGAAAACAATTTAAAAGTAGTTCGTATATAATGAAACAAAGTGGTTTTTCATTGCTCGCGTTGAGACCTTTTGAATGGGCAGAGAAAGACTCTTCGTTCTCAATATTTTGTAAGAGCGTATGTCCGAATCAAGCGAGCGTATCGAGAGGTAGAGTCAGAAAGTGTAATGAGCGTTAAACCGAAAAAAAAGCGTATCGCGAAGCAGCGTATTGCGTGGTATACCTGTATAGGATAATCAAGAGCCTCTTTTAAAGCGAGGATGAATATTTAAGTCGTGGAAAATGAAAGATTCTTTAACCAATTCGAATGAAGTAAGGATATGGAGAATAAATGATGCCATAAACAATACCCCTTAAACCATATCTCTCCAATTATAACCACATGTCGTCCAGTAACATAAGATGCCTACTTTCCAATGTGGTGCATCAAATACTTATATTGGCTCTTTGGCTTTAATAATTTTAAAATCGCCGCGGATAAGTTGCTCTTTTTATTAAAAAATTTCATAATTTAGCGTTATAAAATATTAAAAATACATTCGAACGGAAAACTAAATTGACCACGTGTATTTGTGTGGCAAAAATAACGCGTGTATGTGTACATACTAAACTAAGCCGAATCCGAGTGCAAAAATAATCGTTGCAATGGCAACTCTCTCATAATGAGTGATAAAACTGTATAAACGCGAAATTCGAAGAAATACGATCGATAAGCAAAATTCTACCGTAACAATTAGAAGCTCCATTCCTTTCCACAGAGAATACTACAAATTCCGCTCCGATATTACAATTCTAAGGTATTTTAATGTGCAAAGAGAAAATTACTCTGCACGATGAATTTCAGATTTCCCATATAATTCAAACGGGAAGGAAAGTTCCTGGAATCGAACCCGGAAATTTCGATCTTCGCAACAAAAACTATCATCGAGAGCTCGACCCCAGTAGCAAGAGATTTTCACCAAGTTTCATGAAAATCGGTGTATTGGTTCAAAAGTTAATGGGAGGGACGGACAGACAGACAGACACAACGACAACACTATAAGCCTATTTGCATTCTGGAAAGTAGACTAAAAACGCGCTAATTTTATGCACGTTCTGCTTGTTTAAATTAGAATTTATCTAACATGTTACACAAGTAGAATTTTATTTAATTGTACCGTTTTTCCGATTAAGTTCGAAAGTATTTCAATATTTGCTCTTTTAATGCCCTACTGCTTCCAATATGGATATATTCCGTTTAAAATTACATCAGGACGCGTACGAGCGTCCGATCAAGGATCCTAATTATCTACACTGGAAAATTGGACGCAAGCAGTAAAGCGTGAAATCTATATATCGTATTTTCTATCGCTCTTTTCCTGTTTGTTTTTCTCATTTTTATTAATTTGCGGCAAAAAATTTCTCACGGGATCGCCTGCCAAGAAGGCTTTTTAGTCTACTTTCCCAAAAATGGAAAGTAGTCTTATGAGATCGCCTAGGTGCCCATGTGTGTGTGTGTCCCCATAACATCTTCATGAATGGACCGATTTCCATGAAACTTTGTGTAAAGCTAGTGCTCTCGGGGACTACTTCCGGGCCATAATTTATATTCCGAATTTACAGGTCGCGAGTTCGATTCCAGGTGAGTTCTTTCCCCGTTTGATTTACGTGGTTAATATAAACCCCTTCGTGCAGAGAGTTTTTCTTTTGCATTTTAAATGTTTTAGAATTATGATATCGGAGTGGGATTTGTACTATTCTAAGAGGAAAAAGTGAAAATTCTTATTCTTATCACACAATTTTGATTTTCGATCGTATTTGTTTGAATTTCTCTTAAAAAAAACATTCGTTTCGGCGTTTTGAAAGGCTTTTTTTGATTTGTTGCTATGATGATGGTTATTGCCGAACTCGGCCGAGTGCACATTTCAGCCGTGTATCGACCCTTCATAGCTATCGGAATCGCGGCGAAAAATATGAATACTACATATTGTTGTAAGTAACCATACAGACTGTAAACAAAACGGCGCTTCTTTTTTTGTAATTCTTACGGCATCTTTGGTGAGAGAACTTTGTTTTTGGTTTTTGTTGGTCTTGAAGTTTAAGTGCTTTTCGTTTTTGCTGAAAAGAGTACTATTATGTTCGTGATGTCCGTCCGTACGCATATATCAGGGAAGAATTGGCTGAACCGATTTACATTATATTTGGTATAGAATATGCACATATATTAAAGACCAAAATGACATATTTGGACCGTTTCGACTGAGCAGGGGTGCCACAATTGCAAAGTTCAACTCTTCGGTAATTATGAATTTGAAAGGAATTGGCCGAACCGATTTCAACGAAATTTTGTGTGAAGTAGGCGTGCAACATAAAATAAAAAAATCAAGATGTTTAGGCTGCCACAATACAAGGAATAAAAAAAATTCTTTTTACACGTATTTGTGTTGAACTGTTCACATCAATTTTAACCAAATTTAATACTTATAATATACACATAAATGCAAAACCATATTAGCATATTTAAACCGAATCAGCCGAACAGGGGTGCCACAATTACAAATTAAACTCTTTCAGTAATAATGGATTTGGAGAGAATTGGCAGAACGGATTTCACTTAAATTTTGTGTATAAGATTTGTACAACATACCATAATTAAATCAAGATGTTTAAAATGAAGCTAAAGAGCAGGGCTACCACAATAAAAGTAAAATAATATTTCTTTTGCATGTATTTCTAGAGAACTGACCGAATGGATTTTATCCAAATATAGTATATTCAATCATTATATAAATAACTAACCAAAATATCACATTTCAACCGGATCGACTAAATAGGGCTACCACAATATCAAGTTTAGAATTTTTCTGCAACTATGAATTTGGAAGGTATTAGCTGAACGGATTTCAAAGAAATTTCGTTTGTATGGCGATTATACAATGAAAAAACGAGATATGTCTAGAACGGATCGAAAAAGCAGGGCTACAACAATATAAGGAAAAATAGTTTTTTGATTTCAAAGCAATTACATTAATATACGACTATACTAAGGCGAATTTGACGTAAAGTACCATGGGAAACCTGTGTACAACCCAACTTGTTATATATTAAAATTGTATTGAGAGGAAAGTAGTTCTTTTTACAACTACTTGTTTCTTAACGTACATGCGTATAAATTACTATATCCCATAGAGCATTTCATACATTTAACGTAATAATATTTTTTAAATTTGATTTGAATTTTTTAAAAACCTTGAAGTGGACCGTTAGTTGTTTTTGTGGAGCATTTGGGGAACTACAGGTTTACCATTCCCATCTTTCCGCGGAGAAACTTACTTTTTGCCAAGTACTGTCCTTCTTCTGTCCAAAGAGCTGGCATGTCCATCGACTGTATTGGATCTTGGCTGTTCGAAGATGCTAGAAAGAACGGATACTTCTTTTTTAGCGCGTTTAATTTTATAAAAGGGCTTATATTTTCGCTCTGTCTGTCCGGCTGTGCAATCAATGAAATTGAAATAAAAAGTAAATAGTAAGAGATAGAAGACTGAAATTTGCAGGGTGTATGTAGTCTATAATGCCTTTTCTTACGCTGCCAAAGAATATTTTTGGAGAAATCGGTGGGCGGCAGGGGAGGCCTTCAAAATATTCAAATTAAGATTCCGAGCAAATGGTTATAGATAGAAAGTTAAAAAAAAATTGAATTAGTTATTGAATAAATTACTTCGTCATACAATAATATTACTAAATTTATAAAGTATGTTAAGTTTACAATTCAAAATAAACCTCAATAAATAAAACGCGCTTTTTCATATGGCGTCAGGAAATGAAGCTCTCGTTTTTTATTTGATATTTTATGCTGTAAATTGGAGTTAATATAGTAGCAGCGTTTGCGCCTTAGTGTCGACCGGCATAAACCTTTTTTTAGCGATTTTAGGATTTTTATCGATTATTTTTTGTAGGATGTTATACAGTCAAACTCCGATTTAGCGCCTCCCCTCTACACTGTACCACCCCCGCATAACCTTCGTGGATCATTGCGAATGAATATATAGAGCTGGCATATACCTCGATTTACCGCCATCTCCGCTTCAGCGCCAATGCCAGTGATGGGCAGTGGCGCTAAATCGGTGTCTGACTGTATATAGGAAACGGTATCTATCAGTAAAAAATAACCGTGACAGTTACATCGAGACAGAGTACCCTCGGCTGAACCAATTGATGAACCCGGAGGGGTGGCGGCTGCAGGTTCATTCGCTCCTTCCTCTTCCTGAGAAGACTCTATCTCCGTCTCCTTACTTTTCTCCCATTTGATGTATTCCATATATGGAAGCAAGTCCTCGTGAGGAAAGTCCTTTGGGCTGGCGAGGTAGTAAGCCGGGGTGTGACCACGCTGCGGAATGTCAAAGCGAAGTACAGTAGAGTTCTGAACATAAGATCTAATGGGGATAGAGGGGGTGGTTCGAATAATCGGGAGTCAGGAGGATTGGGCATTTTAACAAATCGGAACGCTGCAATACCGAAAATATGATTCAAAGTGTTATTAATATGTCACCGAAAAAATTACCTGTATGCATATAATTTAAAGTAAATGGAATTAATGACATTTTTATAAATAAGTCATTCTGGTGAAGAATATCGATGCTTCTTATCATCAATGCGAACACTTTTAACTAGATTAAAAAATATTATTTCAAGCATTTATAATTTATTGGCCTCCTAAATTTAACTGCGAATAAAATTTTTGTTTTACATGGGCGATTGGAGTTCCGGATAATTGGAATTCCGATTATCAAAACTCCGCTTTACGCATATATACTGTCTCGATGCGTTACCGTCGAAAATGTCGATTTTCGAGCCGAACTCACACTATCTTCGATGGTCGAATCTGCTCCCAGCTGTCTCAACATTTCGTATAGTCGGAGTCTAGCCTCCTCGTTAGGCAGCGCTGTTGCGTAGTGCAGAGGCGTCCTGTCATAGCGGTCTCTCTGGTTGATGCTCTCCGGGAAGCGGCCTCCTAGGTAACGGATCATTGCTTCGGCACCTGTCGTGGTAAAAACTCGAGATATACCGCTTGAAATGGTTTGATAACATCTATCGGGACTAAGTTACTACATTATTTAGTTTTTTGGTAGTGTGTTAAAAAAGATGATATTTTCATAATTACGTTTTAAGCTATGGCTTCATGGAATGCTAAAAAGTTTCCCTAGCCTAGGATCGGCTGAACAGTTCTCGGCCTAAATACCTGAATCTGTATGAGTGGGAAGATATGTGTCGCTTATATAAATTGTAGCTTGACATCTTGCGACAACGTATACGCAAATGATAATAATCTCTGTGGTTCAGTCTCTGCGAATCATTTGTGTAGTCGTGCAAACCCTCAATTGACACAGTGAAATTCGAGGACCAAGCTGTATTTCGTTAATTTTTTCTGAAAGATTTAATGTTTAGTTGCTAATGACATCGATGCGGAAATGTAGCATACGTTGTATCCAGTTATTCAACTGTGAAAAAATGGGTAGGAAATTTTAAAAGAGGAAGGAAGAGATTGGAGAAGGAACCCCACAGTGAACGTCCTGTCTCTACAAGCATTAAAACATTAGAGGTAGACTGTGGAAAAGACCTAAACATCTGCGAGTACTATCATGAAACTGTGAGCTGCAATGTATATAAATTACACTCCCCTAACCTATTCCCTTCTTACTTAGGCCGAGAACTTTTCAACCGCACTCGTGCCATGAATTCACCAGAAATGTGGTTTTCAAGAGGTGAATACAGTAATTCCCCGCTATACGTCGCTCCGCTATACGTTGTTTCGCATACAGGTCGTCAATTAATTAAGAAACATGTTTTGTTGTAATTTGGGTCGCTTACAATATACGTCGCTTTTGAAGTACCAAAAGCAAAATTTCAGGAATTCCAATTGCCGTACGTAAATTTTTACTATGACTAAAAATCCCTCGAATAGTTTTTTTAATTTCAAATTTATTATTATTTATATAATTTAATTTCGTGTTTAATTTCATTTGCGACCCAATCTGGGCCTGCTCTTTACCGAATGACCAAATATGTGAGAGCAATGATATGCAGTAGTTTCAACTTCACATACTAATGTGAGGTACAGAAACTTCATTCATTGCTTATGCATTTTTGCTGGTAAGCCTCTATTTTCATTTTTGAGAAAATCCACCTTTCCAGCGATTTTTTTAAATAAAAATACCAATATTATAATTTCATAAATGCGAATGATTTTTGTGTCTGTTTACAATCAGATAAATATTCGATATGGTGCTTTTGAAGTAGAAAAATGTATGTACATATGTAAAAGCCTAAGGGCGATTCATGGATGGCGTGTTGGGAAATATGAAGGAAGAATTTTAGGGGAATAATCGAGCAAAGCGTTATTAATTTTATTTATTTGTTTTAACATAGTGAGTCTCATGTACTTATTGATATATATTATTTGGGATACAAATGTGTCACAAAATATGCACCAGGAACGTAACCACTACTTTTATCATTGTTCTTATGGGAAAATAGATTTAGCTATAAGTTGTTTCGTTATAAGTTGCAGTTTTCAGGAACGCATCTCCGACGTGTAGCGGGGATTTACTGTATTCTTCTCTAAACGGTTAGGACAGATACAAAACAACCGACATCATATTCCCTATAAATTATATCTTGTACCTTCACCGTCCAGCTTATCTCCCTGCTTGGCCTTTGATGCTCCGAGGACGGCCGCGTGAAGAGGAGTGGCTCCGATCGAGGGCTCCTTCGCGATTGCATATTTCCTACGGTCCAGTCTCGCCTGAATGTCTTTGACTAAGCCATTAGACGCTGCCTCGTGAATTTCCCTGATCATTTCCTATGGTAGAACCAAAAGGAAAAGATGAATGATTCATATTAAGTCAGATAAGCATTTATTGGAGACAATTGCACGAATATTAACATATATTCACATCGCCGAATTTTTTCGTGGTTGGGCCAGGCACGAAGGAGTTCATATCGAACTATTTAAATCGAATACCACCATTGTGATTCGGTTTTCATAAAGTTGCAATGGCAGGACGACGTCCATAGTAAGGCCCTTCCGCGTTAGCAGGGGCTATATTTCTTGAGAAATAATGGTTTTCTCCTTGTGGATTGGGCCTACTGAGAATGCCACATTTAAAAAAAACGAGCCTTGCACACTACCACATGTATGATCTGGAAAAGAGTGCATTATTTGAATCAGCTTAGTACAAAACGTTAAGCTCTACAGTTGCATTTCTATATATTTTCATTGTTGACGAATAAACGATGAAAAATCAGCCATGGAATGGTGTCCGCAGCTAGCGCCATAAATAAAAAACCATTATTTCTCGCGGAACTGTTGCACTAACTCTTAAATTCCTAATTACCTTTTTGTGCATAATTTAATTATTTATAAATTACTTCCTGTAAAACATCACAGTAGGTGCAGCGGGTAAAAGACAAAAATCCGTCCGAGGAACGGTATCGGGAGCAATTTTTTCAAGATGGCGGCGGAAGCTCCAATCAGATCGATGGAGAGTTTTAGTATGTTAATTAGGACGTCCAGTAGAATATCTGTACCAAAAATCATCCTTGTCTGAATTAGTTCCACTAAAAAACCTAATTTTCCTCGACTAGAATAGCTTTATGTGAAGTAGAGGCTACATGGATAGCCTTCCCATCGGGGTATCTCCTCTCTAATGAGCAAAATCCGTACAACATTTGTTTGTATTGAAAATTTGCTGAAATCCAACTCGGCAATCCCTTCCCTTTGTCGCGGTGAACATTTGCGTTTTTTATATGAAATTCTGCCGTTGATGTTAAAAAAGATAGCAATCCAGCCCTAACCAGTCATTCTAAATTTCGATAATATTCCTCATAATATTTCATCGGAAACGTGAGCGTTATTGGGTGGAATTATTTTCGATTCCCCTGTTAAGGCATACATACTTTTTTCCTGCTATAAATAAAATGAGTCTAGACCAGGCATGTCTAACTGGATGCCCGGATACTAATTTTTTTCTTAACTAAGTAGCTCAAGATTTTATATAAGTACTTTATTTTTGTGAAAAGGAGATAAGATTTTGTCGTTGTCATTGAGGCACAATAGAACTCGTTTTCTAAATTATTGTTTTTAATGGTAAAGTCTGTTTTCCCAACTTGGGCCCTTATTAAACAAGATTGGAAAGGTGTACTCCATATCGGAGTAAACAGTTTCCAAATGCGTTCTTTGAGATTTCACAATGTTCTCAATATTTTTCGCTCTGATGAGAATTTAACGAGAAGCAAGCGAGGTACGTTGTAAAGTACATGTAGGTCTCCATGTAAATTTCATCAAAATACATCATGCGGTTCCCGAGTTGAAACAAAGGAACATTGTAAACTACATGTAGATCTTCATGTAAAGTGGTCGTCATTGTTGTCCGATTTTAACCAAAATTGGAATCAGTCAACCAATTTTAGCAACTCCCCAATACCTAATTTCATCAGAATACATCATGCGGTTCCCGAGTTTAAACAAAAGAACATTGTAGGTCTTCATGTAAAGTGGTCATCATTTTTGTCCGATTTTGACCATATTGAAATCGGTCGACCAATTTTTGCAAAACTCTCCAATACCAAATTTCATCATAATAAACCCAGCGGTTTACGAGTTTTAAAATGCGGACGGACGGAAACGACCTCTATATGCGTTCACTTCGTGCAAAGAACGCATAACAACTGTAATCTTAATGCGGCTCTTCTATAAGATCCACCGCGGTCATGATACCTTTTCGAATTTGACATGCCTGGTCTAGGACATGGGTCTCAAATAGCATGGGGGCCAAATGAATAATTTTGAAATGTATGGCGGATCGCATGTAATAATAACGAGCCTAAGAATTTTGTTTCAACTAAAAAAGCATTCACCTCAAAATGGTATAGGTATATTATTTTAATTAATAACAAGTCCCAATAATTCCTTTTTATTTAACGTTCTAAATTGTTTCTTATCTTGCAGTACAATCAACTTAATTAGAGGGCCGCATTTTCTTTAACTAGGAAGCCGCATGCGTCTCACATACCACGTGTTTCAGCCTTCATGCATACATAATCAAGATCTCTGTATTTTCCGTCGCGTAATTTTGGAGACTTACCAGGGACTGGAAAAGTTGTGGATGTGCTTATTATTACTACGTCGCTCTTTAAAAAAAAAAAAAAAAGACGCGTTCATGACTTCGAGCATATAAATTTCCTTACCATGTGAATTGGCACGTCGTACAGAAATCTCTGTCTCTCTGGATCGTCGGAGGTCAGACCGATGAGTCTCGATCCTTCGCCTCCAAGGACTATGGAAACTAGGAGCTCAGTCTCACCATCTCGCGCCGCACGTTTCAACTCATTGTCGCGCACTTCGTATTCCGCGTTCGCTTCGCTCGCTGCATTTCCGGCCACGCTTAATTCTCTTTCGGTTGCGACCTTCTTCACTTCCGTCGCTCGTTTGGTCTTCATTTGTTGGACCTCTTCTTTTTGCTCTGCCGGAGACGATGCGTCATTTGCGTCCGTCGTGAGGTTTGGCTGGAAATGACGAATCATACGATCGTTTAAAGGTGCAAAAGAGAGAGGTTTTTTGTTGACTCATTCCGGTTACGCGGTGACGTTTATTCAAACAGGCTCTTTAAAAAAAAGCGATTTCTACGCGTCTCGATGAAATTCACAGCCGGGTTTTCGGGCGAGGTGTCTTCTAGAACAGTTATCCTGCGTTGAACTGACCTCATCGGTCGTTATTCTTTCATTATTTCTAGAAAGTTAGGAGAAGTTAATTAAACCGCAGGCAAAATTGTCGAATTTTAAGGAGAAAATACATTAGAGCCATCGCATAAATATAGCAGAAATGGGTAAAAAGAAAGATTGACAAAGTACTAGAACGTTGATGGGCCATATCGTGATGCATATCTGCCGTATTTAATAAGAGAGATTATAGATAGATACGTCAAATTGTTAGACGGAATACATGTTCAATACTCCTTAAGTTGAATAGACCCAACCATTCAGTTGGAAGAAATTCTTTAGGTTTTCCTGTATAGCATAGCTCCCGTAAAGTGCAGAATGACATCTCAATCCTGCCCCATACCTTATAGAAATATCTTCCAATAAGCAAATGTTTCTTATTGTAGCCAAAATAGCCGTTCATCCAATATGAACTTCAATGTTTTAACCCTTCAAACTTTCTCTTTAGGAGAGACACTTGTCGATGTAATAAAATGTGTACAAGAATAGTTGTAAGACGGTGTCCATAAGGCTACTTTTAATATCCAATTTCCTTGACGTGATAAATTTATGTCAAGCATGTAATCAAAACACACTTGGCAGAAGTAATTACACATCGTATTCTCCATAATGATTTCTCTGTAATAATTTTAAGTGAGCAATATCGTACGAGTTATTAGTATAAAAGCGATCAATAATTGCGCGGTCGAATTTATTAGGTAGAAATTGCATATAATATAAAAATTCCGCATCAACTTTTCGAAGATATAATACTTTTCAAATAAGGAAAATTTAGACGGTATTTATTATATTAAAAGGACGTCTTCAGATACCAAAATTCGGGAAAGTAAAAAGAAGGGATCATCCGCAATCAAGAAAGGATAGGTTTCAAAGGAAGCATATCGTAATATTCGAGAATTTACCTCTTTCCTCCTTTCAGCAATGTCGGGGGATTGTGACGTTGGGTTTTGGAGCATCTCTTTATCTTCGGTTTCTTCCGGTCGAGGAAAGGTGTCGGTTTGGTCTTCGGTGTTCTCAGGTGGCGAAGCAGATTCCGTGGGAGAGATGGAGGTGTGAGCTCTGTCGGTGACTTTAGGAGGTGATTTTATAGTTGATTTTGGAGGAAGTAGGGCGGATTGAGTCCAGGGGACTTCTTCAGGGGAAGCCGGTCTTGGGGGAGGGCTTTGTGGAGGGGAGATTTGTGGAGGAAGGAGAGATTTGGCCCCCTCCGTAGTTTGACCGCCACTCCTCCCTCCTTCCAGCTCTTCCTCCTCTTCCTCTTTCTTATCTACTGGCTGCTGCAGAAAGGAACGTCTCTCGTTAAAGTCTCCCACTGCCCTACAATCAAACGCAGTACATTCAGGCGATTTTCAGACTGCAGCTGATAAGCTTGAACTCCAAATTCACCTTATTATGCTTGTTGTTCGTGGCTTGTGTCGACAACGATTCGTGGGACCATGTTTAATCCAAAATTTTAGAAGCACACAATGATTTCAGAAGAAAACGTTTCGGGCCCGAAATAAAATGTTTTGACTTTTTATTGGAACGGAAGATTGTTCATTATAAATTTTAAAAATTCCTACAAATGGATCCAAAACATTTTTTTCGAACATCTTAATGGCCCCTTAGGAATTAGTATCTGCATTGACTACTGTAAATATTCGCCCTTTGATCCCAAAATTGTATCTTTTACAGCTCCTTTTAATTGTGCGAATGAAATTTTAGATTGATTATTATTTACCTGAGAGTAACCATATCTGTAGAATACTAGTCAATGTACAGGTATTTTAAGTGTAAGTTACACACAATGGCGTACCGGACGCATCCGCCACCCCCAGGTGGGATGGAGGTCCCCGACCAAAAGAGCCCCATGATCTGGGAGAAGGAAACCCTTAACTGCGAAGGAAGTAGTATCATTTCATATCAGTTGCTTACCTTTACGTTTAAAAGTATAGCGTTATGTTTTGATGCACAGTCATCGCTTTTGAGCGTATAATTTTACAGCAAACACGCATATGTTTGTCTTTTTAAAAGACATAATTAACCTGTTCTGTTGCTTATAAAAGAGCCGTATTTTCAGTGGTTTTAGGAATTTCATATACGTATTGCAAAGTATATCAACCTACTCAGTGTAGGTGCCATATAAGTGATCGTTATTGCTGGCGAAAGCAAGAAAGTTTCGGAATCAAAGGCGACATTGAAATGTCCTATGCAATATTTTAGATTGGGCTCTAGAAGGACTATACGTAAACAGAATAGGTAGTGAGAGAGGGCTATCCAATTTTCTTAAATAATATAAAGCGATTCGGTTACCCCCGGACATGTGTGGAGCCTTCTTGGTGTTTTTGGCATTGCCAGTCGCCACTTCAAGAGCAGCGAAATTGTTTTCAAAATTAAAAATAATAAGAAAATTTTTTCCGCCGTAAACGCAGTACAAAAACAACGTTTTAATTAATATAAGATTTATTGTTACTATCGTTTATAGGAGATTGTTTGAAGTTTATTATGCATAATGACCGGTGGAAGAGGTTTATTAAAGTTCCCTGGTTTGGAGTTCATTTCTTTTGCTTGGCGGGTGGACAGGCCAAAAGCAAATCCAGTACGCCACTGGTTACAGGTATAGCTTTTTTCAAATAAAACTAACCAAACAAATGTAATAATTTTGATAGAAAAAGGATGACGTAGGTTTTAAGAATTAGATTTCAGTTTCATTTTGAGAAAATTGTGAGGTTTTTATACAACTCGTATTTTCAGCAAGTTACTGATAGTGCGAATTTAAAAATAACGAGAACCAATAAGTAAACAATAGTAACATATAAAGCCGAGCTTGGCATGGATTGAAAGCAAAATATTTTAACGCAATTTATGCCCTTATTTTTGGATAGTTTCTATTCTTTTTGGTGAACATACTAAATCATAACACAGGCGTCCATCGCTAATCGTCGTTAATTGACTCTTGTAAAACCCAACAATTAGCAAAACCAGTACTCCTCAATGCTACAGAGGTTGCGTTCCCAAGGACCCAGACCATAGCATATAAAAGCACACAACAGCCTCACAAACAGTTTAAGTTTTATATTGCAGTAAATGCCATGATAAAAATGTAAATTTTGAAGGAAATGGCGTTTCTCGCTCTAGACCGCTTACGCGGGGGGTAATAGTGTAGTAATAACGATTGGACGGAACAGCGATTTGCGCAGGCAACGATTAGCAAGGGACACCAGTACAAGGAACTTGAGTATTCATACAAATTCATTTAATTTAGAAAGAAAAACGAGTCACGTGAATAGAAAACCCTTTAGTTTGATGGGGAACATATGGAGATACATAGCCAGGACAGGCTTGATGGGGTATATGGCGTATGCTATGAGGAGGGGTCTCAAAAATAAGGTCCCCTAACAAGAGATTTTAGTCTTCCTCTATTTTTTTCTTTAGTTTACAAATAATAAAAAGTACGATTTCAATGAAGTGCTCGTTTGAAATCACTTTAAACTCTCACAACTATTATCATGAGAAATTAAAACGAAATCAAACAGCCAATTCAGTAACATCTTTCATAGTTTTTATAAGTATACGCACTTTTCTATAATAATAAATAAGCCTAATTTTTTGCATACGGGCTCCCAAAAGTATCGCTCCGGCCTTGTACATAACAAACGTGTTAAATGCACGGATTGATCCCAAATGACTATTCGGTGTGCTTCGAAAGGGCTTCCTTATAAAATCAGTAACCATAACGTCATTACAGTAGCGGAACTATAATACCTCAGGGTCCACGACCACGAGGTGGACGATAGATTAAGGAGGCCCTGCAGCTTAATTTATATTTATGATATATTACATTAAACAACGAATTACGAAGAAGCCCGAAAAGTATTTTCACGGAGAAGGGAGGGGGGGGGGGGGGCGAAACTTTGTAGTTCCGCAACTGCATCATCAGATAACTCGTTTCTCTTTCTTTAAATATGTCGGCCATTGCTCGCATCTGGAATGGCAAAAATCACCAATTGTCGGGGGAGAAAGAGTCTTTGTCTGCGGGTACCGAAGGCTCTTTCTCACGTGGCTGCACGTCTCTTTCCCTTCCCTTCTCAGAGTTTTCCTCTGCGGTCCTCTTCTCCGGCGCAGCAGACACCAGAAGGCGCCACGATACCCATAGCGCCGATTCGGGAATGCCCTTATCCTCCGCCGAATGGGCCGTCCGCGGTGCTTCCGGTACAACGAGTAGCCTTGACGAATCGACCTCTCCTGGGTGTTGGAGGTAATGAGAGGCCGTCTTACCCCGCTGCGAAAATTTCAAAAATGCGTTAAAAATATGCGGGATTTGTTCAGGTGTGCGCTGTACAGAATGTGGTGTGTGTGAGGTAGTCACCAAAGAAATTCGGTCACTGAAGCGGCGTTAGGGTAAATGGCGCCAAAGTCGAACTTAGATTGCGTAGATGTTGTAATCTGATATTTTAAAAATGTTTATATAAACTTTTAATTGGAATGTGTTTGCGCTTAAGTATATCGTCTGGCTAAAATGCTAATTAATGAATAACGTAGAAAGAGAAGTCTAACTTGAGCTCTGACACGAAGCACTGCCAAATCAATCGCAAGAAGAGACCGAAGGGAAGGGAGGGAAAATGCTGTACTTCTTGTGGCAACGCTGCTGTTAGGTGATAGAGACGTTTTTGACCGCTCCCCTATTCATATTTTTCTTGGTTGTCTTAGCTCAATTTAGGCTAAACCTGCTGTGGTTATTCTTGCTTAAAATCGAATAATTTTTGGCTGATGTTGACAGCGGTAAGATGGATCCTCTAGATTAGGCTTTTAAATTAAAAAAAAATGTTCGACTGTCTGTGCTTACATGACGGACTATATCGATGGCATTCGGCATATCGGATTTATATTAAAGAGGAAGAAACTCGGGTAAAATCTCCCAATTATTGTTGCCACTGCACTAAAAAAATTTACTTTGCTTTAATTTTTAAAATGTCCACTTGAGGTAGTAATTTATTTTGGTCGAAAGCCATTTCATTACAGGATCCAAATTTTTCGAAAATATCGCGATCAAATTTTCTATATTACACTTCTGTACTCTCAAAGAGCTCTGCACGTCTTATAACTGTGTATTAATGCAGGTTTCATGCTGAGAGGTGCTTCATTACCTCCAGAATTATTCTGCATTCGTTAAATATACTATACTATCTCAAGAAACTCACCCTATACATCACATTTTATTTTAATCTCGATTATAATGCGTCTAGAGATATAGAAGACCGTGGAGATAACTCATCATCAATCGTCGCTGTAGAACATTACGATATGATTCGCGGAAGATAGCGAATTCCTCTGGGTACACGCGCATGTGCCATCCATTCGCACGTTGTCGCGCCAGATAATGCAGGCTTTACTTCATCCCACGTGTTATCATTTCTTGGTATTCTCATGAGACCTGGATTCGGAGATTCGCCTCTCTTGTCGTTGGAAAATTTGAATCGATTTTGAGAGAGACGGATAAGATACAAGACATTTTTTAGCCCGACATACTATCCATGGAATTTTTATTTATCGTTTAAAAGGAAGCGATCGTCAAGTCTTTTTTTTACAACAGTTAATCGATAGATCTTTTACACTTTCTGGAGATATTTACTCTCGGAGATTTTTTTGAAAGGAATGTCCCATCGATTATTTTTTCTACCTAATCAGGGGTCTCAAACTCACATCGGCACGCGGGCCGCACGAGGGCTCTTCAAGAAATCCGCGGGCCGCATTAAGTCACAGTACCAAATCCGCGGACTGCATTGCCTATTTCCCAGCCCTCACAGCTAATAACTTTGGACATTCACTCTCCCCTTCCACAATGGGAGCAATCGCTCCAACCCTATCATGCGGCCTTAAACCAATTCATTATAGAAATACTAAACTCGACGTCGAGGGTTACGTAAGAAATACGCTGGCAGCGGGCAGAACATTTTTTGTACCCAACTGTGCAAATGGGAATGAGCGATAAACCGCGAATATCTTATTTATCCGAATATAAGACGAGGTATTTCTCCTATTTTTGCATCTGAAAAATAAAGGGTCGTCTTATATTCGCATGGTCAAATAAGTCAACAGTTTGCGGTCAATGATTTCGAATAGTATGGATGGATCAGGAGATGACACTCTATGGAACCAAAGTGATGAAGGAAGTGAGGACGTGGATGTGGGATGAATTTCTCGAGATAACACTTGTTGTTTACTTTTGCCATGTTAATCCTTATAGTGTGTGTTACATGGTTAAATAATATATCTTGAAAATTGTTCTTCTGTGCGTAATTGAAAATTCTGTCGTCTTATATTCAGGCAACAACTTTTTTCCTTCTACAACAACCAGTTTTTGGAGGGTCGTCTTTTATTCGAGTAACTTATATTCGGATAAATACGGTATTTAAAAGTGCTGATTCAATACAATTTTTAAACTTTTAAGATTATGTAATATTTTATGAGAAATACATTTGAGTTTGGGCAGTGTAGTACAAAGTAACTTACCTCGCATGCCGCATAAATGCATCACGCGGGCAGCGAGTTTGAGATCCCTGTTCTAAATGAAGTCTGCATCATCATCTCCAGCAATTTTTGCAGCTAAACAAGTCTCTCAATCAAGTGTTGTTATGGCTACATAAGATTAAGGATAAAAAACTGTACCGGAGATTTTAAAATTACACCCTACGCTTATTTGCGGATATTTAAATTTTGTTACGCAATATAAACGTGTATTTAATGATGAAGTTGTTATTAGTTATATTAATGATATAATGTTGCGATGAAGTTATTATTGGTTTTTACAATTTGTTGTTGTGAAGGTTGAATTTTTATAGATTTAAAGGCGGCGTCGACAAGTCAGATATCAGTTGATTTAATTGTAACGTCAGTTAACGATTGTTTTTCTTTTTTCCACAGAAGTCAATTCCCATTCATCGATGGAATGAATAAATAATAAAATATGGTTCCAAAAGGAAACAGTACCGTTTCTAAACTTAACTCCTACCATGGCTAAATTTTCACATTACTTAGTAAAATGTTACTCGCAGTTTTAAAAACCAATTTGAGAAAAGTACTGTCCTTACCTTCACAATGTGCGCGTAAGTACCTCGTTGAGATGACAATGAGTTTAGAAAATTTCCGTCGCCGCGGAGATTCAAACCTGCTCTGGTAGCGTAGAAATCTTACGTCTCTACTGACACACTCACCGATTCTGCAAATACGAACTATTATTCAGGTTTACGAGACAAAAACCTCAGCGAAGGGTCACAATTGCCGGGAAAAGTCGAACTTTAAGGCGAGGTAGCGTTTCCTTACTCTTGAGTGTTGAGTTGTGTTATTGAACACACCAACTCTGATGCAAACGTAGGATTAGTTGTCTGAGGCTCCGCTCACAAACTGGCGATTTTCACGGGCCTCGCCCAAAATACTTTCCCCATTCTTTTTTCACAACTTCGATATCACATGGGTCGTAATGAAATATTCATCACAGGAACCATTCTTCAGCACCAAAAGAGACAGCGCGACATCAATAATCATTCTTTTATGAGCGCGAGACTTTTTTTCATTCTTCCGCTCCTTATTTTTCGAGAGAATTCGAATTTGAACCGATTCACTCAATGTTTCGATTCCGTCAATCGATGGTGAATTCGTTGACAAATGGATATATCGCGCGTCAAAATCTTCTTCAATAACGATCTCTTCCCGGCAAATTTGACAAGTATTCAGTGGCTTTTTCCTTTATGCACATTTGATGCCTCATTTATTTTCATAACATTTCTTCGTTTACTTAAAAGATGAATAAAGTCTATTAAGTAGTGATGTAGGTCATAGAACTTTTTACAGCAGTGATGGGCAACCCTCGAACCGCCACGGCTCTTTGGGCGGCACGCGGCTGCCTTCATAAATGTGAAAACTTCTGAGACTTATATATTTGGTTCCGATTTGGCGTTTCGTTGACATGTCTCTATATCCGTACTCATTTGACTGATCAAATCACGCGCTATTAAATTCATTTTACTCGCGTACTACTTGTTTCGCATGTGCAAATTCAAAAGCTCCTCAAAGTGAGGATTTCGTTGCGATCAGGGTCATCGGTAGGATAGGCCATGTGGGTTCTATCCCAAGTCTCGAACTAGATACTTAGAAATCGGAGATATTTTTTTTATCCGCAAATGACCAATGATTTCAATGATATATAAGACGCTGAACTATACAAAAATTTCAATATTTCGTTAACATCGTTACTTAAGTCCATTTGACGAATTTATCCTGTATAAAACTCATCTCTCAAAACGCTTTGGAAGTTGTTTACCCAAACTTATTTATCATCCTTGTAATTCAACTTACAACACCATTGACCATGGCTTCTGTCGAAAGAAGCCTCTCGGAGTTTAAAATTATAACAACCATCTGCAGCAAGATTAGTGGTGTTATCAATGATATCGATTAAATTAATTATTTAAGTTCATGAAATTATTGGGTGTCATAGACTCTTTCGTTTTATGAAAAATGAAAAAATAACCAATATCGAATATGAATATCGAATATGAATGCATTTTTTATGCTCCATCTATTAATTTTGTTTTTATTTTATTTTTCTGCAGTGATTTTGTTCTTTTTGGAGATATTTTAGGTTTTGTTATTACTTTGATTGATGGAATAATTCGATTCCCGGTCATAGCAGACTTTTTTCTCGTTTCGAAATTATTCCCACCATTACTTTGATTACCAATATATTTTTCTTTTTAAAAGTATTTCATAAACTTAGGTTTTTACTTTATCTTTTCTATTAGGGAAACAATGGGAAATGTTTTTCTCATGGCCTCGCAAAAGTTTGCACTGATCCTGGTTGCCATTGCGCGTGCCTTTCATTTATCAAGATTTTGTCTTGTACCAATAGAATTTGATACAATTATTGACAAAATACGACCGATGAAACGTATTCCAGGAGCATTGGACTGAGAAATATTTTTTTAAATTTTACCCCAAAATTTACACCATATGCCTAATTTGTAGGCAAGACATAAGCCTGCCTTTTGTATGCATATTTTAAGTTTTCATATTGTGGTTCGCAGACTCGAGGAAAATTGCCGCAGCTTATTATAGAATAAGCGTCACTACTTCACAGTTTTATGTATTTTAGAGCAGTTATTTTACTCCGCTTTAAAATGATTATTGCCTACGAAATCTTGTCTATGTTTATAGTTATAGAGTTGTTTTATTCTATTGGATCTATCATAGTTTATTCATTTATCCTAAAGGAATTACTTAAATCGTTACTTCGTTGATTTATTTCTTTTTCGCTGACTGTAATACGAACGCATCATTGATCAATTACTAAAATATTAGAATACATTACGAATGTAAGTTTAATTGCATGAACAAGGAGATCTACACAACTTGAAATTTACCAGACAAGTGGGTGGCAGGAGGTGCAGCACACTAGATTTCCTAACAAATTTCACTTGCGGGCTTTAACACACTATTCTAATCCCTGACCGTCTTAGGAAGAAACGAACCTTCCCATCGCCATGCTTTACAGCACATATGTCGTATTTTATCATCGTGGTTGTGTATTCTGATATAAATGGGGGCCTCTGTTACTCCTAGTACCTCTTCAGATAAGCATTCTGGTCTACACTTTACTGGAGGTTTCGACCTAGCTTTCAGTCAGCGTCCTTCTAGGGAAAGCCTGTTCAAATTCTTTAATAACGAAATAACCCTACGCATAGAGTAATAAATTCGCTTCACTTATCTTGATTCGCTTTTATTTTAAATTTAGTGAACAACGAAAGACTTTTGCTTTATTTTTAAAGAATGGAATAAAAATATTCGACTCCTATGAAATATTTACAGATATTCAGATTTTACGACATATGATAAATATTGTTCGCATTGAAACTGTGAGCGTTGCCTCGAGATGGATATTCGTAGTCGCATGGAGTTCGCTTTCTTGAAGAATCAGTGGCGGACCATGGGCGAGGCGGCCGCCCCTACCCTTGGGAACTTTCTGGATCCACCCCTGTGGAGAATCCATTCGAGAACATCCTTTTCCAATAAAAGAAATGGCGCAACCTTTATGCTTTCCTTCAATGTCATTCGGTAGGATGCAATTTTATTTTTGGAGCAGTTTAGTTCTCTCCGGAGATAGGGTTCACGCGTTCTAACGCTTCCGTGCAGGAGGGCGAATTCGTCATTTCTGTTTCTCCGATTTCTTTCGTCACGAAATCGTTCGTTTCGAATTACGACAGAGACGTTTGACCCGCACGTCATGCCCACATACGCTTTGGTTTTTGTGCCTTTCTTCCCTCGCCGACGCCGGCTCAGCTTCCATAAATAGACCGTGGGAGGTTGTATGTCATTCTTTTCCGTGACTTCTACTTTTTTATCATCCGTCCGCTTCTGGTGATATATTTCTTATCCAAAAGAACACCCGAGAAATGGAATACGGAATGAAAGTTAATAATTCCCCCAATTTTATATTCGCGACATGTTTCGCAGTTATCGTTCCGTCGTCATAAAATTTTAAATCTTCGTTTTGGGCATACACGCATAGACATGTGGAAAGATAGGTTGCAGGAGGAGAAGTGGGGAGATGGGCGATTTAAGAAGGATAGCAAGGACGACGGTTATTGTACGTTGGCTGGAGTTAGGAATAAAGGAGGAAGAACGAAGAGCGGGGAGGTAGGTTAAGGATATTGGGCGATGGATTGGAGAAGGGAATGGGTCATCATCGACACAAACGTGATTAGATACAATAGAGAATTATCGTGCTCGCCTTATGGATATAATACAAACTGACGCAATGCATGGGTTTTTATAACACGGATTCGCTACAACACGGGTTGTTTTTAATGCCAAAAATTCAGATAACGCCGATTATGGTTCACATTAATGAGGTTTGATAGGACCTTGGATGTGGGATTCCAGATTTCTGAGCGAGGAAAAGATATTTTGGAGAGTCCAAAGGCTTTGTTTATTAGCTTAGATAATCGGCAACAATACTCTATTTTTTGTGCGTCAGAGAGATGTTTTTGGAATTTTTGGAGGAAGGGATCAAAGTCGTTTAACAATGTAAAGTTAGATTCACATAACACGGAAGCACATTACACGACACTTTTTTTTGAACGGTGTATGTCTCTTCAGTAGCCATAAAAAGTGTATGAAAACCAGATGATGAGTTCGGCTACAATACAGCCTTCATTAATGGCGGTTCATCGAGAGTAAGTTCTAATTAGAATATCTGTGTATTGCAGCCAAAGAGTGCATTTGGTTTTCCTATCCTCTTCAGCCATTCTTTGCTAGCGAAGCGGTAGTAGCGGAACGTCTTATTATGGCTCTCGGAGGGATAAGTTTTGTTTTTCGGTGGGTTTTAGGCTTCCCCAAAAAAACTGTCACATCCATAGGACCTCCTCTTCCTCTCATAACCATCCACTTATTTTAATAAATCTAATACCTATTTCCTTTCTCTACCTTCCTATTTGCCTTTTTCCTTTTGCTCTTCTTTTTCCACGATTTACTTCAACACATCATACAATTTCTTCTATTCATTATCACTCTAATTATCCTTCTACTTCCTCATTTGTTTTTCTCTCAATCTAAATAATTTTCTCAATTCGACGCCATAACTAAAAGAGCCTCTAATCGACTAACGTTTGTCATTATAACACGGTGGCGTATAATATTTATCGAGGAGACAGGAAAAAGTTATTAACTCTTCGCTTTTAATTTCTTCTTGAAATGAGAATCCTTATTATGGATATTCACCAGGTATCTGTTTATTCATTGAACTCTAATAAAAAATGTCCAATTATTCTCTTAGATTTGTTTAAGTGATTTAAGAATGAGTGAAAATAGGGAATTAACGAATTATCGTCTAAATCTAGCTAAAGCTGAGTTTCGATTGGAAAAGTGCAATGAAGAGAAAATTCATATAATAATGAATTTTTAAGTACCATAAATAAAATTTTTGAAGAATTGGAGCAATTTGAGAAGATTTTCGTTGTTGAAATTACAGCTATGTGTGATCTATAAATTTATGTAGCTGAGAAGCCTGAATTTTAAATAGAAATAATTAGTAAATATTACTGAAAATTTTCTCATAACAAGACGAATTTTATCTCAGCTAATAAGCCAGAATAAATTTCTTTTCCTTCTTCATTGTATTGGCAAGGAAACACCACGTAAAATAAAACAAAATTTTGCACTGTGTTTCATGGTCCCAATTGGTTACCCTCAATAGAAATGCGCTCCTCTCTAGAATCATCAGCATTCCAACGCGGTCTTTGTGCATCAGTAAGTGTCATGTGCCAACCACGCGTGCTCTCGATGTACTCACGTTATCAGTCTGCGATTCGTCCGAACCAGCCTCAACCAACAAGTGATACGTAACCTCCTTATTCTCCTCTCTGACACCACTGGATCCGACGGCGTAGGCTGCGTAGTGCAGGGGCAACTTCCCTTGGTCGTCTTTGGCCCTAACGGAATCGAGGGCCTTGTCTAAGATGACCCGGACCGAGTCGGAATTTCCAAGTCCAGCGGCCTGTAAATTTGTACAAAACAACATGATCTATTTTTTAAAGTTGAAAGAATTTTCTCCATCCCAAACGACACGAAGTCGTTGGATATTTTTCGTTAGTTGAATGTGGATGGAATGAAGACGCCGATTTTTAGTGTATCGTATTCAGAGAGCATGGATTTCAAAACGATTAGGAAATCGATCCTTAGCTGAGAATACGACAGTAAGAATCTATTGGCGAATTTTATAGGATGATCATCTTCACAGAGAAGGAAAGGCGCCAAATTTGTTTCTCTCGATGGCATGAAAATTTTGAAGATTCGGCTTCATTGCAGATTTTCTAAATTTCTTATTTCAAATGCCATTGTGTATGCTGTCATTAGTTTACAATACACGTCATTCAAGGCTTTTCTTTATCAAAAGTAACTCTTAACATTATCTAAAATGGAAGATAACATTATTTTCAGAGGCATATATCATTTGAACTGAGTTGTCATATGGCCATATTTACTTCAATCATTATTATATCATGTAAATAAAAAAGAATATTGTATATTTCTACTAGACAAATTTATTGCGACCGGCTTCGCCCGTTAGAATATCATCAGGTGAAACCGGTCGCAATAAATTTTGTCTAGTGGAAATATACAATATTCTTTTAAATTTACATTATGAAATCTTTCGACAAAGTAGAGCCTTCCCAAATGGAATATGTTATTATAAGTTTATTTATGGATGCATCGTCAGTTGCAAAATTCACAGATGACAGGTAATTTATGCGAAACTGGTTAATCCATTCATTGTGGACAATTTCAGCAAGCTGAAACGAATTTAAGCAAATTTTCCCCATCGACTGTTGCTCGAATGGAAACAAACTGATCTACATTGAAGAGGTATTATCAGTTATAAAAAATCAAGGATGTAGAAGCAAATTTTATTCGGGTCATTATTAACTGAAAATAATTCAGCTGATTTATTCTCTCACTACTGACCAAAAAATTAGTTTTATCAATTATTTATTCCGTCAGAAATATTAATTAGCTAGCCCGGCTAAGAGAAAATAAATTTTATCGGTAGCTCATATCGGCATTGAGGTGTTGAGTAAACTATTAATTATTGGCCGGTCGTTAACTCTGAATGATCACCGCTTTCGCAGTCGAAAATCACATATGGTTTAAGCTGCTTTTGTATTAAACCGTGAGGATTGTCGACACTCTGTTCTGTCCCATTATTTTTTTAATCTTCATGGTGTATACGATAGAACCTCGATAACTCGAACCTCAAAGGAAGACAAAAAATATCGTGTTACTGAAACTTCGAATCGTACAACTTCGTTTTAATGTTTGTGAAAACGAACGAATTTCGGTACTGTTTTCATAACCGGATGGAAGGTAAACAAAGCAACGGTAGCGCTATTGATGGCGAGAAATCGACGAGAACTGAAATTACAACGGAGAAAGGCAAAAAAGCGGAAGTTAAACGTCATGCGTAAATATAAGCAAATAGTACGACGAGTAAAATCACAGAAGATAGACGCAAACCAACCCGAGGGGGGGAGGGGCACAGTGAACGTGGGAAGGAACCAATACCACTTAAGCCAACTTACCCAACCCAGGGGGGCGAGTAGGCGTATGCCGCGTATTGGTAGCATTTTACAGTTTAGTACCATTTCTCATCGCTTTATTGCCATCGACAGCGCTACATTAGCTTTGTTTACCTTCCATCCGGTTATGGAAACAGTAACAAAAGTTATCGAGGTTCTACCGCATATGTGATCAAACCTGTAAGCGGCTCGCTTCGAAATCTGAGGTGGGCGTACTCACCTTGTGAAGGGGGGTAAGACCGTTTGAGTCCTTGCTCATAAGCAACTCCCTCGGGGCTGGGGGAGCGGTCCTCTTCTTCAGTAGGTCGGCCTGGTTAGCGACGGCAAGGGCGTGCACCTCTTTGATGGCCGCCTCTCATCGCGAACGCGAAGACAAAAGGGATATGGAAACATGAAAGAAATTGTTTTCATCTCTCGTTTAAACGAATTATATTTCTCCAAAACATAGACTAACTTTGGGAGAGAAAGGCAGCCAATTAGGAATCGATTTCTTTTGCACGGTAGAAAAATCAGCATAAATATGCGGTATCGTTCCTTACCATGAGATCAAAGGTTCGATTGAAGGGAAACTTGCTGGAAAAAGAGGAAGGAAGCTGACGGAACATGAAAAGGGAAATGGAGTTAGCAAGAATGTTTGGTTGCGCACGATAGAAGAACGTAGGGAAGTTGCTTTATCAGACAATCAGGGACCTGTCTACGGACATAATGCTGACTGGGGCGTTGCAATAATAAAATATTAATGCGATTTTCTCATGCTGTTAAAATAATAAAGCTATTGACATCGGTTACTCTTTACCGGGGATGTATACGCTCATTCCCGGCAATCACTTACATGCGCAATGGACTCAGAGGAGTTTTAATAGCTTTTACAAAAGGGGTGCCAGGAGAGGACGGAGCTAATTTTTGGAGACGTCGAGGAAGATTAAACAAATCAATGATTTGGAAATGTTGATAGTTCACTAGACCGACAATTGTTTCTCTAATTAATTGATAATGAAGTAGTTTCGACGAAATAACGTCTCCAAATATTATGGTCTCTGCATATATAAATATATAACCGTTTCAAGTTGAGGGTGCCGCGAAATTCTGTTTATCTCTGAAAGAATGTTGAGACGCGAAATTGTTGAGAGTCACTGTTCACTAGCGTCCCTTAAGCTTATTAATGCAGCAATTACTAGGGACATTTATACAGCACACAATCACAGTCTTTTATAGCTAGATGCATATTTGAGTATCTAAGATACCGTCTTTGGCAGAATTTTGATCTCAACGCAAGTGCGCGTGTAATTGAATCGGAGTGTCTTGATTCTTTACATGAAGTAACATTCCCTAAACCGATTTGAATGTGTAAACTCTTTATTATTTTTATGACGTTAGAAGATAATATCAATATATCTTCTCCAGAAATTTTTTTGAATATTTTAAGACTTTCCTTGCAAAAATGAAGAAATATTTTTCGTGAAAACCGGTAAAAAAAATTAATCATGTAGTTGAGAAAACATGCAACCGAATTAAATCGGAAGAATCTATCTTTTTACCTTTTTCCCGAAATATTTCTATCAGAACTATTTTCAGATAAAATTTAATGTTGAAAATGTAAGTTTAACGCGTAATATTCACATTCAAAGCTCGTTAACACTGAAATATTCTTAAAAAGAACAAGTCAATGGATAGCTATTTATTAACGCATATTACCGTATTAAATCCGTTTATGATCTTATTTTCAAGCAAATTTTGCCAACCAAAGTGTGCACTTACTCTACACTTGTAGTTGACACTTTATCATTGAGGTGTTGGTATGCATTAAACAGGTACAACGAAGAAACCGAACCTCTTGGTTAGGATTATATTTAAGAAGAGATAAGATCAATTTAGAGTTGTGAAAGTGAAGGTAAAGATAATTAGGACAGGAGGTCTTAGGTTGGACCTCGATTGAACGAAGGGCGATAAAGACACGGCGAGACTTTTTGAAGTCAATTTGAATGACGGGAAGGATGACACGGATGGTTCTGAAGCGTCTACGAACAACGCCCAGCGAATGCAGAAGGTCATGAGGCATTGATTAGCTGTCAGGCGGGAAAACATCGATTTTCATTCTTTCTCTCGAAGTTAGTTTCCCAGCAAAAAAAGCACCGCTCAACATTTTCTAAACATGTGCCATTTAAATGATAAGGTTATGTGGAAATTGGAGTTTATAGTACGTAATGTAAAAGCAGCACGCAACTTTTTTGGGAAGCATTTTTTTTGTATCGACTTCCAGCAGTCCTTCTCAGAGGAACAGAGAGACCCACACAACTTCCAGATTTTGAGGCCCTTGGCCATGATAAATATTTAAAAAAATGAAAACAATAAGAAAATCATTAGCTAAAAAGAGAGCGCAGTGCAATTTGAATATGTTTTACTGAAAGATGCTTTCTAGCCTTTTTCTGTGTAAATGTACCATTTATTGAATAAAACTAACTAACAATCGTCGAAATTTGGGTCCCCTCGAGCTTCAGGCCACATGGACTTCCTTCCTTTCCCTTATGATCGCCTCAGACTATAGCTTTTCGTAGCGGTGTAATTATCCATTTAGTGCGGGTTTTCAGGTTTAGTTGAGTTGTATTTTTCAACTCGACTTAAACTCCCGAGCCTCACCGAGCTTATTTCGGATGTGAAAGATACTCAAAACAGCGGCGAAAGCCGAAAACCAACCACTTTAACGATAAAGAAGTAACTTTTCAATTTTAGAATTCCTTATTTCATCAATATTAATCTATAGATACAGAATTTTTAACATATATTTCGACTCAGAACGTCTAAATCAGGCGTACCACTCGAACCGCGTTTGAAACAACGAATAAGAGAGGGGATACTACAATTGCTAAGTAGTTTTTCTTTACAGCTTGCTTTATACCCGGCCCTCCTGTAACACGGGGGATGCAATCTGAAAGGTTGCCGTGTAATGTGAATCCGGGTTATGTGAATCTGGCTTTACATAGTGAAATGGGATTACGTTCTATACCCTTCAATGCAACCTCCTCCTGTCCCAGAATTCTTTAATCTCCCTCTGATGCACATAAATCTACAAATCACTTGGACGCTTCGAAATTTCTCTTCCTCGCTCAGCAATCTGGAATCGCAAATCTCGGGTCCGACCAGTCCGCGTTAGTTCGAACCGTAATCTGCGTCGTACGAATTTTTGGCATTAAAAACCTAACAGCGTAGTAGCGAATCCGTGTTACATGAACCCGCGTTATGGGTGAGTCAGGTGTATTTCCGTAAAGCAAGGACAGATCGGGTGAACTCTTATTTCTAGCGAAAAATCAAACGATATGTATTTCACTTTCTCATACACGTATTAGATAGAGAAAGTATTGCAATCGCGGAAACTTCGAGATTTTGACGGAAGTGCACGTTTCAGGTGTCCCCGAGTCCAAAAAAGTGGTTTTCACCACGTCGTCTGTCTGTGCACGGCCCTAGCGCCCCGACGGTTCAACGAAATCGAATAGTATTTCATATTTGGGCATAACATTTTTGGAATAGAAATTATGAAGAGATGAGCGACATAGCGCAACAATGAAGGGTAGTTTATTCTAGTTGATTTTCACAAAATTTCGATTTATTAAAAAAATGGCTCTAACGATTTTGATTAAATTTCAATCGGTTATAGAGGCCGTAGTTATAAATAATACTGCGTAAGCTATATTTCTCAAAAATAACTATATAGCGTCCAGCGACATTATAATATATCAATATTTACGCCCAGCTACCCAGTTCTCTCAACAATCTTCGTCCAGCAATAACGCTTCGGCGCCTATGTGCCTTCGTCAACCTGCAAATACTTGATATTTATGTATGGTATAACTATTTATCAAGTTTTATTTTCACATAATCAATATATTAACACCATCTACGCGCAGAAGACATTTTCCGCGGTTTTTTAGCAATAAGAGTTCCTTCCAGTCATGAAAGAGTGTAGTGAGACCAGATCAATATGTAGTGTATGAGAAAGTTGGTGAAATGTGTATTGTACCGATTAAAAAAAGATTCAGACTAACCAGCACTTGGGGAACGGCGTCGAGGAACCTCCTCACCGAAGGGTTGGCCGTGGTCTCTTGGAGTAGCTTGCTCCCGTGTCCTTCCCAGAGGATCTGCCTCAGGCGACTGACGGCCCTTTCGTGGATCCAAGTCCGTATGTTGGCCCTCGTTGGGGCCCTCGAAGCGCCGCCGGAGGTTCCGTCTTCCTCAGCGTTTCCCCCTTTTCCATGACCGGACACGCAAAGCATTAGGGAGAGAACAAGAGAGAGTTTACACTGAGGGAAAAAAAGACGGTCACGTCATTCGCGATGGCGGAGAACACACCAGGACTTCGGATACTGTTTTTTATTTTTTTGTTCGAAAATATTATTTTTTAATGCGCTCGCATTTAGAATCGACTCCATCTCTCTCATTCTCCGAATTCGAGGGGAGCGTGTCGTTAGAGCGGTGACTTCGAGATCCTCTCTTTACGAATTACGAGACTGCTTTCCGACATAAAGCAACGGGTTTCCCCTCCGGAAGGTGATATATTACGTCTCTGAAAATCCCGAGGTCCTGAAATGAAGAGGCGGTAAAGGAGAGGAAAAAAAACGAATGGTCGTTTTCTTTCGAAAGGCAGATAGGTAACCATCCTTAACAAAATCACGGGGTTGATTTTATAGAAATATGGAGAACTATCGAGCGCGTCTTGTGGCCAAACAAAAGTATGCAGAACAAGTGAGTACTTAAAAATCAAATTGAAACAAATGAGGAAAGAGCTGCTGAAGCAGACGGCAAATGGCGCTTTTCTTCAAAAACATGTTGTTTATTCAGAATATTAAAATTTGTTTATACTAGTAGATATGATTAGTCTGAAATAATAGTATTAAAAATTGGATTGACGGACCAACAGAAGTTTTGGTAGTTATAACGTCCTTGGCAATCTCTCTTTTTACCAACTCCCAGACATTTCTATTGGACTCTTGTCTGGAGAGTTGCCAGGCCAGTCTAACAGTTTGATGATTTGTTCTTTTTCTTTTTTATGCTCCGAGCAGTATGGCACGGTGCGTTGTCTTGCATAAAAGTGAAATCGGAGCCTTCAGGAAACCAATCTTGTATCTGTGGCAAGAGCCTCTGCTTCAAAATTGTCTTTCGAAGATTTCCGACGGGTGTCAAATATGGAAATTAACACCAAACCCTAATAAATGTACGATTCTCTCTTTCACTCTACGAAAAAAGCCTATCGCTACTTTCTATTCCCTTAGTGACACTCCAATCCGGAAGGTCTTCTCTCAAAAAGATCTTGGTATAATCTTTGATATCAAATTATCTTTCTCTCTCCACATTGATAAAACCACATCTAAGGCCATGTCTATTCTTAGTCTTCTATACCGATTTAAGGAGATAAATGATCCTTTAGCACTTAAATCATTTTTCTCAGCCTTCCTTCTCCCAATCCTGGACTACTGCTGTCCCGTGTGGGCCACAGCATCTCCGACTACACTCAAGTGTCTTGATCGTCCATTGAATTTCTTCCTTGCGATCGCGAGGAACCGTGTTCCTGCCTTCCGTTCGCTAAGTAAACAAGGTGTTCTCGCCACTCTTAAACTGCGTCCTCTGCATCTCAGGCGTCAATATTTTGATTTCCATTTCCTTCACACTGCGGTGAATGTTCTCTACAGGTCCACTGATATTTGCTCTTTTTTTTCTCTACGTGTCCCATCACGTTCCACTCGTTTGTGCTCTCACTTTCATCTTCCGCCTTTTCGGCTATCTATATCCCAAAGGTCGCTTTTTTACCGCATTCCCACCTCATTTAATACTTTACAAAAGGTAGCACCCTCGCTGGATATTACATGTAGGTCCTCGCTCCTCCGTGCCTCCACGGGTGGCGAATGTCTCTGAAAAGCTGTCTTGTTTCTGCAATTTTAATTCTCATTACATCCATCTTATGTGTGTTAATTTCTGTTTTATATGTATTTTGATATGTATAGGTATTTTGTTATATATATATATATATATATATATATATATATTGTTTTGGGTGTATCCAATGTAAAGGCCAATGTGCTGTTTTTGGACCAAAATATTCTTATTATTCTTATTATTAAAGCTCCACGGTACTGGTCTTGACGCATGGTACTCCGTACGATGTACAGACAACCTGCGCCTGGACCGCTGATGAGGGACCACAGCAGGTTGCTTTACTGTCCTAACAAGACAGTCTGACTTGAATTCTTCACATTTCTTCCGTCGCACAAACATTGCTTTGCTTTCAAGGACATGAAATAACGATTCGTCCGAAACACAAATCTGCGAAAAACCTTTAAAATTGTCTTTAATTAGGCTTTTTTCTAAGTTTATAACTAATATTTTGGCGAGTGTTTCAACTTACCTTTTTCCAAACTTCAACAGTCATGTGCTGATGCTTTAATGCCATTTCGTGCAATTTTTTCATCATTGCCTTAGTCAGTAAAGACTTTCGTCGAGGACGGTCGCACTTGTAGCCCTACTCATAAAGATGTTTACGAACTGTCCATTCAGAAATGTTAACATCAGCAGACTGAATTTTCGTGGTGATTGCTATGGAATTCAAATAACGGTTTTCCACACAAAAATTCCTTATCAGCCGGTCCGTTCTTGGTGTCATCATTCTTTTACGGCCACAATTCCCAGAGCGCTCACTGTCTAATAGCATGTTCAAAGACATTTTTTCCTTACTTTTATTCACAGAACCAACTGAAAGCTTGAATTCTGGTGCTATTTTTCATTTTGAAAAATTAGTAGATTGCAAAAGTGTGCTTATTCTTGTAATTTTCTTTGGTGGTAAGTCACAGGCACTTTGTCTACTGGTAGATTTAGACTTACTAAATACTCTCTTACCTCTCTCAAAACAACAAATTTATCATAAAGGACAGCTGATTATGCTGGTAAGGTTTATATCTTGAACTGCTTTTACTAAATCATCAAATGAAAACTCAGATTTTAAACTGAAAATTTGAAAACTCTTAAATTTAGAATTTTAAAAATCAAACCATCTTTTTAAATATGTGATAGATTGCTCATGGACTTTCACTGCTTCACTCTTGAATTCCTTTTGATGATGTCTTTCAAATTTTGGTAAATTTTGCTTTACTTTATACCAAAAAAGATCTTTTTTTGGCATTCTAAATTTTTTAGCAAGTCATTCATAATGTTATACAATTTAGTTGGGCTTGTATATTTTTGTTCCAAGAATTTTACAGATGTTACACTGAAATTCATGTAATTATGTACAAAATAGATGTAACTTTCAGTGTATGACAATTCATTTTCAGTTAGTATTTCATTTTTTTGGTCTCTGATAAATGTCCAAATGATATAATCAGTATTTTCCTCTCCTTGCTGAATAAAATAGGTTTTGATTGCTGTCCAATTCTTTAACAATCTATCAACTGCATTGAAAAGTGAAAGCCAGAATGTTGGAACATGTCTTAACATTAAAGAGTATTCTTCACCAACAAAACGAAAAATACTCTTTAAGTTACTTGCATTTTTAGAAGATGACGAAAACTCATTGAAAACCTTAATTACAAGATTTTTCAACATCATATTTCAACAACTTTGTGCCAAATTTGGCCATATTATGAATAATATGGCAATTGCAATTTCCTTTGATAATATTTGGATTGTTCACTGAGAACTTTTGAAATACTGAATTATGTCCACCAAAATTAACAACTGCATTATCTGCTGCACAAGAACTAATAAATTTGGTATCTAAGCCATTAGTTAGTCAAATATTTACAATATTTTTGGTGATTGCTGATGAATTCTCTTCTGAATCGTCATATAAATCTAACAAAAACTCTTTAATACCTTCATTTGAGTTAAAAAATCTAAGAATAAGTGGATAACATTTTATATTACCTTTGTTAGAAGCATCTGAAGCTACAGAGAAATATTTCTCTCTACACTCATTCTGCAATAATTCGCAAGAATATGGAGCCATAACACTTTGAGCTAAACATTAAGATTTAGTACGACCACTTTGCTCCCACTTTAGACTCAGAAAATATCTTACACGATAGCTTTATTCCACACTCTGAAGACAAATAACTGTGGTTATGTATTAACGTTTCCATCAAAATCTCGAAGCCAAATTTTTTCACGATTACAATACTTTCTCAATATACTACGTATACGAGAAAGTAAAAATGATGAAGACTACTAATTAGAAGAAGTACTTATCTAACCTTATTTAATCGAAATTGTACTTTACTTAGCGAACCTTACAATTAAAAGTAATATTTTAAATTTTAATAAGTTTATTCAATAGTGTGTGGGTGTATGGTATTCAGCAAAACAGAAATGGGCACATGGTGATATGCTACAATCTGAACATATGAATTGAGTGCCATGCCTTCTCTGTATCCTATTTTTACTTTCTCATGTACGTAGTATATTGAGAAAGTATTGTAATCGTGAAAAAATTCGACTTCAAAGTTTTGATGGAAATTCACGTTTTAGGTGTCCATAAAAGTGGTTTTCGTCATGCCGTCTGTCTGTCTGTCGGTCTGTTCGCCGATCTAGGGCCCAAACGCGTACATGAAATCGAATGATATTTCGTATTTGTGCAATACATATCTTTTGCAGACCATGTTTTCATAAAAATGATATTGCACAAAAATAAAGGGTAGTTTATTCTTGACGATTTTAAAAAAAAGTTTTACTCAAAAATGGCTTCAGAGAATTTGATTAAAATCAATCCAAATGTAGAGCCCGATGTCACAAGTAATACTGAGTAAGCCATATGTCTCTTGAAATCACTATATGGCATCCAGTGACATAAAAACGCACGCTAAGCTACCTTACCTAAGCCTTATGACGTCACGCCTCCGCCGCAACCCATTCAAACTCTTACTACAGCCTTACGGTTAAACTAAATCGAATTATATCTCATATTTATGGATAATATCATTGATAAAAGGAATTCTGAAGAGATAAATGATATTGCGCAACAATTAAGGGTACTTTATTCTTGGATATTTTTAAACGAAATTCGATTTACTCAAAAATGGCTATAAGGATTTCGATTAAAATCCATCCAAACGTACAGCCTGATGTCACAAATAATACTAATTAAGCCATATGTACCAAAAAAGTTACTTTATATCGTCCAGTGGCATTATTTCTGAACAAGACGCTCAGCGCACGCGTCAGAGGGGAGGGGGAATCCGGGGATTCCCGCCTAAAATACCGAACTTCTCTGTTAATGCCTCGCGCTTATTAGTGAGAGGTATTAGATGGGAGAGATTGATGGTGTTAATCGCTTGGTTCTGTTGCTACACATTATTAACATAGCAGTGAATTGCCAAGCACACAGAGTTAATTTCGGGGCAAAGTGTGTAGTGAGACCAAACGTATATACGTATATGAGAAAGTTTGTGCAATGTATATTACGCTGTTTATTTTGTTTTTTACACACATGGTGTTCTCCTTGGGTCCGGGATTCTTTTGCTAATATTTAAAGCACTAGCAGAGGAAAATGTCTCCTAGATAATCGGTATCATAAACGTACCATTTTTACCTCAGTCCTGAGCATTCTAATTTCAAAAGGTTTTTTACAGTAAATATCCACATGAACTTAAGAATGCTCTGAGGGATACACGGGGTTTATTTATATTTTTATAAATTCGCTTTTATTCACTATTTTTCTCGTCGTTTGATGTTAATGATATGAAACAATTTACGAAAATAGATGTTCTCATAAGTTAACGAACGTGTAAGAGTTTGCTGATGTTAATCCACGGCGATAAATTCAAAAGAGATAACGGAATCCAATTAATAAAATTGCGTAGCCCCAAGAGCCATCACGAACTAAAAAAGAACTGCAAAAGCAAATTCCAAAAGCGCTTTTATTTAGAATACTCTTAAGTAAATATAACGTATTTACGCTTAACTTTTATTGTTGTAGCAACTTAAATCAAACGAAACTTTATTATAGTAACGGATCCGTATTGACAGTTGATTTTTAAAATTCCGCTAAAAGGCAAACAGACGGACAGACCCCAAAATCAATAGTGTTCATGTCAGCAGAAAAACTCTTAGCTTCCCAGCTCTTCTCTTTCTTTCAAAATGTGGTGCACGGACGGACGGACAAAGTGAAAATGAGTGATTAAAAAGAACGCTAAAATGGTTGGTGAAAGCAGGTACACATTTCGGCTACAAAGCAGGCCTCATTAATGGCGATTCACCCAAAGTAGATTAGATTCTACTATCGCCAATCCACCACTTCAGCTGTATAAAGGTTGGGAAATCTATATGAATATTTCGGTCACAAAACAGCCGTCTTCAGCGGAGTTTCGCCGATAGTAGTTTATAAATAATTTAGAATCTACGATTCGCTAAAGACTAATGCTGGTACAGCGGATATGCGCATCTGGTTTTAGAAATATTTTTATGAGTGTTTGAACCATATAACTTATCAACGGCTATGACGTTATGTAACGAATGATAATCAAGGAGCTTCCATTTAGAATACCGTAAAAATTTGAATTCATTACTAACGTAAATAACACTCATCGGGGTTTCATGACGTTTCACCCAAAGTCTTTCACCCACGAGACGTTTCACCTGCGAGACGTTTCACCCAATAGACCTTTCGCCCACTAGTCAGTTAACCCATAGGAAGTTTCCCCCAACGCGACCTTTCACCCATACTGTTGTTAGAATGTTATTTATATTCAAATCCAATCTATGGCGTCTAGGGAATAAAAGTTTGTTGACTTGATTTTCTTATTGCAATTCTCCATAGTATTTTAATTTTAGCTTATTTATTAAATCCAAATTGTATTATTTCTGTCTAATTATGTTTGGTATATTATGAAAAATGCGATATTATACGAGGAGCATAGAATTAGGAAAGATAAAAGTTAAAATGAAAACCGGACAACATAGTTTAAAATGTGTACATTTTTCTTTTAGAGTTTTTACAGGATACAATTTATTTGATTGCAGTTTTATCCATCGCAATAGATAAATAGATAAAGTCAATAATCCTTTCACCCCTATATGCCAGAGACTGTATTTGAGTATAAATATAATTCTAACAGTGGGTGAAGCGTCGTGTTGGGGAAAACTTCTTATGGGTGAACTGACACCCTTCACGCAGCGTTCATCCACGTCCGTGGTGCGCGTGGATATTATCGCATTTTTGGCGCAGTTTACTTAAGCACTGCTATCCTAGCCATGCTATTCCGAGAAGCGATTCTCCATGTATATGGATTTTTGCGCGCTTTATTATTTTCGTTTTATTCTGCACTTCCACCGCACCGCATACGTTATGGATTTATGGCGGCGTTCACTTCTTCACTATCGATTCAAACATTTGAAAATGTGGGCATGAAAAAAGAGAAATCGAGGAAAAAGGAGGGTAATTTTTTTACCTTCCGGTTTCGTCCATTAGAGTAACCGCATTTCGACTTGCGGGGCATGTGGAATATTAAAAAGAAGCGGATCGTTCGAGACGTCGTTGGCTGCGACTCGATAGTTCTTCAGGCCAGTATAAAAACCTTCGGCTGTTATCATCCGTCTCGTGCGTTGTTTTCCCTTCATTGTTTTCTAGAAGGATTCGTTTCTTTGATTTATTTGAGGTTTCGGATTCTTTCCATGCATTCTTTATGTCCCGCGAGTTTCTTTCTGGTCGTGTTTTGCTGACCTTAACATTGAGGTTGGTGCAAAGAGAAGACATGCAGATAGGGTTTCCTAACCAATGTCAAGATAATACCACAACAAAGTAATTTATTATTTTCACAGAAAGGGAACTTAATACATGAATTTATATTTGTTTTGATACGAAGATGAAGTTGGAACAATACTCGTAAAATGATAATTTAACAAACACATGTCTTGCAATATGCCTCTTTGCATTAAACATCGATTTAATATCAAAATATTACCATCAATGATTTCTTATTTATTAGACACGAAAACTCCAAAAATAATCCAAAAATACAGTAAATGTTGGCATTTTTAGCTGATAACACCCAGAGGCAGGGCTGGACAAACCCAGACGCCCGGTCGCCATTGCTGACAAAGAATTGCTTAGTGGCGACTTTATTTTTGTTATTTTTGTCCAATTTAGTTGATTTGCAAAGTAGGCAGTATTTTTACGTCTTATTTATGTTGCATATGTGATGTATAAAGATTTATAACCCAGATCATAAATCGCATCGCATTGAAATATACCCGGCGCCTAGATTAGAAGTTGCTTATAGATTTGGGCCAGATTTATCCAGGCCTTCCCAGGGGTCAAGATGCTTACGGTACACCCGCATTGATGTTCGTGATTATTACAAATAGTTGTGACGATTAAATATAAACCATCAAAGTAAAAATAAATACAACAATAAACAAAACATGTAATAGAAAGTATATACCAACTATATCATTTTTGTTTTTGTTGCTCAATCTTGACACCTGAAGGTAATGGGACTTACGAGACATCCTGTAGGTTAAAATAAAAGATCGTGCGATCTGATTCTGATGGGCGGTCACCGAATTCAACACCGACGAACACCAATTTTTAATCAAAAAGCAAATATAATTTGCTTATGCAGTTTTAACCTCACGAGAGTTGCCTCTATCATTTGATTGATGGTCAAGTTAACTCTTGCAGTACTACAGCACTTGAGTAGACACGAGCATTTTAGGTACACACAAAGTAAAAGTCCTCTATATCAGTGTTTCTCAATCTTTTTGGGGCCGCTGTCCCTTATTAAGTCCTACAATTTCTGCAAACCCTCTCCCCATGAAAAAATCCTAAATTTTTCATTTGTCTTGTTTATTCATTTTGAAATATTAATCAGAGCTATGTGCTGGATCCAAAAAGTTATAGCTAAAAATAAACATCATCCTACTCAACTCTCGGACCCCCGAGGAATAGTGCACAAAGTCCTAGGGGTCCGGGGATCCTCGTTGAGAAACGCTGCTTACATCAGCGTTTTTCAACTTTTATGATAATACGGCCCAACTTCCTGTAGGAAAGTATCCGCGGAAACTACAGGAAATCATCCGCGGCCCACGTATATATCAATATGTGTGTGTACATATCTTACATATTATTTCAGAGTGTGGGTTTGTGTGTTTGTTGATTTGTTTGTCTGTATGTGCGGTTCTCTATTTCGTGAAATCGGAAGACAAAACCCTTTTAAATGTGGCATGGTTGGAAAGCACCGAATCCTGTGAGGGTGAAGCGGGTGTTCATTTTTTTTCTCAAGTTCGTAGTTTCGATTCCAGACGCGTTTCCTTTTTTCCATTTGATTAACATGTTATCGGCTGGAATCTGATGTGTAGGCCTTTATTCTGTAGCATTTTAAAATGTTTCAGAATTGAGATAACATCGCAGAATTTCCGCTGTTTTAAGCAGAAAAGAATATTCATTCTTATTGTCTATTTACTTATCTAATTCGGATTTGCTTACATTTTAAGTTTGTAGTAGAATTTTTTCCCGATTTTTTAGGCTGGTTTCCAAAGGAAACATAACCTTATGAAATGGCTCTGTGTGTATGTATGTGTGTCCCCCTCTAACAACTTTTGCATCAATGGACCGATTTTCATGAAACTTGGTATTAGGATCGTGCTGTCAGGGCCCACCTCCGGGTTATATTTTATTTGGCGAAGATTGAGGTCCTGGGTTTGTTTCCAGGAACGTTTTCTTTCCTATTTGTTTACATATGGTTTCAAATCCATCGTGTAGAGTTGTTTTCTTTAATACTTTAAAATATCTTAAAATTGTGATATCGGATCAAGATTTATACTGTTCTACGGGGAAAGAAATGTAGATTCTAATTATTATCTTGGATTTCTACTAAAACAGCGGTTTTGCGTTTTAAATTGCATTTTATCCGTTTGTTGCCATGGACACGATTATTGCCTAACTCTGCTTGAGCATAGACGAGTGAACAAATGGGTTATTTTCTTTTCCATTCGACTACCCTTCAGCAATGGACAGTTGATCCATACATATTAACATATAAACAGTGACATTTATTAAATTTGTTTATTAAATAAAATACATGCAAAATAAATCAGAAAGAGATGTTAACATTACTTTTAGTATTTTAAAGCAGATAATGCTCTATCAATTTGTTTTCCAATTTTTTCTATCATTGATAAACTATGGATTACAAATGGTAATTATGGTATGAGAATTCCTTGGAATGACTAACACATACTGAAACATTTCCTGTCAATATAAATAATTAATTCGAGACGTCAACTTTGGGAAACCATCCTGCATTAGTTCTGGTTTGGCCTTCTTGTTCACATTTCAAAAGGAGGTTATCAAGGTTATTGGTATTGTTGTCCTCGGTGTTTTCAGCGCATTTTCACTTAGCTTACACTAAAAAACACGCATGAAGAATTGATTGAAAATTAGCGTGAAAGCTTAACCTTTTGAGACTTACATTAGCTTAGACTTTGAGATTTAACGTGATATAAGTGACTATTAAAATCTAAGTTGGATGTTTCATATCGCAAAATTTTAGTACTATCATAATTTACATGCAAATAAAAATATTAACTATATAGAAGTGGTTATAAAAATTCATTTTTATATAATCACGTGTTCATAAATTAATAGGACTAACCCCGCGCAACGCGGGTCTCAGCTAGTATGTATATATTAGCAGAATAAAAGTCTAAATTATCGATTAAATGTGGCGGATTATTATCAAAGCAATTTATTAATATTTTCATTACTTATTTATTACATGGGCTTTTTACAAAATATTCAGTTTTATTCTTCATAGATTTGCGACAGTTTTTAAATATTGTTAATCGGTTTTAAAGAATTTCCACTCCCCGTTGAGAAACACTGCTCTACATAATTTACGGCTGCAGGCAATATCTTGATCACCTGTTGGTTTCGATCCATAAAATATGATCGATGATTCTCTTTTGAATTATTTATTTTTTAATGTATAATTTAATACAAGATGATCACGCTATTGGTGCTTTTTAATTTTAAATTCTGTCCATGTGATGTTTATCGGCTTCCTTTCCTCCGTCCCTAAAAGACACCATTGCGCATAACGCAAGATTATTTCCGCAAAATGTTCTCCGAAACGAAAAAAAGCATTCTTCGCGGAGAAAGGTCGGTGGATGATTGATGGATCTTTCTTCTGTCGATGTTTTTCCTCCTTCCGGGCGATCGGGAATCCTCCAAGCCAATCCACGCACTCCTCTATCCTTTCATACTCTTCTCCCGACGTGAAAAAGGTGGAGAGTGTGGATCGGAGTGAGGTTCTCGCCACGCACCTTCTGTTACGCCGTTGCTAACAACACTGCCCGTTGCGACGGTCTTATATTGAATTATTGAGCACCGGTCTCGGCAAGGAGGCGATTTTTCTTTATTGCACCTAGCGGCGGAAGGATGGGTCTTTTTGCCGCTTTTTATGCTGGTGAAGATTTCATGTCGGTATTGCGGGAGAGTTGAATGGAGAAAGGGAAAATTAGCGCCCCTGAAAGATTAATTAATCGATTCATTGGGTCAAGTCTCAAGCTTTAAGGTGTTAAAGCACAACTTCGTTATCCCATTCTATCCCTTTTTCCTCCCTCTCTCTCTTTCTCTCCCTTTCTGTCTCCATCTCTTTCTCCCTCCCCCCTCTCTCTCCCCTCTCCCTACCGCTCTCCCTGAATTTCTCTCCTTCCCCCTCTCTCTCCGCTTTCTCCCTTATCTCCTTCTCTCTCTCCCTCTCTCTTTTCCATCTCTTCCTTTCCCTCCCCCTTTCATTCACCCTCCCTCTCTGCCCTATCTCTCCATCCCTTTCTTATCTCTATCCCTTCCTCTCCATTTCCCTACCTTTTTCTCTCTCTCTCTTTCTCCCCCTATTTCTCCCTCTCTTTATCCATTCCCCCTCTTTCTTTCCCCCCCTTTCTCTCTCTATCTCCCTTCCTACCACTATCCCTCACTTTATCTCTCCTTTCCTCTCTCACAATCTCTCTCTTGCCTCTTTTTTCTCACTCCCCTTCTCTTTCTTCCTCTTTTCCCTCTCTCCATTTCTCTCTCCCTTTCTCTCCTATCTTTCCCTCTTTCTTTATCCCTCCCTCTCTGCCCCCTCTTCAGCCCCCTCTCCCTCCCCCTCTCCCTCCCTCACTTTCTCTCTTCTTTCCCTCTCTCTCTCCCATTCTCTTTCTATCTCCCTCTTACTCCCTTTCACTCTCCTCCTTTCTCTCTCTTCCCATCTTCTCCCCTCTCTCTCTTTTACCTCCCTACTTTTCTCGACCGACCTCTTTTTACCCTTTCGTTCGGATCGGAGAAGAATACGCCAGAACACCTGTCTCCCCGATATCATTTCCTCCTCTTGGATAAATCCATGTTGGCGTGTTCGTAACTCTTCTCTCGCGAGGTTTCCACGGCGAGAGGGATATAAAAAAGACGGTCACCTTGCGGCGGTATGGTGGGGAGGTACAATAATCTTATACGTTGGTGGGAATATATCGGATGCGGAACGGGACGGACGGCGTTAGTGTGTTTTATTTTATTTTTGGCGCGGGAATGGCTGCTGAGGTGGCGTTTCGAATTTTGGGAATAGAGATTCGTGGAGCAAAATGATGAACGAGCACGCGGAGGAGTTATTTTCTTTCTGCGTTAATTTTTTCATGGTTCCTTTAGGATCCATATAATCCTACGTTTCCTCACTGGTTTTTCGCTGGGATGAAGTGTTCGGCCGTAAACGATGTTATGTTCAGAGCGGCAGTACGAATTATTGACATTCTATCCGCCGCCTATATCTTCCATCGAAACTTTTTTAATCTAACTGAATCACCCGATCGGAAATAAAACGTTTATTTTTCAATTTTCGATAAAGTATTCCTCTTTCGAGTATACATTATTAATGAAGGAAGATCACTTGCGCAATTTCCCAATGGTGACAGATGTTCTTTCCTGCATGAATCTCTGTATGGCTAATTAATAATTTTGAAAAAAAAACATCGCATAAAAAGTAAAATTGGACATGTAACATATGTTAGTGTATTTCCTTGGCCCGTCTGCTGCTCAATGTATTTTATCTAATCATTTGATTTTTAATTTTTGTTTTTGGCTTTTTTATCTTTTTCTCTCGAACAACTGATTGTGAGTGTAGCAAAATATTTCTATCTCATACGCAAATGATGCAGAGAAAACGTTTTGTTCGTGAAAAAATTCGACTGCGAGATTTTGCTGAGTGTACACGTTTAAGGTCCCCTTTGTTCGAAAAAGTTATTTTTATAGCTCCATCTTTTAGCCTGTCGCCTGTGCGCGGCTCCAGGTGCTGAACGGTTTGACATAATCTGAAGAATTCTCTCGTATTTATTTATTTAGGGTGTTATCCGGTTAAGAACTCGTCTTTAGAGGAAACATACCGCGCGAAAGTGGAAGGAAGTTTGTTTTTGTCATATTTTCACTAAATATCTATTTACACGACAATAGCGGTAAGATTAAATTAGCATTATTTCTCGAGAGATAACAATTTAGCATCCAATGACATTATACTAAACCGAGCTTTACGTTCAGATTACGCTAAACTGTCCGCACAATAATTCAACGGCATAATTGCATAGGCTAGAAGTATATATGAACATTTGTACAATTTATGCACCGATTTTAGCGCGTTTTGTTTCATAAACGCATTTATGTTTTTGCTCTGTCTGTCCGTATGTGCAATCAATTAAGTTACAATAGCAAGTCTGTGGGGGGGGGGGGGGGAGGGGGAGGCTTATTTGGAGAAATGGGAGAGCGTCCGGAGGGCCCTTTTTAGTAATGTAGTATGTTAATATCATAAGCCAATATTCTTTACATTGGAAACCTAACATGTGTAAGAATGTTTGCAATTCTAAATAAATAAAACACGCTTTTTCATATCGTTCCAGCAAATGAAGCTCCCATTTTTTTTCAAATAATATCTGAACGTTCTTCGAATATTCATTGGCGGCGTGAGGCTTCTCATTTCTGTTTACCTGACCTAAAATGTACTCTCTCCGAAATCAATTATATGCAAAGGTCGTTAGAAGCCTTCTTGCATTTATAACAACGTGACATAAGCTTTTTGAACCCTTTTAATGTGTGAAGTAAGTGGAACCACGCTAAAAACCTTTGTTGTGTTATTTTCCACTTCACCACCGGAACGCAAGCGTTGTTGTCGCTCCACCTTTTTTGATACTTTCTCATTCATTCTATCTATATTGTTCTATATCTTACGAGGAGATTAGATTAATTACGTGTACGTATTAGTCATTTCCCTTCGAGATAAGGTTTCCTGGAAGTGTTCATTCTTGAAGGTTTCTTGGAACAGTCAATTCTTTAAGAGTTATCCGTAAATGCATCTCGAATCATCCGCCGCCTTATCAGCTAATAGGCTGTCACTTTTTTAGTCCAAGAGGTCGTGGTTGTGATATCTCGTGAGGTAATTAAATTGGCCGAGCGTTGCTTTCTCGGAGAGGTGAAACTGTTTTTTCGTTGCATTCCCGGCGGTTACGACATTTTATTAAGGCTATCACTACCAATATCAACAGAATTATCCATTGATTTCTACGTACCAGTTGAAAAAATCTGATGCGTTTAGCACATGACTTTCTCCATACAGAGTGACGAATATGATTGTGATAGTGCTCACAGGTTACTCTCGACAACAGCCAGCGCCGTCCTTAGGCATACGCAAAAAGACGCTGCCATTTAGAACACCATGAGGAGAGTTTGGGGCACCAACCAAAAGTTATTATTTTTTCAAAGTTAGGTTAACATTTTATTAACAAATTTTGACACTTGTAAGAATTATTATATCAAAATGTTTTTCACAGTTCTTCTATATAAAAGTGGATCTCAGTGTAAATTGCACTTTGGTGCACTGTATTTTGAAGTTGACGTCATCATTATTACGTAATTAAAAGTCCACAAAACAGTGACAAAGAAAAATATACTCGGCGACATAGCGTCTGGTTGGCCTATTTCCTATCGGCTAGGCCTTGTTTTCTAGACTAGTACAAGGTCAAAGACACAACTATCCAAGCCTATATTGTTTATTACTTAAATATTAATATTACTTAAAATTATTTATAAATTTAGTAATAAATTATATGATAAAGTCATTTATACAATAATCAATTTGAAAATTTTAACTTTCTCTGTATAACCATTTGTTCAGAATCTTAATTTGAAAATTTTGAAGGGCTCCCGATTTCTCCAAAGAACTTCTTTGGCAGCGTAATAAATGGCATCATAGCTACTACAAATTTGAGTCTTAGGTCTCTTACCGTTTACCTGATATTTCAATTCACTTGACAGCGAAAACATGAGCGCGTTTATAAAATGAAGCGCACTAAATACTGCTTAGGGCTCCAACAGCTTACAACTGGTTCATCAAAATAAATATCGGCAATTACACTCTTGAATAATATTAAGACACTGAACAATTTTCACAATAGCAAATTCTTTGAATCACTTTTCACATTAAAAAAACAAAAGTAAACAAAATTGTTATTTGTTGTATATACGTATGGATCAACTGTCCATTGCTGAAGGGTAGTCGAATGGAAAAGAAAATAACCCATTTGTTCACTCGTCTATGCTCAAACAGAGTTAGGCAATAACCGTGTCCATGGCAACAATCGGATAAAATGCGATTTTAAACGCAAAACCGCTATGTTTTAGTAGAAATCCAAGAAAATACGATCAATTATCAAAATTCTGTGATAATAATTAGAATCTACATTCCTTTCCCCGTAGAACAGTACAAATCTCGATCCGATATCACAATTTTAAGATGTTTTAAAGTATTAAAGAAAACATCTCTACACGATGGATTTGAGACTTCATATGTAAACAAATAGGAAAGAAAACGTTCCTGGAATCAAACCCAGGACTTCAATATTCGCCGAATAAAATATAACCCGGAGGTGGGCCTAGGCAGGAAGAGCCTAATACCAAGTTTCATGAAAATCGGTCCATTGATACAAAAGTTGCTAGTGGGGCACACACACACACACACACACAAAGACACGACCATTTCATAAAGCTGTTTCCTTTGGAAACCAGCCTAAAAATAGCTTATGTATTCGGTTCATCCGTCCGTCTGTCCATGTACAAAATAACTCAAAAATACGTCAGTTAAAATCGCCAAAATTTCAGGTAGATAGTTCTACATTAAGTCTATGTGTGGTATTAACTTGGTGGATCTAGGATCAGCTGCTAAGGAGTACATAGGCGGAAAAATCGAAAAGAAGTACAAGCTGCTACAAATGTAGGCAACCAATACATTGCATCTGCGATTCCTTACTCCGATGGAAAGATAGCAGTCAGTGAAAAATAGCGCCTTATGTAATTTGCTCTGCAATTATTCTCTCGTTGGTTATTCTGAAGAGGGAAGGTTGGCGATTCCGTGGCTTGGGAGGCCTACTTGCTAAAGAAATCTTCTTAAAGGCGTTTAAATATAACCTCAAGGTTTGTTGAAAGTATATTTGGAATGACATAGGCGAAAAATTTCGAAAGTGGCGAAGAATTTTCACGGAACAGGGATAGCGTGTGTGGTGTTTCAGATTTTAAACGGAATACTATTTCTGGAAACTGCCGTTGAGATTCTCGTCATCTGTTCAAAAACTACAGCGTTTGCTGTGCATTTCTGTTTTAGAAAACGCTCGTGAAAGTTATGCCAATGTTATGAGTTCCAACAATAATACTGTTCATGACCGTAATCTTATTACTCCGTGTTGTTTTGTTTCTAAACGAGAATTTGTACGATCGATCGAATTTTTGCTGTATTTCATGGAATAATGCTTAAGTATGAAATTCCATTACGCTCAAGTTTATGCCCATCGATAAGCATAACAAATAATTCATTTAAATGGCCGTAAAAATCGCATTTCAGAAAATTGACTATATTTTAAAGCTTATTGAATCGTGAATAAAGGGAGCTTTTTTTACGTTCTTGTGCCATTAATTTCGGCTCATCATTCACTCGGTTTTTGATAACATATGAGCGAAGATTTGATTTTACTACAGAGCTTATGCGTATGATTTGGCCAATAAAACGGCCTTTAGTATACTCACCATCTCTTCTCGATAAAATCAAAGAATTACTTTATAATGCTTATATAATCTTAATCTGAGTTTTCGTTTGTGAATTCCACGCGGGAATAAAACCTAGAATATACTCGCAGAGTGTTTTCTAAATATTCGTGTGTATTATTCATTATGATTGTGGAAAAAATAGGTGAAGTACCTATTTACCATTTCCGCGTTGGACTCCTATTGTGGCCACGATCGTTATTTCATTCATTGTTCTTGCTAATGGTACATGTTAAATCCTGACGCCGCTCCGAACTAATACGATCAATTTTTTTATAATCTTCATTTATCGAAGATATTTAATTATGTTACTTATTTATTGAACTTTTTATTTGTTGTATTATTTATATAATTATGAGTTATATGTACTTGAATTCTGCTAGTGTTTAAACAAGTACCATACACTAAGATCTTAACTCCTAAATAAAACAACGCGATCTCCAAGGCAACAGCGTTTGAGCCACGCGGAATCCATATTTGTATATAAAATAATATATTGCAAGAATTTCCGCAGATTATTTGTGATATTTCCGGAATTTACAAATTCTCTAAAACTCGGCTCGCGTCCAAATTTTAGTATTTCAAGTTTCGTGACTCGGATCGTCCTGTTTTAGCAATAACTATAATCATCATTAAGATAGTAGCCTATATGTTACACTAAAGTTCATGGAAAATTATGATATTTTATGTGCTAGGATTATGGCTTTTGCGAAATGTGTCATTATATCCATCTCTGGAGAAACGTTTTACGCGTGAATATTTAATCAAAATTCCCAAGTATGTTTATCCTTTTGTAGGTGCAGACGCGAAAATTCGAGTTTTAAAAGAGTAATGTAGCGGCGCGTAGCTTTCACTTATTCTTTTGAATATATATATATATATATATATATATATTCAAAAGAATAATATATATATATATATATAAACATCCACTTCCCACACCTCACACTCTCACCTCCTCGCTCCTCGACCGTGCCACCTGTACCGGCGAAATCACTGTCGGAGAAGGGTTCGAAGTATCACCGTATCGATTCTCACCCTCTCAGGCCCTTTTTTAGGTGTTGGGAGGGAGTTTGTATCGTGCGAGTGAGTGGAATGGAACACTTTTTGGCCCTTCCAAAAGTCTTCGTTCTCACACTCTCCTTCTCTCCCACCATCTTCCGTAACCTCTCTTACCTCCACTCCCTTTTAGGTCGAAGGGGCCGTTGACTTCAACATGCGCTTCACCTCACAAAGGAACGATGTTTTTTCAGTCCCGGAGGAAAGATTCCTCTTCCATCACCTTTGACCCCCTCCCCCTCGTTGAGATATTACGAGATTCCATTCCCGTTTCGCTCATGTGTTGGCGGTAATTGAATTTGTTCTGGCAGGAATCGTGTTTATCATTGTAAATTTTGAAATCGTTAATTTTTCGATGATGCTGTATTGTATTTTGAAAATTTAGCTCAATTCATCAGGCTAAGGGAATATAATTTACATAATGCACACGATGCACAACGTCGTCTTAGCGCCTAATACGGATGACTAGAAATGAGGCTTTTTGAAAGCTCTAATATTTATGCATAAGTGGGCCATATTTCTGATTCACTATTTTGGAAGAGTCGATGGTTCGTACAATAATGTCTTAATAAGTTTAGAGGCACGAATTTAATATACAAAAGCGGTGAAAGTATGTACAAGTTTATGCCGGAAAGGAAAATGTTTTGATAATTTACAAAGCAAAATGTAGCGAGCTGACTAATTTTACTCAAAAAATATAATTGTCTTACAAATACCTGGTTAAAAACGATGAATTATTGATGAAAACCCACGTCATACTTCGCGTGCTACAAGGATTTAATTTGAGGCTATTTAAGTTCGAAACAGAGTTGCATTTTTAAGCTTAATAAAATATGTTAGGTAACGAACACCGCGATATCCATTCGGACGACTTGAAACGTAGACCTTTATCTAGTTAATAGTAATGATCCGATTCGGACCGTTCTTACCCAAATTTGTCAATTCTGCATTAATGCGTTTGCGCAAATTTCACACAAAATTGTGGAGAAAATTATGAAACGGCAATTTTAAAATGATAGTTATAATGCATGGGTTGACCCTCAGAATTTTAGGAGGTTTGCTATGAAATTTTTTAGAGTGTAAGGATATTTAAGAACGATTCACTGGACATATCCACTCATTGGCAATTGCCGAGAAAAGTAGGTACGATCAAATTCTTTCCATATTGGATGAAGTTTTTTGTAGTCGTTGATGCCCCGCAGAAACGAGTAAAAGTTGGCATTTTATTTACATGTAGCGCTGATAAATAAAATGTAGGATTTTTAATTAGAAGCCGTTAATGTCATTGGCAGAAAAATAGGTTCTTAAAGAAGTGAAAAAAAGTTCACAATGTCGCATTGGAATGGTGCGTCCGAATCCAAATCTATCGAATTTCACGATGAAACTTTTTATAAACGCGACAATGTAGCTGCTGTTATAAAAAATATATTCTTCTTGCTTGAATTGAAAATTTTCACATGCGCATACGACGCGAACTATTACTCAGAGTGGGAACATCTCTATTTTTTGCGAACGGTAGTTGGGGTGCCGCATCAAGAGGTTTAGAAGAACTAGAGTTGGGGGACAACTGCTCTCTCGCGACCACCATCAACTAGCAACTGTCAGCGACGTGCAGTGCATTTCATCAAAGTGAGTTCGCTGTCGCATATCTTATCCCCCCAAAATTTCGTCACATCTACCTCTGTTCCGAGAAACCATTCTTATCATTCACTAAGTAACTAAAATATACCGTATTGTAAACGGTATTCGATTAGTAAAGTGGGTAATATGCTAATACATGAAATACATCTACAGTATACCCTGCAAGCCACCGCAATGGTGTGTGGCAGGGAGTGCAATAGCACCAAGAAAAGCAATTAATTAGGACGATGCATTTCGCCATACGACAGCTAATGTTTTATTGTTACTTCTGTTCTGGTCAGCTATCGTTCTAGGGAAAAACGAGCCTTTGTATCTTTCTGTCCTACAGGCTATCTCTCTTATTTTACAAGGATGGTCCATTCTATCAATGTAAGTTGGCGTTATTATTATTTCTTCGATGTAGGTGGAGAATGTTTGCGTTCTGAACCTATCGAGTAGTTTTAACCTAGAACGTGATCGGCGCTCAGCTAGTGATTCCCATCCTAACTCCTGTATCAAGCCTGTAACACTTTTATTTCTATAGTAACAATTTTTTACGAATCTAGCTGCTTTTCGCTGCACTCGATCTAACTCTGAGGTTGGCCCTTTCTCGTATGGATCCCATATGCTCGACGCATACTCTAACAGAGGTCTTACTAAGGAGAAGTAACATGTCTCTTTCACTTTTTCGTCACTTTTACCTATTATGCGTTTGATAAATCCTAGTTTCTGTAGAGCCTTCCCGCATATATTTCATATTTGCATATCCCATGACAGGCTACTTGTTAAAATATCGCCTAAGTATTTGACGGAATCGACCAGTTTTAGCTGGAAGTCTTCAACAATGTAATTTGTCGCGGCAATTTTTTTGTTTCTCCAGAATCTCATAGCTGAACACTTTTCTAAGTTCAGTTCTAACTGCCTCTCTTTGCACCACTCTAGAATTGCATTTAAGTCGTTGGAAAGTAATCTTTGATCATTAGGACTGTATATCTCTCTGTATATTCCCCGTAAACTACCAGTGCGGTGAATTCTGTCATGTCGACTCATTATTAAGGGGCATTTATTTAGAAAAACCGTTGATCTACACGGGATAATTCAATTGAAACTATCATGCCAACGGTTAAAATTCGAAAGCGGACGTATGTAGCTAGCTTCCCTATTGTGGACAGGGGAGGGGGGCAGTAAGATCGTCAAAAATATTTAAAAGGGCAAACCAAATAAAAATTTAGGATAAATAATAATATGAAAACAAGTGATTTAACCGACTTTTATTGCGCTGGCTATACAAACGAAAGGTAATTTTGTATCATGAACAAAAACGTACAATACTTTAATAATTAATAATTTAAAAAAAATACAAAATTGAGCAGGAAGGGCAAGGGGAGACCGAATACTTATAAAGGGAGGGCAGAGCTCCCCTTCCAGGCCCTCCCCTAGTTTCGTCAATGTTTAAAAAATAAAAAATATTGGTTTAAACACAATATAATTAAAAACTCCTTATCGATAGGAAAACGCGACCAAAATCCGTAGGCCACCCAAAAAATCCCCTTTTGCACGCTTAAGGTAGCGGTTTTTAGTGTGTCGTGACATAATGGTGAGTCGCGAAGAATTTTGTTCGAGTTTTTCTTTCTATTGCGTCGTTTAAAAAAAACAACAAAAAATGTTTAGGCTTAAACTCTTAAACACTCATATGTGTCGCGACAGAAAAAAAGTTGAGAACCGATGCTCTAAGGCAGCGGTTCCCAACCTTTGTCTCTTCGCGAACCCATTGAGTATACCTAAATCTCGTCACGAACTCCTTAGATTAACCTTTTCCCTTCGCCAAACCCTTGAGTTGTAGCGGTTTTGGCGGCGAACCCCTTATAATGGAGAGTAAATTTTGTAAAAACATCTTTTTTGAACCCGTTTAGTTCATGAAAAATAAAAAGTATATATAGCACATAGTATGTAAACGTTCGCAATAAAATCAGAATCTCTGATACTGTCATCAGTTTCTAGTTAGTACCCTATAAAATTCAAGTATAATTCTTGAAGCATAAGTAAAAATTGAAAATAAAACAACGCAACTAATTTGAAAGAAACTAAAATATTGGCAAGAATTGTAGAACCAAGAAAGTGAAAAAATACGCCATTAACAAATTTTTCTCGCGAACCCCTCAGGTTTATTTCGCGAGCCCCTAGGGGTACGCGAACCACCGGTTGGGAAACGCTGCTCTAAGGCAGGGGAGCCCGCGGGCCGGTTGCAGCCCAATCAGAAATTTTATGCGACCCTCTGCCAGTGTTTCATAGCTTTCTCAACTTTTTCGTTTTTCTTTTGGTATCTTTTGAACGTTGTTTTTAATCTTTTCTCAAGGGTACTTTTAATATTTTAAATATTGAAAGTTTTAAACCTTAAAAACCTCATTTTAACTTGATTTTAAATCACATGGCGCCTAAGATTCTCTAAGTAAATTCCGATTTAACTGTAGTCCAGTCCGCTGAAGCATTGGAAGTTTCCATTGCGCTCCACTGAAGGATTCACCGCCACCAATGCGGCGCACCTTGCAGAAAAGTTTGCCCAACCCTGTTCTAACGTAACGGATCTTTCGCGCGACTACCCTCGTGGTATTTCTGTAAGTTCGCGAAAATTCGTTCAAACTCCGGCACTTTTTTCGCTCGGTTTTTACATACCTTTCTCTTCCCGGTGCCTGGACTGCCTGTGTCTCTGCGGCATCGTAACCCGCCGTCCGCGGATCGAAGGCAGCTTTTCTCCCGCGCGAGCTCGCCTCTTACCTAGTGTGGACGTCCCGCAAAAATCATTTGGAATGAAAGAGGGATTGTTTGGGAGTCGGGGTAAATCGAACGCCTTGGTCAGAGGCCACAGTGAGGTGGGTTGACTGCGCAGGCTGGGATTAGGGGGTGGGGGAGGGGAAGAAAATTGGTAGGAGGATATCGAAGGGACAGATATAGGGAGAAGGAGAGGATAGAGAGAGAGAGAGGGAGGGGGTAGGTCTTTGACAGGCGCTCCCAGAACCCTGTTATTTCCAGTTAAATTAAAAGCGTATCTTTGACAGGAGGGCGAACTTAACATTTCTTTCGATCCGCCTTCTCACGTGCGGCAGCTTGAATTCCAATTATTTATCCGTGAGGAAGAGCAATTTCCCTTCGTGACGGAAGTGACGGAAGAGTTGAAAATGGTATCGCTGGGAAATTCATATTTCCCGATCCGGTTGCCGAATTGTTATCGTCTGGGGGGGACAAACGTTCGCTATCTCAATGCGCTCAATTTTTCGCTATATGTAGGATCACCTGACCGATACTTTCTGTGATGGTGTCCGCCGCGGAGGATCGGTGTTTAAAAAAATATTTTCGAATCATGGCCATCCCGATTGAAAATTCACCGTCGGTAAAGGGGATCGTATTATGCAATATTCAACGAAAAAAACGCCTCGATTCTTTCCCTCCTTGCATCGAGAGTCTCTCACGCTACAATTCTAAATCTTATTTTTTATAAACTCTGCCGGTTCTCTAAATATGGCGCAAGAAATATTTTTTGCACTTCACATAGGTATATTAGAATTTTTGAAAACTGGAAATAAACTCAGAATGACATGCGCAGTATCTACCAAACGTTTTAGACCAGGATCAATTAATGGCGATTTTCAAGTAATATTTTATTTCAGATGAATTTAGCTATACATTTGGCACAAATACTTTTTCAGCAGCATCCAGCTCAATAGTATATGTTTTTAAGCAACTTTACCCCACAATATGAAGGAAAATGAATAAAATGTTTAGTAAAGAATCCACTTTAATAACTCTCACAGAACAGACGACCGGTTTCGACTAATACTTAGTCATCATTAGGTCAAGAATAAGGACACTACAACGACTAAGTGTTAGTCGAAACCGGTCGTCTGTTCTGTGAGAGTTATTAAAGTGGATTCTTTACTAAACGTTTTATTCATTTTCCTGAATATGGAGTTCCACCACGTTAAGGCTGCATCCATCGATTCCACAATATGAAATTGGAAAATACATGAAAAAAAAACAGGAGGGACGCTTTAAAGTAGGGGACGGCAACATACGGCCTGCGGATCGTATGCTGCCCCAGAGAGCGGCATGCGGCCCGCAAATCTATGATGAAAAGGTAATCGGTAAAATTTAACATGGACAACTTCATATTTTTTAGTGAAATTATGGTCTCAACACATTTATTGGCAAAGTCTTAACGCTAGTAAATTATTTAGACTTGATTTTCACTAATATGAGACCACAGAATCTCTAGATAACTTCCTATGTAAACGTTCATCCGGCCCCATAGCTCTACTGACTTCTTATGCGGCCCTCCGAAGCATTCACAACTACGAAAGTGGCCCGCCATGCAAAAAAGTTTGCTGACCCCAGCTACGGAAGTATACGGAAATAGCAGTGGTTATGTTTCATATTCCTATTTATTTGCAAACGGATTAAAAAGTATTGTACATGTACATTAAATGGTTCTCTGTTTAGGTTTAAATTATAAAGATGCTTAATTTAGGGTGTTTTAGAAATACTCGTATATAAAATCAACTGAACTATTGGAGATTTAAAAAAAGTTTGAGTAAGTAAAGTTAACCCTTTCAGATTCGATGGTATTACGGTGAAAGACATAGGAATACTCGGGACAATTCATTAATGTAAATTTATTATAAAATCTGCTTTTCATTTTTCAAAAAGTGACAACAAAACCTTCCAGCTCAAATTACTAAACTAAAATTTGGTACACGTATCCCCGCATTTACCAGTCTACGGAATTTCTTAATTACTCTAGATTATGAAATTAATCTGATACATCGTAGATTCTAATTCATCTCGTCGCTTAAAATATTTTTAGTTCTTATTCTGTTCTGTTCAGATTAAGGAACTTTCAGAAACCTAACAAAAAATGCAGTTTTATGGAATTGCTTCTGGAAAACCATTCTCAAGTAATTTGAAAGTATTTAATTATTAGAAATATATTAATTTTGAATTGTGATGTCTTAAATTTATGATTAACATCATTCGCCCTCATCAATGAGAAAGAATTGAAGGTTTAGCTTATTGTTAGTCATTTTTAAACACTTAATGTAGAGAAATTATATTATATATATATATAATCATTAAAGTCTTAAAAATTTTATTGAATATTTTAAAATGAAATTTTTTGCAAAAGTTGCGGAAAAATTCTCTGCTTGGAATATTTTTTAGCTCACTGAAGATTTTAATTTTGGCGCCCCAAATAGTTCCCAATTTTTCCGTCAGATTCTTCCAGATAGTTTTACTTTTGCTCTATAGATGTCAGGCATGCTCTTAAGCCCGTATTTGCCGTTCTTTCCTGTTGGAAGCGGTAAACGCAATTTAATTAAAACTATATACGTTTTTTATATCGGCATAGTATACTTTTATGATGAAATTTATATCTACATAATATTAGATACATTAATTACAACTACGTTACTGCAGAAGAGTAAAAGGTTTGATTTCTCTCGTATAAAAAGTGTAATTTCGTGTTCTAGTTTATGTTTTAGTAAAACGTAAGAAACTACAACAGCATCAACTAATATAATTTTGCACCATTTCCATGTTTCTTCATCGTTATGAATCATTCTTTGAGCAATTGTGTAAATAGATTTAAAATTAAATGAATAACTTTTTTCCATACCATTGGATCTTTTTTCCGCCCTGTACGAATTTTGACAATACAGTTCCTCTTTACTCCGCTCTCCCTTCATTACGTAAAATTCTGAGAACGAGAACTTTTAATTTCCAAGTCATAAGCGAAGTATAATTTTGGAAAATATTTCAAATATCACCTTTATTGTGATGAGGAACTTTGAAATAGCTCGCCCATTAGTGATTTGAGGGCAACTAAACCATGTTTGTTAGATCCAACTATTGAGCTAATTCATGCTCTATAGAAACTGTTGCCATTAAAACCAAGAGTGATTATGTCATTATGATTACTATTAAACTTAACATTCAAAGTTTTATTTTGAAAATATGATTTGAGGGCAGCTAAATCATGTTTGTATAATCCAACTATTGAGCTAATTCATGCTCTATAGAAACTGAAACCAAGAGTGATTATGCCATTAGAGATATTATTGCACTTAATATTTTTCTTTTGAAAAGATGATTTTGTAGTTTTTAATTAGAAGACACAATAATGTCCTCAAATCCAATCACAAGGTTCGGGGTCAAGTCATTTCGGATAAGGCTTTTTAGTACTTCTAACATAGAGCTATTATTCTTGATTGCGTGTGACAATACTTTTTTCATCAGTTAGCGTTATGTTATCAATATCCTTTGATTTAGAACTTTTAGAATATCTTCAACATCTTTGCACCTTTTGACGTAACTTTAGTTAGCGCATATTAACTAAATTAACTGATGTTATAAAATATATTAAAATGTTGTTTGAATTGATGGAATATTTTGATATGCAAAATCATATGCTACCGCTTTTAACGCAATTCAGAAATCCCGCATTGTGTCACATCTTTGGATCCTTTTGTGCATCCATTAGCGTAATCATGCAACTGTATCTTCTGCCGTTGTGGTGATTTTATGATACAATTTAAAATTGTGCAACTATTTCTGACTCAATTCCCATTTATTTTTTGGCCGATACTGTTGCTTCGATGTGCTGCGCAACGCCTCGTCAAATCCACTTGCGTGTGCTTAAGGGCACGCAGGAAAAATCTGCTTTCGAGGGCTTGCTGATATATATCTGTATTACTCCTATCAAATCATAAAACGGGAAAACTGACACATTTTCAGCATTGCCTCGCAACTTAGTAGAATTATATAATTAAACAGGAAAGCCGTTGTGTGAAGGAAAAAGTGAATGGCACTGCAAATTTTTTGTCGAATACAAAATATTTCAGCGGAGGAGTTTTTAACCCTTTTTCCTTCACGGAATTAGACGGTGGGAATGATACTAAGTGACACCATTTCTCTCGGCAATGTGTCGCTCAAAATAAACAGCTCAAATAGAAAACAGAATTTAAAATTCGGGTCTCCTCATCGCTTATCGCCTTGCAGATCCTTGTTTTTTCTCCCAACCGCTATTTTTACCACAGAAACCGCCATTTTGACAAAAGCCGTCTGTCCAAAAGTCTTCGTTTGAGTGATAAATATCTAAAGTAATCCCTTCCTTCCAATCCCATCCACTCGTCAATTATGTGTTAGACAGCGGCGTCCAACAGGATTGCGTTGCTCGCCAAATTTGTGACGAACAGGTCAACATATTCGCCACGTGAAACAAAATATGCGCAGTATTAATGAGGAATAATTTTATATCAGGTTTTAGATTGTATTACCGTATTTGCGATGTTTTATTTCTAACATGTGTGCCGAAACATTCATACCTTATAATCGCCACCAAAGACATCGTATATTCCTCCTCTCCTTCTCACCCTCATTAGACTTCAATCCTTTATTTTCACCCTTAGAAAACAGCCATCAAATTTCTCCTGCAGAGCCAGCGCTTATGTCTTCGCCCCGTATTAACCGCTTTAAGAAATAAAACTAACAATTTAATGTAGCACAATGGAAGCCAATTACTGTACGTTTTATCGTAATTAATCGTTAATATTATCGAATAATTATATTCGGTAAAAATTAGGCACAACATTTTCGTGAGCCTTTTGCAGCATTATCATTTTTAAATAATAAAAAAACTGTCGGAATAATTTACAGTTAAAAAGAATGATAGCTAGTATTAGTATCTATCAATACCACGATTTTTTTCTTTCGTATGGCTTCTGATATATTCGAGGTGGATCTATAATCGGGCAAACGCGGTATTTATTATGAACGGTTATTATTATTTATTCGGAAATTTATTTTTTATTAATTGTAATGAAGTTACTATTATTCAATCAGAAAAAATAAACGGAAGTAGTGTGTATGCTCTGACAAAATTGACAGCTTAATAGGAAGATGCTTAATTTATAGTTGTTATATTTGTTATATTTAAACCTTATGTGACAGACTTGTAGTTATCTACTATATAAAAATGACTTGGTGTTCGTCGTCGTCGGTGGATGGAACGACGGCCCGTCACTAGAGCGGGGCTGTCCTCTAGTTCAGTGGTTCTCTTTTCTCATCCCCGTTGACCTCAAGTTGGGAGCCGCTGCTGCATCTCAAAGTCTATCTCCGCCCCTCTTTAGGGCTGTTTTAATGCAGATAAATGCACGAATTACATTGAGACCTTTTGAAATTTTGAACATAGCTCTTTCCCGAGAGGTGTGGCCGAGCCCGGTCAAAAAACGTTCGTGCGAGGGTCGGACTCTCCCATTCGATTGGTTTCACTGGCTGGCAAGCCTGGGCAACGCCGGGTAATCTTTGCTAGTTTTTCCTTATAAAATGCTCTGAAATTGTGCAGGAAAATGGAAGGAAATAAACGTCTGATGAGGAACTTGTATTTGTCACATGCCTTCAGGCAGATTCGCCGCGTGTGGCGAGTGGCGATCGTGTTGGACACCCCTGTACTATACCAATTCGGTTGGGTTTCTCTGGCGCGACTTACTTCCACCTTCCCGATATGACGAATGAGGTTCTAACTTCTTCCATTCCAAGTCCGCCTTAATCCCACGCTGTTACTGGTCTTCACATAACCCGTCCAGATAATAGGGCGGAATTGCTTATCGTGCAGCAAGGATCGCTAACCTTCCTTTGATGAAGGTCTTGACTGGCAGAAATTTCCAAAGCGCGGCGGCTGTCGCATTTGTTAATGTATACCAGTGGTGCGCAAACTGTGGACCGCGACTCCATTTCAGGTGGTCCGCGGAGCCTTAAACAAATTTTCACTTTTGAATTTTATTAATCCATCGGCTTACCTAACCGTCAAAATATTAGGGAGGAAGATAATTATCGAAAGCTGAAAAAGATGACTTTAGAATGGAAATTCAACCTACCATAAGTACTAAAATTTTCTATAGGTATAATTGATAGAGTTTTTTTTAAATGCGTAGCACTTCGAAAATTTATCCGTGTCTGTGTGGCCCGCGATTAAAAAAGGTTGATATATAGAAATTAAATTTCATGGCCCGTTGCAGAAAAATTGGAGACAGCTTCCCAAAACTACATAATTAAATAAATCAGTGGAGTTTTCAGGTTCTTCAATTTAATAATACATTTTCAAAATCAGTTCTAATGGACACTTTTGTGTGCACAGCACTCAAAGTATATAATTTAATGTATTCCTTGCGAGTTCATATATCGTTTACAACCTTTTAAAATGCAAATTAAAAATTTTCCAGTACTATTCCCTTTTAAACGAATAAAAACCATGGTATCGAACCCGAGAACTTATCTTGGATTATAATCCCGCCCACCCAAGTAAATCTTAAAATATTGATTCATATTCATGATTATTCCCATACACCTTCATGCGGCGTGACAGCAGAGTGTGCATGTATGCGCGTAAAGAATGAAATTGAATGGAATTTCATACAAAACGTTTTTTTTTTAGATCTTCCGTGACATATTTATTCTTGATTTTTTACCTGTTCCAAGCCATATTTTTAATGGATATGATATTAACGTCGAAGTTTAACTAGAACGCGGGAAATTCTATTGTCCCAATTTTTTCAAGTTTCATACCCGATAATCTACATTGGTATCGTGTATAAAGTATTCCGAATATTTATTTAGAGCGTTTTTCTTTTCCGCTGTCCGACCCACCCGTTTAACTGAAATTAATTCCCTCTTTTTTCTCCGCGGAATTCTGCAGAACGGCCGAAAAATCTTTATGGGGACGCTCGCGCACAAAGCACACGTCTTTTGTTTTTATTTCCCGCGCACCCAACCGAACATGCGGCGAAAGAACGAGATAAACACAACGAGTGACCGAAAGTTTTAATTATTTTTTTACGAACGAACAATAGTCGCGTCTTTTGTTTTCTGTTCGGCTCATTGCAACCCAGAACGTTTTTTTGTTGGAAAAATCGCGTTCGAGTAGAGAGGACCTAAGGGAGTCACGGGCAAACAAAGAGGTCTCTCTTTTTTACTCGTGTGAGGGAAAAACATGTATACGTATATTTACGCAGAACATACCTACTTGTTAGCCCCTCCTATTGCATGCGAAGCTTTTTTTCCCGCAAATTTATTTTTGGTGAAACAGCGACCGTGCAAAAAATTGAACATTTTACGTCTTTTTCATTTTCTTGTACTCCTTCGAATACTTCATCGGTCACTGAAAATGGTGCAACAACTAAAGATTAAACCAAAATGAAAATTCTGTTTAACTAGCTTCCATTTGTTTAATTTAAGCTTATGGCCGTACTGTTTCTTTTTACGATTTCAGAAAGACGAGTGAATGCTGAAGCTATAAAGTATCAGTTATTCGTAAAGTTTTCGAGGGTCGGTTTCCGGTTCATATTCCTACGAAATTCTTCAAGCCAAAATTCCTCATTTATAACCATAATGATGTCAAGCTTGCGAGCTCTAAGGTGGCAGCCGGAGACGCGTGAGAGGGGAAGGGAAGGGAAGGAGAAACTTTAAGGGGGAGCCGACGTCAGAGCCTATGCGAAGTAACACAATTTTGGCTCGCACGAGTCCAAGTTCGCGCATCAAATGCCCACACCTAAACACCACCTCCCGTATAGGCGGTCTCCTCTCGAGGATGGACTTGTCCTACCGTAAATGTGCCTACTGCGCACCGTCAAGTTAGAGCGTTTTTTAGTGATGTTACTGTAGACGGTGAATCAGTGGCGGATCTAAGGGGGGGGGGGGAGGGGGGGGGGGGTGCGATCGCCGCCCTCCCCTTGGACGACTCCATTGCCCTTCACTGGGTGCATTCTTAAATTCATTTCGCGCAACATTCCTTGTTTCTACACCGAAGATTAAGACTCTATGACAAGGGAAAGATAGATTCTAATGGGGATAGGGATTTTCGAAATGTATGGTCGTCGGCTGAGGCGGAATCAAGAGGGAGGGAAGGGGGGGGGCAATTGGGGCGATCACCCGCCCCCCTTGGGAAGTTTCTGAATCCGCCCCTGCGATGAATAATATAAGATTTAAAACCGAGTAAATTCTGCAAGTATGATTGAAATTAGAGTCACTTTTCTTGACTTATTAGCGTTTATATATACACTCTCATTTAACTCCACGCTCCGTTGCCGACAGCATAACAAAATCTCTCAATTATTATTATTATTAGATCATAAATGAAATATTCAGTTTCCGTTCCATTTTATTAGTCTTATTTAAAATGTTCATTTCATAGCAGATTTTGGTGTTGGTTTTCATGTTAAGCTTTCCGCAGAATTAAAACATTTTAAGTACAGTGTTTAGATATTTAATACAGATAAAGGTATAAGGTAGGTGATGTAGATTTTGTAGAGGTGGGTGCACGTGTCTGACCACAAATTTCAAAGGAGGGATTTATAATCACGCTTGATTGGTAGCTTTGCTGTTAAATCATTTGCCGCGCAAGTGGAAAATCCCGATCCAGTTCGATTCCCGATCAATACTAGATTTTTCTCCTTCTCTCCCTTACCATTTAATATATGTATTTTTACAAGCTATTCTTTGTCTTTGGAAGTTTATTATATGTAAATGAGAGAATAATTTCAAAACGATTTGATCGCATGGAATCAGAGCGGAAAAGGTGAGAAATGGCCTCGTTGAAACTCTACGCTTCCCACAAGGATACATTTCAGAGAATAGGATAATTAAATATCGAACCAGGGTTTCGCAGCCTCATAAATAATTATTGCCTTGGAACGGCCTTTGAGAGAAGCCGAGAGAGAGAGAGGGAGAGAGAGAGAGAGTTATAAAGTTTTCCCATTGTCCTTGCATAATTTCTCTTTTGAATTTATCCGTCCGTATTTTATTTTTAATAATTGAAAAACGCCTCCGCCATCAATTTTCTGCGCATCGTGTATTATGGGTATTCGTCTTTTTAATCGAATTCAGTTCCTCGTTTGTCGCGCCGCACATATTTTCCGTGTTAATTAATTATTCAAACAAGAAATATTATTGGGAATAGCTGTTGTAATGAAAACAACTCAAGGGTTGCGTAATAAAATGTGATATAGCAACCATGAAATAAATGCTCTATTGCCAGTTTGATTTAGTGGCATTAGTCTGATGCGTTCAGAAACGTTTCATATCCTCGACCTTATGCAACCGTTATAACACTTTATATCGAAAAAATAAACAAATTTAAGATGTGTAATATTGTTTCAATTAGTCTTAAATGTGAAGTTATTAATTTATCTAGTCATCTTCCGATTAGATTCTTCTTTTGTTTGGATGGGTTTTCACAGTGAAATTTAAATTTACGATTAGTCTATCAAATAGTGCAATTGCTCGTAAAAATGACGTGTGAGCTAAGAGTCGATTCAAAATATCATCGTAAATAAAGAAATTCATGGATCGTTGCAAATATTTAATGACTCTTACAAAATATCTGTTGATTATGTCAATATTGTTATTTTGAAAGGTTATCAGCGTTGGTTAAAATTTCTTCCTTATTTTACCGACTGTTTTGAAAAACAGAACGAGACAAAAACGAGAACTGATTTTTTGGCATAGATACAAAACAAAAAAATTGCTAAAAGGGATTAGAAACCTAATTAAAACAAAAATGCTATATAAAAACAAAAAATAAATTTTTTATAAACTAAAAAAATGTTAATTTAACAATTTGAAAATATTGATCAACCCAGATGCAAATACATCATTTTTTTGGTACAACTTACACTGTTTACGCGCGTCTAAACAATACGCAAATGCAGTCATTACGATTTAAATTTAATCGGCACAACTGAAGTAATAGCTCTCTAGGCCGCATATTAGTAAGTTAATTAAACAATAATGCTTTTCCACATATAAATAAAATTTGATATACATAATCCTATCAAGATAGCAGTAATACGATTGCTTTTCGCGACGACAGCGTGACACAACGACATAAAAAACTCTTATTATAGTAAGTACTTAGTTTGTTGTATTGTAGCTTAATGAATGATATTAATAATACCAAGCATAACTAATGTGAAAATTATGAAAATTTGCAATTAAAAGTTTCGACGCCATGTAATGAGTCGGAAGATCGCCCTTTGCGCGTTATATTTCCAGCAATGAAGTTTCATTCGTGACTCCGTCGTAATTGTACTTGGTTACGCTTCCGAATGTATAACCTAAGAGACTTGCTGCATATTTACATTCCAAATCACTTATTACCCTAGTTTACCGAAAGTTTATATGAAGTTTAGGCACATTTCGAATGTCAAGCTACGGTCAGCTGAGGCCCAACAAAATTTATTTTATACATTCTTGTTTGCAAATGTATTATCTCGCCAATTTTCAATAAGAATGGTTTGTATCTTCTACACTGTAGGAAATCGAGTAATTTTTACGTCGCGCATTAAATTTTTTTCCGTTAACGCATATTTTTTACCATGAAAACGTGCTGAAACTTTATCATTCAGTCTGTTCGTGCTTCTACATTTAGTACGCATTTAGATACACACACACACACACACATATATATATATTTAAAAATTTAAGCAAAATGCGATGTCTCATCAACCTGTCAAATCTTTTGTATATTCGGAATAAAGGTATTTTTCTGGTTTTCGAATATGAGAAATGTACTTTCCTTGAAAACACCGTGAAGTCGAGCTCGCTGACTTAATTGAAGCATTTAGCGTTACCATGTAAATCTGTTTAGCATATCCACTTCCTGGAGAGAGCGAAATTAATTAGTAAAAACGTCAAAAAACCTACTTTATGTAACAATTTCATGACTGAGTTTGAATCACGATATATACATTTGTTGTTAGCTAATCAATCGAAAAAGTAGCAAATTGTAAACAGTTTCAATATGATCTACTTACACCTGGTATTAATAGTATTGTTTCAATGAAATAAGTATTTAGTAACATTACTTATGCACAATAAAATAGGTTTGTTATTTTAGAATTCATTAAATAATCGTTAGCTATAATTTTAATTTTCATGTTTTAATAAATGCATTGAAGCATTATAATGAAAAGTTTCGTAATTAATATTTAATTTATCAAGATTTGGAGAAAAAAGCGACAATTTCTATCCAGCGGCTTTTCTTTTGATTTGCCTATTCCTTGAAAGAATTATTTGACTCGACTTTATAAGTCATATCATACGGGAGTAATTACATTAGGCTAATTTTATCGTTGGATCATTTATAAAGTTTTAAATGAATTATCCAAGTAATTTCTAAGGTGAAAACACCCGTACATCTGAATGATAGTTTTCAGTGGAAATTCACGGAAGATTCATTTTAATAAGAAAATAATAGAATCGACGACAGAATGCAGCACCCGACATATTGAAGCCGGCATATGGTTCACTTAACTGTTATATAACTATTAATTTCCAATATGATTTTCTTAATGCAAGAGATGGGCGTAGAGCAATAATTTAACTTGTAATCATGTATACCATGTACGTTCGAGGAATAGTCTATGTTATCTATAAATTTGGATAAACCTGCCGAAATATTAGACAACGGAACGAGGGATTAGCGAGTGATCCGCGTAAAATGACACTGCAGATGGGTCGCGGTTCGATTAATGTTGTCGATTTTACTAAATAATTCGTCATTAATCGCCACACATCGGCTTTCGTTTTGGTTTTCATTATGATCTAGCTATACAAACCATAGTCGGACCAATTTGTTAAAAAGTCGAAGAGGAAAGAAAACGGGTATTCGAAACTTAAGCGGCAAAGAAAATACTATTTAGAATTTTATTTTTCTTTGTTATGAAGATTCGACCATCCGGTTTTATTAGGGTTCCATGTTGAGTAATAGTAATTTGAAGTCTCGTTTTCAAGTATTACCTTTTAGAGTGGATATTTGTTTTTTCTCGTCATTTTAATTATTAGTACACTCAATTTTAATGGCATCGATGACTTAAAATAATATGATGATAAATAAATAAATAAATATCGGTAGAGGAGTAAGACAAGGCTGCTGCCTATCGCCAACCCTATTCAATATATATGGAGAAAGTCTAATGCAAGAAGCTTTAGAAGGCACAGAGGATTTCAAAATTGGAGGAAGGATTATAAGAACAGTAAAATACGCAGATGATCAAGTACTTCTAGCAAGAAAGGAAGAGGAGCTACAAAAAATGATAAATAGACTAGTGATAACAGGTAGAAAATACGGTTTGGAAATAAATACAGAAAAATCCAAGGTCATTCGAATATCAGGTAAAGAAGAGAATCTGAACATAAGTATTGGGGGAAAGCCATTAGAACAAGTTTCAGAATATAAATACCTTGGAAGTATCATAACACGAGAGGCAAAATGTACGGATGAGATCAAAACTAGAATAGGAAAAGCAAAAGCGGCTTTCAGGAGAAAGAAACAACTACTTACAGGGAATATAAGGGAAGATATCCGCAAGAAGTTGATAAAATGCTACGTATGGAGTATAGCATTGTATGGGGCAGAAACATGGACGCTAAGGAAAAATGACATCAAATACTTGGATAGCTTTGAAATGTGGACTTGGAGGAGAATGCTGAAGATAAAATGGACAGATAGGATGAAAAACGATGAAGTGCTACGAAGAATAGGAGAGAAGCGAATGATTATACAGACTATCAGAAAGAGGAAGGCTAACTGGGTTGGACATTACCTGAGGAGAGAGAGTATGATTAAAGACGTGTTAGAAGGAAAACTAGATGGGAAAAGGGAAAGAGGTAGGAAAAGGTTTCAGCTGATAGACGATTTGAAAGGGAAAGAGAGTTATCAAGATATAAAGAGGACAGCGGAAAATAGGAGTATATGGAGAACCAGGTTTAACCAAGAATAATCACGGACCTGTCTACGGACAGACTACCTATGATGATGATGAAATAAATGCCGTAGTAGGCCGGAATTAAATTAAGACCAAAGTTTCAGTCGCAATAGCACCCATGACATAATGGATATAAACATTTTTCAAAATCCAAAAAGAAAAAATCTGATGTGGCCACCACATGACTTTCTCCATACCTGTAATATTTCTAATAATTCCAAATAGGTTAAATGATAATAAATATTTTAAGGAACTGCGAGAAAAAGTTAGATTTTACAAAGAACAGAAATAAACTCAAACTGTAGCCTTCTGATTATGGATATAGCCCCGAAGCTACATCAATTAAAAAAATAAAAAGGAGCGTAATGTGTTTACAATAGTCGCCGGTAGGTGGTTTGGTGATGGCAGCAAAAACATTTTGTTTTAAAAATATCTCTTCAAGAATGTATTATACGGGAAATTGTTTCAAACAAAGGTTGTATAAAATTAAATTACCTACAACATTTATCCCAGCACGTTTTTACATTAATCAAATATTAAAGCAAACAAGTACACGGGTTTCCCGTGGTACAGAAGTGGTTTTCGTCAAATTCGCCCTAGTATAATCGTATACTAATGTATTTGCTTTGAAATCAGAAAATTATTTTTCCTTATAATATGGTAGCCCTGCATTTTAGATCAATTGTAAACATATCCATTTCGTTTTCCCATTCTATACTCGCCCTACAAACGAAATTTCTTTTAAATCCGTTCAGCTAATACCTTCCAAATTCATAGTTACCGAAAAATTCCAACCTTGATATTGTGGTAACCCTGTTTATTCGACACGGTTGAAATATAATATTTTGGTTATTTATTTATATGTAGATTATACACACTACATTTGGTTAAAATCCATATCGTCAGTTCTCTATAAATGCGTGTAAAATAAATATCATTTGACTTTTTACTGTGGTAGCCCTGTTCTTTAGCTCCGCTTTAAACATCGTGATTTCAATTTGATATGTTGTACGAATCTTATATGCAAAATTTAGTTGAAATCCGTCCATCCAATTCCCTCCAATCCATTATTACTGAAAGAGTATAATTTGTAATTTCGGCACCTCTGTTTGGCTGATGAGGTCCAAATATGCTATTATGGTTTTGTATATATGTGTACTTTATAAATATTAAATTTCGTTAAAATTTATCAGGGCAATTCTACACACATGTAAAAAGAACCTTTTTATGACTTTTATTGTGGAAGCACTGATTTCTATATCTACACTAAACATATTGATTTTGTTTTTCTATGTTGGACATCTCCTTCATACAAAGTTTCCCTGAAATCGGTTAGGCCAATTCTTCCGTGATATATGCGTACGGACGGACGGGCGGACATCACGAAGTACCTTTCAGCAATGACGAAAAGCACTAAAAACGGATAAGTGACAAGAGTAAACACCCACTTCCGTATGACCGATTTTTACCAAAAACTAATCAGAAAGTCTTTCTTTAACAAAAATGTCAAATATAAAATTTCACGATGATCTGATTAATAGTTCTTGAATTAAAGCACCCACAAAATCCCGGTCATAGACGCACACAAAGACTCACAGACACACACACGCAGACATCATCGAGAAAATAGTCAAAACGTGTTCAGGGGTCCTTAAAACATGTATTTCCGTTGAAATGTCAAATTCGAATTTTACTTTCTCCATACCTAGTATAGGGGAAAGTATTGTTTTCATGAAAAAATCTGATGTGGCCGCCACATGAATTTCTCCATATCTCTAATATTTCTAAAAATTCCAAATAGGTTAGATAATAATAGAGATTTTAAGAAACTGCGAAAAAATTTTAGACTTTACAAAGAACAGAAATAAACTCAAACCATAGTCTTCTAATATTGGATATAGCCACAAAGCTCCAACAATTTAGAAAAGAACAATTGAAGATATAAAAATGAATTTTTATAACTAAATTTTATATGGTAAATACTTTAATATGAATAAACTCTATAACATAATTATGATAACCTTTTTGCTTGCATGGGTGTAAATATTTGCAGAAGTGTCTACTAGCTGTTGAGTCATGTGGGGGTCTCTCTATTTAAACATTAATCTTTTTACAGTTGTGAGAATGGTAGACAGAAGTAGAGAACTCAGTGACAAGCGTAAGAATGTTTGATATAGAAGAAGTATGAAGTTTAATAATATCTTTTGTTTCATTAATGAAAATACTGATTTATCCATTCATATTCCTTAAAATTAACGAAAATATATTGCTAGTTCAGAGTAATTTTGTTTTAGATACTAGTAGGAGTGAAGCTTGAATATTTCATATTTTAGTCACCTAACTTAAATGACAAAAATAATAAATTGTTCTTTTCTTAACAACACATCAACCATCCATATAAAACCAATGTATAAGTATAGTTAGCTGAAGAATTGCTAAGCTGCAACACAACACTTTCAAATGTTTTATTTAAAATTGTTCAAATTAACATCCTTTACAACAGTATTACCTATGTTAAATACTGAAAAATAGGAGTATGATACTTAAATGTGAGGGCTTTTAGAAAAATGCAAGAGCAACTGGTCTTAAAGGCATATAATTAGAAAAAATTTCATCCAAAGTAAAAAATTAGCCAAGTGAACAAGTTCCAAAGAATAAAATTAGGTTCATGGCACAAAGTACATAATATAGTCATCTATAGTAGTGTTCAAATGAATTTTCAATGTGAACTATTTCGAGAAGATCGCATTAATGATTATTAATAGTATTGCAATACGAATGTGATTATAATGTAATAATAATAAAATGCATGTATTAGGCAATATTGTAAGAGGAGCGATAATAATTTAATAATAATAATAAAATTCATCAAAAGCTTACATTTACCTAGATTTTCCAGACGTATTTCTTAATGAAACTCATATGGAAAACATATTTTAGAATAATCTTAAATGAATAAAGATAAAAAGTTTTTAAGATAAATAAAAACTTACTATCAATAATAATTACGATAAATAAAAACCTACAATTATTAGCAGAAATGACCCTTCAAAAAATGTAAGAATGCTAGTATCAATACAAATCCACATTAAAATAAAGTTCTCTTACACCACCAACAATTACAATAGTTTGTTTAATCTCGTTGCTATGATTGACGCTTGTTCATTTATTGCAGCGCCACTCCAAGGATCTGGTGGCCGAGGTGACTAAATCACTTGTCTTTTACGACGCACAGTGGGGCTTTTTCAAAAAACATGGCCAAAATCCAATTAACACTTTTATTGACGACCAATAGCTACATTTTGCTTCCTCATTGGATAGGAAAGAAAATTAAACCATAATATAAAATATTAATAACATAAATCGCATATTTCCTAAGCGGAACGTTACTTTAACTCCCGCCGGCTATCTTGGGCGTGGATCCTGATAGAAAACGACACTTGTTAACATTTTTGCGTGTGCTACTTCGGGTGTCGAAAAGTTTCGTTCGAACTTGGAACATGAATATGAATGATTAAATTTAAAGATTTGTTTTATTTTTTTTTGATTCCCTCAGAAATAGATTGGCCACATGTGACTGAGTGTCATCACCGGGAATCGGGGAGTTGGGAAAAATTGGGATGATAAAAGGAAAGAAAAAGGAAGGAAATGGAAGTTTTACAGAAAAAGAAGAATGAGCCAGGGGCTGATTCTTCCTAGCAGCATTCAAACTGTAAGAGTGTATCGATTAGTTTGTCCAAACTAAAGTTTTATGTCCTACCTGTAATGGAAAAAAATTAGATTTATAATATTTTTACTTGAAGTACGCCTTAAAATGAACATTAACACTCATATATTATTCCTAACTTAAAATACCAAAACGAACTTATTCTACAGAAATTAATTTTTAAATAATTACTTAAGAGTCAGAGGAAGAGCTTTCGTCATAATCTGTGGATGTCCCCATATCTGAGTCCTCCGATTCTGCCGAAAATACCCTTGTGTCTGGAGGCTTGAGCATGGCAACAACCTCAGGAGTGTGGATTTTGGTTGTCGTTTTGGAAGCTCCCTTGTGCTTGATACAACAGGGTCTGAAGATATTAAGAGACTGTTGAATACGTCTTCTAAATTCCTTTCTCGGGAGCATTTTCTTGAAAACGTTCACGATACACTTTTATATCTTTGTTTCGTGCTACGAATGCAGGCATGGAGTGTGGAAAGGCCAAATCTCAAGGTTGAAATGTCAATTTTATTTTGTTTCATCGCCTCTATGTTGTTAAAATCTTTTACCGTGGCGCTACAAATGTAACATTTTTGTGTCGATGAATTTGATGATACGGAATTGCATACTTTACCGTCCACCATGGTAAACTGTAAGCTATGTCTTAATAAGAGCTGCTGTTCATTAAACATTGTTGATGTTGGCGTCAGATCATTTATTTCATTTTCTACACGTGTAACTTCCTCAACAGTAGCATCAGCAGTTTCGTGTAGAAATTGGAGTCGAATTGGCCTACAAAATCGAGGTGAAGAAGGCCGGGGATTCTGCCAAACACTAATTTTGTTTGAAGAATCAGCATCACCAACTATTAACTGAAGCGGTACAAATGAAGTTAGAAAAATGTTTGAGTCTGAACCAATACTGCTTTCAAATTTTTGTTTATATTGGCTGTGTCCACAACTACCGTCGCATCCCCACTTAGATATTAACTGTAAGCCAATCAGCTCCTTGGTTGTTAATTCTGCTAGCACTTCTTCTTGTACTTCCACTACGATGAGCAGTATGGTCCAATATTGCTTGCAACCTAACTTCAACGCTGTTCTCGGTGAACGTAAAACCTTCACGATCGGGATAGCAGCGCTTCTTAGCCTCTTGAACGACTTGGTACGGAGGAAAGGTTTTCTTGGCTGGAGTTCTAACGACATTATATTGATGTCTAGTCAACTTCCCTTCTACTAAAATGGACAGTGCTGCATCACCAGAAAGTCTCATAATCTGTTTTTCTCTTCCTTTGTAAGCCTCTCTATATTTGTTAGCTCGCATTGGTGTTGAGAAGGTTACTTCCTTTACTACTTTCGCAGCGTCTACAGAACCTTCTGCACGTAAACTCATTTGGGCAGCATACGTAAGTTCTGAAGGACTCACTTGTGATCGTAATAGTTCAGTCTTCCTACGTTTAGACCTTTCACTACTACAATGGAAATCTACAGGAGGACGACCACTTTTCTTCTGAGGCGCGGTTGAATTAATGGGAATAGAAATATTTACTTCCAACCAAGTCTTGTTTTTTTCTAAAAATCTCTTATTAATCCAGTGAGAAACGGCGAGTTTTACTCTTAATTGAGAAGTGAAATGAGCCAATGTAATTTTAATAGTTTCTGATGAATCACATGGAAAATTAGTCATTTCTAAAACATGGCTCTTCAAATGTACACATCACTAATTTTTTTTAAATCTGAAGAACACATGACTTCAAACATTGTCTTCCTACTCAAAGAAATATGTTCCTCACGTGAACCTGTAAGAAAACAGACGTTGTAGCCCCCACAATTATCGAAAAAGATTGACCAATTTACTACGCATGTTATCTAAATTCACTACTGTGTGATGAAACTAACACATAGGTATTGTTCAAAGATGTGGTAATATGTGGTAAACTTTATTACGGTTTCAGATAGATAATAGACTCTACTATGACACTCAATAAAAAGTTGTTTGATTAAGCTTGATAGACAACTAAAACTATACTCGAATTCATCATCGTGTGGAATATTTATGAATATTTTTTTGCATAATTAACATCAAAGAAAAAAATATATACATGCAGATAAATATATTTAAAGAATGGAATATTATTTGACATGCCTCCAGGTATTTGGCCCATGTTAAAAAAAAATTTTAAATGATTACTGCACCCACAAAAAATTAAATTCCGAGGGGGAAAAATCAAGAAAGATTATCCAGCTCGACTTTTACGCTCGATAGCCAACTTTGAACTGAAATAAGGAAAAGATGGTTAGCATTTGGACACGGCAATTTGCAGCATGAAATGCGTAATTTGTCTCTCCTAAGGACAAAGTAGTCACAACAGTGATTTCTGCAACTTTGTATTTCACATTTTGGCCAGCTTTTAAGGAAAATACCCCACTGTGCGACGTGAGGTGAAGGTGGTTTGAAACCCGCAGGCAGTTTTGGAAAATTAGATATATATATATATATATATATATATATATATATATATATATATATATATATATATATATATATATATATATATATTCTGAGTTAGAGCACCCACAAAAAGCTATCACATACACACACGCACGCACACACGCACACACACACACACACACACACACACACAGAGACATCATCTAGAAAATGGTCAAAACGTGTTCAGGGGACCTCAAAACGTGTATTTCCGTTGAAATCTGGAAGTAGATTTTTTTCATTAATACAATACTTTCCTCTACACTACGTATATGGAGAAAGTAAAAAATCGACTTCGAGATTTCAACGGAAATACACGTTTTAAGGTCCCCTGAACCCGTTTTGGCTATTTTCTCAATGACGTCTAAGTGTGTGTGTGTATTTGGTAGTTTTTTATTGGGGCTCTAACTCAAAAAGTATTAATTAGGTCAATGCGAAATTTTATATTTAACATTTTTATGACAGTTACTAGAATTGATTAGTTTTTGGTAAAAAATCGGTCAACCGAAAGAGGGTGTTTATTCTTGTCACTTATCCGTTATTTGAAATATTTGCTTTAAAATTTGATAAATGTAAAAATGTATTGAAATAAAAGTTGTAGGAAATTTAATTTTCTACTACCTTTGTTTGAAACATTTCCCCATATAATGCATTGTTTAAGAGATATCTTATATTTTTAGCTGCCTCCGCCACGCCACCTACCGTCGTCTATTGTTTAATAGAACTGTTGAACTCTGTTCACTGCCAAGGCAGGTTCTCCCCTGAAGATGCCCACTTAGTGGGCGAAATGCATAGGGCTTACCCTACAATTTTTTTGGCTGAAGGAGTTTTATACAACTGTTCAATTGATGCCTAGTTACGTCTTAGTAATTCTCCTTTTTCTTTTCTTAATTGTTGCAGCTTTGTGGCTATTTCCAATATCAAAAGGCTATGGTTTGAGTTTATTTATTTTCTTTGTAAAGTCTAAAATTTTCTCGGAGTTTCTTAAAATATTTATTATTATGTAACCTATTTGGAATTTTTAGAAATATTACAGATATGGAGAAAGTCATGTATGTGGTGGCCACATCAGATTTTCCTCATGGAAACAATACTTTCTCTATACTTCGTATATGGAGGAAGTAAAAATAAGAGATCAATTGCGAACATGTCATCCCCTTTTTCTATCGCGATAACAGGAACGAACCCGGCATTCCCGGGACGATAAAAAAATCGCGCCGCATCCGCTTTCATTTCGTTCGTCCGTGGCTCAGGAGATGGCGAGAGGAAGATAGATGGCGCTGGCCGCGTCCCGCGTTGTTTGTGGTGGTTCCAGGCGTCGCGGCCACTTTATCTCCATTACGGCAACCGCGCGCATTGTCGAAAAGAATTAAACCCCTTTTCGGACCCTCCCATCGCGAAGTGGGTGTCCATTCCGAGAAAAGGACGCACGAAGGGAGAAGCGGGACGGGGAACATTCAGTCGGTCGCCGTCGACGTCATTCCGGAGAGGAGGACGATTAAATTATAATCCGGACGCTTGGATGGCGCTAGCTGTGCTTTATGGACTATTACTGCCACGGTCGGAGGCGGCACCGGTCTGGTCGACGCCAGGAAGGGTCTTAGCCGATTCTCCTAAAAATCGATTCCGGGAAATCTCTTCCTAGATGAACGTTTCTCCGGAGGAATGCATTATAAATTTTTTCTCCTCTCCCTCTCTCTCTCTCTCATACTCGGCCGGATGGAATATTACGGGAAAAAAAGAAAGGGAAACGTTTTTCGTGGAAGCCTTTGCTTTCAATTGGACCCGTACGATGTCTTAATAAATCACGAAATTTTTGCTCTTTGCACACAATGGATTTCGTGGACGGAATTTTTCGTGGTTGAGATGTCAAGGGCGGCGCTTTTTTTTCCTGGAACCGTTTGGCACGCCGGACGGGAAAACTCGCAAATAAATGTATTCGCGAGTCTTTTTTATTTTCTTTGGCCGACGATATATATTTTTAAAAAATTCATAACGCTCCAAAAAGACCTACGAGGCGCCGCCGAGGGCGATCTATTTCATAAAAAACGTATTTTTTCCTCGTAAAATATTTATTAATTTATTATTATTCAACGGATGGCGATCCTTTGAATTTATTTCCGTGGTCGTTATGACTACGCTTCGAAAAATGCGTACGCGCGCCCGCGGTTAACGGGGCTACGTTTTCTTTTTTCCCCTGGCTAATTTGTATCATTAAAGATAGATTTTTATAGCTCTGCGCTCGCGGTTTTTTATTTTAATCCGTAATTCCTACAAAGGGCGTGATTCAAGGGGAGCTCACGGCGAATCCGGCTTTGTTGTTTATTCATTTGGAAACTCACGACCGCGCAATTCATTGTACCGAAGCGTACAATGGAACCGGGCTAAAGGTCCGATTTCAAAATGCATTGTTGGAGCGGCAGCATCATGGAGAACTATCGCGGGATAACGCTATCTTCTCGTTTGTCGGAAGTTTTCCACGTAATTAATGACCTTTATGAAATGTATTTCTAAAGGGAATAACATCAGGCAATGGAACGTACCGTGTCTTACACGACTCCGTTAATAAGGATTTTTTACGCTTGCAACTGAATGAGTGAATGTAATTATCATTGTATAAATGCAGGTCAGAGTTTTAAGCGCAGATGTACGCCCACAATGTAAAATATAAATCGTAATAATATAATCATGATGTATGATCACGTTTAAATTTCTCCCCATTTGTAGTCATTGTTCGAAACTGAATGCATAAAATACATGCAAGATAGCGAGGAGGCTTTATGTCCTTACACGCTCCGTAGCGTTCAATGGTTATCATCTAATATGAGGAAATAGGAAAATTTTCAACACTGCATTTTTTTAATAAGAACTTCAGATGTGCTATGTAACACATTAATTTTTAGATGCTTCTCAACTCAACCTTAAGGTCGTGAATAATTCATTAGAGAATCATCGCTCTCATCTTATGGCTGAAAACAGGCAGAATAAGATAATTACTTTTTTGGACTCAGAGACCCCTAAAACGTGTATTTCTGTCAATATCTCGAGGTCGATTTTTTTCTCGATTACATTACCTTCTTTATGAACTACGCATATGAGAAAGTAAAATAATAATTAAGTATGAAAAATAACTATTTGTCTAAGTCATCTTCAATGGCAATAACACAGTCATGAAAAACCAGATGCGCATTTCGACTACAATGCAGCAGTCTTCAGGGGTTACTCGCCGATAGTAGATTCTAAAAAATAACTCATGTGGCGATATTTTTGTTATTTTTATAAGCGTGCAGCGGAGGGAGGTTTGTGGATGGGTGTCCGTTAATGGTTTGCGTGGGGGTCTGAGTTATGCGAATTTTCAAATGGAAGGTGTTTAAGCCTTCGGAAACGGGAGGTTTATTGCTTAAGGAGGATGGCTCGGGTTACCCCAGGGAATTTTTCTAGGAAATCAGCACCATGTGTTCTGCCTATAAATATAGCGATGAGCAAGGAGGAATTGGGTCGAGATCGTTGTTCATGGATTTGTGAAAATGTGTTGCCTCTCTACTGCAGGGATGGTAAATCTGTGGCACGCGAGACTTTTTGCTGGTACGCAACAGAAAAAATTATTTATCGACTGCCTCCTTAAGAGTTTTCCATTCCTGACTATTTCTAGCGAAATTTGAATTATGTTGGTAAAATAACTAACTAATAATTTTTATCCGAGAATGAGATGCTTGTTGCACCATAATTGTCGTTCGGTCATAAATGATCTGGGAGATCGATGATCAATTTATATAACCGATCTATCGTTTTCTGATAGAATAAATGATCACAGTTAAGCCATAAAATTAGTTACTTTTGGATATATTTTTAATTGGCCTGCGAGTTAGATAGGGAAAGTCAATTTTTGTTATTTCGGCACGTGAGTAAAAAAGATTTGTCATCTCTGCGTCTGGTATGTTTAATTTTCGATTTTCGGATTGATTTTATTTAATGAAATTATTTAATTAAACATTTAAAGTTCCACTTGCAGCAGACTTGATGTATAAATGATGTAAATACGCTAATAAGTCATCCATTTCGCGAGATAGACGCCCACGAGAGGGATTACGTCTCGTATGAAAAAATAACAGAAAAGGATCATATTTGACCGTGCTAAAAACGTCCACAGTCGGTTTGTTCCGCTCATATCTCCCAGTACGATTTCTAGAGCGTAAGTTCCCCAGACTTATTTTTGCAGTCATGGGCACGATAAAAGAGGCGGGTAAAAACAGAGGAACTTAACATCCACCCCTTATAATTTCAGTTCTTGGAGCTCTGTTGGTGCTTTTTGATGGTCGAGCAGTAGGAGCCAATCGCTTCTTAGAAGTTGTAAAAAATAATTTCACCGCACGACGCTACCATATGCGAGAGAGAGTGAAAGCTACGGAGGTCATTTGAATTTCCCGATCTTCATGCCGCGATATATATCACAGTCTGCATTCCACTTGCTCATCTCTTGCAGCGTTCTAAAACGCGGAGGGAGAATTAAATCGTATCACAGGAGCGGGATTAGCGATTAATTTTTAAAAAATGTGAAAATAAACCAGAATTCGTTTGCAATTTTTTAAAAGTTCTTCCAATTTTTATTTATTTTAGTAGACAGAACACAGGAAATGCCTCGAACATTTTCCATTAGAAATTATTTTTTACAAATTAAAAAAAAAAACCTGGTCAAATTGGAGCCGTTGCTAGGGTCGCGGGTTCGAATCCTGCCGACCCCTTGGTCGTATGCACTCGTCTTTGTTATCGTTGGGATGCTCATTTTCAAAGGACGCAAACCGCCGTTTATTTTTTATTTTACTTTTAAAATGAATAAATAAACTGGAACATAAATAACAATACTCTTTTTAATTAGGTTGGTTTGACGCTAAACGCCTGGAATAAAGGACAAGTTATAAAGCTTTCTCGGAAAAAAAGTACTCTTAATTAAAACCATAACCTGTTTCTGCATCTAATGCAAATTTGAAATACGCGAAGATCGAAAGAGGTAGGAGAACGCTTTTAAGACAAATAAACCTAAAACTCTGTTCTCTATATTGAATTTATTTGAATGAAATGCATTTCCTTACACGCCATATTTTGACCTGGAAGACTTATGTTTTTATGTAAATAATGATAATTGATAGTAGCTCAATAACTTTGGCTAAGATTAATAAAGGTAAAGTACTCCTTTAGCCAAACAATTAGAGGGTTACAACACCCAATGCATTTCGCCCACAAGATGGGCATCGTCAGGGGCAAAACCTGTTTCAACAGTGACTGGGAGTTCAGTCACTGTTGAAACAGTACTTTACCTTTATTATGTAAATAATGAGATAAGATATGATGTACGTGCTTACTAATGAAGGCATTCACAACACAGTGGCTCGAGTTGAAATCGGCAACGCTTGTAGATTCGTAGACGGAGAAGGAAAATGAAAAAATTATCGAATAATTTTGATGAGATGCTTAGTTTACACATTCATTCCGTTTCGTGATTTTCATGATGCTGATGATCCAACCGTTAAAAAAATAATTTTTACTCTATCTTTGAGATAATCAGAGGCTTGTTTTGGCCTTCGATTTAAACAATGACCTGTTCGCTTGGACAGATCAGGTTCTAAGAAATTAAACCCCCGGCTACTCACAAAGAAAACTATTTAATTTAATTAAGTAATGCTTCAAAATTTGCATTTATTCAGGATATTTTACACATTTGTGTATAAGATGGTTATTTTTTTCAGATGTGGATTCAGCGAATGGTGGATCTCGCAGTCGAAATGCGAATCTGGATTTCCCAGTCGTATTGTGGCTATTTGAATTTCATAAATCGTAAATTGGATTCCAGCCATATGGTGAGCTTGATATTTCATTCGTTAGCCTGGCGAGTGGAAGACCTGGGTTTGATTCCCGGTAAACGCAGAATTTTCTCCTGCTTTCCAGAAATTCTTCTATATTCATATAATGATACAAATATTTTCGCATTTTAGAATAAATGTTTTGGAGCCTGTTTCTAAAATCTCCTTTGTTCCTTCATGTTCAGTTAAAAGGTTCGGTTCTAGCAGTAATTTCAACCTATTTTCTGTTACTCTGTTGTTGAACTCTACTCTCATTATTATTAGCAGATGCCAACTTTAAAAAAAGCCTAGTATCGTAGATCCCATAATTTTGAAGCGTTATATAATTTTAAACAATCGGAGCTTCATTTGCTGACGCAATATGAAAAAGCGCTTTTTATTTATTGGGGTTTATTTAGAATTGTTAACTGAAAATTCTTTACAAATTTAATAATATATTTATATGATATAAAGTAATTTATTTGATAATCAATTCAACTTTTTTAACTGTCTATCTATAACCATTTACTCAGAATCTTAATTTGAAATTTTCGAAGGCACTTCCTGCTGCTCACCGATTTCTCCAAATAAATTCTTTGGTAGCATGGTAAATAGCATCATATATCACATACACACTGCAAATTTCAGTCTTCTATCTCTTTTGCTATTTCAATTTAACTGATTGCACAAACGGACAGACAGAGCGAAAACATAAGCACGTTTATAAAACGAAACGCGCTAAAATGGGGACTTTTCTCTTAAAAGTCCTCAATGCGGTTTTCTCACTATTTCCCTTAACTGTTGGCCGCTTGACGTTTCCTTTTCCAATCTCACGGTTCGATTCTCTTTATAACAGCGCCCCCGTCCCTTTCACGTCAACGCATGTTGTGTCACTTTCCGAGAAGACATGGAAAGCCCTTAAGACGCCTCCCTTTATCGTCCATCTACCGCTTCGCCTATTGCCTCTCTCACACTCACGCACTCGGACGTGGACATCCGCACGCTTTCGTGCGAATATTCTCCCTCGCACTCTCCAACAGCTGTTTTCTTTCTTGAAAATGAATTGCTCCTCGGATCAATTCTTTCCTACCTTCGGGAAATGCCTCTTTCCATCGTGACGCCAGTAGTGATATTTTTGTGCCGTTGGTCGTGGCCAATCCACAAACTTCTCCATGAATGCGAATTTTCGGGTCCGTTGTAAAGATCATCTCGTACATCTTGTTAGGGTGTAAATCGCGAGTTGAGTGCGCTTTAGCGGAGGGGAAATAAAACACGTATAATCTACTTATAGCGTTCGATGTCGTTCGCTCTATTTTTTTGTCACCACGGACATAGTTAATGCTGTAAAAGTTCGCCAGTTCGGCGCACGCGCTAGTTTAATATATCTCAGGAATGTATAGAAGAATAGCATTTCAATTAACTACCAACAAATTTTAATTGCAAACCGAATTCGTTCATATTTGTGTTTTTAACAACAAAATTTGCCTGAGTTTTACGATGTTTTTGCGCGAGTAAAACAAAACTAAAAATATTGGTACTGTTTCCTTTCCCCCCGCCAAAAGAAGTTTCCCTTTCCCCGCCAATGATGATGATGATTATCTCTAACTGAGTTGGGTGAATAATTCATTTCATTAAGTGGATTATACACTCCCCTCCCCCTGGGTTGGGTTGAAGACCGGTGAGTAGGTTAGGTATGGTTTTAGTCTTTAATACAACTTTTGCCTCTTCGGGTTGGGTCGGGTTAGGTGGGTAGGTTCGGTACGATTTTAGGATCTGAAAATTGTATATTGTTCATCTAAATAAATAATAGATTAATTTAAAAACTATTTGCCTTTGTACTTATTTGCTTTTGTAAATTTTATTTTGGCGAGGGAAAAGGAAACAGTACCAAAAATGTACAACTATTTTTGAAATAGAAAATCTAGAAGACCATTTTAAGATTCAAATAATCAAATAAGAAATGGCAAGATAATGTTTTGCCAGCTGTTTTGGATTGGGTTGTTGGCCTGCGCCGAACTGTCCTTTCGCCAAACTGGCCACGCCGAACTGTCCTAGACCCGTAAAAGCAGAAGTTTGTCTAGATCCACATTCTGTAAATGGCGTTTAAACTTTGTGAAAATACAAATTCGATAAAGCTAACAACTTTTCATATGGAGCATTTCTAACATCTTCTCTTATAGAGGTATACGTTTTTCTTTTTTGCTAACATAGTTATTACCTATTATACAGCTGGCTTCATATTCTATCATCAGGAAGCGAAATGACGGCGCACAACTTATCCTTTGAAGGTGATTCGCAATCCCCAGCTCTCTGTTACTCCTCCCTTCCGTCCACGTGCATGTTATACGTATAATGCAGCCGACAGGAAGATGTACGCATAAAATTATTTAAATTGAGACGTGATGTCGGGACTTGTGCGTAAGTTATAGAGAATTGAGTTTATTTTTAGATGAGCGCTATAATATTTTCCGAACAAGCCCCATTTGCGAAAAAAGACCGGAAACTCTATGACTCACTCAGTTTTCGGATGCACAGTCCATCATTAAAATTTTTACCTTTCGTGTTAATAAATATCATAATCACGCGACTTAACTGATCGAAAAAAAATGCTAATTTAAATTTCCAGTCGCATTAGACAATTAAAATGCCCTGCTTTCTATAGTAATCGTTTTCATCATATTATTTTAATGTAATTTAATTTTCCACATCAGGAAAATTTTATAAAATTTCAAATAAATTCTTCAAAATAATCACTAAGACTGCACGAAACGTTAATTCGAGAAAAAATAAGAAAACTCGTCGAAAGATCACCGTCATTCAAGAGCCTCAGAAGTTATAATAATTTCTGTTGAGTTTCATTACACAGTAAATTTTTTTTAATGCTTGTTAGGTGGAAGACTGACAGAGACGCCTGCCTAGCTTCGCCGACGTAGGGTTAGATCAAACAATCATTCAATTAATCCCGTCCCCAATTATGAGGCGAATATCATTCCCCTTTCGATCCCAGGATGAGTTGAAACCCTTCCCCGTTCGTCCAATCTTCTCCTTTTACCCGACGGCGCAATCCAAAGAATGAGGAACCGTATGTGAGACACGTGTTGGAGCAAACTTCAAGAAAACCCTTCCCATGAGATCCAAACTCACAGTAAGAGAAAGACATAAATTGCTCGTGAATGTGTAGAATGAGAGAAAGAGTGGAAGAGAGAGAGATAGTGAACGAATGAATGACAGAGAGAGGGAGGGAGAGAGAGATAGAGAGAGAGAGGGCGAGAAAGAGGATGGAGAGAGGGAGATAGAGAGGAAGAGAGTGAGCGAGTAGTGACAGTGGGAGAGAGGGATAGAGTGAGCAATGGAGGAGAGAAAAAGGGAGGTAAAAGGCGAGATAGAGGGTGGAAGAGGAAGAGGAAGAGTGAGGGAGAGACACCAGGGAGAGAGAGAGAAGAGAGAGAGAAAGGGGGAAGGAGAGAGATAAATGGAAAGTGAGAGGGAATGGGGAGATATAGAACTGGAAGCTTGACAGTCGATTTGGGCGTTCCTTAGTAGAGTGAAAGGCCTATCTCCCTCTATCTCTCTCTTTCTCTCTCTCTATCTCACTCTACTCTCCCTTCCTCCCTCTCTCTTTGGCCACCATCTCCCTCCATCTCTCGAAAGCAGATACGTAACTAGGCGACATACGTCCGACTTCTTTGATTCGTACGACGGGGTGAAAGCGGGGAGGGAAAGAATAGCCTCTCTCTCTCCTTCAGATTATGCTCTCCATTGTAGAATAGCCATCTGTTTTGTAGAATCTATTTCAACGACTCGGACGTTCTTTACCAGACATTTCAGCCGGATGGGCGTAGACCATTTTAAACCCGGACCAAAATGGGGTTAATTCTATTAACAACCCTAAATCCCTGATTTGGAGGGAGGTAATAATTTGAAACGACTTATGGGGTTTCAACTCTCATATATTATCTTTTGTATTTTCAGGAATGATTCTAGTGGGGCCAGAAGTCTAGGAATAGTAGACATTTTTTGTCTTCTTTATTCCGATCCTCTCTGATGACAAAAGTGAAGCTAAGTAGTTGAGAATAAAAAAGGTTACGTCATCATGATTAACGATGGCATCTACGTATCTAAATAACACACTCGGAAATAAGTTTTTACTCCAAGTTGAATTAGCGAACTCGACTTATGGCTTACACGGAATGAATTATGTAGGTTACTAGTTTAGTTATTAAAATAATTTACCAATCCGCTTTACATATATATATATCAGGGGGTGCCGGTGGTGTAGTGGTTAGGACGCTGGCTGCTACTCGCCCGATGCTTGAAAGTCATCGGGTACGAATCCTGCGCGAGTAGGATTTTTTCTCAAGGTCATCCGGCCCCCTGTTTGCGTGGTTTGAGGAGACCGCGCAAATTCAGCTGTTCCGTCCTTCGGAAGGGACGTTAAGCCGTTGGCCCCCCTGGTGTTCTTCGCAAGAGCAGGCAAATGCCGGCACCGGGTTTCCCTCCTCCCTTCTGTGTGTGTGTCCGGTGTGGAAGGCAACGGGAAACCACCACACCGTGTATGTATATTCCCTAGTCAAAACCAATTAATTAGTTAATTGGTAGGACCTGTCGTAAGACAGAACACGAATGAATGAATGAATATATATATCACTCATTGTGTTAGTTTAATTTTATTTTTTAGCACACGTTTAACACGAATGTGAAAGTAAATACTTTGAAAAAATCATTACGAGTATAATTTTTCCAAGTAAATTGTCAATACCGGAATAATTTTATGCTGAATAAAACTTCGCATCGAAGTTTCGTAATCGAATTAATAATTTTTATATAGTGTTCGGCTCTGTAAATTCATTTGTTCCAAGTTATTACTTTAGTTTAGTTATTACTTTATTCAAGCATTTTTTACGATAAAAATTACTAAATATTGTATGATATTACGATTTATTTTTAACGTTACGTAATTTCTGAAATTCCGGATCGTGACATACTTATAATTTGCCAATGCATTGGAATAAAATTTTTTCAGTATTACTCATTAATTCCTAGAGAAACAATCTTCCGTAAATTAAAACGATGCGGAGAATTATTAACTGTGGTTCGTATTTTCGTGTTTAGCGTTGAGTTTCTCATCGCTTTCATCCTTCGAACATTTTTATCCTCCCCCCCTCTCGCGCAAGATTGTTAAATATTATTATTTATAAATTAGTAAAGATGGAGACTACGGCGAAATTGATGTTAAATAGAATTAACTCCTTGACCGTAAAATTCAAAATTAGAGACACACAATGAAAAAGGGGGGGGGGGGAAGAGGAAAAGCAGAAAAGGCAAAAGACAATAAAAATTATAAACTTACAGGTTTAGGGGTTGTTACTCCACGCCAGAGACCTGATGTCACCCACACATTCACTCAATCGCACAAGCACTAATCCTAAAGGTGGAAAAAAAACGGGACCGGGTTTGCGAGAAATTACTTTGCGCCAGGGACCCAAAAAATCACACCGTTGCAAGAAGGTTTTTTAGTCAGTACGACCGCGACAGGGACCTACTAAGCAACCACAAACACACGCACACGCCAAGAGGTAAAGGAAAAAGGGGAAAGGAACGGGGAAATAATACTAGGTTTACGGGAGATTAAACCACGCCAGGGACCTAGTATCGCACACAGTGGCCTGTAGGTTTATGTGCCTTCCGGCAACGACAGGGGCCTAACAGACAAAACAGTCACACACGCAAGCACTCGAATACACGCACACAAGATCTCTAAAATTGAGTTAACGTACTAAAAGTACGTTACGATAATTTTTATTGTCTTTTGCCTTTTCTGCTTTTCCTCCCCCCCCCTTTTTTCATTGTGTGTCTCTAATTTTGAATTTTACTGTCAAGGAGTTAATTCCATTTAACATTATTATTTATATTTACTTCACTGAGATTGAATTCAATGTTTAAAGAGTTATTCTTTTAGTAGTGCCGTTCGATTTATCGGAAACTTTTTACGGAAATTTTAGTGTCCAAATGATTGGTCCTCTGAAGTTGAAGGCAGCGAAGTGACAGATTTCTTATCGCGAAATCGTTTTCGATATAAAAAAGGCATTGGATTAGATATTTCCTTCCGCGCATTTCTGTTTGTTACTATATTTGTAATGGAAGTCCTTTGATAGTTTCTTCGTTGCCTCTTTCGCTTATTTCTACTTCGGGCGCATGGTTGAATTTTTGCGAACTTGTTAGGAAACATCCAAAAAAATTCCCAGCGTATCGTTTTTTTCATTGAAACGTCAACGCTGCAAAAAAATTATGATGAATGTCCCAATCACTTTAGCTATTTGGTCGAGAGAGGCAGTTAGCGACTTTAACTTAATTGGCATGTTTCACGGCGTCCACCGTCTCCGGATGTTCTCATCAGCGTATTTTAATACGGCAAGGCCTTCAATATTTTTAGTTTTTCATCAAACCGCTGTCTTCTTCGCGTACGCCAAATCACCATCCTATTCCTGGGATTCTAACCGTATAACTCCCTCCCCAACATCATCTCGTGCTTGCGCGGAGATCTGGCCATCACTCTCATCCTCCCTCCTTACCCCTCTCCTCCCTCTTCCTTCTAATCCCTCTCCTCATCCCCCTCTCTCCCTCCCTCTTATCCAGACCGTTGAGTCTGGCGGCAACGGAGCCTGCGTGAATCACCTCAGCGTCCCACATTGGAAGCCGCGGGCGGAGAAAGAGTCTACACGAGTCTACACGCACCCGCTGCCGCCGCCGACACCCTTAGGAGACGGAGGGAGGGAGTGAGAGAGAGGGAGAGTGAAAGAGGGAGGGCGGCTTGGTGGGGGCGTGAGATGGGATGGAAGTGAAACGGGAGCAGACGGATGGTGTGAGGGAGGTCGTAGGAGGATGGGCGGGATCCGGGGGCTGGGCGGCGACCGTAAATCGTTTTTCATTTTTTTCTCATCTAGAGGAGTGTCCGAAAATTTTGTGCCTCTCCCTTCCCATTCGCGTGCCGCTCGAAAGCGCCGGAGAAAATATTTTGACGAATCGAAATTTTTAACGCTTTATGAAACCGCCTCACGTTGCCATGGTTTTCTGGACTTCGAAGCAGCGCGAAGTTTATTCGGCTTTTGGCACAAATGCAGAGAAAATTACCGGCTCGCTCTCGGTCGATTTTCTTCCTCCCTTCTCCATACTTTCGATCCCTCTCCGAAACGCGAGCCTCGTTAAAATCGAATTTATAGGTAGTAATGGTTTCCGCTAAAAACTTTTTATAGATTTTGCGCTTTTTTATCGCGAGCTGGCGTTTGCTCTCGAACAGGAGAAATCGAGAATGGGAAGCCGGCCCGTGGCTTCCCTTGCGTGAATATTCGTGTAGTGGTCGATCGGATAACGATCTAATCGAATCGAGTCACGATCGCAAAAAATTAGAAATTATGTATCTGAATTACATGGAGAGCGTGCGTTTGTCATTAATACTTAGGTCAATATAACCGAATAAATGGAGAAGATTCCTGTTTTTATTTTAATAACATACTATAGAAAACCTATATTTCAAATTATAGCAAGGCAGATAGGAAATAATATGCATCAAAGGGCGTTTTTCAATGCAACATGGGCCTTTTCAATAATTTAACGCCTGTTGTTGACCCCCAAATTAATAATTACCATTTAATACTTATGGAGGAAGAATAAATAATTTTATACTTTTTCTTGAAAAATGTTCTTAATCATCTTAGATATTCGTTGAGTAATTGGAAAATGAAGAAACAACATTCTGGAGGTCAATCCATACAATTAATTTTATCATGCAGGTAATAACATGCGCCAAATTTCTTTTAAAATGTTGAAAACATTTTTATCAGTGCTGTCTTAAATTATTATCGGCAAAGTTCTGGAATTTAAACGAGGGATGAGAAAATTATGGCCTGCGGGTCGCGTGAGGCCCGAAATAATATTGAATGCGACCCGTGTAGTCATTATTTGAAAGCGAACCGTAAAATTTTACATTGATATTTTTGTACTTGTTACCTGAAATTAGGACCAGAACACCTTTTCTAGAAAAGCTACGGCGCTAGAATTTAGTTTGTTATCGATTTCTATAAATAGAATCGCCATCATAGTCCGTTAAATAACTTTCGATGCGAATCGCCCAAGTTCTCGTGACCGCCAATGCCTCGTAAAACGTTTGCCCAACCCTGACTCCAACGCTGAAGGAGTTTGTCTACGGCTTCGAAGCAAACGCAAAGAAAGAATGATGCGGGGCAATTTTTCCACCTTAGCGTCCAAACAAACTGTTCGCATAAATCCACCAATAAGAAGAGTCAAAAACGTCCGGGATTATTTCGTTTACATTTTACTGTCCCGTCCCGGCACGAGTTTTGACCCAAATTGTTTCATTTTTATCCCTCAATTTATTTAAAACGTGGCTTTAAAAACGCTTACGCGTATCGAAGCGCTAAAAAAAGAAAGATAAAGAAACGAGCCCGTTGGGATAAATACGTCCGGAGTGAGAAGTTTTCGAAGAACGAGGAAGAAACCGATGTAAAAAAATGTGGAGGCGTAAAACTATATCAGGATAACCGTCGCGGATATGTCAGAAACTTAGACGACTACGAAATGGGAGCCGGAGGAGATTAAGAGGCACTGCGGAAGGGGTGGAGTCGTCGCCGGGAGAGAGAGAGGAATGTCGTGAGGGGAGCTGGTTGTAAATTGACCATTTAAGAAAGGGTTTAGAGGTTATGGATGTAAAAAGGGCAACTTTTTGACGTGGGTAGGTGAATTGTGGAGGGTAAAAAGGATTGTGGTTGAGGGGGCTGGGACGGAGTGTGGAAGGGAAGAAATTAAGGGATGGAGAAATCTGCTTTCACCGAGGAAGAAGTGGAAAAAACAAAAGATAAATTTAGGAGGTTATGTAAGAAAATATTTTATGCACGACTTGTTATCTGACAACTTTTTAAAATTTTGTCGGCGAATGAGTGGCAATTGTTGATATGTTGTTCTTGTGCTATAAGTTTTACATACACCAATTCCCAGCTTTTCACTGAATACGCGTTTCTGAAGTAAACTTGAAAGCGTTAATGGGAAATTGAGCCGCCTCTTCAAGTGAAAATCCAATTTTATTTTTCGCGGGGGCAGAGCATTTTTCAGGTGAAAGCTCTGAATTTTGACTAATGAAACGTTTGACTTTATATAAATATTTTAGATTTGATGAGATTATATCAAGGTCATGACTGTAAAATAGTGTACCCTCTGATCTGCTCTAGAAGCTAAACCCAATAAACGTGGGCCTCAGGCGCTCCTTAGGCAACATTTTTCTGTAGTTATTTTTCTATTATTGAATAAACAAAGAGCGTCTGTACAGTTAAACTTTCGGGCATATATAATCTTTCATTGTAAGTGAAGGCTGTTTTCGCTACAACTCTTTGAAAGGTAACTTTTTAAGTATTAAGCAGGTACAAATTCGGGGCAATGCACTTCCCTCATCCGCAGAAGATGTTCGCATCGAGGGAGAAATATATTTGGGTCGACCAAAATTATTAAAGCACGCGAACTTTCAACGTTAGCGCTACTTTTTTTTGACAAAAACTTCGTCCTTTTCGAAAGTTCGAGAAACTTTTCGTTTCCCATGCCTCGCCGAGGGAACGCGCTATGAATTTCCGAACTATTACGGTGGGGCTTAAAGCATGCGCATTGCGCGCAGATGTTATTTTTTCTGCTGTCAAAGTGTGACGCCACGCGAAAACGTAGATGATACACTAAAATGGGAGACGTTCTGAGAAATTCTCCACTTGTGTTCATAAGAGTTGGATGTTTCTCTCGAGGGGAAAAAGTCAAGAGATTAAGGAGAGAGAGAGGAGGTTTGGGAGGAGAGAGAGGGAAGGAGAGAAGGGAGAGGAATGAGGATTGGGGAGCATTAAGGGGAAGGGACTACCAATGAATTGAGGTTCGGGGCGAGGGAATGAGGCATACGACCGTAAGAGCACAGAGGGTTCGTCAAGAACGTGAGTTGGGAAGCAGGCGGTGACTTAGCGATCCAAAGGGAATTGACGACTTAAGGAGAAAGAGAGAGAGAGAGGCGGTTAAAAGGAGAAGAGGAGAATGAGAAGAAAAAGAAGGGGGAGGGAGGGAGGAAAATATGTGTGGAGTGACCAAGAGTTGGAAATACACACATGATTTTTTTGTGTTCCAGTATGAAATGGAAGAACGAAACCACTTGAAAGTAACCCTTCAAATGGGTTTTATGAAGAGGGAAAGAATAGAATGGAAGCGACAAGTAGTGGAAATAATGGAGACAAGGATATGGAGGAAGAGGGGAGAACTGGTGAAGAGTTGCGACGGAAGGGTGTATGAATGTAATTCTCGAATTCTTCTGGGCTGTGATGTGTATTTTAATACCTAAAACTGGAAACATGTAGGGAGGGTTTTAAAGGAGCAGGTGAAATGTTTAGGACGAAAATTTGTTTTACGTACGTTTAAAATGAGATGGAAAATATCTTGCGTTTGTAAAATGTAGTATGACTCACGCAATATGTGCCAAAGACCGAATGAATGGAAAGCTAAATCCGTCAACACAATTGTGATTGTATTTTTTGTTTGTTAAGTACCAAATAATATCTAAAATGTAACATTAAATGTCCCCGAATAATAATCAATTTTCAAAAATTAATCAAGGTAATTAGTATTAATAGTATTCTTTAAATCAATGTTAGCCTATCCACTGATTAATGTGTAAAACTTGAGAGTCGGGGCAGAAATTCATCTAAAAATCAGAAACGCCATGAAGAACTGTTTCCTTAATAAACATAAAAATCAGAAATTTTACTGCAGAGCAAACGTCATCAGTGATGATTCGCCACTGATGACGGCTGCTTTGTAGATGAAATGAGCATCTGGTTTGCTAATCTTTTTACGGCTATCGGAAAACATTTTTTTTTCAATTCCATTTCGACCTTAAGGTGCGTTCGATAACTCTTTCTCGTATAAACACTTTCAAATGTTTGCGCGAACGCCGGCCGCAAAGCTGCTTCGACTCCGATTCAATGAGGCAGTAATGATCCGTCGGAGGAATTTCACACTCGGTTGACAAATCCACACCCTCGAACGATCACAAACAAGTGCTCATGGGGTTTTGAAACAGTTTTCTTCCCTTGAGCTCCATTGGTGAAAAAGAACAGACGCCCAGAAAAGGGAAGAATAAGCAAGACTTTTTCTGGCTTTCCAGAAACGGCCGCGACCCCACACATGGATCAGCTTTCCCCTGTGGGTGCCGGTGTCCTCAAGAGTCAGAGAGCCTGGGTGTTTGTATGCGACAATTCTTTCTTTAATCCTTTCCCATAGAAGCGCTTCATAATTTGAACCCTTCGGAAACTTCCAGTTCCATTCTTTTGACTTACGGAAACCTTCACGGTCGTTAAAATCTCTTTTGCGGGCCGTGCAGAGAAGTTAGAGAGGAGTTGAAGGAATAGGATTGAGTGCTATGGTAGGAGCTCTTTCGGAAGAGTTGGAAAAGCAGAATACAAAGCTTCGACAGGACGGAGCAAGTGAGAAGTTTTTAGAAAAATAGACGTGCGAGGAACTAATAAAGTTCAAAGAGGTTCCGAGTTTAGACTAACGACTTGATACGTTTAGGAATTCCTTTCGTCTAAAGCAGGGTCAGGCAATATACGGTCCGCGGGCCGCATTAAGTCCTCCAGAGCATTTTATGCGGTCCGTGAAGCCACTATGAAAGCAAACCATGACGTTCAATACTGATAATTTTGTACTTTTTATTGAAAATTATGGCTGAAAAACCTTTTCTAGTGAAGTTATGACTATTATAAAATATTTATTGTTGATTTTCTCTAATAGGATCCCTTACGTCCTATGTAATATCTTCCGATAAAAGTTCAAAAATGAAAATGAATAATGTAAGATTAGTTATTTATTTTAGGCAAAAGTTTATTGTTTATCAGAAATTAAAATTTAACACGTTATTTTTTTCAGAAAATAAATTAAAGGTAAGTCCGATGTTTCGAATATTTTTACGCCTTATAGTTACTGCTGTAACTATAAGGCATAAGTAAACATGAAGAGAGAAATATTTATTCACCCCGTTTTTTATTTCATTCCGACACAATATAAAAATATATCAGTTCACCTTTTATATATCCGCCAAAGTGGTTCGCATGTAATAATAGAAAGAAGTGAATTTAATTCTCTAGATGAAAAAATGTCTAGCTTGAATATGTATTTATTCTGTTTTCAATTCAAAACAAAGATCAATGTATTACTGATTTTCTTCGAATATTGAAATTCATGAGATGCCACTTTTATTAATTTATTTCTAAAGTTCGTCAAAAATTTTATATTTAGCTCTAATGTCCGTTAAATCATTGATCTAACCGTAGGAGAATTTTAACCGCGAACCGATCGTAGGTTTCTGCAAGAATATCTTTCGCCAGTCTGTTTTATGCTCGATTATTAAATGGTGTGCTATGAAACAATTGCTGGTAACTTTGCTCGGCCGTTACCGACAACGGTTATGGGGACAGAATGCCACCGTGTGGCACCCCACCATTCGCCCCGCTATAAAGCAGGAAAGTTGGCTAGAAATAGTTTGGATATTAGGCGGGGATGTAAGAGGACGAGACGGTGGGAATATGGGGATGGGTAGCAGAGGGTAGAATAGGAGAGGTTGAGAGGGAGTTCGGAGGAAAAGGGCGTGGGTGGCGAAGTATGATCATGAGGTAAGTCCAACCCTCTTGAGGTCGGTGTCGAGGGAAAGATGAGACACTTATTCTGGTTGGTCGCGTAGTGGGTGGAGGGAGAGAAAGAGGGTGCGGGGGAAGGGGAGGGAAAGGAGAGAAAACGTCTGAGGGTATAGAGTTCGTGTGGGGAAGGGTGTGAGTGGAATGAAGGAGTGACTGGAGGGATGGAGGAGGAGAAACTTAAATGAGCGGTAGGTCCTCCCCCCGATTGGGGAAGGAGGAGCAGGAAAAAGAAGCTAGGGCTAGGGAGGAGAGGGGAAGGGAAGTTTTCACGCGGGGCGGTTATCCCTTCGCCGTCTGTTCGCGTCACGGAGCGGAATGCTGCTCATACCCTTCCCCCATTTGCTACCTAAAATCCCTCTCCAGCCTTCTCCACCTCGTGCCTTCACCAACGCTTCCCACACCAAGATCCACATTTCTTCTCCACCAGGGAGCATTCCTCGGAACGCCATAGGAGGCTTTTTAGGATGGACAAGGGTGTGCTTTAGATAGGAGGTTCGAAGGTTTGAGTTCTTTTCTCGTTGGATTTATTCCATCCAGTTTAACCGATCAGCTGGTAATGTCGGTGTTAATTTTTCTCGTATGCTTATAATCCCGCGAGATGCTGTAAATTATCGATTTTTTAAGATTACGATTTTTTTCTTTGATCCTACATCAGCCTATGTTCTTAACGTTCAGGGTCAGCACGATGTACGGGCGGGCAGGACCGCCGTCCAAGGCGCGAATCCTTAGCGACGATTTCCTTACTGATTATATATCCATACATTATTTGCAAGTAGGTAAATGCTGCCTGGCAATAGTTGCGGACGTATGGAAGGCCATTTCGATGTAATTTATGTGATTTTTTCGTTATTATTCCAATTTGTATCGCTTCTCGAAAGCAGCAATAACGAGCGGGCGATAAAATTGATCCTGTCCTGTAACGCCGAAATAACTCGGGCCGGCCATATTCGTATCGTTTCACTCCGGTAAAAAACGGCTCTTCAAACTTGGATAAATTGGCAAGAATACATTGCTCAAAATTTTGTTCAAGGTGAACGTATTGCTGGAAGCCGCGAAAGCTTAAATAAAAATATTCTTCTTCTTTTCAGAAGTATGTGATTCAATGGCGAGATGGCAGATACAGAATTTTCTTTATGTCTAAATGTCTGTAGTTCAAATCTTAGAAAATATAACGTGTTTATTATTATTATTATTATTATTATTATTATTATTATTATTATTATTATTATTATTATTATATGTGGAATCAATTAGAAAAGTTTTTTCATGCTATCATCTGTATTGCAAAGATCATTAAAATTTTTAAAGGTATTGTGGTGAATAATTAAGATTTTATATGTATTTACCACTTATATAATTATTTAGCAATTATGCTATATTTCTATTTAATCTTTTCTCGGTACCTACTATTAGATGCACTTCAAATTACTGTTTTTCTGAAAGTTCCCATAAAACTTAAAATTCACGTTTCTGGCATTAATCCTCTCAAACAATACCTTCAATCCCCAACTTAAACTTATTAATGAGAATTTTATATCGACGCCTATAGAGTTACGTACCTCTTACGTTCGCATTAAGTTTAGATAGAGCGATTTGGGTTATAGAATTCGTGACTCGGTAGCGTGATCAACGATTAAGGAGGCTTAAGTGTGTGTGTGCACACGCATAAATATTTCCGAGGCACGTCTCGTCAAGTGCTTGAGATGCGTGCACGAACGTTCATTCACGGAATAACAGCTCACCCTTTTTCTTTCGTCGAGAGGAGGAAAAAGTGAGCAATGAAAATATGGATGTGTTTTGAATTCCTATGGTAACCTCGTGCATAGAAACTTAACTAAAGCGCGGTGCTAATGACATCTTTATAAATCTGATAGTCCTGTTCATACTGGAGAAGTATGTAGTACCACCTTTAAAAAGAAAGGATTTTTTTCGTTTATTATTTGCGGATAATAATTATTCAATTAAAGGCGTAGGTAGTGCTACTGAGGAATGAAGTTATTTTCTATGGCCGGAGTATAGCCCTTTATCCCATTTCTTTAGAACCTAACTTAATATTTAAACTGGATAACCTGTCATGAGAAGCAGAAAACGATTAACAGGAATCATATTACTCCTTTTGTCTCATTAATTATTTATGGAAACACTATCCGAGCGCTTGTTGATTTACAGCGTTTTTTTCTGTTATAAAATACATTCATGCTATTATCGCCGTAAGCAGATTGGAGTAGGTATCTGGAATATGTTATGGATAAACATAAGGAATGGGAACGTATATTTATTTCGTAGTCCAATAATTCAAGGCAATGAAAAAGTTCATAATTAATAATTTTACCAACATGTGCAAGTGATATCACTTCATTGAAAATTTGAAAATAACTTGGATGGTAATTCTGTTTAGCACTGTAGTCAATCTAGCCCAATAAACAGCTATTCCAACACAGAATGTTTGCTTGGTTTGAACCAGAAAATTACACTTTGCTAGGGTAAACAAATGGCAAAGAAAAATATTTTAAAAAATGAAGTGAAATTTTCTATATTAATTATTTTTGCGAAAAAACGATTAACTCCTCTCTTCTTTCTCCGTTTTAATTTCTCTTTCTTGTGTTGGTTTTTTGCGTTTTCAAGTACGTGAACAGCGATTAAATTTTATGTAGCGTGGAGTGAATAAAACTGTATTTTTGGTTGTATGAGAAACATACATTTCATTCATTCGTCGTCAGATGACGGAAACGAGCATTTAGACGATTATCTCATACGGAAGGGATGTATAATCATGGCATTTACAGGAAGTGTGAATCTTTACGATTTAGTAGTGTGACTAAGGAATTTATGGATCTGTTTTTGACAGTTTTACGTTTTTTTTGGAAATAGCCGAGCAAAATTGTGCCTGATGCAACACATTTTGAAAATTTTTGCAATTACAAGGTTTTAATGATATATTTCAAATATATAATTAATAAGCTATTTAGGACATTCAGTAGCAAAAGCCCTACCAAATCGTTGTGAATATAGCGCAAAATTTTTAAGTAAAAGCTTATTGATACATTTTTCTGTAGTATCTCAGACTAGTGCAGAGAATACCAGCACCAATAATACCTGTTGGCTATAGTTCTTTTTGTTGGCAGTGCTCCCTAATATACTATCTATCCCAAGATATATCATGTGATATTTTCCCCTGAATCATAAACGATAATAAACTCATTTGGATAATTGCAGTACAATCATGATGTAATAAGATTTCATTATTTAGTGTGAAATTAATTCAACGGTGGTATTATCATTAGAATAGAAAATAATCAGTTTCGTCTGCAAAAAAATATTTATACTCTTCTGTATCATGCATCGCGGCGTTTCAAGAATGTAGAGTTGCGTATAATAAAACGAATAGAAATAAAAGTATATCTTTATCCTATTTTGATTATATCATCTATAATAGCTATATAGTATGTGCAAAGATCAAATGTAAGATTTATCTTATTATTTGGTATACAGAAATGAAATTTATATTTCAAATATTCCGATTAAAATTAAAGCAAGAATATTAAAATGCAAAACGCAACGGACCCGTAGATGCAAAAGTAAACAAAATTAATTCGCGGCTTGCATTCAAAGGTTAAAGTCATTTCAAACGCATTTGAAAATTTTTGCGCAATTGAAAGTATTCACAAACATTTGTTTAGATAATTCAGTTTTTTATTACTTTCAGCATTTATCCTACTATTATAATACCTTCTAAAATAATTTGCTGGGCGCGAAATACCATATGTGGCCTGCAAAAAATTAATTTTATGCGATAAAATGCAGTTGTCGATCGTCTTTAATTTTCGCCGTAGCTATCAAAAAGAGATAATGCGAGCTAAGACTCATTTTAGGAAACATTTAATCTTATGTTATTACTGTCCCTATCATTTGATGAAAGAAGAGGTCCTACAGAGTAGAGCGAACATCTCATTACTACCTTACTTATGTTTGTATTTGAATTCTACTATAACGAATTAAACCATTTCGGGTACTACCGTACTTGGTCGTGCAATGTTCGGAAATGGGATTGTAATGCCTGCCGCTATTAGATTATTTATAGCCAAGTATCGAGCGGTTTGTAAAAATATACTTAAAAGAACATGTTTAAGCGTCACTTGGTAGAATAAGTTAAAAAAATTTCTGTTGCTTCATATTTCTGAAATATATTTCGAAAGCGTAATACGAGATTTTGATTCAGATGGCTTTTCTTTCGCCCTTAAGTACTCATGGCTCAATATTCAAGAACGGTGGCTGCAAATCTTCACAACAACGATACCATCAATCAAAAAATGCAGCAAGCTGTTCAAAGTAACAAAAGTTTTTATATTTTGATTGAAGCAATTTTGTGTGGATATGATATCGTGTGTGGGATGTAATGATTCTCTGGTGTATTCTTTTCCGTAGCTTTTTCGTTTCTTTCCTTTATTGTGTAGCCATATCTGTCTAATAATTATGTATATAACATCTATACCGATATTTGATTTTGGTTTCTTCTTCGTTGCTATATTAACGAAAACTTAAAATAGTATCAGAAATGTATGTATATAGAAATATGAATTCAATAACGTTTACTTCCGAACGTTAGTAACCTCTCAGAATAGGATACTCTCAGAAGTAGGTGACGACCTCTGAAGGGATATAGGACAACTAAAGTTCGATTAATGTAAAATCTAGGAAGCAAGTCTCATCTCTGCTAGAAAGCTTGATTTTCATAATTCTTCCGCTAACTGGAAGTTAGGTCTTTGACGCAATGGAGCACAAAATAGTTTCTGTAGCTCCCAAGTTCTCTATTTTATTATTAAGTTTGCTCAAGATATAGAACTTGGCGTAGTTATGACTGATGGAGCCTACAAACAGTTTGGGAAACTTAGTTTTAAAGAGTGTTATGTAACTATATAAATTATATTCGTAGACAAGGTTAAACGTGAATACAAATCAGATATAATCATCAGAAAGAAGAGTACGACACGATATGGTACAAGAAATTGGCGTTTGCATTCTGCCAGCATTTCGTCTCGCCTTGAAAAACACAATTTTGCAGACAGATATTTCATTATTAGAAATATTTGTTTTTCAAAAGTTTGCTCCTCTGGACCGATTTTTGTTCTTTCTTTACGGGACGATATTGGAGCAAAAGCAATCCCTTAACTTTGCTATTTTAAGAATATTATACTTTTTCCATTGTTTTGGTACTAAATGCCACACATTTCTGCCAAATTTTAATGTTGTAGCACATCTAGAAGTGCAATAATATTTATCTCATTGTTTAAATTTAAAAAGTTATTAACGGCCGCAATAACAAATTCATGGAGATTTTCAAATGTTAATGTGCGCTTTTGCACCAAGCTCTAAATAACTGAAACTAGTATCTAAATATTTCTCTTTGTTTAAACGTGAAGAATTATTAACATCCAAATGAATTAATATAACAGTATTTCTATAATCCCTATTTGGATATTTTACGAATTCTACCTTTACAAAGAATTTCAGCTTCGTAGCACATTCAGAAATATATAAACATTTGTTTGACATTTTCCGAATTTTTAGCGGCCGCAATATTTAACTTTTTTGAGATTTTCGATTTTTCTAGTCGATTATGCACATAATGGATTTAAAGTTTCTAGCTCATCTGGAAGTGCTTAAACATTAGTAGGTATCCTCCTATATATATGGCATTTCATAAGTAAGAAGCAACTATTTACTTAGTAAAGATATGGAAAAGAGTCGTGGAATCTATTTCAAAAGATTTAACGTGTATACGCTATTATTTTGTATTGACCCCTGTCATGTTGAAATTAAATCTTTAAGATTAATTTTCCACTTTCTTTCAAATATACAGGCTGTAACCTTCTGAACGGCATTCATGCTACAGCCCTCATGGCTGACTTTTATTTTACTATTTTAACCATTACAAGGCCCAGTTTATCTCTAAGAAATCATTATAGCTATAAAACATTCCTTAACGGATCGTTTTAGACTTCGACGTGGAAATTCGAATTCCAGAGAAGATCGTCTCACAGAATTTCGTCTCCCTGTCGTCTCCTGATGCAATCGGCAGGATAGCGCCGTGAACGCGCCTCCAAAAGGACGATGAATCAAAAGCTCGCTTAAGCGGCGCCAACTGAAAGATATGCTTTCCTCCCCACCTCTTCTCTCGATCCCGCAAAAATCCTGCGAAATTCCGCGAAAGAGAGTTCTCTTAGGAGACATTCCAATTCCGAAGAAACGACTGTTTTTCCGAGAACGGCGGATCTTGGGCGAGGAATGTCGTAATTTCGTACGTGTGGGTGAGGGAGAGGAAAAGAGAGTGGGCGAGGGGAAGGGAGAGTGAGAGAGAGAGGGGGGAGGGGGGAAGGGAGAAGGAAAAGGGAGGGAGACGGAAAAGGTGAAGGGTGGGTTTGTAAAGAGAGAGAGGGGGATGAGTTGGGCAAGGCATTTACAAGCGCAAAAGTTCAGGATTCGATGCGGAAAATGGAAGGGAATGAATGTTTCGTCTTTCGTCGGCGGGAAAGCGGGGGTGGATCGGAATTCGGAAATAAAAGGGGTCTTCGAGGTCGATCGCAAAAAAATAAAAGGGTGTAGCTAATCTCCTTCTTTTCCCCCCTCTCCAAAGTCCTCTTTTCCTCCTTCACCCCTTCCTCCTCTCTCCCTCCCTCCCCTCCATCACCGCTGCGTATAAGAACGCCACCCGAAAAAAAGAGAGAGGGAAAAAGGCATGCCTCTCAGAAAGAATAGTAGTTAGGGGGATGAGAGGGAGGGGAGTGAATGCGTGGAGGGTTTCTGCCTCCCTGCGTCGGTTGGCGGCGGCGGATTTTAAAGCGTTAAAGGAAGCGGGGGAAGTGGAAGGAGGGCTCTTCAGCGACAGGATGAACGGATTTGCTCTGCGGAAATAGGGGAAATTCCGTAGAAATGCGGCACAAAAGAATATTTTAGGACGGCCGTCGAGGGCTTTTTGGTCTGCGTTTAGATCGCGGGCTTGTACGTACTAGAAGAAAGGACGCCATAAGAAAGTGATATATTGTTTCCAAAATAAATGGGAGGTTATTTCATTTATTTATTTTTAGGTCATATGAGGAATGTTTTGTAACATTTTTGCATAATTTTCCATATACAACACAAATCTTTGGCGACTATATATAGCCATGAATATATGCACGTACATTTCAGCACCGGTAAAAATCTCGATTTAAACGTTAAACGTTTTAAATATATCGGTATATTTATTGTTACTAATGTGATTATGTTGGGTATTGCGTTAGTTTCTGTGAAATACCAGTCTTTAAGTAATGAAATTCATTCTTCTCTTTTTGCAATATAAGGTTCAGGAGATTTTTTAGTATCTTTAGAATTAAAGTAAAAAAATGACAAATTTAGTGAAAAATAAGCGAGATATTCCACTTACTTAACCCCTTTCCTGGCCCAATTATTACTGGAAGGTAAATTTTGTTAAATAACAACTTTTTGCTATTATTAATAATAACTTATAACATCTGTTCATTAATTAAATTTTTAATGTTGTTAATACTAATGTTTAAAAGAATGTGGGAATTTTTTATTCCACTGATCCAAAATAAATGTGGTAATTATAACATCCAGTGAACCTAGGACGCAAAGAAATTAGTGGGAAGTATATCACCCACTGACCACGAAAGGGTTAAAACGCGATAAGTTTCGTTTGAAGCATTTGGATTATAACTCCTTCTTTTAAAAGAATTACTGGTCGATTCAGCGTATTCGGTTTTTTCTGTATCCAAGATTTCGGTTCAGATTTCTGCTGTTTGCTTAAATTCCACTTTTCATTCAGAGATTTTTTTTATAATCCGTTCTATCAAGGTCTTTGTAAACCATTAAAAATTTCAGCGGATATGCTTTGCAAATATTTGCTTGAAATTGATATAATCGTTAAACTGTCATTGTTTATTAATAATCAGTGTGCGTTAAAAATCGAGGTTACCTGTCATTTACACAAAATTCAACAAAGCGCCATATCATCTGAATCGAGAGATGGAAGGAAAAGAAGAGAATTTATGTAGATCGTCTGAAGATGACTAGTAAATTCGTGTAACATAGCATATCACTGGAATAGTGACGGTAAAAAACTACCGCATTGTTTATTTATGCTTAGAAAAGAATAATTTTGCTTTGAATATTTCTCTCCTTCGTAATGCAAAGTCATTTATTATATTTCTAAAAATTATCTCAAAAATTGGAAAGGAATGAACTTTATTCGATCTATTTATAGCACTATTTCATTTGAGTCTTCGTGATTTATTTTGTGCGTGAATTAGTTTGTCCTCTTGACCGTGTGATTCCGAGAATCTTGGAATGAAGCATTGGAAGGACTGACAAATAGAGGAAACTTATGCCGTATGAACTTCTTTATGCACGCGGACTAATCCTATTTATCTGCCCCCATGCAGAGCTCTGCTGACATAAATTACTTGGGCTAACATATCGACCGCTTCGTATTATGAACTCGAGCGTAAATTTCTAGCACCACTCCTTAAAATTCGGGTTTTGGGTCAAACGGAGCATTTCAGTTCAGGGACATTTTTTTCAAATCCCAATTTTTATACGAACTGGAGATTGTGGATCCCTAAAACCGTGCCAGAAAAAATGAGATTCTTTCTTTTCTCGGCACCACTTTTCTGGTCAGCTGTTCGTATGTATTTTATAGAGGATGAAGAATAAGTTTTTTCAAAGAAATCTGGTGGAATAAGGATTTTTTGATTGTACAGTGAAATTCCATTATAGCGAACTTATGAAGATGTGTAAAACAGTATTTTTACTGATACTTCGTTCTCCTCTGCCCAATATCTTATAAAAAGACCCATTATTTATTTTTGTAAAGATTTATAATATATTTTTGTTAAAACATTAATGAAAAAACTTTACTGGAAGTGAATTAACCTTTAAATGTACAACATTACGAATTAAACTTAAAAACATTAGTTTAGAAATGTGGTGACTTTTAATGTAGATACGTCTCCTATGAGAGTTAGGCCTGGGCTCAGAAATGTTGTAGATAAATTTTCCTAATGGTGGTATTCGTTGTATCAAAACTTTTGGAACGGTATGTTCGACTTTATGTTATTGGTTTATTTGATTTTTGGGGAAATAAATATAAAAAGTGAAATAAATGCAGCTTCTATAGATGTTCCATCATGCATATCGACTCTGTAATGAGTTTATATGAAAAAATATGAATAAAGAAATAATAGTTTTAATTTTTTGCATCTTTAAATAAATGAATTTATATATTATCGCATAATTCCGTGAGTAGTTTCGGTCTTATAGGTATGCAGATTTTAGGCTTGTTTCAACGGGAGTTCACTCTTTGCAAATTATTTTGTTTCTTTCGATAAACGTAAGGTAACTAATTGCCAGTTACTTCTTTCAGCCGGGACGCATTACCAGCCTGTAGAGAGGATTGCTTTGTACCGGCGCGCTGCTAATAATGTGCAGAAAGTAGTGGTGTATCGCTTGACGAGATCATTTCACCAATACGCCAGCAAAGGTCCTGCAGCTTTATGGTGAGTCAGAGCCCTTTTTTATTACTTTTCCATTGAATTTGTGAATCACTGTAATGAAACGCCATCAAATTGTTACACTGGCGCTTGCCAATGAGGATTTTATGAGTGGAAATATTTCCAGCAAAGTAGATGTCACTTACATCTCTAGGATTATTTCTCTCTTTTCAACGCTCTAATGTCAATGATCCAAAGAGAAGTTGAGTACAAGACCGTTTGCGGGATATGCTCATTTTTCGGTATAAAAATTGGATCTTCTTGCTTGTTATTAGCTTCAAACATTTCTTCTGGAATCATTTTCTCGAATTTTCTGCCTCATCAGCACGTTTATGTAATTATTTAAAATAAAATTTCGCGAGTATAATATCGCAGTCACAAATTTTGAATTTTATCATAGTGAACTTTCGTCTGATTTATTATTTCTTATTGTACTTATCAATTGTTATGTAGTTAGATGCCCATTAAAATTTAGAACAACTCTCCTTCTTAATGCCGAACATGTATCGTGTCCCTCATTCTGCTTCCACTCCTTCCTTCCTCTTCCTCGCCGTTCGTTTCTTATTCCTCGAAGAGGGACGTGGGAGGAGGAGACGAGGGAGGGGAGGAGGGAGGGTAGAAGGGGGTAACACACTACGCTCCCCGATTGGATATGACAGGGGACATGAAATGGGAGAAACGCTTACACGATGGGGTGGCGAGTGCCAAAAGCTATGGAATTAACGTAACAGGGCAAAAGCACGTGAGTTGGAAAAGGAGAGAGAGAGGGAGAGAATGAGAGTGGTTGGAGTAGTGGACGAGGGAGAGGGAAGAAGTGAGAGGAGGAAAGGTAGAGAAGGCGTGTAGTGTGCGAATAGGGTGAGCGATCGAGAAGTATGGTAGTTAAAAGCTTAGAAAAGGGGAAGGAGAAAAGTTGGGGAATAAATAAATCGAGACAGTCTTCCGCGAGTTGGTTGAACTTGGACTGAGATGGAACTGAAGTCGGAGGAGAGGGGAGGAGCCGTTGGTAAGGTGGGGAGGAGGAGGGGGGAGCTAAGGTTGGGTTGGGTTGGGTCGGTAGGGTGGGGCTGGGGAGGGCGTGTGCTGCGCGTGGGAAGGGAGAGTGGTGTAAAGGGTGTGTTGATCGCGGAAATAAAAAAGGGCGTAAATGGACTGCGAGAGAGTAGGAAGCGACGAGGAAATACCGGAATACGCCTTTGCCGTGATCGGGATATTAAAATATTCAAAACACTCGTCAGCGATTGCAAATTACATTTATGATTTTTATCCTTCGCGTCACTCGTAAAAAACCGTGGCTAAAGATCTGTCGCTAAAGACTCGGTTAGGAATTAATTTTAGCGCCGGTGTAAACTCCCCTCTGTCGATGAAATGGAGTTTATTCTGAGGGATAAAAAAAATAGAATTCCTAGTCCAAGAAGCTCTTTAATGGAGTTTTTTTCTCCCTCTGAATGGGAACTTTCATCTCTTTCATCTAAATTCCGAATCTGAATGGAGATTTATGTGAAATTGAATGGAAATTAATGTTTTTTTCGCATTCGTTCGAAGAAAGAATCTATTATTCAAATATTACGAGTTTCAAAAACCTCTGGATTTTTAAGAAGGGATTATTTCAGAGGTCCAATAACGTTTCCGTTGAAACGATTCGAAAATTATTTTTTTTGTTATAACACGCAAATGACGATAGTATGTTTTCATAGAATTTAATTCTTGTTTTCCCATCGATATTAAATTTCAACGTAGTTTTTGCTGTTGAATAACTCTCAAAAGCTCTCAAAAATACGAAATTTCAATGAGTTGCGAAATAAAGCTCATTTTTTTTTCTCTTCTTCATTTTGATTTAGAAAGAAGTATATTCGTATGACTCGCTCTTATATTTGCAAGCACATTTTATATGTATTCGGGAATGAACGGGAGCACTTTTGGAAACTGCTAACAGGTTAAGGATGGGCGTGAGAGAGATGTATATTTGCGTATGGTACGAGTCGGGGTTCTCAGAGGCGAGGGTCAAGGAAAGGAAACAAGGTATACAAGGCAGGGGCGAGTATTGCAAGAGTGTGTGATAGAGGGAAAGGAGAGGGTGGGAGTGCGAGTTTGCATTGAAACAGTGGAGAGATGTTCAGAAGAGGGAGAGGCTTCGAGAGGGTTGACAAATGAGAAATGGAATTGTATGGTTTGGAACAAGGAGTAAATAAGCTTCGACACTGTGCCTAGGAGAATTCAGTGCTATTGTCTTTTATTCATGGGCTTTAAAAAAAAAGACGATCGTGTGTACATCGATGTGCAGACGGTTGAGGTTAAGTCTTTTGACCACGTTTTCCTAGCGTCGCAATGCAATATTAGTGGTGGGACTCAGTTAACGTGGATAAATGGAGATATGTGAATGTTTCGACAGTTACACAAGGGAGACTGCAGGGTGGTTACATTACGCGCAATCGGACATAAAAGGCATTTCGTCAGTAAGACGCATATTTTTACGCTCACAAAGTTCAAGGTTCTCATTCTCATCTTATTATATATTTTTGCGTGAAGTTACGTGCGGATAAGGCCTACGTATTATTTTATATGGGAACTAGAAGCAGTGAAACATAATTTTCAATTGCATTTTCAAATTACTTAGAATCGTACGAATGTGGAATTTAAGCCAAACAGCGCCTAAAAGAATGAAAATGATGTTGAATGTGTGAGTCGAAACCTTATAGTCATTTTGTATTGGAATTCGTACGAAGTCTTTCAATAAAATTGTTTATATAAAATGTTTTATATTTTTAAAATGAAAGTTCATTTTCCTACCTTAGATTTTCAACTGCGCGTCCAATCGGACCCTGTATTAATTTTGAACTTGAGTATATAGCGTGGTAAAAATCTTTAGTCGTCAAGGAAAACGGATTGTTGCTCATTCTGGTATGTAGCGCATAGCTTTGAGCAGGGGTCCTTTACCTTTTCAATGTGACGTGCACCAAGTTATATTCTAGAGCGCCCAACGAGCACCACTATACTTTTGCAAAAGTAGGAACGATCATAAATTAAATTAAATTAACATCAAAATGATTTAAAATGGCCTTTCGTATGTTTAGAAAGAAAACAGGCGAACAAATCGAATTAATGGCACTAGGAAAGACGATTTTTAGCATCGTAGAAGTCTACGGTAAGACTGCTAAAGAGCACCGCGGTGCTCGCAAGCACCAGGTTGCGGACCCCTGTCTTAGAGGTTCCCTTTCTCTCCACCCCCGAAGCTGTCAGTCTCCCTACCGTCCAATTTTCGAACTAATACTATTTCGTAATTAAATCAACTTTATTTACTTCTATTGTTTTTAACAAATTGTTTGGATATTTACCTGCTTTACATTGTAAAGGTAGAACACACACACTTTTTCGATAAAGTATTTATGCATATGTTTAAGGAGTAATGGAACACGCTGATAAGCATAGTTAATGTATGAGAATGAATTTCTACCTTTTTAGTGAATTTTTTGAAAATTTTCTCGCAGACCCTGTCTCTTCTTCTCATACTATAGTCTTCCAACCTGACGAAATTATCCTTACTCCCTTGGTCGCTTTTCTTCCACTACTACTACTACTTGGTAAATTCTAACCACAAATTAATTGCTTAATTGCAAGCGTAGCTGAAACGAGTATACTAGTTCATGTATAATTTCATGATTTCACTTTCATTATAGAGTATAAGGACTTTTTTGGAATGATTATGAAGGTTTAAAATCTATGAAAAATGACGTGCATAATTCTGTTTATCATTTTATTATAGTGGCTACTAGATCAATTTGTGATATATTGTTGTTTCAGCTTTCATCATTTTCTTGGAAGTGACCTTTTCAGGGATCGAAATTTTGAGAGGCAGCGCCTATATTTATGATGACTATGGTCTTATCACGTGCATGCACCAACACACGCAAATATATAATAAATTTATATGTATGTGTGTGTAGACGTGTATACCTTAAAGTCGACGATACCCATAATTTAAGTTGAAAACAGAAAATGCTGCACCGAAAATTCGTTTTCGAATTTTGGGAAGCAGACAAAATGTTTCCCGCAATAAAGTATTAAAGCAACTGCGGTAACTCGTAGCCTCACGTATAAATTTCTTCTATACTAAAAGAGATAACGATTGAAATGTTTAAACCGAACCCTCTTGAGATATTTACGCTACACTCTCCGTCCAGATCCCTTGGCATTAGGAGCGGCCAGGACAACATGTTTGTTCCCTCTCTCTCTTGTCCCTTTGCCTCTTATATCCTCTTCATTCTCCCCACAACCGAACCCCAGCTAGCCCGTGTGATCCGCTTGTGGTGGTGGTTCGGGAGACGGACGCGTGTGTTATTCCGTGTGTGCCTGCATGTCGATCCCAAGCTTCCCTCGGTGCATAATTTGTCGGCACGCCACGGCGTGGCGCCAGTCCTCTTGTACCGGGCGTGTGATGGCCGATGTAATCGTGCTGGCCCCCGTAAGCCGTGGGATGTGGGCAAGTCCCTTCTGCGAAAGAGGGTGGAGAGGAGGAAGAAGAGGAGACGTCGGGGACGGTAGATGGGAGGGATTCGAATGGAGAGGGGGAGTTAAATGGAGGAGGAGGGAGTCGAATGGGGGAAGGAGAGTCGAATGGGGTGAGGAAAGTCGGGATGCTGCGAGAGTCGGTTGGGGTACGGGGGGAGGGAAGAGTGGTAGGTGAGGTGATAGTGGGAGTCTGGTGAGAGGGACGGAGGAGACGGGACGAGAAAGAGGAGGATGTTGCGGGTAACCTAGGCACCTCCTCGTGTGGCTTCGCTCCCCGCCGAGTTTTTGATAGCCGAGTGGATGTTAAAGGGGGAATCAATGAGAGTGAGGGGTACAACGCAGAAGGATGGGGTATTTATAAGTTTCGAACGGAAAGCGAGGAAAAGTTTCGCTGTATGCGTTCTCCTCTCGCGTTACTAAAAAGGATTTGTTGTTTGATCTCGTGCGAAAAGTAAGGGTTTTTTTCTCTCTCTCCAACGCCTCTGTTTTAATATTACGGCGCGAATTCCCGACAGATGATTCTTTCGGAGCGTTTCTTAAAGGAAAGGGCGTCTACTGTATTCCGTTTGACAATATATCCGTCTACTCGTCTGCCCGCCTGTGCGCATGTACAGCTGGAAGGATTTCCATAAAATTTAATATTTAAGATCTATATCAAAGTGGAAGACTAAGATGAATCCAATCGTTCAATCGCGGATACCAATTTATTGGGAACATAAGATGAAATTTTTGGTTTCACTTGTAAAAATATCCTCCGTTATAATAATGTTTTCAGAAGTTTTCGAGCAAAAAATAAATTTTTCTTGTGATAAACATGTGCTAGACAGGATGATTCGTTTTTTTGTGAAACTGCCGGAAAATATTTTATATCGATTATTTATGTCGTAGAGATGAATCCATTTTACTTTTTTACATTTGTGACTTTTATTAAAATATAAGAGAAAATGGTATAGCTGAGTCATATGATTCAATCAGGACTGCTAATGTTCCCTTGAAGTAAATGCTGAGGTGAAAATAACGAATTTGGGTCTCTCCTCGCTATAAGGGATGCCATATTATGGAAAACTTAAAAAATGAAACTTCCAACTCCTTTATCTCCTATGATAGAACATAATGAAATTTGGTAATTAGAAAATTTGCGTAATTCATGAGATAATGGTGTATTCGGAGCGTCGACCTATCAGGGTTACCACCTACACAAATTTGACTCAATCTACAAAGGTGAATGCGCCTTATTTTTGCTACACTCCTGCCTCTCAATTGTTTGGGTTCCGCTTCCCCAAAAATGTGGGTCACCGCCATCTTAAATTTTATTCCTTATCGCAAATGTAATTATTCATTTACAATTTGCCTGTTTAATAGAACTATTTTACGAGCGTTATCACATTTTTCTGTGGACGGCCGTAATTATTTGTATAAATATTCTCAGGTTTATTATTTACCGCGCTTAGGAAGTCGGAATAACTAATCCTTCGTGAAATTTAGCACGTAACTGATAGAAAGCAAGGAGCAATCTCTTTAATTTCACGCGTTTTTCTTTATAATTTGAATGCATTGCTCGCTCCGAGCCAGTGTCCTTTGTTGACGTCATCTTTCATCGTGATGTTCTCGAACAACGCACTCCGTTCAAAAGGAGTTGGGCTGACCGGAAAATCCCTGGCGTAAACGCCAAATAAAATTGCGGTCGTAATTTGCCACTTCAAAAATGAAAATGTCTCCTAGCGAAATATATTGTAATATGCTCTCCGCTTTCACCTTAAGGCGAAAATTTACTGCCATTTTAATTTTTTTAAAGCTCTAATCTGGAACTGATGGTGGCCAGCCATTTTACTGCCCTACACTGAAGAGTCAAAGTGAGTAATGGCCATAAAAGTTTTCCAAGTGGATGGAAGGATGTATAATAACATATTACGATACGGAGCGTAAACTTGAAATTTCCGGAGCCTCAAGTTCGCGATGCAGAGCTATACTTTTACACGGCGTTTTTGTAAAAGCACGGATTTCCATAATTTCCACAATGATTTTTTGATGGAAATCCTTTTCGGATTGAGTTGGAGTCTGTATTCACATTTCGTTCTAGTTGATCTTCTTTTCGTTTTTTTTAAAGGATCCTATAGTTAACTTCTTGACGGGAAGGCTATTTTCCGGCATTTGGTTACTATAATTTAGAATTCAGGGTTTATGAAATTATGGTTCACCGCACTCGTTAAAATAGGTTTGCGAATACATACTGTAACATACGATTTAACTAGTTTCAATTTATTGATTATTTTTAATTTGTAAAGTGTAGATATAATCGAATAATTCGGGATCAATTTTGTCTATTAGAATCTTCGTGGATATAAAGTAAGTAAACTTTATGTCATTCCACATAATTACTGACAATCGGTTTTGCTACCCTCACCTATATAAGAATCTAGTCGCTCATTTTTGTGTAAAACATTTACGATTAGTGCCTAATAAAGATCCGTAAAATAAAACAACACGATTCCTTCAATTTACAAAATAGGTGCTTGAAATGAAATTTACAGAAGTTAATAGTTGCGTATATCTAATATTTAATCAAAAAGTTCATAAAATATCATTTGCGCATTTAGGCTACCAGACAGCCGTCGCTAGTGGTGCGCAACTAAGCATAGAAAATTCAATGGTTGCGTTATACGCGCGCCTATACCACTAGCCAGCATTAACTATTTCACTCTGAAGTCAAACACCACCAATAACTACAACCCTTAGGTTACTAATCCATTATTGAAATTGGCAATTAAAATGTTTATTTTTGGGAAACAATGACCTTGAAATTATGGATAAGTGAGGTATTCTTGGTTTGAAGGAGATGCTCGGAGATGGGAGTTAATAAAAATTCGTCTGAAGATTGGGAGAGCATTCCATCGACTTATGGCTCGTGCTTCCATGGCATGGCGACTGGTCGGAATTTTCCTTTTCATCTCCAGACATGGCGACAGCGCTGCCCCGAATTTGGACTGGCGATGAGGAGGATAAGGTTGGTCCCTGAGGTTGAGTTGGAAAAGCGAAGAACAATAGGTCGTATAGCTGGAAGGAGATTTCTAATAGATACAGGAGGGAAGACAGAGTAGATGCCGAGTCACAAAGGGGTGTGTTAAATGAAACGATTAAAAATATTCCATCCCAGTAGATTGTAAAAATGAAACAGACCGATGCGCCGTCGGAAGATCGAAGCATAGAATGATTACCATAATAATAGCATAACTCATTGGAGAATTATCAAGCCCACCTAATCACTTAAAAATCGACCACAATAAGTATTTCCAATGGCCATGAAATGGTTGCGGTTTTCATAACATTCTTGCGGCTATTGGGCATAACTATTGTGTCAATTTGATTATAACCATAAGGAGAGCGCAATAATTTTCCATTGGATTAATTATGGTCCTCTAGTCTAATGAGATCAACACGCCTTCATGTAAAGATTAAACGACATTGGATCAGACATAATATTTCTGAAGCGATGCAAATAAAACAAAGTTCACCTAAAATCCTGGAATATCTTCTCCAAAAACATATAACGCCAATTTTAAAAGAGCATTCTTCTTCGCTCTCATATAGTGGCTTAAATCAATTCTCTTTAATCCAAAAGGCAGCACCTAATATAGGGATGGCAAATATATGGCACGCGAGACGATTTCGGCTGGCACTCAACAAAAAATTGTTTATTGGATGTCTCCTCAATGTTTTCCATTTATGGCACAATATAAACGAGCACTAGTATATTGCCCGTCAAATTAACAAAACACGAAATTTAAATTTTTAGCATAATAAATTAACTATCGCCATTTATATTAATTTTATTTCTCACAGTTGTCAAGATAAAGAAATTTTGAGGCAGGAAAAGAGAAGAGGGGAAGACATTTAGTCTTGGGATAACAAAATGAGCTCGAATTTTGGCAATTACACTGTCGTCAAGGCAGTTATTGTTAAAATTTCCTCAAAATATGTGAATTAAACGTTTAACATGAGTGATTTCGAACAGTAGACGGAAAAATGACCAGAATAAGAATCTTTATAATTTTTTCTTGAAAATGGTTTAGATCCGAAGAGCGTAGGTTAATTCTTTCTAATTTTAATCTCAAAAAGAATAAAAGCCTGCACGCCGAAGTGTCGGTTTTTACGTATTATTTTATGGGAAATGGAAATGTCTTCCATGCAGCCGAATCCAGAACTTTTTTCGAGATTTATTTCGTCATCACCTTAAAATATGCGAATAAAGCATTCCTGCCAAATTTAAAAAAATTATCTCCTTTATTGAGTTGTTCGCATTTCTATAGCGTGACAGGGGGAGCCACAAAGGGACAAGAAGGCTTTTACCTATAGATTTTAGATTTCTAGCGACATTGCAATTATCTGTGTAACTGACTAATAGTGGCTTTTTGTCTGAGATCGAGATACTTGTTACTCCATAATTGTCGATCGGACATAAAAAGATCTGATTGTGAGACAATGAGACTTCTTATATGATAAATCCAATTTTATGTAACCATTCTATCGTTTTCTGAGCTCTAAGTCTGAGAATATACGGTCATATTTAAACCACAAAATTACCAGGGGATCTGCGGGATCTTTGGCTTCGCTCAGCCCACTTAGGGCTGGTGGGGGGGAATCACATGTTCAATATTATTATCGTCTTCATAGCTCTCCTGCACTTCATACAGTGGAGATGTAACATTTGAATAGAATTGAAAGCGCTGCCCTCAGCAATAAAATATGTATGAAAGAAATGGAAGTCTAAGAAACGCACCAAATACGGAACTAATGGAAAATGAACCTGAGCCTTGTCTTCTCATTGAGACAGCAGTTATAGTAGAACAGGCAAACAAATAAACAGACAAAGTGCACAGAGGCTCAACAGTAGGGACCGCGTGCGTGCCTCTGGGAGGCTCCCTGTGCATTTTAGAGAAATTTTTATTTGACGTTTTCTTTATCGTTTGATGTTTTCCCTATGTACGCTAAATATAGTTGTAATTGGATAATATTTGGAAATTAGCGCAATGTGCTAACGCAAATTGCGCAGGAACTATAAGGGTTGTGTTTTAGAAAAACTATAGGCAGTCGACTAAGTTATTTGTACATGCACACGAAGTTTGGTGAAAATCAGACAACCGAGACAACAGTTATCGTAGAACAAACAAAGTAGACAGGGAATCAACAGGGGAGACCGCGCTTCGCTCGGCCAATAATCTTTTTGGTGTATTTTTAATTGGCACGTAAGCCATAAAAGGGAGGCGAATTAATGCGGGCAATGCCGCTAACATATGAAAACGCATTCATTGAAACAGGCATTCATCCGTGTCAAGGTTCATACTAAAATGCAAGCAGGTATTTCAAAATAAAATGTAAGCAATAATTTATCTCGTTATAATCGTGCAATAGATACGACGCATCACTGTATGCTAACAAACAAAGAGTTTATTTACCTCTCAAGCCTGATCTTAAAATGCCATCAATAACGTTGGACAAATGTTATGGCCCGATAACTTACAACGTCTACATGATCAAGAAAATCGAGTGTTGGCGGAACTAATCCTAGGGTAACAGTCGTCTTTATGAGTAATAACATTATAACTGTTCATAATATTACTTTTACCCGGATGTATCCGAGCAGCCGGCGTATCTCCGCGTACAGATGTAACAATAAATTAATACTTATCTTTGGTCTTTCGCGTGGGGGTTGTTCCAGACATTATCTGCACGACCTCTGTCTCTCTCTCTTTCTCAGCTTTGAGAGAGCCGATTGGGCCGAAAGGAAGACGGAAAGAGATTCCGTGACCGAACGGGGATTCGAAACCGCTCCAGTAAAGCACGAGCCATTCAGAAAGCTTTCACCTAGACACGTCCCGACCACCAAGGCACTCGCTCGCCTCAATAAACTCTCCCTTAATGTTATTGTTGCGTGAGACGCCACGAATCTCGGCGCGGGTCAAAAGCGTCTCTTCTTTTCGTGATCTGACGACACGAAATGGCGATTCGCTCTTTTCTCTCTCTCTCTCTCTATCGCTACTTTGGAATGTTTATCCGTACTTTATTCATCGCGGGATCGTGACGCAAAAAAAATCGCTCCGTCCGTGTCTTCTTTCGTTTTCAGTCCCCCTATCGTGTGCTCTTCTCGCTCTCAATCCCACCTAGCCTCCTGCCCTAATTATTTTATTCTCTTCCGTTTAGACCAGGAATCTCATGTTTCACTGGATTAAAATGGATAATTTAGAAAGTCCTGGTTGGTTGTATGTTCATGAGCCTAAACATTTGATAGGAGCATAAAACATACCAATAATTAAAGTACGGTGAACTCTTATCCAACGCGTTTTCCCTACGCGGATTATACTATACAAGGTTAAATGAACGCCACACTTATTTACCATACGCGTATACAATTTAATTATGCGCGATCTTGAATTGAGTGCGCATCGCATTTAGCGCACACGGGAGCGCAAATCTCCCACCACAGGCAGAACACATTTATGTCGTAATGTGGGTATAATTTGCTTCGTTCGTGTCTTTGTCACTCTGTCTGTCACGCTGAAAAATATATTTCGCTATATTTTCTGAAGTTTTACTGATTGATTTAAATTGGTTACGATGTACGTACGTACTCTCGGTATTGAAGCAGAAATTGTGCACAATAACGGCCCAGTTTCGATTCCAGGAGCGTTTCATTCATCTATTTGAATAACATTGGAATGGGTGCAGCTTAATTTTTATATTCATTTTAAAATTACGTACTTATTATTATCGTGCATGAAAAGAGGAGGGGAGCGAAAGTGGGAAGGAAGGAGGAGGAGGGAGAGAGGGAGGGAGAGAGAAGGGGAGAGGGAAATTTTGCACGAACAGCATTTGTAAAATATGGTTAGTTGATTAACTTATTTTTAATTTTGATAAAAGTTTTTATCTTACAAAGAATTTTTGTATTCCAATTACAAAAACAGACAATAACAAAGTTCGTTGACTAAGTTTTTGTAAAGAAAATTATCTACTTATATATACGTAAGTTGCGTTTTGAGGTTGCGTCATTATTTTCATTTTTTCCGTATGGTATTAAATTAATGAGAAATGGGAAACAAGAAAAGAAGATGTGAGCAGATTGGAGGCGTTTGAGATGTGGGTACGTTCTAGACTGGGGAATATTAGTTGGAGAGGGAGAGAAACAAATGTGGAAGTTTTTAAATGCAGCAGGAGAAGAGAGAAGCTTAATTAGAGTAATAAGGGAAAGACAGAAGCATTGGGTGTGTCAAATTTTGAATGGTGTCTTCTGAAGGAATTCATAAAAGGAAGGATGCTGGATGGAGGAAAGGAATATTAGATGCATCAAAAGAAGGGGATGGGTATGAGAAGAAAGGCTTTGGATGATACAGATTGGGTCGGATGAGGCAAAATACCTACTGAAACGTAAAATTACTGTGATGATTAAATTCGTTTGTATTAATGGCTAATCAACCTCTTGGATTATATTTGGAGTTATTCCTTTCACACCGAACACATACACAAAAGAGGAGGGAAACCCGGTGCCGGCATAAGCCTACTTTTTACGAAGAGCACCAACTGCTTAACGTCCCTTCTGAAGGACGGAGCGCTGACTTGCGCGGCCTCAAAGCACACAAATAGGGGAGGGGACGATAATAGATTAAAAATCCGACCTCCACCAGATTCAAACCTGGGACCGTCACATGGAAGGCCAACGCTATAACCACTCCGCCCCCCCCCCCCCCCCCGATGATTAAATTCCTGCTGCGCAATTTTGTCCAGCGCGGACTCTTCCGAGAGATCGCCCCGCGTTGCGCAAGGGACTAATCTATATATTCTAATGAAATATTGGGAATTGTAATGTTCCTGAAACATTTAAATGTTTTTTTTTAGCCCATTGTCCAACCATTCTCGTCCTGCCCACTCTATCTTTTAACTTCTTAGGGTAGAGTGGAAATAATGATAGGACCGCATTCCTTTACTTGGCAATCCGCATGCGGCCCTCTCAGGGGCCGCATGTGGCCCGCGAGCCGTAAGTTTCTGACCCCTGATTTAGATTATTCCATCTCGCACATTTCCGCTCCATCACCTATCACTTACTATCTTGTCCATTCCTTCTGTCCTCGTTTTCTGTGGATGTTAATAAGCAACATTTCTCTCTACCTGTCTCTCCCTATCGTTCTCACTGTCCTAATTTTTTACTTTCTCATTTATTTCGTATATAGTTTACTTTCTCATATCGTGAAAAAATTCGACTTCGAGATTTGGATGGAAATACACATTTTAGGTTCCCCTGAGTCCAAAAAAGTGGTTTTCGCCATGCCGTTTGTCTGTCGGTCTTTTTGCTGTTCTAGGTCCCAAACGCGTACATGAAATCGAAAATGATATTTCATATTTGTGCAACATATCATCTTTTCCATTTCAGTGGGTCATTCGAACCTTGATACCTTTGTAAGTGCTTAAAATAGACGGAGGAAAATAAACTAATACTAAAGAAATGTTTGTTTTTCTCGTTTTGAGTAGTTAGACGTAGATATAGTTTTCAGACGCAATCCTACAATTGGTCAAATAGTTATATTATTGCATGTATTTTTCCAGTACACTTGCCGGATAATATCCTGCTTTTCTTTCGTATTTCTGAAAAAGGATCACAATGTCATAGAATATATAGGTGTTTATATGCACATGCTTATAGTTACACAATAAATTAAACGAAAAGGTAAAAATGCAATTAGGCAAGGGTAGAAGTTAGGAGATTCAGTTCCCACTCACTGATGAACCGGAGTCCAAAGATGTCTCTGATTTGAACTTTTCGAGCTTAAGTAGAGGGAAACACCGCTACACACACACATATAAAAATATACTCACATATGCACAGTTACCGTCCATAGCAATAAACTTCAACAATTATATTTCTATGAGGTGATTTTTCATTTATTTTTCAACGTAACAGCTTGTTGACCGTCTTTTAAACCCGCGAATTTAGGCATTCATTATTTTTTTACTAACAGGAAAATTGTGCCATTTTATCCTTGATAAATATCCGTGGTTTTTGAACAGGTCTACCCGTTTTCTTATTCGCATTACCCATCTTTCTTCGCTCCTCCCTCCCATTTCGCCTCCCACGCCCTTTCCCCCTCTACATTTCTTCCTCCCTCTTTCCTTCTCTCTCTCCCTCACTACCTTCTTACTCCCCTTTCCATATAACCGACTGGATCCTCCCCGCAGGAGGGACCATGTCGGATCATCAATTCCAGATTCTGAGAGAGATAGTGAGAGAAACTCTCTCTCTCTCTCCTTAACGATGGCATTTCCTCTCCCGCAAGGGGGCGCCCTAGCCCAGTGTGTGTGAGAGAGTGCCAAATCCCATAATTCACAGCGGATGATGACCTTTAGCGGCGGCAGTGGCAATGGAGAGACGCGTGCGTGGTCCACACGCAAACACGCCTCCTTCCTTCTCGGATGTCCTCTCTTTCTCTGTCTCTCTCTCCTTTTCTCGCTCTCCTTCCTCTCTCTCTCTTTCCCTTTCGTCCTCTCGTTCTCTCCCTCTCTCTCTCGCCCTTGCAAAGTCACTTTCTTTAGCAAGTATCTCTTTTATTCATGTTGTTCGTGTTTATGTCTATGGTATGTTATTATTAAAGTTAGTCGCCGCTCAGCAGATCACGGACGATACCGAAAATGTGATAATTATATGTGTGGGTGCTAAATTGTATGTTTCGAGAATCTGCGCGTGCCTGTTTTATCTCAATGCCACGAAATTGACTTTGACTCTATTCGACCAATAAATTCGTGTAGTGATGCATTTTACACACTTGTAGTTTGAAACACACTTCCGACGGTGATTTGGCCCAAAACTAGAAAATTGTCATTTTTTCCAAAGTTAATCCTCCTTTGCTCTCTGTGATTTTGGATTTTCTTAATCTACAGAATTCATTACGATGCCATGAACTGATTTTAAACTTTGTCGGCAAAGATTTGCATTCAAAATGGGTCTAGGTTAGGCATCTCCTATTTAGAAACAAATATTTTCGTATTTTCTCGTTCCATAGATTTTAATCTTTGATTTTAAACTTTCGTTCAGGTTTCAGCCAGAACAATGAGGATTCCCTGTATTAGAGTTTCAACACAAACAAGCAGACTCATGGATGCTTAGTTATTAAGTCGAACATACAAATATGATACCGAAAATGATTCTAGGTTACGGTTGAATATAGTCCTTATTTTATCACTAAATTGAGAATTCAATAAATGGATATTTTTTATTAAAATCTATTTCTGTGTGGCAGTCTTGCGTGATTTAGAAGATTTTTATTGGTTATTGTCGTTATAAAAACTGTAGTCCGTTATGCTCTTTGCTCTATATGGTCTGTATCGAAAGTGTACAAAACGTATTAGTTGAAGAGAGATATTAAAGCCAATTAGGCCTTTCCCATAAAAGGTGGCGATCCTAAAATGGGAAAGGTCAGTAAAAACTAACGATGAAACCGATATCTGTCTCTAAATTCACTAAAAACTCATTTAAAGACGGTATTTAAAATTTAAAGTGAGCCCGAATATCACTATTATAGAGCACGTGAACGCGCGCAAACATTGCTAAAGAAAGTTAAGATCTTTTCAAATCAGTAAATCGTATGGTGGCATTTTAACTGAAGTAATTGGTCATAAACACGAGGCAGCCTTTTTTCCAAATACACAAAAACGTGCATTCTTTAATGTTCGAAAAAGGTACTTACATATTTCAAGATGTTCGCCGCTTACAAGCTCGAATTACGAATCACGATATAATGTTTGGTTTAGTAATTTTCTGAAATATTTAAATGCGTTGATACTAGACATGCCATAAACATTAAAAATAAATCTTTTAGATATTTTACCATATCTAACTCAAATGAAAATGTGGCAAGTGATATTTTCCTCTCCATGTGTTTGCTTCTCGAAAACAATTCAAATAAAAAATCGATGAATTGAAATGGAGGAAAATACCGCTTGCAAATATATTTTACAAGACTAATAGGTTATAAGGCAAATTCACAAATATCAGCCTTGTGTTCCGTTCGTACAAATTATTTAATATCTTAATAAGTTCGAGTTAAAATATAATTTTCTCTATAAAATTAAATCCAATAAAATAAAAGCCACAGTTTTCGATTATATATGCGGAGTAATATTGCTTAGATCAGGATTCGCACGGAAATGACACTAAAAATAAAATCTCAGCTTTCCTTATTTTCGCATTACACAAATAAATTACCCATTTTGACATTTTTATTCTCATCGACTCCCACTACAATGAAAGTATAACTCATAGAGAAAATTTTCGCGCACGGGTTATTTATGGCGCCGAACATTCCCGCTGCGGATTTTCCGGGAGCGAAATTCCATGGGACGTATTCATCCAGAACTCATTTTTCACCACCATTTTATTGCATTTCCATACATTCGAATCTCTTCTCGAGATAGATTTTTCCTCTTTCATATTCCTCTTCGCCATTTATCGCCGCGGTCGTCTTCGATCGATAGACGCTTCTTAATACCGTCACAAACGGCACGGACGTATCTTCCTGCTTTATCGTGCGGACCTTGAGAACAATTACGGACGAGGAAAAATCATCTCTCTCTCGCCTCATTCCTCTTTCTCCCTCTCTCTCTCTAAGGTCAACCCATTTCCTACACCTCTTAACCCCATCGGTAGGAAACGGGAACCGTTGGCCAGCACGAGTTCGGACCTTCATCACTTGCTAGAGCGTGGGCGTGCGGTTTGTGGGATGGGCGACAGGGGGAGGGAGAGGGGGGAGAAAGGATGACGTAGTGGCGAGGAGGGAAGAAAATGGAGGTGGAGGAAGAAGAAACACTCTTCGACTTCTCTCTCTCTTACTGACGAGGACGCTGTAGCGATGTGTGTGTGTAAGGGCTAATGAGTGGAGAGGAGCGAAAAAGGAGTGAGCGTGAATGGGAGTTGGGAAAGGGAGGAAAAGGAGAGAGGGTGCGGTGATGGAGTGCGCGGGGCGTGGCGGCAGAGGAGCGGGGAAAAATATTTATGTTATTTATGTTATTTCGTACCTCGACGCAGACGCATGCATCATCGCACGCTCGGGGAGATGTATGCGGCGAATAGAGTTTCCACACGCATCTTTCCGTTGCCAATTTACTCGCCGGATAAGGATCTGGAATGAGTTTTTTTTAATCTGAGAAAGGAAACGATTGCGAAACGCGCGGGTGATTCTTCTCGATTTAATATCGCGGTTCTGACGAAATGTTCATTTGTTAGAATCGCTCGCGTTGGATGTATTCGTAACGGGCAAAAAAATACTTGGCCGCGATGAGTTGTTATTCACCAATCGCCGTGGTGGTCTGGGTAATCCTTCGGAGAGAAATCTCAACCACTTGCCGGTGCACATTTTTTCGGTAGGGAATCTAAACGAAAATATCCATTTTTACTGTGATTTTCAATCCTACATATACCTTATAGGGGATTGAAATATGTATATGTGAATCGCAATGTTTGCTATAAGCTGGACAATAGGGAAATCGGGGAAATAGGAAAATCATTTTTAAGAAAACCAACGCAGCCCAAGTCAGATTCGATAAAATCAGTTGAGCGTAAGGGCAGAGGTATTCAAAACCAATATAGATTCGTAAAATGTAGTATGTAACGAAATATCTCTATTATTATAATTATAAAAAATTATATTGGGATAAAAGAAATTGTGTGAAACTGTTTTTTATTTGTATATTTTTAGACGGTACAATGTAACGTATTAGGTTGTGCAAAACCCGCTGTTATAAAAACTATCTTGAGGATTTTTTCAAGTTTGTGTGATTAATTTAACGCATAGTATATGTATTCTGCGAAAGCGATGAATGGGCTTTGCTCAGTAGCGAAGTACACTTATAGGTTGCCTTCGAAAAAGGAACCGCCTCACATATGTTTTCTTCTCAGCTGTTGGACCAAGATTTTTCTTCGTGTTTTGATATAATACAGTATGTACTTGCAAACCTCTTTAGCACACTACCTACTAATGGTTTATTTGAAAAAATCTCTTGAATTCGAACTATCTGTCACGATACCTGCGTCAGTTTCGTGTAGTTACATTTATATTACAATATTTTTATATTATAGAGACCTTAGTTCAGCTATTAAGTTTGCATTTATTACTTCAACAATTAATAAGTTTCTATATAAAGCGCAACAGCAAGGTAAATTTATGAAGTAATGATTTCAGAGCCCAAATTTGTGTTCTCTCGCTTTGACGCCAACAACTTCAAAGAAATTAAATTGTGAAGTCATTGCGCAAAACAAGTTCAAATGTTTAATTTTCCTGAATGTGACGGCCTACCGTTTTTCCCCGTATTTATGTCGAATGAAATTTAGTGAAAGGAATATCAATATACATTGGAAATTTACATTTTCAGTGACCTTAAAAAATAATTTCACAACTAAAAGTGTCTTTATTTATTACATTCTGTATTGGGTTCGAATTTTTAACTCTTTTAATATCAGGTAAACACTCTGGAAAATAAACATTGGTCCCTTCTTTGCCAGATGCCTCTTTCAATCACGTAGCTTTCATCGTGTTTGAACATTTTCGAAGAATTCTTTTTCAATAATAAATTCTGTATTTCTCAGGTTCGGAGTTCTCTGTGGCTGACAAACTTATCAGCATTTTAAATGCGTAAATATATGAAAAATTCCGAATACCGCCATTCTTATAATTGAAAATATAAACTCGAATGCCTTAAATGTTTGGGAAAAATTTGAAACGAGATTATTTCGAGATTAAAAGCATATTTGAGGAAGTTCTTAGGTTTTTAGAGAAGCTACAGAGTGGTTACTACCGTTGTTTTGTTAACAATCTTCTTGCACGTACTAAGGTAAATAATAAAATAGAATAATTTTTGGCGCATAAATTTTGTGTGCATGACACAATAAAAGAACACCTCAATTACGGAAAATCTACACTTACAATGCTCGTGAATTTGAAGATGCTTATAGACTGAATAGTTAATTACTCTAGAACAGGGATTAGCAAATCTTCTACATGCCGGGCCACATCGGTGGTTGCGAATAGTTCGGCGGGCCACATTGTACGTTGTCGATGATTCAGCGGGCCGGATCACAGTTAAATCGGAAGTCCTTAGCGACCATATAAGTGGATATAAGGTCTAAATAAGGATTTCAGGGCTAAAATTTCGAAATTAAAGATTTTATTATGATAATTTTGCCAGAAAAGATGAATTTGTTTGTTAAATTTCATGAAGCTATTTTTCATCATAGCTTTGCGGGCCGTATAAAATATGCTCGGCGGCCGCATACGGCCCGCGGGCCCTATGTTATCCGTCCCTGCTCTAGAAAATAAGGATCATCAAGTTATTTATTACGATTGCATGAACCACAAAACCTGATTTCCTATCATATAAATTAAAAGAAGGTTGCCCAGGTAAACTTTAAGCGTATAAATTTTAAATTCCAGTGTAATTCTAAGCATATTCATCCGTATTTTATCGGGTTGAGATTAAAACTAATAGGTAGAACTTTTCTTGTTGTTTAGTTAATAAAGACCTGGATATAATTTCGAAATTAAATCCATCGGTGCGATATACAGCTCCACGGCATTTTTCATGAAATAATCTGTTATAAAGAGATCGACGCAAATGATTCGGTAGCCACGAACACCCTCACGCCCGTCACAAACAAATTTGTCTTTTAATTTTCTTTCTTCTTAATGGTATTTCACAAACATCTTAGGTTAAGGATTAAATTGGCCCTATAAAAATATTCAATCAACGAGAATGCTGTCGAACCTCGATAACACGAAGTTCTAAAATTCGACTAATCCAAATTTCTAGTCACACATATTTATTTTAACGCATATGATCGAGAAATGATAGAATTTTCCACTTCGACTCATAAAACAATTCGATTTTGATACGTCCGAGTTATCGAGATTTGACCGTATTTTGTTATTTATTCTCGACTAGTGTAATTGCCAGTCAAAAAAGACGGGTGGAAAAGAATAAAATATTAAATTAAAATTTAAAGAATTAAAAATGTAGAACTTAGTGAAGCGTTAATTAAAATTGCAACGTAAACTAACAAATTCATGGCTCATTGTCAATATATGTACCTTTTAAAATAATGTATGTTATATCGTTATTGTTATAATTAGATGATTTTAAGCGTCGAATAAGTTACTTGATTTACCAGACCGTTTCCTTTGTAAAAATTAACGTAACATAAAAATACGCTTGTGAATAAAACCAAGAACCTATGCGATGCTATGTAAAAACGCATATGAGGATAAATTCTACAAAATAATTTCACAATGAGGTAGTTTCATAAAATTTTTATATATCTCAAAACCAATTACTATGGTAGAATGCACCATATGGGATAATGATGATGCGAATGAAGAACAAATATAGTAGTTTATGTTATTTATTTTTACGCTTTAAAAATTTATAAGGATCGATTAGTCGTTCTCGACACGCAAAGATATATGACGTCATTGGTCGCGTTCACCTTACTACCGGAAGCCCGAATTCCTGTAAGATAGCTTTACTTTCTATCGCACCATCCGTGTGACCAGTGTTTTGACCTTGCCAGATTTATTCTTTGTTGAGATTTAGTGAGATTTATTTGGATTTATTAACAAGCCAATATATTGGCAATTGCGAAACTCGTGTTTTTTACCATATGAACAAAACAGTAGACGTATTTTTTTACGACTATTCTTCAGCGCGGCCATATTAAAAAAAACAATTTAAAATAAGAAGGAATATTTATGAAACGAGATAAAAGTATACTATGACAGGGAATCGAACCCGGGTCTTCCACTTGCCACACTGTACTATCGTAGCAGGTTGATACTAGCTTGGCTAGTATCAACCTGCTTCAACCAAGAAAACATCCGCGTTCAGAAACGAGAAAATTAATCTGCTACGATAGTTCAGTGGTAGAATATCCGCCCGGAAAGTGAAAGACCAGGGTTCGATTCTCGGTCATAGCAGACTTTTTTCTCGTTTCATAAATATTCCCAACATTACAGTTTATGCCTGTCTGCGTAGGATCTTCAGATCGCTTTATTCCATCAAAATTAATGAAAGCGACCTGTAAAATCATATAGGCATTAATGGTTTATAATTAATACTGTTTTTTAACGTAACTGTCAGAAAGATAATTTATTTACGCTTCTTTGCATGGGCGTCAGTCAGCATCCTGGCACAACCTGTGACGTAACGAAGTATCGATTTTCGATTGTTTGCATTTCCACGATTCGATATAAAACGCTAACATTAACAATTTTTCTTGCAGAACAATGATCGCATTAAAATTCTGATTTCAGATTCGTAATCCGGTAAATAAAACTGGATAAGATAAAAATAAAAAAAGGTGAAATTACCTCATTGCGTTCTCTCTCCATCCTTCATTCAAAGCAAGCTTTTTTACGCTTATGAGAATAAAGCCAAGAATAGAATTAAACAGTTACGTTTCCATAGCGCTAAATTGATTAAAACGTAATTTTTGAACTTTTTAGAAAGAGTTTTGATTTTCATGATAAGAAAAATAATCTTCATACTTTTACCCATATAAAGTGCAAATCCTGCTTCGATATCTCTACTTTTAGATATGATATTTTTAAATGTTAACGGAAAAAGCTTTGAACGCTACGATTCAGCCTATGGCGTTACTACTACTCGCCGACAGAAATGTTTCTGGAATAAATCTAATATATATATCTTATATATCTATAAAAGTAAGTGTATGTATGTATGTGTGTGATTCTATAACTCGAGAACTATAAAACGTAGAAGCAAAGGAAAGGTATTATTTTAATTGCAGCACAGAGAAAGGTGATGTAGTAGGGTTTTAAAACCGATTTGATTGACCCTTTTAATTTAAAAAAATATTTTTTCTTCTAATTTTTCCCATTTGAATAACACGAGAATGAGTGTAGACAAATTTTAATCGGGACTTTAAAATTACTAATAACCCAAGTACGAGTTCCAGACTTAAACCCCAGAACGCAGAAATGAAAACATATATATATATATAAATAAATAAATAAATATATATATATATATATATATATGATGTAAAACCTAAGGTACTTCTAGATATGCTACGGACCTGGAATTTGGCAGGATGATAGGTTATTAGGTACAACCAACCAGAAAAATCGAAAATTTCCAATTTTTAAAGTTTTAGTGGGGTATTTTTGACCCCAAAGTTACATATCGATACTTCATAAGAAAAACATGGAAATCTGTGCAGTTTCATAAATTTGCATTTTTAAATTAGCTATAATTCAGATAGAATAGATAATAGGGAAATTCTTATTATCCCATTGATTTCAACCAAAGACGTACACATATAATGACGTCATAATTTTAAAACGCGAAATATGTTATTAAATAAAATTACGTTACTCCTTTCAATTATGGGGGTTGATGAACTGTATACAATAACAGCTTTAATTTAGTGCTTCTAAAGATAACCAGTGGGATTGTATTATAATGCAATTGATTTAAAACTACGGCGTAATCTTATAACGACGTCAAAATCCAAAAACAGGAAATATTAGAGACGTACTGGCGGCCCGCGGGCCACATCTGGCTCGCGGCATGATTTTATCTGGCCCGAGACTAGTGAAGTTAAAGAAAATGAAAACGGTAAAAAATGACCAAGTAACGAAAACAGGATAACAAAACGAGATTACAAAAACGATTAAACAACACCTTAAAGACAGAATAATAATGACAACGATAAAAAATAATAATAGCAGTTTAACGCGCAGAGATTGGCAACGTGATCGTGTGAAGCTAGCCTCTGGAGTGAGTGAGGGCATCAGTTCACGAGCTATAAAAATACCTTATAGAAGGTTAGGTTCTTGTTGAGTCATCGTAAATTTCGTTCTTTTTTAGAAGAAGTAAATGCAGCTTATGGAGATTTGCTCTTGCATTCAGATATCCGGTGGCTTAGTGCAGGAAAGTGCTTGGAGAGATTTTTTGATCTCAGAAAAGAAGTTCTTCTATTTTTGAAAGAAGAGGTGGAACGCGACACTACTGAATTTGAGAAAAACTACAAGATCCTTCATTTCTTTGCGAACTGGCATCTTTAACTGACATTACAGGACACCTTAATTATTTGAGTGGGAAGTTCATGGGTAAAAAACAAAATATGTCTCTACTATATGGGCATTTGAATGATTTACGTACTAAACTCAAACTTTTCGAATCAGATCTCAAAAGAAATTATTTTACACACTTTCCAAGTTGTCAAGAAATCTCTAAAGAACTAGAAGATTGAGGAAAAACTGATTTCACAGTATTCTCTTCAATTGTAAAAGACCTTTCATAAGATTTCAACAACTGGTTTAAAGATTTTGATAATATGAAGGAGGCTATCTATCTTTTTAACAACCCTTTAGGAGCAGTAATAGAAAACCAACCTAAGGACCTTCAATTGGAATTATTTTAAATACAAGCTGATCCAGTCCTGCAAACAAGATAATAAACAGGAGAAGACTTTTCCAAACTTCTTTCCCAAGATATGTATCCCAAGATATGTATCCCAAGATGAGAAACTTTGGATTACGGATGACTTCAATGTTTGGCAGCACTTACATATGTGAATCCACATTTTCCACAATGAAGTACGTAAAATCTCGCTATCGTTCATCAATCAGTGCTGAATCACTCTTTCATTGATTACGTCTTGCTACTACAGATATCACTATAGATATAAATAAACTTGCAGAAGCAGCGATGCATCCACAATGTTCTCATTAAAAGGAATAATATTTGTTAAAAGGTATTTTTTTAACAGTTTATAATGTATAATTTCTATATTCGAATAAAAATAGAACTAAACTGTACTTCGCCCTTTAGTCTCCGTTTTCACCCTTCCGCCGACTTTGAGGCAGTGAACCGAGGAAGTTTGAAGTGCTATTTTACATATATCAATACTTATATAGTTTTACGATTTTTTATTTTCAGCATTTCTTTGCTAAATAAACAGCTATACTATGCATAATATATAAGTAAGCTTGTGTGGAAAAATGACAGTAAATTACGGCAGCTTTTCTTCTGAAGTAAAAGAACTTTTGCGCTTCAAATGTTTTCAGTATTTGCTCAATTGATAAAAGAGCAACGGAGAGTCAAGCAAAGGCCTTGTCGTCCGAGGCGAGTAATTTGCGGATACGAATAATAATTACAAATGATTTTATTAAAAAGTTCATTTTATACGCAGCATGAGTTCTTTTTTGCATTTTCCAATATAATGTGATTCCGATTGAACACATTTATGACATTTAGCAGTGAGGAGATTTTGTAAGGCAGAAACAAAAAATCCTGGACAAATGGATGCCCCGAAGAATTTTCCCGGGACGCCAGGACGTTAAGTCAAATTCCGGGACAGTCCCAGAATTTCCGGGACGCCTGGTCACTCTATATATGCGTAAGGAATGCGTGCTTTGAATGCTTTAATATGAGAGAGAGAGAGAAAATTAAATGTTACATAGATTAAAAATAATTTTGGGCGTATAATAATTGTATAGCGTAATGTACTTCTTTGTCAAACAATTTCTATTCACCCAAAACTATTTTTACTCTCTGGCACACTCAATTATGTGAATTTTAGATTTATTGCTTACTTTTTGGTGCATATAAAAGTTGGTTTCATTAACTTTTATTTCGATTTTAACTTAATACTTATTTCACGAATACCCGTCGTATTTGACGGGCAAATACCCATATATATATATATATATATATATATATATATATATATATATATATATATATACTAGTAGTTGGTGCTTGCATTCTGCAAGCATATCATCTCAACATAAAAAAACATTCATTTATCATATTTCATCATTACAAATATTTTTTAATTCTAAAGATTTCACCGATTTTAGTTTTTCCCTTATGTAAAAATAATAGACTAAAACAATCCCAGAACTTTGCAATTTTAAGAATTTTATACATCCTCCATTATGGGGTACTAATGCTACACATTTCTGCCATATTTTAAAGTTGTAGTACTTCTAGAAGTGAAATAATGTTTTTCCAATTGTTTAAATTTTAAACATATTTAACGGCCGCCGCAATATGTTTATGGAGAGATTCAAATGTTTATTTGTGCAAATGTACTACTCTGTACATAACTTGAAAATGTCAGCTTCCTAGCTCATCCCGTTATGTCTAAATAGTTATGTATTTGTTTAAATTTTAAGAATTTATATCTGCCTAACAAATTAAAATATCAAAATTTGTATAACCACTTTTTCGTTTTTTTAATAATTCTACTTATAAAAAAATTTCAACTCCGTAGCACATGTGGAAATACATAAACCTTGAAAATTTGTTTAAACAATTGCGAATTTCTAGCGGCCGCATTGTTGCACTTTTTCAAGATTTTCGTTTTTTCTAGCCGGTTTTACACAAAATCCTACCTATGAAAAAAAATTAGAATCTCCAGCACATCTGGAAGTGCCTAAACATTAGTATCCTCCTATATGTTATCATTATATATCGACGTATGTTATATCCTCCTCCTCTGTAAGGAACGTCTATATATAATGACTAGTAGAAGGTGCTTGCATACTGCAATCATGTCATCTCACCTTGAAAAAACATTAATTTTTAAGAGAGATATTTCATCATGGTAAATAATTCTTTTATTCAAAAGATTTCTCCACGTGACCGATTTTCGTTTTTCCTTATGGAACAATAATGGAATAAAACAATCGCAAAATTTGCAATTTTAGCAATATTATACTTTTCCCACATTGGGTTAATAATACCACACATTTCTGTTATATTTGAAACTTGTAGCACATTCAGAAGTGAAATAACATTTATCTAATTGCTTAAATTTAAATCATTTTTAACGGCCGCAATATCAATTTCTTGGATACACTGAAATGTTTATTCGTTTATATTGAGTATACTCTAAATAACTTTAAATTTCAGCTATCTAACTGGCCCCGTAGTATCTACACATTTACCAATTTGTTTAAACTTTAAGAATTTTTAATTGCCAAACAAATTAAAATATCAAAATTTGTATAATCCCTATTTCGTTTTTTTACAAATCCTACCTCTAAAAACATTTTTTGCTCCGTAGCACATGTGGAAATACATAAACCTTGAAAATTTGTTTAAACAATTGCGAATTTCTAGCGGCCGCATTGTTGCACTTTTTCAAGATTTTCGTTTTTTCTAGTCGGTTTTGCACAAAATCCTATCTAAGAAAAAAATTTTGAATATCCAGCACAACTGAAAGTGCCTAAACATTAGTATCCTCCTATATGTATGTTATATCCTCCTCTGTAAGAAACGTCTATATATAATGATATGGCATCAAACGTGAGGCGATCAATGACAAACCGTGCAGTAGCGATACCCTGCTATCAAAAAAATATGAAGGCTATTTTATTCTACGAGACCGAATCGTTTCGCCTCGGACAACCGCTGTGGCGGGCGCCAAATGTGGCCGCAGGGAAGGTGAAGAGAGGGCGCCGGTTGGTGGGGGTCGATTGATTTGAATACCAACGGACGATTCGCAACACGTCCAGCCGTGTTTGGAAGGAGAACCTCATTAAGTAGGCGGCCATTTTTTCTTTTTTTTAAATATCGATGGGCTCTCAAGTCGTTAATCCGTAACAATGTTTGATTTGCGTGAAACGTTCGACTTCTTTCGTCCAGTTTTTCGTTACGAAACCTTGTTTGACCAGCGGTTCCCAAGCTGTGATACGCGTCTCACTAGTTGAGCGTGGAGCTTTTTAATTGTTACGTGAAAAGTATTAAAACTGCTGGGAGTAACTCTAGTTTTTAGATTTTTAAAAATCCGCTAATGTAATAGTTTTGTCCGTCCGTCCGTCACATTCCCGTGTCCGTTGAACTACTTCTACACCGTCCAAATTAGGTCAGCCAAATTTTGAGGGATTGCTCGTGGCCATAAATTCTTCTCGCAGTTGAAATTTGGAGACTCCTTGGACAGCCTAAGGGGTATAGTGGGGGGGGGGGCACAATGAACGATGAAACATTTAATTAGTAAACTACTTCTACACCGTTTGAGCAACCAAATTTTCAGGATAGTTTCGCCTGGTGACAGTTATGATCGCTATTGGTTTTGGGGTCCGTCCGACTGTCCGTTTGTTTTTAGCAGGATTTAAAAAACCCTCTTTTTAACTATCTGCATGGGTCGGTTACTTCGGCGAATTTTCGTTTTGTTTGAAAAAAATAACCCGCTCTTAGTATCTGATTTTTCAGTTTTTTCATTACTTGTTTGTGTCTACTCGTATATGCTTCCTCGGAATCAAATAAGTAATGAAAACACGATTAACCATTCAAGTGGCGTTGCCTATAAGATTCGTTCTGCATATGTGATTTACGTATCTACATCTACATCATACCCTGCAAGTCAACTTAATGATGGATGGCAGGGGGTGTAATGTTCCGAACATGTCTCTAGCAATTCCCATTTATCTTTTTCCTATTGTAATCCCTAGTCGTCCTGATCCGTGACTACGGTAAATTTTAGTATTTTTAACTTTCTACAATAGCAAAAGTCCGCTCTTATTGTCTAATTAATCACTTCTTTCCCTATTTGTATGTTGTTTTGTGCAACTAAATTACTTTTACTTTTTGCTTGATATTTTTTAATTTGTTTTGTTTTTATTTAGATCTGTCACGACTTTTACACCACAGTAAAAAAGGTACTTGATAAATTTCTACGGCATATTTTCTAGGTAGCTGGTACAGAAAGTCGTATAAATATTGGTGAGTGGTGCACGAAAAAAACGTTAACTGCTATTTTAGGCGCTGCCACCGGAGTGGCCCCAACGTGAATATTTCAGTTTTTAGACAGGCGGCTGCCTTTGATGGAAGAATTGAGGTCGTGCAATATATCGAGGTGAATGTTTGCAGTAACGACTCTATAGTTATATGAGATAAAGATTGGGGAATTAATTTGTGATTGTTATGCTTTATAGGTAAAAAAAGTATCCTGTAAAATTATCGCTCGATTTCTTTATTAACAGTCTAAATATAGCATCGATATTAATATATTTTTATTTATTTATGTTAATTTAATTTTATCCGTTTAATTCAAATATAACTCATGAACATCCATATTTGGCCTATCAAAACTGATTTCAATGGTAATAAAAAGTCAGTAAGACAATAAAAAAACAACGAATGCAAATAAAATTGAACTAATTATCTGCGACACGAATAAGTGAAGATGCCTAGAGCGGTCGTCAGAGCAATTAAGAGAAAACATAGGCACATAAAAAGAATGAAACATTGAGTGTGTTTATAAATTAATTATTTATATTAGCACTTTTCGAGTCGCTTCACGCGTGGTGTGTGGGGATTTTTCAGAACTGTACCTGCAATCTTACGGCAGCCAATGTTTATGATTGGACCAGATAAAAACGGAAATTATTATGGGTCAAAAGTTAAGTAACTATTTTTTTCATTACTGGCCAACATATGGAAATATGCGAATAGATACGTCCGAAAGAGTTGAAATTTTAGCGAATATAATAAATCATAATTTTGAATGCTATACGGTCCACATCCATGTTATTTATTCTCTGCCAACATTAGTAGAGGACTGAGTAGCAGAAGTTGGTTTGTCAGTTCATGGACTCGAATCATTCCGCAGGAATGGGCGTTTGTGTCGGTCATTCCGGGTTAGGTGTATAAAGAGAAGCAATATTCGCCTTATACAAAATCTCTTTATTGTTATTCTATGCTTTTATGCACGTAAATGCTACTACAGATGGGCGTGAATGACTTCAAAACAAATGAGTATGAAGTATGTATTGTGCATGTAAGACCGAATAAGGTAGTCAATTTAACGAATTTTCGACCAGTATATATCTGCTCAAGTGTATCTATGTACTCTTATGAATGTTGAGATTTTTATGACGGTACAAGTATTCATAATGACATTATATGAGTAATTTAAATTTTAAATCGAGATTGATTTAGCCGTATTGTCTCTATGGAATAAAATAACGATGATGGTTATAGCCGTATTACCCGATATAAAGTTAAACATGCTGGTAAAATGCCATCTCTTCGGAAAATCGTTTTTATGCCTAACTGGAAATTCCAGCAAAATTGTGTCGGCATAATTGGAATTTAACGCGATAAAAGAACAATAGAAAGATAGTCTTAACACCATTTTTCCCAACTGCGAATTAAAAGCTCTTTACGGTTCCAGACTCCTACGGAACGTGCCGTGGTGCAGACTCATTCAAGACTCATCTCTCCCCATTTACCTGATTGCGTCACAGGAACCAATTCCTTCCCGTCAGTCTTTCATTACCTGGCGCATGAAGGATGGTTGAGGCGGCGCGAGAGAGAGAGGTGGAGAAGGGTTGGGCTGGGGGAGGTAGGTGGGAGGGTTATCGAAAGATCTGTACTCCACCTATGCCCTCCCACTTCTCCACCCATTCCTCCCATCTCCTCCTCCTCCTCCCTTTACCTCCCCCTTCCCCGGTTTGAGCCTCCTGAGCGTGTGGACCAAGAGCATCCAAGCCTATCTCCCCCCTCCAAACCTCAAATCCTTCATCTCACCCACCCCTTCCACACTCGTTGGACCATTCTCCACCTCCACCTCATACTCTCACACGCAGTGGCGCCAGGAGAAGAGTCTGCGTTGTTGCCAAGTGATTCTCTCTCTCACTCACATCTTTTAGGCCGGGTAGGGCAGTAGATCTCCGCTCTCTTACCTGGAGAGGGAGGGAGGCCACCATTGCGGGAAACGAATTAGACGCCGGCCCATATTTGGCCACAGACCGCCACGGTTCCTCCCCGTCTCCTCCTACTCCTCCATTCCCGTTCGACCTCCCCCACACCCATCGCCAACTCTCTCTCTCTCTCTCTCTCATTCTCCTCCAGTCTCTCCGGCTTCGCGCCACCCACGCCTCCCCCGATTCTACTACTACGGTCTGACCACCCGCCCAACCCGTGCCGAGGACAAAAAATAAATAGGGCCCCGCGGTATTCGTGCCTTCCTCCCCCTTTTTTTGTCGTTCCCTCCACGTGTGAGATAGCGAGCTTGCAGTCGGGCGAAGAATGCACTAATGTGGATGTGATGTGCGTCACTGAGGACGAGATCGGGGTAATGGAAGGGTTTGCCGAGTCATTGATATCGAGGTAAAGCCGGGTGCGTCGGAAAAAAATCGCGATGGGTTTGGGCATTGTTTTTTTTAATTAGCCCGACCTGATTTTTTTCTTTCAGGTTTCAAGAGATCGTTTCAGGATGCGTATAAACCCGTTTTTTAAATATATGTCCAGCTTAGATGTCTCGGATTGAGGTTAATTTTTTCGTTGAAAATTTCGAAAATTTTTGTCGGGTTGATTGAAGATTACTTTTCCTCTGTTATCATAGTCGTTCGACCTTAAATTTTGAAGAGATTAAAATGAATTCCTGATTGTTGTGACGCAGTTGAGGAAATAACTAGAACATACTAAAGTTTTGTGGGATATTCAAGAATATGAACATATGAATATGCTGAAGGAAAATAATCGCATCCCTGATTCAGGATTGAATTGCTTTTTATAACACAAAAAATGAAGTCTTAAAAATGAGCGTTTTTATAATATGCCAAGTAAACATCCATATAACCAACTTTACAAAGAACTGAACCTGTTTGATACTCAAAAACTTTAAATGTTATTTTTGTTTCTTCACGGTGACAGACATTAATCATATAACAACAAGTCCAAACCAGGACTAATGCAGGCTGGTTTCCTAAAGTTGACGTCCCGAATTAATTACTTATATTGACAGGAAATGTTTCAGTATGTGTTAGTCATTCCAAGGAAATCTCATACCATAAATACCATTTCTAATTTAAAGTTTATCAATGATAAAGAAAAATTGGAAAACAAATTAATAGAGCATTATCACTTTTAGAATACTAAAAACAATGTCAGACTCTCTTTTTGACATTATATTTTTCATGTATTTGTTTTAAATTAACGAATTTAATAAATGTTACTGTTTGTATGCTAATATGTCTGAATCAACTCTCCATTGCTGAAGAGTAGTCGAACGGAAAAGAAAATAACGCATTTGATCATTCGTCTTTGCTCAAGCCGAGTTCGGTTATAATCGTCTCCATGGCAACAATCCGATAAAATGCGATTTAAAACGCAAAACCGCTATGTTTTAGTAGAAATCCAAGAAAATTCGATCAATCATCAAAATTCTGTGATAATAATTAGAATCGACATTCCTTTCCCCGTAGAACAGTACAAACCTCGATCCGATATCCCAAATTTAAGATTTCATGTATTAAAAAATACATCTCTGCACGATGTATTTGAGAATTCCTATGTAAAACAGTAGGGAAAAACGTTCCTGTAATCAAACCCGGGAGTTCAATCTTCGCCAAATAAAATATAGCCCGGAGGTGGGCCCTGGCAGCAGGACCATCCATTGATGAAAACTTTGTTAGTTACAAACGCACAGACAGGACCATTTCATAAGGCTGTTTCATTTGGAAACCAGCCTAAAAATAATCGAGTGTCTGAGGCGGTGTCCGGTCAAGTATGAGTATGTATCCATAACTCAAAAAGTGCATAACTTAGAGACAAGTTGAATGTGTTATTTTAATCTCAATAAAGAGTATAGGGTGTTAGACTGGTTTTTACACCGATTCATACGAGCAATTTATTTTAAAAAAATATATTCCGTTTCCATATTCCCCATTTAAAAATATGGAGATAAGTGTAGACTATTTTTCGTTTGTACATTAAAATTACTAAAAATCATCGTTAGAAGTCAAGACTTGAACTCGAGAACTAAGAAAATAATATTTAATAAGATTATTTTTTATTTTCTGTTTTCATTTTCTCCATTTAAAAGCATTGGGATGAGTGTAGAGTATTTTTCACTTGCACATTAAAATTACTAAAAATCATCGTTAAAAGTCAAGACTTAAATTCGAGGACGAAGAAAATAATGAAGTTCCATTTTCCGGCGGTGAAATTTCAAATATGGATCGAATTTTTCCAAAATTTAACTTTAAACTACAAAATCTCGATTGTTTTGAATAGACGACCGATATTGTTGCCAAACTCAATATCCTAAGCATTTGACATTGAAATGAATTAAATGACTGAATTATTCATGTAAATAGAAGTTGGCATAACAAGCTATTTCTTCAGTTTAAAATATTAACAGACTAGCATATCATAATTATAGTAATAATTGATATCTATGTCGATCTTGTGAGTTTTAAAATTATATTGTATTTATTCCCTATTGAAGTACTTTCTGTTTCTTCTCCTTCAACCCTGACTCTAAACTTTTGATCAAAGTAAAGGTTTTTAAGCAGTCTTTTATCTTTTCAATCTATTCCTATTTTATTTAAAATATCCAACATTTTATCCCATTTCACTCGGTCAAAAGCTTTCTCCCAATCTACATAGCAAAAATACATACCTTGATTGACTTCTAGCGCTCTTTCTATCATCATACTCATACATCCTATAGCACCTCTAGTCCATCTTCCTCTTCTGAAACCAAACTGATTATCTTGGAGCTCCTTTTCTATTTTACCTTCAATTCTTTTGGTTATTATTTTGGTTAGAACTTTAGCTGTATGAGAAATTAAACTAATAGTTCAGTAATCCTTACAACACTTTGCATTGTTCTTTTTCTCCAGTGGTACCATAACAACATCTATAAAATCTTTAGGCCATATGCCAGTATCATATACTTGGTTAAAGAATATTGTGAGTTGCTTAACTGCTTTCGACCCCAAAACCTTAAGAACGTCCACTGGTATATCATCATTCCCAACAGCTTTCCTTCTTTTCACGTCATCAATTGCTCTTTTAACTTCAGACTCGAGAATACTTGGTCCAAGGTGGTCTTTTTCCACGTCCTCTTTTTCATTTAATTCAATATTTCTTGGCTTTCCTTCTTTCTCATACAACACCTCAATGTATTCTTACATTGTCTGGCTCCGAGACTATTTTACTACTTTTGTTCATGATTCCTTTACGTCCTATCTTTCTTGCCTTTTCTTGAATAGTTCCCTTGCTTTGTTATACATGAGGTCTGTTCTACAAATTCTTTCATACTCGACAATCTCCTCGCATTTCTCATTTATTCACTGTTCTCTGGCTTTATCTGTTTCCCTTCTTAAAGCATTATTTAACTCCTTGTACTTTCTTTGGTCTTCAGTGTTTATGTTCTTCCACTTTCTCCGCTCTTCCATTTTTTGCAGCATGGCTGCTGTGACCCAGGTTTTTTGTTTCTTTCACCCGTTATCTTCTCTACCTTCTTTTCCATTACATCATTAATGTTGCTATGGATGTATCTCCACTCCTCATCTACATTGTTCCTATTTTCTTCAGCTCTCTGCCCCAACCTTTCCTCCAGCTCAGTCATGATAGCCTCCTTGTTCTTAAAGAGTTCCTCTAAGTTCCATTTCTTGTTAACTGTTATGTTTCTCTTAACTCTCTTCAGTCTACATTGTGTATTTGCCACCAAAAGGTTGTGGTTGGAATCGATATCTACCCCTGGCAGTGTTTTCACATTTTTAATGCTATTTCTAAGTCTTTCATTGACTAGTATGTAATCTATCTGGTATCGTCTCTGGTCTCCTGGGCTTTTCCATGTGTAAAGACTCCGCTGGTGACGCTTAAACCATGTATTAGTTACAATCAATCTATTTCTATGGCAGAATTCCACAAGTTTCTCCCCTCTTTCATTTCTCTTCCCTAGTTCATATTTTCCCACTATGTTATCTTCCTGTCCCTCTCCGACTACACTGTTCCAGTCTTCCATTACTATGGTGGTGATCCTTCCTTTTCCCTCCTCCTCCAATATCTTCGTAATCTGTTAATACATTTCATCTACTTCATCATCACCAGCATTAGTTGTTGGCATATACACTTGAATCATAAGCATTTCCACTGGCTCCATCTGAAGTTATTAATCTATCATTAACTGTAACTACCTTGCTAATTCTTTCAGCTATCTCTTTTCTCATTATAATCCCCACTCTCCTTTCCTTTTTCTCTCCTCCCGAGTAAATTTATCTCTGAATTTATCTCGCCTTCTCCTTCCCCCCGAACTTCACTAAGACCTACTATACCTATATTATTACTTCTCATTTCCCTTTTTAAGTTCTCTAGTTTACCCCCTGAATTCATAGTCCTAAGATTCCATGTGCCTATTCTTAATTTCTCACTACTTGCTTTCGGACTATTTTACCTCCGGAATATTTTACCCCAGAGAGATCCATAGAGGTATTTGCTGCTTTTCAGTCTATCATGGGAAATATAATGAGGTAGTTTCCCCTTGCTTTCCTCATCGCAGTTTCACAAGAGTGATTATCCATCTGTAGCTGTTCAGATCCACATGATCACCACCTACAGAGGTACTGTGCAAGCTGCTGCCCTTACACAGGGGGATGTAAAACCCCCAAGACTGCTTCTTAGTCTGACTCTTCCCCTCAGACCTTTTCGGCTTGGACGGTCCTACCAGGATAATTATCTCCCGCCGGTATAGCTCTTTGGTTCATAAGAGTACACAAACCCTCCCACCTCTGTAAGGTTATGCAGTCCTTAGGGAGGGTTTTAAACATTATAAGATTAAAATAGAGCCCCTTGACGATATTACGTCATTTTGTTTGTTTACATTAATATGATTTATATCTTTATGTTGAGCCTGGTTGAGCCTGTTTATTCTGTAATATTTACGAAGAAAGAAGTTTAAAAGAACTTAGTAAGATCAGTTATTTTTATTTAACATCACTTGGAAAATTAAAAAATTAAATGAAATAAAAATTAAATTATACTTATCCTTAATCCTAATACAGGTAAATAATAAATAGAATCTTCTGTTCTATTTACGAAGAAAGAAGTTTACATCTTTTGTCAAATAAATGTGTCTGATCAAATTAATTATTAAAAAAATCAAAATCAACTTATTGTGACAGCAAATCGTCACAGGCTCTCTAGTGTTCTTAGATATTGTGTACTAATAAAACTAGTGTAATTCAACACATAATAAGTAAACATAAGTTTTACGATTTACCTATTAACACTAACTTACCTTTTTAATTATTTTATGACATTTGTTTGAAATAAAAGATGAAATTTGATTATAAGAAGTTATAGAATATATTTTCTTTATTGTAGTAAATGTATTTTTGGTATAAACAAACACTCATTGAAATAATTCATTGCTGAAATAATCGAGCTAAGGGGTGGAATTTTCAGCTGATAGTACGATTTATTCGCTGGCGTATACTTATATATCTAACGGACGGTGTTTATGCATGGAGAATATTGTTTTCTAAAACAGGGTCTTTTATGGCCTTCACTGTTTTGTTTTTTGTTTGTTTGTCATTTTTCGCATTGGTTTGCTTCGCTTTGTTCATAGGTTTGGTCTTTCGTTTTATTGGTTTATTTGTTTTGTCGTTTAATTGAATTATTTGTTCATTCTGTTTAGTTTGTTTTGGTCTTTCATTTTGTTTATTTTATTTCTCAAATACAAGGTATTTGGAGAAAGTGTTGTATTCTTTGTAATGACTGTTCATGTCGTTGTTTTCTTATTGATTCGTTTTGGTTTGTTTGTTTCAGTTTGATCTTTGGTTCGTATGTTCCCTTTTGTTTTTCGGTTGTTCTTAAGTTTACTGTTTTGGAAAAACCAAAAAAATTGTTTATAAAGAGGTGTTCTACCCTCACGTTACGCATTGAAATATTTTTTCATTGATTTTTTTGTCAACCGAACATTTTGTGATTAATAAAAATCCTTTGTAAGTGTTATATCTGTAGACGTAGAATTAAATAATCTTTGTTCATTTTTTGTGCTTAGCATTAGCTTTTCATTTTCAATTGTTCGTCGATGTTTCTTTTCTTTTTCAATAGGCCTTTGTAAGCATTACTGCAGTAGACGTATAATCATACTATACATAAAAGTAATTTAGTGTCTGAGGCGGTGTCCCGTCAAGTATAAGTATGTATCTATAACTCAAAAACTTCATAACGGAGATACAAGTGGAATGTATCATATTAACCGCAATAACAAATATAGGGTGGTAGGTTGGTTTTTAAACCGATTCATTACACCAATTTATTTTTTATTTTCTGTTTTCATTTTCTCCATTTAAAAGCATTACGATGAGTGTAGAGTATTTTTCACTTGCACATTAAAATTACTAAAAATCATCGTTAAAAGTCAAGAATTAAATTCGAGGACGAAGAAAATAATGAAGTTTCATTTTACTGCGGTGAAATTTCAAATACAGATCGAAATTTTCCAAAATTGAGCTTTAAATTACAAAATCTCGAGTTTTTTTAATGAAAAAGTTTTCCTTTCTATGGCGACCGATATTGCTGCCAAACTCAATATCGTTATCCTATAACATTGAAATTAATTCAAGGTCAGTTAATTATCCATGTAAATGAGAGATGGCATAACAAGTTATTTCCTCAGTTTCAAATATTAAGACTAGCAAGAAGGAAGAGAGAGAAAGATGGAGAATGGGAGGAAGGAAGAGAGAGAGGGTGAATGGGGGAGGAAGAAAGAGAGGAAGGAGGAATGTGGGGAAGGAAGAGGGAGAGAGAATGGGAGGGAGGAAGGAAGAGAGAGAGGGAGAGAGAATGGAAGGGAGAGGGAATGAGAGGAAGGAAGAGAGGGAGAGAGAATGGGAGAAAGGAAGAAAGGGAGAGAGAATGGGAGGAAGAGAGAGATATAGGGAAGAGAGAGATATAGGGAAGAGAGAATGCGAGATAGGGAGAGAGAATAGGAGGAAGTGAGAGAGAATGGAAGGAAGAGAGAATGGAAGGAAGAGAGAGAGGGAGAGATAGAGAGAGGAGAAAACAAGGAGAGGTGGAAAATGTATTTATTAGTTGTAAGGCATTTTTACTAAATGGTTTGTCAAACTCTTTCTACGTTTGACTATTCTTTTTCTCTTTGCTCTTCGTTTTTTATTGCTTTTATAATTTTTATTCGTCTTCACGGTTCTTTCTTTGTTCTTATTTGTTTGTGCCTCATTTTGCCACTCTCTCTCGACTTTTGATTCTTCTTTTCTGTTCTTTCTTCATTTGTTATAATATTTTTTCGACCTTTCTCAAAATTTCCCGCAGCAGAACTGTGGGCTCTCTACTAGTTATGATAGAATTATTAAGCTCTTAGGTGTTGAGTTATGTAAATCGGAACTCACAGTGTTACCTATTTAAAAGCTTTTTGCCTCTATATGCTTCCTCGGAATCAAATTAGCAATAAAAATAATATAGCTAAACAATGAACCATTGAAGTGGCGTTGCCTATGAAATTCGTCTTGCATCTACATCTTACCCTACAAGTCACCTTAATGGTGGATTGCAGGTGGTGTAATGAATCAAGCAATTCCCATTTATCGTTTTCCTATTGTAATCCCTAATTTTTCTGGGGAATAACGATCCTTTGTATCTCTCCGTTCTAAAGTAGATCTCGCAAATTTAATCCTCATTATCGTGCCTTCCGAAATATATAGGATTCCTATTAAGATCTGCGACTTCGTTCGCCAACTTCCTCGACTTATATGTAAATCTAGCCAGTAATCTGCATTCTTTTAAATACGTCCATTTCAAATCTTCTGTTAGGTACATAATCATTTCTGCCCAGGAAAACTGAAACTCAATGTTCAACTTCACAACTATGCAACGAAAGAAAATTATTTAACCTATAAATTTTTATGCTACTACAACAAAAAAGTTTTATCCTACATAGGATAATATTTGAACCATCTACATAAAATACGATTTAATACATTTTCGTTTCTTACAAACCTTATAATGCGAGTAAGCAAAGTTGGATTAACTCCTCGCGTACCAATGTTACTTATTTTCTGCGAGACTAATACAACGAAATTTTGTAATGGGCACAGTATGATTATATTATGTTACATAAGTATACGTTGAGTATGGTGTAAGGCAGCGGTTCCCAACCTTTTTTACTTCGCGAACCCCTTGAGTAAACCTATTTCTCGTCGCGGACCTCTTGGATTAACCTTTTATCTTTGCAAACCCCTTGAGTTGCAACGGTTTTGGCGGCGAACTCATTATAATGGAGAGTAAATTTTGGAAATACACATAATTTTGAACGCGTTCATTTTCAATTGTTCATCGATGTTTCTTTTCTTTTTCAATAGGCCTTTGTAAGCATTACAGCAGTAGACGTATAATCATACTATACATAAAAAATAAAAAGTTTATATAGCACATAGTATGTAAATGTTCACAATAAAATCAGAATCTCTGATATTGTCATCCGTTTCTAGTTAGTACCCTGTAAAATTTAAATTTAATTCTTGAAGCATAAGAAAATATTGAAAACAAAACCATGCAATTAATTTGTAAGAAACTAAAATATTGGCAAGAATTGTAGAACCAAGAAAGTGAAAAAATACGCCATTAACAAATTTTTCTCGCGAACCCCTAGAGGTACGCGAACCACCGGTTGGGAAACGCTGGTGTAAGGTAATAGTGTAGCGATAAGCTGCTAGTTATGATATTGAAAAAAGGCGAACTTTGTATTTCCACAAAATTTTAATTTAAACACTATCGTAGTGAAACCGGTCGTGTTTAAATTAAAATTTTGTGGAAATACAAAGTTCGTCTGTTTTCAACATGAGTAAATTCCACCGAGTTGAGCCTGACCTCAATGATATTTGCTAGGTATGAAGTATTAAGTTTTTAAATGGTATCAAAGAAATTTTTAACATTATATAGTAATAAAATTCGCTCCATAACTGCAATGGTAAATAAACATTCCAGAAATGATTTTTTCTAAGAAATATAATTTTTATAACATTTATATTTGAATTAGGATGACAAGTAAAAATCTTTCTGCATGATACCCTTTCACACTTAAACCTCGATTTTTCGATACATAGATAATAGCTTCCGTGCTATTTTAATTAAACGCGTCGTAGCAAGTTGGCCGGCTGGCAACTTGGCAGCGTACATAACATAACTTAGCAATCAGCAGGGTCGTTACTTGGGAGAGCCAAGCCCATGCAGTGCGTGTGGTCTCCAAGCTTTTTGGAAGGCCTGAAAAAATGCTTATAAGACTCTCACTATATTGAATGAATAAAAAATCAAAGAATATTCATAATTATTTAAAGAAATTTATTGACCAAGGCCTTTGTGACGATCTTCTTTCACTAGCAACAAAAATGTTTTGAAAGATGAGATTGAAAGCTGTATGGACACGAAGGAACTATTGGATTTAATAATGATTTAATAATGATTTAATACAGACAGGCATCAATCTATAGGAGTGCACGTGCAGCTTTGGTGATATATTTGACATTGCCAGAATCTGTTTTGTCAAACGAAAGATCTTTATCAAAATTAAAGTTAATATAAAGCTTCTTACGCATGCCCATAAGTAGGTACAAGTATTTATAATTTATTTCAGTAGAAAACTCAGAAGCATGGCATGAAAATTGATGATTTAATTGAGAAAATTTTCAGAGTTGAAATGTCAAAAAATTAATAATTAAAATAATATGAAAATAATTTTATAACGATTTTTTACATAGATGGAGGCTCCAAAATTTTTTCTTGCATAGGGGCCCTAAAATCGTAGTTACGTCCCTGGCCATCAGTCGTATAGTTTCACGTCAGACATAAGCCAATGCATGAAATTTTATATAAATGCCACTGACATATTCAATAGAGAATTATAATTGTTTATTATTTTTATTTAGTTGTAATTTGGCAATTATTATACGGATTTAATTGCAGTATATATCTAATGAAGGGAAAATCATAAGATCCGAATTAAATAGGAATAAATTGTATTTCGTAGTATCTCATATGTGTGAGGCAACTCAATTTTTTAAAATTAAGAAATATGTTATGAATCGTAGATGTAATGTTAAACAAAATGTTACCATAACGTATTCAGAAAAGTTATTTATAATTTCTCTTTCTGGGATAAATAATCAAGTGAATTATAATGAATAATAGCACAAAATATTAGACCATTGTATAGTTTTTAACATTTTACTAATGGCGGCTTTCCTAGAATCTAACCAAAAGCCCTTTTCATTGCTGTTATTTACGGTGTTTCTTTGATTCCTAGTGTAATTACACTTCAACATATGAGGTTTGCTGAATAATAGTGCCAACGCTTGTTTTTATAAGTTTGTTTTAGTTTTTGAAAACCTCTCTAGGTCTCTCCTCTTCCTATCACCTTTTCCCTCAATCCATTCAAAATCTACCATGCTTCCATATATTTGAGAACAAATGTCCACAATTTTTAAACGCAGTCTTCAGTTCATTACGAAGTAATAGAGAGACCACGGTGTAGTTTATGATTGGTAATTCTTTCATCATACCCTTCGGTGGTATTAATCTTTTCAAATTCTATCGCAACAACTGAAACATAATTCTAGTTGCTTTACTTTGCCGATAGATTCATTTTTACACGTATCATTCAATCATATTTTTGGAATGATAATTTTGCTACAACAGAAAGTTCCAGTTAGTTACGCTTCAAGTTTCTTATGATAAACAAGTCGACGTATATTTTTAAAATAATTCTCACTTTATATTTCGCATTTAGTTGCCCTAGAAATCTTTCTTTTTAATGAATTTTAAAATATATTCACATTTATTAAATTTAAATTGCAGTTAATGCTGGATAAAATATAACCTTTGAGCATAGCAAAAACAAATGCAAGTTGCCCTTTTGCCTGTGCATGAAAAAGTCACTTATTCGGGGAACTTACGTTAGATATGGCGAACGCGTGTGAATTAGCCATGCTAAAGAAATTTCTCATTGATGGAGCGCTATGCCTTCCTTCAAATTTAAAATTTATATTTGGACTCATTCAGATCAGATCAGTGGCAAATGTAAACGTCATTCTTTTTCTCCGTATATGCGTTTAAATGCCGGGTTCTTATCTCAATTCAAATCTAAGTAAAAGTGATCAAGTACCTTCTGCCGTTTCCCTTGTACTTCTTACGGGGATTACGGACGCGCCTGCACCTTAAGCCGAGCTCTTTGGAGGGTGTTCATAAAAACATTACACAATCAGCGTATAATTTGGAAACGATTGGAGAATAAATCGCGTTTCTGCCGTGAGCGGGTTTATTTATACCTACCTAAAAAGCGAGGATTCAGGGCATCCAAGGAAATATCTGGGTTATTAAATTATTAATTATTTATAAATTGTTTATTCTATGAAAAATTGATGATTTTCGAGTAGAGCCATAATTTTGCAACCAAAAACTTTTGATTAAAAATGATGTATCGTATTATTAATCATAATGTGGAAACCTTTGAAAAATTTCGTCAAACAAATTCAATCCCAATAATTTCTTTACTATTATTATAAATTTTATTAGTTTATTTAAAAAATCTGATGTAGTCACCAGATAACTTTCTCCATACCGGTAATATTTCTAAAAATTCCAAATAGGTTAAATGATAATAAATATTTTAAGGAACTGCGAGAAATATTTAAAGAGTTTACAAAGAACAGAAATAAACTCAAACCCTAGCCTTCTGATATTGGATATAGCCCCGAAGCTCCAACAATTAAGAAAATAAAAGGAGCGTAAAATGTTTACAATAGTCGCCGGTAGGTGGTGTGGTGGTGCAAGCTAAAAACTTTAGTTTTTAAAATCTCTCTTCAACAATTATATGGGAAATTGTTTCAAAAATGGTTGTAGGAACTTAAATTACCTACAACTTTTATTCAAGCACTTTTTTACATTTATCAAATATTAAAGCACTTTTTTACATTTATCAAATATTAAAGAAAATATTAAAAAAACGGATGTGACAAGAGTAAACACCCACTTTCGATTGTCCGATTTTTACCAAAAACTAATCAGCACATCTTTCTTTAATAAAAATGTCAAATTTGAAATTTAACGCTGATCTGTTTAATAGTTTTTGAGTCACCCACAAAATCCCGGTCGCAGACATCACCGAGAAAATAGTCAAAACGTGTTCAGGGGACCTTAAAAGATGTATTTCCGTTGAAATCTCGAATTAGATTTTTTTCATTCATTTTTTCATTGCTTTCTCCATATACTTCGTATATGGAGAAAGCAATAAACTTCCACAAATATTTATGATACTCTTCAAAAGTTTCAGGGCGGAATATAAATTTAATGAAATCAGAACAACTCGTTTCAAAATTCTTTATAAAGAGAGCTCTAATTCGACTAAATTTAATTCTAGATTACGTTTATCCGTCCAAATGCCGTGAACACCAAAAATACCTTCTCGACATAGGCGTTGGATAATTATCATCAACCCAAAAATTTCCTAAATGTAACCTGGACCCCGAGGCTTATGCCATAAGCTCTGAGATTTCGGGTTAAACCCGATGTGGCGAAACCCCTAGTAATGACCCACATGTCAGTGAATTAAAAATCAATGATTCTTGCGAACACTAAAAAAAATCTGTTTTTTTCCCCTTAGATCAGCATAAAATTCCAGTTATGAAAAAAATTATTTCCATTGGCAATAAATCTTACTGGATCAAGCAAGTATGTCAGTTTTTCAAATGCAAATCACTCCGGCCTCCGCTCAGAAACCTCTCAATTTTCACACCTTATTTTTAGCGGTATTTTCCTAAAAAAATGGCATCTATTCGGCGTCTGTCCGTCCGTCTGTCTGTACGGGTAATAACTCTGGAATCCTGCAACTTATAGATGCCGTATTTTTAGAATAGGTTTGTGTATACATGAGCTAAATATGATAAACATTTTTTATATCTAGAAGCAGCTGCTGCTGGAGAGTAATCAGAAAAAATCTCTAAAAATTTAAAGCTGCTACAAATGTAGGCGACCGACAATAAATCGCATCTGCGATTCTTTACTCCGCTGGAAAGATAGCAGTCGGTGAAAAAATGCGCCTTATTTAATTTGCTGTGCATTTATTTTCTCACTTTTCTCTCTCTCCATATCCCAGGCACCTCTTAACCATAGCCCTTAGTCTCCAAATATCCTTCTCCCCCCTCTCCAGCGCTTTCACTTTCACTTTGAATCCACCACACCACACCTTTCTCCTCCCCATCTCTCTCTCTCTTTCGTACACCCAGACCACCCTATAATCTCCGTATCCTTCCTTCCACCTTCCTCCTTAACCACTTTGGCATATGGATACAAGTTCTCGCGCATCGTAGCCATAAGTCTCGTGGGCCGCGAGATAACACCGCCTCTACTCTTGCCCCTGGGGACCTTCGGCTCTTTCTCTCTCTATCTCTCGCTCTCTCTCTCTCTCTCTTATACACTCTCCTATCTCTCTCTCAAGAGAAAGAGAGGGGACTTCTGAATTTACTCTCATGGAAAGTGCTCCTTCGGAAGCCCAATTCTGTTAGCCTCGAAACTAGCGGCGGCGGACGTTCGGGAAGAGAGGATGTTTTTTTCTGGGAGGATAAGAGGTGGGTAAAACGGCGTCGGATACTACTGCAGACCCCTCCCTCCCTTATAACACCCGCCTCCCTCTCTCTCCTGCAACATTCTCTCTATCGAAGCCTCCTCATCAGAGGCACTGATTTATGCGTCTTCTCTGGGACTGACTACTGCCTCGGCTCCCGCCCTCCTCCTCCTCCTTCTTCAGCCTTAGGTGTTCCAAAGGCAAAAAGAGCTGCTGCTGCTGAAAATTCTTCCCCTTTCCTCCGCGTCCATTCCTTCGCGTGGGTTCCTCCATGCAAATCCTTCCTCCGTTTTCTCTCTCTCGTCTTTTCGATCGGTTTATCTCTCTTTCCTCCTCCTTCTCCTCATTGGGAAGAAGACCGGTCTTTTGGGGCAATCTCGAGAAATAATAATATCCGAGGGCCGGATCTACCGGTCTCGTAAATTAAGCATTTCGCGTGGTGGATGTCAGTTCAATTTTAAGGCGCCGTTCATAATGCCCGGATTTCTGCGGTCGGTCTGATGGCGCACTGCGACGTGCCTATATATATATATATATATATATATATATATATATGTATGTATGTATGCATGTATGTATATGTATATAAATTATTTATATACATATATAAATTATTTATATACATATATATATATATATATATATATATATATATATATATATATATATATATATATATATATATAGGCATGTCTTTGGAGAGAGAGAAGGGGAGGAAGGAGAGAGATAGAGTTTAGGATTGGAGAAGGGGGAATGTGTGTGTGCGTCTGGACAAACTGAAAATCCACGCGAAATAATTCTTAAATGACACACGCGAAGATACTTCCACGAGATTTTTTTTAGAAATAGATTATTCCGGAGATTGCATTTCGGCATACGACCCTGGGTTCGAGTTTTTCATTTTAAATTGACTAGGATTTATGGCTTCGTTACCTCCGTTTATCACGTTTATAGGTTCATATTATCGCTCAAGAGATTTATGCGTTGGGACCTGAAATGTTTGCAGCGGATAAAGGTGGCTCCTCCTTATTGAAACGAAAATTAAATCTCTTCTATAAATGTTTCGCTTTCACTGCAACGTCTGATTTTAACCAAAGCGCAAGATAACAATTAAAATAAAAAACGTAAATTCCACATAAATGTTTATGTGGAATTTACAACGTTTTTTATTTTCAGCGTCATTAAGCGGTTCCACCAAGTTACACCGGTATCTATTATATTACATAATGTAAGATAGTTTTACATTTAAAATGTTTAGGTATTTTCAGTATTGTTAATGTATTTTTGAGTAATTTTTATTTTCTATATTTATTTTCCCTTTTTTATGTTTTGAAAACCTGTTTTAGTGCTGACGAAATATTTTCTATACATTTTTTATTGATCGTGTGGTCATAAATTTGTTTGGTGTTATATCAAATTTAATTATTAAAGTTCGTGAAATTATCACTCTTGGATTAATATAAAATGTCAATTTTCATAAAACAAAAAGTACTGTTTTCCTTTGAAAATTCCGATTTAGTTTATTGATTAATTGATTTCATTTATTTCCTCGACATCTTTGGCATTCTAATTTTAAAATATCTAGTATATGTTTTTTAATTAGAATGTTACACAAAGAAAAATATAACAATTGAAAATGCTTCGTCTTTTCTGATAAGTGTGTAAATATTCTTTGTGTGTAGAGAAACGTGTTCTGGAAAAAATTAAATAGCCACGAGAAAAAATTCTCTTGTAATATATTTTGATTTGTAGACTACGTGGAGTAGTTACATCTAGTTATTCGAGACATTTTCATCAAAATAATGCTTTTATTTATTTTGACTAAACTATTGTTGTTTGCTCCTGAAATGTTTAACTTGATGACACCCGACTAAAAGTCATAAAAATCATACTTTCCACGCACCATTATAAATATCATTCGTTGAATTTTTTCTGCATAAAAATTTTCTGTGGCAAGGTCAAATAAAATGTTTAAAATATAACATGCAAAGATTATGTGTTCTATTTTTAAAATAGTTTCATTCGCAATATACAGGATTGAGTTTTCGTAGAATTCGTTACTGCATACACAAAACTATACAATTTATTCATCCATTTTATATACATAAGAAAATAACTTGGGCCGTCAGACGCAATATCAAAATTTTAATAGTTACCTCTATACGGCTATGTTATTTCTCCTAGCAGACAACGTGAAGGGTATAAGCAATTTCTCATCATCTTGTGAAAGCATCCTCTGTCACAGGTTTAATTTCTCACCAGGCATACGATCCCAGTACACATATTAAAAAAAAACGCCCAGAGTCTTGTAGTACTCGTTACGCCAATAGATAGCATGTCAGCACAGCAAGCATGCTGTCTGTGTTCTCGTGCTTCATTTCAGCGCTTGTCCTCACGTGACTTCCGCAACAAATGAAACCTTTAATTGATTGAAATCCAAGGTGCTTCCTCGTGCGCCATCAATATCTACTAGAATGACACCCGGCGCCAAGTAATGACAAGAGTTGAAGTGCTTCATTCCCATCCCCTTTATCCTTAACACTCCTTAATTCTCAGCTCAAGACTCCGGCATTAGTAATAATCACGCGAGGAATGAGATTCGAGTGCTGATCTTCCACGAAGCGGATTCGGTTTCGAATCCTGTCGGTGCCTAGTTTTTTAACACGGTCTAGCTCCGTTCCCTACCTGTGTGTTGTGAGGAGTACGTTAAGCAGTGTGACCGCTTGTTGCTTCTCACAAAGAGTAGGCTAATTCTGGCAGTGTATCCATTCTCCCACCGTTTTGTGTGACTTTGCGTGTGTATCGACTGACTAGCTCGTGAGCTGAGCAGTTGCAATTAGACTCCAAATGTCATTATATACATGAAATACAACCTTGGAGAATTTTACAACCCAATTATGATGATTGATAACGTTTCTATTATAACACCTAATGCCACATGTTATCGCCATCCATTACATATTCAGTTAGTTGAAAATGTTTTTACCTAGTATAATTATTTACTCCTTTTAATAGTTTTGCATGAAGTTTCTGAAGTATTTTTTATTTTCGATTTTTTTTGCAAATGTATTGCGGACTTCGTTCTCAGAGGATTTGTGTGTATTACTGTGTTTATATACATATATACATTATATATATCCCGGTTGTTATCTACAAGTCACTAATCCGTGAAGCCTACAAATGTTCTACGTAAAAAAAGTTTTGCGTGAATCAGCAAAGTTTTCGTGTCCTTTTGTGCGGATTTCTGAGTTACGTTAATTGCGCAGATGGAGCGCAAACATACCGGGGAGGGTAAAACAAAAGAAATAAATCCTTTAATAGTCAAGTCTGTTAGATGTGAAGAGAGAGAATTGGCGTAGTAGAAAAAAGAGAAATCTTAGCGAAGGGAAAAGGAGAAAGGAAAGAAGAAAGAGAGAGAGAGAAGGGGTGAGAAGGAGGGGAGATGAAAAAAAAGCTGTAAGCTGCTTCTGCCGAGGCCGCTAATGAACTACAGGCTCCGGTTCTAAGTAGACGGGTGACTCAAGGCGCCACTCTGCTCGCAGCATTGAAGCGCGCACAATGTAACCAACGGCTCCATACGCTTGGAAAAGGAAGAGAGAGAGAGAAAGAGTAAATGAGAGTAAAGGAAAGATGAAGGGAGAGAGAGTGGAATGGGGGATTCGTGGAACTCTTTCACGCTTTAAGGGAGAATTTGTTGCCTTGCCGTGAAGGGAATTCGATGGGCGTAAGGGCCCATAGTGCGTGGAGGGGATGAAAGAGGGAAAGAAAGTGGTTTAGGATACGTAGCGAACGCGAATGAAGAAAAGTGGTTTTTCGATCTTCCGAATGTGCGGACGAACACGTACCTCCCCAAAAGTTCCATTGCGCGACTCCCCGATTTATGTTCCCCCTCTCTTTCTTCTTCGCAAACGAAAGGGTATCCGGAGTCCCCAGGCCATGCTTCCGACGAAATCGAGGTTTTTTTTCCTTTCCTTCGAAAGCGCGCACTTTTTTTTATTCGCCACTTTTCGGTCGGAGAAACCGCTTTTTGTTATTTTTATCCGAGTCAAATGTCCGAACGGGTGTTACCTGCAGCCGTTTGCGTTCGCCATCTTGAATTCCGGAAGCGGTAACAGAGAAGAGGGGAGGGAGGGGTGTAGGAGTTTGGGACAGACCGTTTCGGTCGGTTCCCACATCGCTTTAATTTTTTCCGCGTGCCATTTTGTGGTTTCTGCTTACGAGGCGCCAAAGTGTCAGTTCCGCAAATGAATCCCAGACGGAGAAGTTTTATTCGCATTGAAGAGGGAGGTGTTTTCGGGGAGAGGTAGTTGATTGACGGCGAGATATTCAGGTAAATGAGGCGTTGGCTTGCGAGCTCGAGGGTCGCCGGGGAGAAAAAACGGCTCGGGAGATTTTTTTTGAGGAGGGTTTAATGGCAGGGACGAGGGGATTATGGGGGAAAAAGGAGAGATTTCAGGGGGATGGATATGTGCAGCGCGCCGATTTTTATTGGTTATCTTAATTCCGTGGATAATTCGATAAATTATGCCTAAAACTGTAATGGCGTGTGTTCGTCTTTATTAACTCTCCCTCGGGAGTTATTTTCTTTTTGGAAGATTTATCTTTTCGTTGAATTTTGTTTGAATTTTGAAAGCGTCGTTTTTTTCTAAATTTTGGTTCCATTGCTATCACATTATATGTACATATATCAGCACTTCATAGAGTACATAAAATAGGTAGGTACTTGAAAACAAATCGAAAAAATAAGTGCTTGTTCGGGTATCTTCTTTCTTTGAGAATCTATGCACTATCGGTGAATACCACTGATGACGGCTGCTCAATAGCTGAAATGCGCACAGGGTTTTTTATAATCTTTTTATAGCCATCGGAGGTACTTGCGTATGTAGTTATTTTTTAAATTTGATTTTTAAATACCTGTTTTGTAAATTTGTTTTCGGCCGTAACACGAGCTCTAATTCTCTATTGCTTCGAGGTTTTGTTTAAATTTATGGTTCAAAAGTAACTTCTTCAATTTTGCAGGATTTATTCAATACAACACAATGGAGGAGAATGCTTCATGCTGATTGGATGTAGCTTTTATTGCCACGCTGGACAATACGCATTCGTTAAATTTGTCGTTTGTAATCTTCTCTACGAATGCAAAGGGGTAAATCATAACGACTGAACGAGACAAGAAAGTGCTAAGAGCTTTTATACCTAGGAGAAAATATAAAGAGTGATTTGAAGCCTTAAGGCCATTGAGAGGATTCCGTCTTAGCAGGAGGAGAAATGAGAGGGAGAGAGAAAGAGAGGGTTAGAGCGAGGGAGATAAAACCGAGAGCTGAGGAAAAAGTGAAAGGCAGGAATAAGATGAAGAGATGGTGCGACGGTGAGGCGAATGCTGAAATATATACACGGTTGGCGCCATGGAATAATTATCGGGAGAGGCGGAAGGAGAGGGAAAGGATGATGGAGGAAGGGGGAATGAGAGCTAGTAGGAGGAGGTTGTGGTGTGGGGTAGTCTATGCGTCCGGAGAAGATTTGCGGCAAGAGAGAGCCGATATGCAGAAAGTGGATTGCGGTTTCGTATGAGATGATAGAAGCGGCGGAGTTGGTAGTTTGTTTCTCGAGAATATCGGGGAAAGATGATGGCACGAGCTGAGGTAGCGACAGGAGTGTGGTGGGGATTGTGGGTGAAAAAATTGCGAAGAAGAAGTTTAGGGTGAGGGAAAGAGGAGCGAAGGAAGGATGGAAACAGATGGTGGTGAAAGGAGAAAGGATGGGAAATAACTGAAGAAATGGATTCTGGACGAAGGAGACAAAGGAGTAATGGGGAGCGGGAGGAATCAGATGAAGAATATGCTTGGAAATTATCGAGGGAGTAGCGGAAAAGAACAGAATAGGCAGTAAAGGATTGAATGGAGGAGAGTGATGTTACTGCGCTGGAAACGAAAAGAAAATGGTTGGGGAGTGGGCTCGGTGGCGTTAGGTTCTTAATGGAGTCGACTTTTTCACATCGGTGCGAAGTTTCCAATCCCCGTTGCCTCCACTCCTCTTTTGCATCCTCTCTCCTCCCGAAAACTCTCCTTCTATTCTTATTTTCATCCTTCTTGCCCCGAACGCCATGGGTTATTGCTTTCGCGACACTTATAGGTTCTCGTCACAAGGGATTTTTATCATTCCTCCCTGCCAGCATCCTTCCTTGTAACTGCCTCCGTCAGCGGACTCAGGAAATTGCAAACTGAATTTGGTGACTACATGTGAAACCCATTACAGACGCATGTTCTCTTTATTTATTCGAGTTTTTCTATCCTTCTATAAAGTTTTGCGCCTGCGAGAGGAACTATTTTTGCTCAGCGCCACCTGATAGCTTGAATTTGTTTCGTGCCAAAAATGTTTTTATTAAATCTGGGAGGGTATTTATTGATTTAGAATTAATTTCCATTCCTGGACGCTGTATGTACGAGAAATAGTATTAGGAGGATACACGCATTTTTATGTATTTATTTATCTTATTATCATGCAAGCTGCTAATAACGTTTGGCAGGGGGCACCATTACACCAAACACGCTGTAGTTGAAGCCTCTACATACTTGTATCATCGCGTCTGGGAAAAATGATCTGTATTGTCTCTCGGTTTTAGAAGGTTTTACAATGGCATTATATAGGAATTCGAACAAAGGAAGGAAATAGGAAAAAAGGTGGAAGGCTAGTGAAGAGGCTTTCAGTTGGCCGCTACTGAAAGTTGGGGAAAGTGGTGGGAGGATTGGGGTTTTTACAGTTGTAGAGGTAATTAGGGAAAATCCCACAAATTGGTTAATTATGTCTGGAGGAAGATTGGTGGTATTGCGGAATGGAAAGTAGATGGGAAAGTTTGGGGAGTAAAAAATTCATTTAGAACAATGTTACCATTGGAAGAAGCAGCCAGAACAATTAACATAATCTTCAAGTAGTCCAGCTTGAGTTCCTCTGGGATATATGTAGATGTGAAATAGCTGTACACAAATTTTATAATCCAAGTAACTCATTCTGAAAATAGGAGATGGTTTAATAGATCAGATACTTTAATTTTGTGTGGTACCTTGAGATGTATTTTGGCTAAAAGCTAATGATGAATATCCTTCTATATTTGAATTTGCGCTCGACGTGTTGCTCTAATTTCCAACAACGTATTTATGCGAATTAAGCTTTTCGTCAATAACCCTTATTAAAAATAACAAAAATACGTTGTTAAAGAACCTAGATGAAGAACTCTTTCTACCATTGAGCCAAACATTAAACGTCTTTGTTCCAAATCCATTCACACCATTTATTATTAATTATTCAATCATCAAAATATTATTTTAACAGTCATTAAAATCTTATAAATATTTTAGAGTGTGTGTGTATGTGTGTATTCAGAGGCGTATTTGGGAGATATAGCGCCTATGGCAAAATTTTAAGGAAATACCTCATTTAAGTAGAATATGATGTATCCTGCGTTTTAATAAAGAATAATAGTTTTTGTTAACGATAGCTTTAACATTTGAGCATTAAATTAATACTTATTTATGGGAATATTTTTTGGCATTTTCTGCGCGATCGATTGGCGCCTTTTGCAAGCGGCGCCTATGGCAAATACCACCTTCGCCATACCCTAGTTACGGCACTGTGTGTTTGTATGTATGTTCTTTATACGTTTTTACACCGTTGAAGCTATCGAATTCAAATGTTTCATGGGCCATCCATCCTATGGACCAAAGGAAGAACTTGGTCTAGGTTTGCAGACCGTAGGGTCTCTTATACCCCATGGGGTTAATAAAATACTATTTCCATAAGAATGCATGAGAAATGGTGTGGAGAAGCCCCAAAATGCCATGCAGCCCTTCACTGATGTGGATATAAATATACCTAAATATTAATCGACGATCAAGAAAAATAGCTTATTTTACGCACGAAAGACTGAATATTTTAATTCTGTTCATGTTTTGTCGTATTACACGCTAAATTGCTCGAAATTACCCTTTAAGCGCAAAATTTATTAACATTTTCCAGGCGGCAACGAAGCTAAGTTTATTAATCGTTGTCCTCTTCAAAGAGAGATAGCCACGTAAAGATTAATGCAAGGAAAATCCACGCCATGACGCGCCGTAGAGCAAGAATAGCCAACGCCAAGATAAAGGGTACAAATGGATGTATGCCTAAATATAGTCTATGAATATTTTTAAAGTGAGTCAAATGATTTTTAAGGAATATTAATGCATTGTTATCTTTTACCATTAACATTGAAAGATTTCTCGCAACATAAATGGAGACTTCTACTTACATTTGTTCGGTAACCAACATGTTGTTTAGGTTTTGGCTAATAGTATTGACATAATCCATATAATTTTATTGCTGCTTTAAAGGCTTTGGTGCATCTATCCATGTGAATATTAAGTATGACGTTAATGCGTAATTATATTAATGAGAAAACTTTACAATACAATACATATAATATTAAATATTAATGTAAACATCGCTTGCTTAATTAAGGAATGGGGAACGTTTGGTAAACTTAGGGTACCCAACAGCGAAAGTAAGTAAATTTCAGAATTTATTGTATTATTTTTATTGTAATATGACATCAAAGGTGATATATCAATAAAAATAATAAATAATAAAAATCGTTTGCTACTTAAAAGAAAACTCTTTCCCCAGCGAAGCCGGGCGTTTCAGCTAGTTCAATATATTTACGACTCTTATTTATTTTGTTTGTTTTTTACTTAAAAATCTGTATTAACGCAGTGTTGGTTTGATGTGCCGCGATGTTTAAGCATCCATAAAGGTTTGCCGTGGATTAAAAAAGATTGAGAAGCACTGGTCTAGATTCATCCAGCAATTATGTTCTGCAATTCTTTTGGCAAACTTACTGCTCGTTTGAGCGACATACGCTGCATCAAAGATCTCACATATGGGCTTGTATATACCACTTCGTTCAAGAACGTCCAAATTATCTTTATCACTCACTAGTAGTTTGCGGAGATTGCAGGGTATATAGAAAAGAGCTTTAATTTTCGAAGGAAGGATGTTAATTAATTTATAATTGATGCTGAATGGAGTTTATATCAGTTTTCAGCTCTTGGCAATTAAGGATTAATGATGAAGTAGTACTTGCGGAAAATTTCCGAAGTTTCGTTAAGCAAGAGTCTGTTTACCAAATCACTGCGATAAACTTTGTTCGGGCTATAAATCTAATCATTTTTAGTTCTATGATAAAGTTGAATTCGGAAAGGGGTAAGTTTGTTAATCGGTGTAACAGCATAGAAGGCCGCATTCTTATGTGAGAAATGAAAAGAGTCATTAGGAAATACCATGGTACATATACCTAGGCTTCCTAAAAATCGTGGAAGCATGACTAATGTTGTGGATCAAAATTGAAAAATCTAAATAATTAAGGATTCCATCTTTCTTTATATCGTGTACTTTAATGAATTATAGCGTGAATTTAGCTGGAATAAGAATTGGGAGAAGTTTCCAATAATGCAGCACAAATAATGTTCACTGAGATTTTACTATATTCACTGCTATACTCAAATAATTAGACTAAATGAAGATTTCCAAGAAAAAACTTCAATTGGTTAGAGCGTTGCGTAGGAGAAAAAGTTATTGGCCCATGGGGGGATCGAACCCACGACCTTCGCGTTATTAGCACGACGCTCTAACCAACTGAGCTAATGGGCCAGCTGATTGAAAGATATTGTTCTGGGTAAGTTAACTTAACACAGAAATACGGCTGAATATAAAATCAACCCTTAATTTATTCCTATCTAAAGGTTACAAAGACGAAATTGCGTACAGCAGTTGAAAACCCAATTATGGTGAATATTTTCCACATAAAAGCATTGAATTTGCAAGATTGGCGACAATACGAACTGCCATGGTAATTTAACTTTCATATTATTAAAAGCGTGAGAAGCTGTCAGTTTTTCAGATCCAAATCTTGTATCGACTAATTCTGATCGGATTAAAATTCAGTTAGCAATAAAAATAAACTTCTTATCTCTTTCCGCACATGCGTTTGTTTAGCGTTCTTACCTCGATTATACTCTATTTTAAAATACAGAATAAAATAACCTACCATCATTCCAATGATAATCAGATGGAGCAAAGAAAAATTCCTGGAATATTTTCTTAGATTTTTTATTTTTTTCAACCATCAACTACGATAAAATGTGCGTGCACAAATTTTCAGCTGTCGATTGCGATTGGAAGTGCCTAAAAAGCGTGGCGGGTGGACAGACGTGCTCTTGTGAATTATTACATCAAGGTTATTGGCAATGAGAAACTTAAAATTATACTAAGTAATTACACTTTGTTTTTTGATCAGTTATTATTAGAATGTAATTCCAGTGTATCTAGCCTTTGCCAAAAGTTTTTTATACAGTTGTATCCCTCAATTCCGATACTCTGTGGTTGGGAAACTACCTAGTTCTGACTTTGACTAATCCGGAAAAAACATCCTTGGTCCAGAAATATGGCGTGAATTGCTTTTTGATTTGCCCTTTCACTTCACAGCTTAAGACATTGTTTTAAATACCTATGTCAGAAAACTCAATAACTCCGTTTCATGTATGATACCATCCGGAACGGGCAAACCAAACTGCTTGTATGAGTCACCTCATGCATTAGCACCCATATTTAGCGTTTTTTTTTAATTCGCTCATATGTTCGGTTTGCCCGTCTATCTGAGGCACTAACTCCACATAAACGAAAGCAAATAGACACTTCGTTTATTTGCCAATCTATTCAGTATTCTATAATATTACAATATTATTTCAGATTAATCACATTACTATACGAGTTGTCGGTGCTTGCATACTGCAAGCGCTTAAAAAAACACCATATACCAAGATCTAAACTCGTAAATAAAAAATCGCGATCTCCAGGGCAACAGCACTTCAGCTACGTGGAGCCTATATGTATGAGTAATAAATTTCATGAGTATTAGCAGTATATTTAAAAATTTCCGTGAAATTAAGCCAACTATTCTTAATATCCGAATTCTCTGGCAATCGAATCGTGTCCAAGTTTTCGTATTTCAAGTTTCGTCACTCAGATCGCCCTGCATGAGCAAAAAGAATAATCATCATTCAGACAATATTCTATACATTAAATTTATGGAAAAATTTAGGATATTTTCTGTTAAGACTATGGCATCATCATATATGTCTTTAGCACGTATTTGTATAAAAAATATCGCGAAATAGGTATGACGCCATTATATTTAAAAATTGAAATGAGTAAAATTTATCGAAAAACTACGAAACACAACATTAAAATACTTTCCACGTTTTACCGCCACTACTATCAGGGTTGTTTCTCCAATTGTTATCTCTTATTGTCCTAAAGAAAAACAAACCTATTCGCTCCTTCCTATAGTCGTCATGTTTGTGTTTTCAATAGTACGTGAGAATTACAATTATCTATGATACCCTCAATCACATTGCGTGATGCAATTAGTGTTTTGGATACAGTAAAATCTTACATATTTTCGGAAGAAAATATTGATGATGATGTTTTCATAATATAAATAATATTGAAAATTAGAATAAGTTAACTTATACGCTTACAAGAACAAACTTAATGTTAGTTCGATTAAAGAAAAATGAAAAAATATATTTCCGTGACTCGAATTTTCTATAATTCCAATACCTTTTGCTTTCCATTGAGAAGAAAACCTTGCACTGAATCCCATGCTTTTCTTATGGGGTATTGAAATGGAACACTGGGGTTCAAAAGACCCCTTAAATATTAACTTTTTTGTGATTTTCGATTTTTCACGTCGTTTGTGCCACTCGACCTATCTACATGCCGAATTTCAGATTTGTAGCCCTCTAGAAGTACCTAAGAGTTTTGTGTCAGTGAGGGAAATAAGACACAAGTAGCTATATTATTATAGATATAAATTTTAAAATTCTATATTAGCAATTTATTTAGAAAAAAACGCCATTTACTTGCTGCTTCAGCAGTTCTTTCCTTACTTGTTTGATATTACTCATACCTTTGCGTTAAAGACATAAAATTGTTGTATAAGCAGTGTACAGAAACAGAACAATTATTATTTACTAATCGCCCGTTTCTCGGAAAATTCTATTCCGGAACGCCTCCGGTCCCGAACTTTCCGGATTAGAGAGGTTCGAATGTATTTCTTGCGTCGCATGTGACGTACTTTCAGCCGTTTATTTCTCGAGATCATATAGGGAACCGATGCGGTGACTTGATTAATATGTTATCACAGAACCCCACAAAACACCACATTAACATTTAAAGCGAGGCATAAATCACGCATTTGCGTCGTAATTGGCCGCGAATAAATTCAGTCGCGAAGAGTTCGATTATATATTATTGAATCGCCGGAGCCGAGGCGGATTGTAGTTCCATCGCGGTGTCCGACCCATGTTGAGGTCTTTGAACACGAAGAGGTGTGGTGTTTGAGGCCGCGAGTGGTGTTGTTTGGATTGATGGGTTCCTTTAAAGGCTTACGCCCACGGGACCAAATCCCCCCTTTTGCTTCGCCATCTATAAACACATGTTTACTCGATCCTCTTGTCTCTTCGCGAGAGGCGAGACTATTTTTCACTCATCGGTATTACAAAGAAGCAACGACGAAAGGGACGAAAAAAATCATTCGGGATATCGGTCGACTACGGTTAATGATTTAGATGTACGTATCCGATTCTGGTTGTAACCGATAAAAAAGAACAAAACGACATTCTACGATAAAATATTGGTCACTGGTCACGTCACTGCATATTTCGTTAGCCTTTCGTCAGTTGTGGCAATTTTTCCGTAAAATATAATTATCGACAAAATCAAGTGAAAAAAGCCGATGACGGTTCAAGGTAAAAACTAAAAGTAATAGATTTTTCATTGCTGCGGTGATCGTTATATTTCGGTCCAAATAGATTAGTCGAAAATCAACTCATGCTTTCCTAGGTTGATTTAAAATAAATAAAAAATAAATACACGAGTGAAAATAGTTACGCTGATGTGAATTTGTGCATCATATTGAACGATTTTTGGAGCAAATATTTTCATTGAACATTAACTGCGGCATTACTGTTTATGAGAGATTTAGCGAGAGAGCGCTCCTCATTTTGCTGTTTTAATGGTGCATTTCAGCCTAACACAATTTCCTTTGCGGTAGAAGGCAATCAAGAAAATTTTACGAGAGACGGAGAGTTTTATGAGTTTCAACTACACTGTATCAAACTTAAAATATGAAAGTTATAAATTAAAAATTTTGAATAGCTGATATTATTTCAGTTGAAAAGATATAAATGAACTTTTAAAAAATAATTCGGATCGATATGTTATAAACCGCGGATAAGAAATTCGTAAAATTTAGGTATTTCTTCAAAAAAATCATTAATAGCTTTCACATATTTCCATACCTTTTTGATCTTCTCTCTGGAATCTCACTTCATCTTCTAAAATGATCATTAATTTTGATGCCAATAAATTAGCGATGGTTTGAGATTTATCATTATTTAAATATTGCAAGTTTAATTGGAAATACTTTCGAAAGAGATCATGATGAAGAATCGGATACCTTCTCGAAAAGGTTTATTAAAATCGGTGTTTAGTTTCTCTCTTGAATTCATCTAAATTTATTACCTATATTGATATTTTTGGCGTTTCCTCCAATAAAAAATATTCAGTTATTTGGATACCTTCAGCGTGAAATTAATGTGTAGAAAATTGACGAACATTAAATTAATTACAAAAGTTCAACTTTCCAAACTAATTCCCTATTGAAACGTGATGTATGATTTCGAGTTGATTCTCAGTTTTTTCAATCCCTTTTTAAATATTGGAAGTTTTTATAGAAGTAACTTTTAACGGAGCTGCAATGATTTCTTTTTGCTTTAATATCATAGCTATACGTTTAAGGCAGCTTTTTATGTTCATACTATTATGTGTGTATCTGCGTTTGTATATGTGTGTGTATATGTATGCGTTAAACAAATATAAACACGTATAAAGTAGCTGAGATAAATGAGATATCAGTATTGTGGTAGCGTATCATTTCCTAAAAGCCGTGGCTTTTAAAAACTTTCATTTAATCTCCTTTATGCTTTCGAGGTGTAGGCAAAATGAGGCAACGCCGATAACAAACCACTTACCACTTAACATGCACGAAATCTCTTATTTGGCAAAACCTCTCAAGTTCGATCATCCATATATCACGTGCGAAGACATCCAAAGCTTATCCATCCTTCGGCCCATTTCGAAACCGTTATTTCGCTTCAGAACGGAAGCTTGGGCGATTCGAGATTAAGACAGGAGCACTTTCTCCTTCGCCACGTCCCGGCTATGAAATCGGGGTCGTCGCTTACAAAATTCCCGAAAATCCTCTCCTTTAATCCCTATACGAATGAGCGGATGTGGCGACAAGAGCGTGGCCAGATATAAGGGAGGCGTCTCCTCTTTTCCCGATGTTTTGTTCTTTGTTCGAAACAAGAGAAACCCATTAGGTACCGCTGGCTCGAGTTAGGACGGACTTGAAAAGAAAAAACAAGGACGGAATTCGGTCATCGACTTTTCATCCCGTCTTCGTTTGTGCGTGTGTGTCTCATTCCCCTTTTCATCGTGTCACAGTGGGAAAGGGTCGTTTGAATCGAATGGTTTCGCGTCATCTCTGCAGTCTTCTTTTTTTTCGCGGCAGGTTCTTAATTTCTCATATACGAAGTATACATCACGGCATCGCGAAAAAAATTCTGCTTCGAGATTGTGTCCTATAAAGTGTTTTTTTTTACAATTCCGTCGGTTTGTGGTGTGTCAATTTTTGGCATCTCTGGGAAATAAATGGTCGAACAGATTCCGAAGAGTTCTCGTGTTTGTATAGGGTATCCTCCGGAATGAAAAAAGATTTTCGAAATGAATCATATTGCGGAACAATGATGAGCAGTTTATATCTGGAGACTTTCACAAAATTTCGATTAACTCAAAGATGGCTGGAAGTATTTTAACTAAAATTTACCCCGTCATAGAGAATGCCATCATAAAAAAGATGATATTAGCCATATGGCTCAAAATATAACTGTACATAGCGTCCAGTGACTATAATATATCGCGTTCTTTACCCGGATACTGCCTAGCTGTCCCCACAATAATGAAATCAGTGACGTTGGCTAGAAGCCTGAGTATGAGAAGATTTGAGTACCGACGTCTGTTTTTTATTAGTTGATTTCTTTCAGAATTGCTCGCGATGCCAATATTTGGGTTAATTTTGGATATGAGATCGATGTTTTTTAATCTCTATACAGCTTCGTTCTCAATCCCACTCCGTCAACCAGTGAGCCATTTGAATGCAGAGATTGAGAGATTGATATCCCGCTTTACCCCGAGGAGAAAACCGAATAATCATAGTAAGATTTGTAAAAAAGAGGGCTTGTATAATGTAGGTATACATTTTTCATTTTGAGATTGTGAGGTAATGTTTAAAACGATAAAAATATGTCGGTGAAATGTTTTTTGTTTGAAATGGTATATTTTACTCAGTGTAATCAAAATAATCTGCTCGTTCGAGAGATGGTTTGATTAGCTCATCGTGTTGCTGCACATGTGCTTTTTGTTAGCGAAAAAGTCCACATTTTTGCTAATGTTCCATTGTTTTATTATTTCTTTTTAACGCCGCTAAACACTACACACATAACTGAAGATATGTTAATATGACTAACTATATTAAATGTGATGCGTTAAAGAAAACTTTTGCATTTCAGAAATTTATCAATATTTTGTGAGAATTAGCTATTTTCTTATCACAATTAGACATGAATGTAAATAATTTTTCAACTTCTTAAAGAAGTTTGTTCTTCGTAGGAGTATGAAGGATGCAAGTCAGTCAATTAACATTTTTAAATTCACTTCTTGTTAATGCAATATGTACCCGAGGAAGATTTTTTTTAGCTTTACAATGTTCTCATTCCTAAGAAAAATTTCAAAAAATATTTGATTAAAAAAATGATCGCATGAAAAGAGCTGCTACGGCGTAAATTCGGTTTCATGGAGACACAAACTGGAGCGCACGATTTTGGCGTCCCGGTCTTTCTCCTTACGTGAACGTGCGTGCACTCTGAACAGCCAGTAGGACTGAAAACTTGAATCTCAGAAAGGAGAGGAGGGAGAGATAGAGTGCGAGTATTGAGAGGCGAAGAAGAAATGCTTAAAATAGGTAGAACAAATAAGGAAGAGATCGAGAGGCAAATAAGAAGTGTCGACAAGTATAGAATAGAAGAGAGATCGAGAAAGAGATTAATGAGAATGCTGCACCAAAACCGTGAAAACTCTAATCTCAAGGAAAGCCAGAAAAAATTTAGTTGTACAACTTAGCGAATGTGGATTCGAACTTTTATAATATTTTTCTCGACTCTTCAAAAATACAATTTACAGACTATGGAACTATACAAGAAAAGCTTAAGAGTGAAATAGAAAAAAATGGAGACTAGGAAGAAAAGGGTTAGTTATATTTGTATATCGGAATTTATACGAGGTTATATAACGTTTCTTTTGCGAATTAATTTTTCGTCATTGTCATCGTTTTATTCAAAATTACGATGAATTTTAAGATTCCCTAAAATTGTTCCTAGTCGTTTTTTGACGCCAAACGTTAATATTACGGAGTGTTCAAAAAGTCAATGGGCATTAGACTATTTAAATTGTTCGCGATGAATACATGCCTCACACGCGAGCAAAGTGCACAAAGACTTTTTTTAACGCCCTGTTTAAGACGGAATTATGTTCGGATAACTGACGTTTTGGATAATTGACATCCGGATAATCGAAGTTCTACCGTAGATATATATGGAGAGAGAGAGAGAGAGGTAGGTAGGTTCGTAGGCGTATGCGGAAGAGAGGAATGGATGGAGTGCAAAGGTGACAATTTGCCGCGTGGGATCCCCGGCAAACTCTGAGAGGGATGGGGGAGAGCAGTGAAGGTAGGAAGAGACAGGGTGGGCGTCAAAGAGTTGGGAGAGGTTGGGATGGGTAAGAGAGGAATCTCGGGAGTGCAAGGAGTGTCTTGGAGGAGGAGGAGGCGGGGTTATAAGGTGCATGCTCTCTCTTCTTGTCCTCTCCTCTTTATACCAACCCTTTCCACTCGAGATGGAGAGTGGGAGGAGTGGGTTGGGCGAAGAGAAAAGTATAAGGTAACGGGGATGCAGAAAAGAAGGGAGGAAAGGGAGGCTCGAAGAGAAGGGAAAGGGAGATGGCCTTTTGGATGTGGAGGAGTATGAGTGGAAGGGGAAGTTTTTAGCGGGTTGAATGGAAGGGATGTACTCATGACAGGGTGCAGCGGTGGGATGACTCGACGTAGGTGGAGAGAGATAGGAAAAATAAAGAGAGAAATAAAGAAAGAACCAAAAAAAGAGAGAAAGGAAAGAGACGAAAGAAGAGAAAAAGGTGGAATAGGTGGAGTCGTAATGACTGGGTGAGGGAGAATGCTCAGAGACGAAGTTTTGGATAGGAATCAAATCAAGCGGAAGGGTTTCAAGGATTGAGATAGAAAAGGAGGGCGATTGGATGCGACAAAGCAGGGAAAGAATATAACAAGGTGCAGCAAAATTTTTTTCAAAGACGTGAGCGCTGCGATGGCTTAGTTTCAACGGCTGTTTCGAAGACGAACAAATGCATATATAATTATCGGACTTTCTCCACCATTAACCACGTATTATTCGTTTTTAATAAAAAGAAATGTATGCTTATTATATATATATATATATATATATATATATATATATATATATATAATGAAAACTATTTCTTTGTGAAACTAGTATTCGCGAGCATAATTTTTTTTAATTTTTGGAGAACGTAATAAAATTAAAGAGCACCATCATGCTCGCGAGCAGCAGATTGCAAAACTCGAGACTTCAAGAAAGAAATAATGAAAATAGATATCGGGAATAAGAGTTCTAAAAACGGCTAAAAGTCTTGCTGATATTAAACATAACTTGGATAACCACAAAACGGTTGGGAAAAAAGAAATGCGCATTTCGGCTACAAAGCAGCCGCACCTATAATCTATAGTGGTGATTAGCTGATCGTTTCTTGTTAGGGTTATAGCTGGATGTGATAGTGATAAATGAACTAGAATTAAAAAAAAGAAAATGAGACCCAGTGATATATTTAACAGCAATAATGTTGAATGTGTGAGAAATCCGAACAAACTTGATTTATATAACATAAAAGGAATGGGAAGGGTAGGTTATAAGAAGGTCCATTGCTGGTATCGGCCACTTCCTCACCTCGTACATCGTGGGAATGCTTCAGCAGTTCGAATCAGAAGTTTTCTAGAGAATCCTTTCGAATTATACAAAAGAAGATCAAGGATGTATAAATATTTTTTAGCGTTAATACCTCAACATACAAGGTTTTATGACCATAATTTTAATTAAGAAAATATGGTGTTATTTGCGTTAAATTTTAAGATCAAGTTTTCATCATGACTTAACGGGCCGCATACGGCTCGTGGACAGTAGTTTTGTCGTCCCTTGGAGATTATAAGAACGAAGAAAAATAACAAGAAGAGATCTTGTTACTCGGCAGCTTAAAGGGAGGGTTAGTTACAAAACAGGAAAGGAGGTTATTTTTGGACCGGGGGACAAAGATGTCAAGACGAAACACGGACATAGCAAAAGAAAGAAAACTATGTGACGATGGGTAGAAGTTGAGAGAGTAGCAGACATTGATATTAGGTAAACGAGAGGAAAACGTTCAGAGATGAAGCGTAGAATGGGCAAGGAGTAAGATGAGAGAGATGACATAAGGCTGCCAAAAAGATCCGAGAAAGAGAGGAGAGACTGTGTCCAAGTTCTACGACCTCTGGATGGAACCTGGAGAAGAGGAGGGGAGGGAGGGAGAGAGAGAGAGAGGGTTAGGAGGGAGGAATGGAGACTTGAGTGGGGGTCGTGCAGTAATGCTGGAGATAGGTCCATATGTCGTAATGTTGTGAGGCTTAGAGCGCTCCACATATTGGTATTTTATGGTCTAAAATGAAAGACGTTTTGATGACTGCGGAAGAAGAGCGAAAGTTTACTTCACGTCGCTCCGCCAACGGAAAATTAAAAAAAACGTCTGGAAGTTTAAGTGCTATGACGAGCTGATCTAAAACTGAAGCGTTTTACGTCAGAGCAAGGACGTTTTAGGAGCCACGGGTTAATGCGTCTTTGGCTGCACGCTTAATATTGCGCATCAAAACAACGGCTAATTTATACGTCTGCCCTCTGATGTCAAATACTCGGGGAACGTGTAATTTAATTTGGAGAGCGAAGGTTAACGGTAATGCCTAAACTGTGCCAATAGAGAGAGGCGGACCCAATATGCTCATATGTTTATTGATGATTATTTTGTTAGTAAAATATATTAACGAAAGGAAGTAAATAAAAGGGAATAAATATGTATGCTGTATACGTATTCTCTCTGTTATATCGGTGTTATCATAGCTTCTTTTTGACTTATGTTTTTTGAAGCTTATGGATGTTGATTATTGGAATAAAATATTCTAACATTGGGAAATGAGTAAATATGAGAGATTAAATAAAATCATATCACACCAACGTGAATTTCAGAATGCATAATAAGAGTGGGTATCCTCCGGATAATCGATATGTCATGATATTTCCATCAGCATGTAATCGCGACCAAAGAATTCGAACTCATGAAACAGAAAAATTGCTGCACACTGTCCTTTCGTTAAGCGGAAACGTTTGTCCTTATATATTTAGGCTTATAATATGTTCTCGTTGAATAAAATTAGAGAATTGTCACGTGTAAGAAAGCTGACATATTTAAAAGTTTTAGATATCATAAATATAAAAGCACTAACGAAGGAATCCTATTAACACTTTCGGCCGTTGTTTTACCGAAAAGTGAAGTATATTGCTTGCGGATGAATTAATGAAAACATATCATTGGTTAAACTTCAGATTCAGCTCATGCACGGTTTCTATCCTCTCTTGCAGCTAGAACACATGCACATTTATCTGCAGTGAAAAATCTCGAGAATTTTTACCGCGGGAACTATTAGTTTCTCATTTCTCCATGTGTTTTCTCTCTGAGGAGTCGCTGAGGGGACGCAGCGATGGGGTTTATTTGCAAATTGAGTCGCATTAAGGAAGAAGAAGACTTTCCCCTCCGTCTCATCTTTTCCCCCTTCCATGCTTAAGCTCGTTGTCGGCTAACGCGTGCCTCACTACTCCCCCCGCCAAATCCACTCTCTCTCCCTCCCTCTCTATCCCATTCCATTCGCCCTCGAACTCCTTATGCCTTTCCCAAAGACGGAATCGAGACTTCCAAAAAGATGGCTCGAATAAAAGAAGAACGAAAGTGAAACCGTTCCGAAACAAACGAACGGAATTTCTTATGCGCCTCTCCTTTCTCTCTCTTTCTATTCTCCTCTCTCTCCCTCGTTTCTTTCTCCGAGAGCCGACCGAATTGAAACGACGCAAAAATAACTTTCGGATGAAAAACCGCTCCTGACCTAAATGGAGCAAAAAAAGCTACGGGTGGAATGGGGGATTGGGAGAGGCGAGCTTTGAGGATCCTCTCAAGGGTTTGCGAATTTGGCAATGGTCATGTATGGTTCGAGAGCTCCTTTCGTTTGGTCCCTTATCCGTCTCCTTCGCTAACCTCACTCCTCCCCCGTCTTCCCCTCATCATTCGCCCTCTGCGCGCGCGCACACACTCAATTTTCTCTTATTCTCTCTCTCTCTCTCTCTCTCTCTCTCTCTCTTTCGCCGGGAGATTTCCAAGAACACTTCTGTGCTCAATATTTTAAAGGAGAGAGGATTCTGCACGAATACGTTAAACTTCCCTTTTATCACCCGTTCTTTCTTCGATATGTTATTCGTTGTTCTCCCTCGTTATTTTCTCTCCCTTCACTCTTTCTTAGATGCCGTTGCTTTGCCAGCCTATTTCCTCCATTTTTACTTTCTCATATACGTGGTATATAGAGAAGGTATTGTAATCGCGAAAAATATTCGACTTCGAGGTTTCGACGGAAATACACGTTTTAGGTATCCTCGAGTACAAAACAGTGGTTTTCGTCGTGCCGCCTGTCTGTGCTCGACCCTAGAGCCTAGACGGTTCAACGAAATCAAATTCGTATTTAGGCATATAGAATAGAAATTACTCAGAGATTCACGATATTGAACAACAATAAAGGATAGTTTTATTATTGCTGATCTTCACAAAATGTCGATTTTGATTAAAATTCACTCCGTTATAGAGCTTGTAATCGTAAACAATACAACAAGCCATATTTCTAAAAAAATAACAATATAGCGTCCAACGACATTCTATTATATAGATTTTTACTCCAAGCTCTCCCTAGTTCTCTCAACAATATTCGTTCAGCAATAATGCTTCAGCGCCTATGTGTCTTCGCCAGTCTGCAAATACTTGATATTTATGTGTGGTATAACTATTTTTCAAGTTTAATTTCCTCATAATTCACATAATATATTAATACCATTAACGTGCAGAAGAAATTTTTCGCGGTTTTGTTGTTTTTGTAGAAGCACGAGTTCCTTCCAATCAGGAAAGTGTAGTGAGACCAGATGCATACGTAGTATATGAGGCAGTTAGTGCAATGTATATTGTACCGATTGTTTTTCGCCTCTCTCTCGTTTTCTCTTTCATTTCTTCCTCATAGTGATTTCTTCCCCACTTTCCATCTCATTACTTTCCCATTTCTTTTCCTATTTCTCCTTCTAGCTGCCTCTATCTCCTCTCTTTGTTGTCTTTTTCTGTTTCTTTGTCGTATGTTCCGGCTGTCCAGCTGGTGCATGGCGGTCCAAGGAAGGATTTTGTGCGGCCAGCATGGATTCGTATTGGAATTTTTTTGTTTAGTCCACTTTCGTTTAAAAATTTATGCTGTTATCCGAAATACAAATGTCTCGCTCAAAATAAGTAGTTCTGGCCTTTAAATGGCGGTGACATTATTTACCTAAATATTTAACGTTGGCATTCTCTTCTCTATATTATTTCGTGCAGATGTGCTAAATCACATAAAGGGGCGTAGATATATGCATATTCTGGTAAATGGGAACATTCGTCCTAAATGCTCACATTTAAGGTACCTATGATAATTTACGTATTTTGTTTCTTCTTTTTTGTATGTGCTTTTCGGACGTATTTCTTCCATTCGTGTTTGTGTTCTTGTACTCTTTCTTGTTACTGCAAATGATAAAGGCGTTAAAATATTTCATTTTTAGTATTGCAGTCCGCAGGTGCATGCCTATGATAAATGTGACCCTCTTAGTTGCAATTTGACGTTCCTTCTGAGTTTTTTCGTTGTCATAGGTTGCTTTCTTTCCCCTATCTTCTGTTTCATATCCGTTTATCTTTCTCTACTCACACTATTCTATATCCCGCTCTTTCCTTTGCCTCATCTCTTTCTCCATCTATCACTATAATTTTTCGTGCTTTCTTTATCAATATAATTCTGTTTTTCTGACAGTTTATTTCTCTTCCTCTTGGAAAATATTCCGCTCTCTTTCTTCCTTGTTACCTGTAAAAAAGATTTTCGAGAGTTTTCGAAACAAAGTTGATTTTTTATGTGGTTTTCATGGAAGTTTGGTCGTTCGCTCCGAGCATCTATCTACTCAAGAGATTCTCAAAGTTTTAGTATTATTTCTTAGTTCTAGAACCTCCAAGAAGTATTAAGCCCTACAAACACCCCTGAAGTATTTTCTCTTGGTATAACCGAGTTCGAAATTGTTTTATATTGAAGAATAGTCCCCAAGAAGTTCTCTGGGACTTCTATGTCCTATCATTTTTTATATTTGTTAAATTGAGACCGGACATGCAACTTGTTAGTTGATTTCATGATTGTTTGGCTCGCAAGTTGGATCACTTATTAAAACTTACGAACTTGTTTTATTGTTCGATTTTAATTGATGTGCTGTTTTCATTTTGACGTTGCTTGTACTGCCATAATAATTGTTTTGCAAAACAAAAGTCAACTGTCACAGATTCGCATTGGAATACACACACACACACACACTATATATATATATATATATATATATATATATATATATATATATATGTAGAGAGAGAGAGAGTCACACTAACATACATATAATACCACATAAACACAAAAGGTTTCATTGCTAGCGTTCTAGATTTTTAATGTGCTTCACATAAAACAAACTCTTAAATTAGAAGCATACCATCCCTCTACGCCATATTCTATTTAAAGTATTGCTGTCGAAAGAGCAGTTTCCCGACAATGCGACATTTTTATTGGCCATTTGAACCATTTCTCGACTAATGGGAGCTAAAAATTTTTAGCGGACGCCCTTGAATCCGATCGGAGTAATTTTCCTGCCAGCGTCATCCGAGAGCAGCGTCTCTTTTGGCCTTGACCTATTAAAAAAAGAGACGTTTAGTTTTGCTTCTTCTTCGTAATACCTCGTTCCTCTCGGAACAAAAAAATGTTTATATTACCCCTTTGAAATTGCTGGATCGCAGACCAACGAAACGCACGCCTCGTTCGGGAATGGGATGTAAATCGTTCGATTTGAACGAGCGAATATCAGGAGCATTTATTTTGCGACGGAATGAGAACGTAATCCAGAATTCAGGCGATGCTCGATTCAAATGCTCCTCGGGCTCGGCGCGGATTTCGTTAAAAAAAGAGAGAGAGAAAATATCTCCGGGCGCTGACCGAGGAAGAATTCAAAATTCAACGCAGGGTGAAGAGAAAGAGGTATTAACTAAAAGTGCCCCCTTGAGTAACGACCCACGCGACAAGAGTGAAAAAATACGCATTTCATGGGTGCGTTGAACTCATTTAAAATTCTTCGGATGGTCGATGTTATTACTGGAACAAAAACCTTTATTTTAGCGCCGCATGAATTTTTCATTTGTTATGCATTAGGTAGCGTATAAGGAGGCCGCATCTTTATTTCCTTTTTGCATAATTGGCGCAAGATGTTTTTAATCTCACTGCGAGAGAGTTTTCTGATGCATCATGTCACTTGCACAAATGCATGGTTATTTGTACACGCTTACGGAATTTCAGCTTCATATACGTTCCGGTGTTTCTGTAAAAAAATAACACGGCGGTAATAATCGTCTTTAATATGGTATTGGAAAAGTATTTATTATTTTTATTTTTGTGTTATAAAGGATGTGTTACGGATAGGCCAATGGCCAGATGGTAACTGTCATAGCAGCAAAAAATTACAAGTTATAAAATATAACAGGAAGTGCTCGAGTTGGGAAAAGTTAACTACCGGAACGCTGATGTCAAATCATTGTCATTGTTAAAGAGAAAAGAAGAAATAATAGGTGGGACGTTAAAGACCTAGTGAGCATATATGGGTTGAGAGCATTTAATATTTTATACACTCAAGTATTCTTCATTTTGTGGCTCTTTAGCACTATAACAAGTTTTGACTCGTTCCACCAAGTCGGCAAATATATTTACCACGAATATAGTTGATCGTACAGGAGGCATAAGGGTGAGAGAGATCGGATTGGCGTCACATCTACTCCAACTCCGGTGCCAACGAACATTATTTTTGTAAAACGACAATGATATTAATTACTGAATTTGATCTTGTTCTTTTCGATTTATTTTTAAAACATTTTAAATAATTTTTTAACAACCGAAACGGTGTTCTGGTGCGTTCCGGTCCAATTCAAGCCCTGATTACAGGAATTACAATTTTCTTGCAGGAATTACAAATACCGTATATACTGGTGTATAGTTCGAGTTTACAAAATTTTTGTGCAAAAAATTGGGAGTCGAACTATACGAGTAATACTTTTGAGGGTTAAAAATCTCGGATCTAAAAAATTATCTTTTTAAAAATATCATAATAAAAATCAAGATATTTTTTGGTCACCCACCTCGCTGACTTAACTTCCATGATATAGCTCCAAAACTTCCTATTTACCTTTAATTTTATCGATTTTCATGAGAACTATGTTGTGTTTTTCATTTTTTTCTTTTTCGAAGACTTATTTATATACCTGACCTGTATTATCTCGAAATTCTGATTTTATTGCGACCCAGTAGTATTTTTCATTATTTTTTTATACGTTCTGTGGTGGGTTATAGTGCATTTTAACCAAAATTCGTAATGTAACCATTATACTGACCTTTTGTCGTCGTAATGTTGTTACGTGAATACTGAAGCCTGTCTCATATTCACCGATTGTTTTCTTGATTTCTATGCATATCTTTCTTGCGTCTTATAACAACAGATGAGTTGGAATGAATTATATTTTATATTTTTCTTCTCAAGATCGTACAATAGGTTTACGATGTTTACAGTTTATTATTTGTAAAGTATTATTATGATACTAAAAGCTGTTGAAAACCAAGATCGTTCTATATACCTCAATTGTGAGCTTCGAGATATCGAAACGAAAAATGTCGACCCTGACGGAAATCTTGGGTAAAAGAGTAAGTAAAAAGCTAGGGTCGAATTATACTCGAGATATATGAAAAAATCTAATTTTTTCGCCGAGAAATCGGAGGTCGAACTATACACGGAATCGAACTATACACGAGTATATACGGTATGTATTACGGAAATTTCGTGATTTGGCAAATTTACACAAATATTGTCTAATGATATTTTTGCGAGCTCAAATCAAGTTTTTAGTATATTACGGAAGCACTTCACATTCGATGGGAGCTTAATCGATACATGAATTTACCTATGTTATACACACAGACAAGTCATAAGAAAATCCATACACTCACAAATTTGGATTTAGACGTTTGCCATACAAGATAAATAAGGCACAATTAGCGGAGAAAGCTATATTTAATCTTTTATAAAGCGTAATTGACCTCATCAATTTACTTCAGTTTATCTCCGAGTAAAAGAATACCACGCCGAGCCTGACTTGGCTGAATAATTCGGAGAGATATGGTCGTCGTTAGAGAGAAGGAATATTCCCTCGAGCCCGTTGCAATGCCCAGTGAAGCGTTGGGCGTGAATCTTTTGGAGCGTTTGTGTAATTGATGCGGGGAAAGAAAAGGGGATGGGTTTTGAAACCTCCCAAGAACATACCGATTATCGCGTTCCTCAACCAAGCCGTTGTATGCCGTCCACCCGCGTTTTGAAGAGCTAATTGCCGCGTATCGTAACTAATAACTATGAAAACGTATAAACACGTTTGCGGAGAGACGATTCGCCACGCCCGATATGAATGATGCATTAAATGCTCTCTCCGTCTTGATTATATCACGGGGCGATGCGCGCCCGTCTTCTTTTGTTTTATTTTTTATATTTTTTAGAATCTTTTTAGCGTTGGTGTGAGATGTATGCGACGTCTTCGGACTTCTTCCACCGCGAGAGGGCAAGGCAGGGCAAGAGAGAATACCAAAGATGAGAGAGAGAGGGGGGAGGGTTTTATCGGCATAGGGATGGGGGAATCGAGAGGGGAGGATACTATTGTGAAGGTCGAGTTCAAATGGATAATGCTTTCCTTAACACGAAATTTCCAAGGCTTCGAAAGTTCTGGAGATTCCTTCCTTGCCGCTCGTGGGAAGTGGAGGGAGGGGAGGAAGAATGGGAATAAGGGAGGGAAAGGAGGAACGGGGAGGAGAAATAATAGAGGAGAAGGAAGACGAGGAATTGGGGGGGGGAGAGGATAAGCATGAAAGGAAAGGGGAAAAGATGACGGTTTCGGTCGGAAGGAAATTTAAAAGGAACTAATTGGAATAAATTTTCGAATCCGGGAGCCTATTCCGGACATTCGGATATTGAGAGTGATCGATATACACGTGGTGCGCAAAAAAGAAAATCTGGCGAACATTAACAAAGGAAAGAAAAATATAATTTAACTTGATTGTATAAAGCAACTTTACAGGTCAAGTAATGCTTGTTAACACCTTTATTATGCATTGGACAAATAAATACCGTAGTTACATATATACATGATGCAGGGTAAAATAATTTAAGTTATTATTTTTTTAACGTACCGTTTATTTCATATTCAGTTAAGCGAGAGTTTAGTTGGAAGATTCTATAGAGAATGAGATAGTTACGGAATGATTGCAGAAGGATGGAAGAAGAAGAAATAGAAACCGAAAAGCAAATTTTGAAGAGTAGGATAAACAAGAGGAAAAGACGCGAGGGAAGGAAAACGTCGGAGAGTTCGGACGAAAGAGAAGAACAAGAATAAATTGGAAGAAGAGGAGGAGAGGGAGGAGCAGATCCGATGCGAAAGATCGGCAGAAAGGGGAAGATTAAACGGAGACGACGCAGGAAGAGGAAGAAGTGGATATTTGGGAGAGCCCTAAGTGGCTCGGATGGTGGAGTTTTAGGAGGGGAGAGTGGAAGACCTTTAAGGGTTGAAGGGGAGGGGACGGGCGAGTCCTCTCTCACATCTGCATACAATGAGAGAAATTGCGGGTTCCCGTGGAGACGGGAAGGGGAAGGGTTTGCGAGGGGTGAAGGCTGTGATCGGCCCAAAGGAGAGAGGAGGAGTTTGAAGGGAGGGGGTGAGGAGAAGACGACAGCCTCGAAACACAATCGAGAGCAATGCCACGCTGTAAAGAGAGAGAGAGGTGGAGAGAAGGGTTAAAAGGAAGAGGCGGGGAAGATTTGGATGAGGGTAGGCAAGAGCATATAAGTGAGGTTACGAAGATGGAAAAGGAGGAGGAGGGGGGAAGGGGGAAAAGGTGGGGTTGGTTGGTTGCTAGCATGAGGAATTGGAGGAAATGGATGAGACCTTGCCTTTGGTGGACCCTTGTGGGGTTCTTTTAAAATGGAGTAATGAAGAGCTCGATAGTGTATCGTCATCGACGTTCGCTTTGCGATAAAAGAGCTGAATTATTCAAGAGTAACAGATCCCTAAGATTCGTTAAGTTTTCGTCTTGATTGGACTATGATTGTTAATCATTAAAGTGGATATTTATGCTGTAAGAGCAGTGTTTTTTTTCTGCCGGAACGCCGTTCCGGAACCTTCGATGCAAAAAATACTAATCTGCAAAACTTATAACAAATGAAACTAATTTATTTGCAATGCAATGATGTTTTACTCATATTGTACAATTACATGTATTCCTCCGCTGTCAATTTACATTCAGTTCCTATTTTTTCTCCCACTCGCTTCTTTCGCGTTCCTGCACCGTATGTGCTGGAAAAAAGCACTGTATAAGAGTATCATTACAAATTTATAGTACTAATAAATACAGCAGGTGCCGCTTAATGTGATCACATTGGATTCATTTTAATAAATAAAAGTAAGTGGTTAATAACGATAAAGGGCAACATTGCTAAACTATATTTGATTTTAGAATCACGCGTTTAATTATAATAATCGGCTGATAGCTTTAACCAATGATAAGCTGCTCTCATTTCGGCATTAAGACAATTTTAAGTTTGTAAGAGTAATATTTCGTTGGTGGTTCAATCTTTCGCTATGTTGGTCTGCAAGATTCGTGGCAAAAATCATATTGCGATCGGCGAAACAAAGGTTTGATGTAAATGCACCTGACTTTGGTAGCATCTTTTCTGGTTGGTAGTTATAGAAATTTATTAAAAACATAGTTTTGGAACGGTTGCATCTTCTCAGCTTGCTTTTCGACAGTATCATTCTCATCGACGTGCTAATGTAGTAGGATCCTTTTATAATGTGTCCTATTTCCAGCCTTCTCTAACATTTTGCTCTGCTATGGAGATGAGATCAAAGTCCTTGTACCAGTTGGAATACCCAAGGGAAAGAGATTGTTAGAAAGGCGCCTCCGATTTCCTGGATTTCATCCATTGTACTGAATCCGCCTCTAAATCCTGCTCGCGTATAGGGGAGGCGCCCATTCCAGTTACCTTGCTAGCGATTTATCAGGACCTTCGTGAATATCTTGTGACTGATGAACACCAGTAGAATGAATTTCTCTCTTCTTTAATGCCTTGCTTCATTATGGATGATGATGAAGTTAGCTTTATTCCATGCTTCCGATATTCATAATTATTTTCTCGGGATTTATTTAAAATGTCTGCTTTGACGTCATCACCTGAAACTTGGTCGTTTATCGTACTTTCGGTTGCGAAAGCCGCTTCTGGATATATACAATTTAACTGATGTCATGCTGCTGGAACTTTCAATATGTTTTTCATCACGTTCCTTCACATTTATCTGGAATTATTTTCTCATCTTCGCAAAAAGATTTCATTCCCTTATATTTCGCTTTCGTCACGTTTTAATGGAATTATTTCATTTCCACGGACAATAAGAGACTATTGTATTGTTACTTCTGACGCTTCTCGTAACTAAGCTTCCCTGTCTCTTCTGTGATATATTTCTTCCTGGTAATGGTGATTTCATTGCATTTAGGTTTCTTTCTTATCACATACGAGGATGATGGATTTTCTAGTATTATTTTTATCATTTTATCTTTGATTTTAATATAAAAAAATTATTCTTAATAGAATCACATTCCTTGATCTTCAAAGTTTTTCTCTGCCCTATAATTTTATTTTTCTATAAATTCTATTCCCAACAAAGTCTTCAAGCGTAGTACTTTTTACAAATCGATTTTATGTACTATGAGTTTAATACGTATTGTAGCAGATTCGCGTATTTTAAGCGGAAAATTGGCAATGTACATATCATGGGACCAAATCACGCGCAAATTTAGGATTTTAGATACATGGAAAAAAAGTTTAACTTATGGTAACCTAAACAGAGTGTTTTATGTGCATGCAATATGCTCAAAACTTAATGTGTTTAACGGATTCTGGATGCTTGCAATTTTTTGTGGATCTCGATTGTGTATAATTTTTTTAAGTCGAAAAGTGGTAGAAATAACCAATAACTTTCACATTTTTCTTTTTGCTATTAAATAAGGGAAAAGAAGGAGTTGAAATTGATTGGATGGAACCGTTGGACACTTAGCGCACCCGCAGCGATACGGAAAACTCGTCGAGCTTGGAGCTTCCGCGGGGTTCGTTCTTCTTCAGCTGGTGATCTGGTTTTATTTTAACTACAGCAATTTACTTGCCGTATATTTTTGCGGAATTTCCATTGGCACATTCCTTTCTAAAAGATTACTAAAATGGATCATTTTTCCTCCGAAATTAGTGGGAATAAATCACCGTTCCCCTGACGCGTTTAATTTTTCACCTTTCTCGCAGCCGACAAAGATTAAATAGGGAGGGCGAGAGGAAGATAAGTGCGTGATTTAATTAAATAGTTATGTTGCAACAATAAGTGTCTGTGGAGATGGGCTTCTGTTGAGAAACGATGTTTCTCAACGTCGAGAGACAAAAAGTCGTACACTTGAGTGTGCATTATTCATGCAGCTGCATGGAACTCTCAGAAGCAGCTAAAAGGGAAAGGTTTCTCGTTTCGCGTTGAGTTCTACGCCGCCCAGTTTACACCGATGAGAAAACTGATAGCGAATGATTAAGAGTGAGAGGTTCTTTTATTAAATGGAGACATTCGTGCCAAAGGTGAAATAAGATCCCGCGGAATACAATCGCGAGGGAGTTGGCTTAACTGCCAGCTATTCTATATATGAAATGGAATAGAAGTTTATTCACTTTGCACGTTAGTGCTCTGCTCAAAGAAACCTGGTAAATTATGCGTCGTTTTGTAGGAGCGGAGCTTTTCTAAATGGATTAAGATGTATTATGTAGTAATTGAGCTATGAATTGAGTTAATCTCTATATATATTACTCGTAATCGCCGCGCAAATAACTTTGGAATAACTTGGGCGTAATGGAGATATTTATAACAAAATAGTTGATTAGACGTATGAACGAATTGTGTGGAATTAAAGGCAAAATCTCCTTAGGTTTTTTCCATCAATTCTGCTATTTCATGGAGACTTTTAAATATAAATAATTCTGTTTAAAAGGAAATTTCGCTGACGGTATATATTGTATGGTAATTTGTTACTGAAAAATGTATATTTAAGGAATTTTATCCTTAGAAATTTCAATAGAAAAGCAAAAATAGAGAAACAAATAATTCCAGCTGCGCTTGATAATTAGTGTAAATTAGGTCATTAAAAATTTTTGGAGGAAAAAAGAGCGTATTTATGATGCTTAAATAACTTTCTATTTGCACAAGGTAATGATATATTGTCTCGTCTTTTTCATTTTCGATTATTAAAGCGTATGAATTATATTTACGAGTATAACAAATGAATCACCTGCGGTTTTTAAATAATAAAATTCTGTAGTAATGTGTTCATTAAATGAAAAACAGTGAATTTCATCTCAGTAGCAAATTACTGACTGTCTATAATCTAGACCAAGGGTCTGTTGTAGCCTTCGGCCGAAGAAGCTTTGTCGATCAAGTGATCCGTGAAATTTACCACAGGCAATTTCATGTTTTTTATTTAAAATTATAGCTATCAAACCTTTTCTGGTGATATTTTTTATTGCTAATAAATTGATTTTCACTAATATGATAAGTACAGCATCTTTAAGCGACTTCCGATGTAAACACCGGTCCCGCAGGTCTCGCAACTACCAATGCGGTCCGCCGAGCAAGTCAAAACTACTACATAATGCAGCTCGTCAGGTAGAAAGGTTGCCATCTCCTGATCTAGACAATTCAGTTTTTAATTGATAGTAAGAGTTAATAGTTGACCTCGGCACATCGGCCATGTTGAATACTGCAACGAACCCATTCATTTAAGTTTTTCTCATCATTCTAACAAAAATCGACGATCGACAAAACTGATTTAATTATTTCCGTTCGAATATTAAGAATTATCGATCCGTTACAGCAAAAAAGAACGGAAACGAAAGGATCCAATCCTAAAAAAATAAACTATCGGGAGACATCGGTTTCAATTTTCAAGGAGGACGCGCTACGCAATGCAGGCTAGAGAAATGCGAATTCGGTTGTCATTCGCCGGATCTCACAACATGGAGATGCAAGCGCCTTCTTTTATTTCGCATCGATATCACTTCCGATGACGGATAGAGTGGTGGGCGAGAGGGCTCGGGGAGAACTTCCATTTACAGTAGGGTGACCAATCGTCCCAAATCTGGAGGGACAGTCCCTCCTTTTTCATCACTCGCCCCGCTTTATTAAATGTCTCAACTCCTGTCCCGCTTTTTGAAAAATCATGATTTACATCCCAAGTTTTCATTTAAACCTCTCTGGAACACCCTTGCTCGTCACAGCAAGCTGTAAGATATCTATTACATCTATCTATCCAAGGCTGATCCATCCATAAACACGCCACTGCAATATGTTTCTCCCAAAGGGGAGATGCGCCAGATGCGAGGCATCCGGGATCCCGAATATTGGGGATCCTCCAAGTTTAAAGGTCTCAATCACTAAAGTATCGGGAGGAAATTTTCATAAACTTTTACTAAAAATCACTTTCCAAACTGATATCCAATAAAAATGCTCCGAAAAAGTAATAATATTAAAACTATGCGGCCCCATAAATCATACATTATGATTATTATATTTTGTTTATTGTTATTTTTATACTATAATGTTTAGATTGCGGTTATTATAAACTAGAGTTTATTAAAAGTTATTTTTTAAATTAATATTCTGTTTGTTATTGCTGCATTAATCTCATGGAGTCCTCATGGATATTCGCATTCTAATCCGTCCTTATGATCGGTGCATACATATTTGAAAATGTCCCTCCTTTACTTCCTGAAAAGTTGGTCTCCTTAGTTTACAGTTATCGGAGTCTTTTAGTAGCATGCATTTCGACGCCCTTACACACGTGACCGACGATTGCATATTTTTTATAGAGGCGCGCATATTACCCGTAATGAGAGATGTGGAGAGTTTGGAGCAGACGTAAGCATTCAGACACGCATAACGTTGGCTAATGAGATAACGAGATATTTGGACGTCTCGTTTGGGTGGAGAGGGAAGGAGGTACGAAGCGGAGAGGTCACTAACCTTGTTTGTCCGGGTGGGTGGCATTGGACAGAGGGAGAGAGAGAGAGAGATAGGGAGAAGGGAGAGAGAGAAAAAAGGAAGTACGGGAGGAATGAGAGACACCGAGAAATTCCAACGATGAATGATTTTTCGGGGAGAGGTTAAACGGGAGGAAATAAAAATAAACCATGTTTTAGGGGAGTGCAGCCGAATCTCCGTAGCTCAAACCTCGAGGAAAGACAGAGAAAGTTCGAGTTATAGAACTTTTTTATGTAAATGAGCGCGAACGAGGAAAATTCCCCTTCGATTAAAATTAAGATAAATGAAGATAAACTACATTTCAGGTAGGTACAGCAAAAACTCTATAGCTCGAATATCAAGGGAACTCAAAGTTCGAGTTATTGAAACATCGAGTTGTGGAACTCCCTTTTGACGTAAAGGAGTGCGAATGAGAAAAGGAGCTCCTTACGATTAATCGAAGATTCGAGTCATAGATTTTCGAGTTATCGAGGTTCGACTGCAATTCGACTGGTGGAAAATTCGAGTTGTCTTTTGAACTATTGAAATTCAACTTTATTTTATGTAGCGTTTGGAGTCGGAAAGGACAAACAAGGTATCCTATTGTGAAAGACTAGAGGCAAGAAAGAGTCATTGTAAAACGAAAGAGAAAAAAGATTTGGAGAAAGAAGCAACGTTGGGTGCAGTAGGTGTATGCGCGCATGACGCCATAGAGGAAAAGTGGCAGATAGTGATAGGAGTGAGAGAAGTTGAGATAACACATATATTTATGCATGGGCAACAGGCGTTTTTCCTGCTTATATGTCTGGTCTTCGTCGTGGAGCATTCAATACGTATTTCTTTCGCCGGAATTATGGTCCGAATAAATTTCTTAAGGTGACGGAGGAAGATGTAAAGTTTTTCTGAATTCTATAGAAACTAGGCAGGAATACGTGCTTACTTAAGACTAATACCCCATGTATATCAAATTGTAGCTCTCGCTGCGTCGCCCGAGGACATGGGACCTAGTCAAAGATCATGCGTCTGCTTACAGCTCGGTTCCTGCCATCAGTACGTTGGGAAGGCCACAGCTATAAGTGAGAAAAACTCTTGTAGGATCATTCCTGACAGTCAGTCCATAGATTATTTGCAGATAGGTGAATGACAACCGCTGAAAGAGTGAGCGTATGAATGGCACTTATTTAAGGTTTTCTTCGTTATTGTTCCAATGAATAACGTAACGCGTGTTTTAAAAACGTTACAATTAAAATTTTCTGAAGTGAAATGGGACCTCGAATGTACCCTTTCCAAGGGCTCCAAATGTCTCGGGTCGGTTCTGCCCGTATGGGACATTATTTGCGCGAACCTACTATAGTGGCTGGTGGCGAAGAACGTGCTCCAGCCGTTCCCACGATTTATACGCACTTTTTGGATTTAAGGCCTAAAATTTCCAACTCCCACTTATTTTGGAAAGTTTTGAGCGATGGCAGCGGTGAAAAATTGCCGTTTTACTTTTAAAACTGCAAGTTTATGGGCTGATAAATATGCGTTGTTTTGTGTTGTTTTTCACCTTGTCTGACGTTTTTGGGCTTTTTCCTGCCTTTTGCCGGAGAAAAACAATTTTTTTTAAAATTTATGCACATCCATGTATAAAAGGTTTCAAAAATTACTCGCAAAACGAAAAATCGCGTATTTTTATCTCTGTTATTCGCCATTGAGTAAATGGCCCCCACAGTATGCTCCAATACATATCAACCGGGCAAAGAGTAGTCATGATAGTTCGAAACTTTTCAAGTTTTATTTTTTTTTATCTTTCGTCCAAATTTAAAATTACGGTAGCAGCTATACTACTCTTAAAAGCAATTTTTTGCACGCCTTCCCAAAAGAAAAACGCTAATATTATCACTCCGTCTGTTCGCCTACACCTCTGTCTGTGGACAATCAACTTTTTTGTCTCAAGAGATATTTGGAAAATACTTTTAAATTAGATAGCTCTTATCAATCTATAATTTTTTTACCGATTGGATATTTCCCGGTAGTTCATAGATTTGCCGTTAGGTGGCTTCATAGCCGGAAAACTCAAAATTCTGTAACAGTATTGTAGCCAAACTACTGGAGCTAGAGGAGTGAAATTTTCACGAATGGAAAAGTCTATATTTCAACGGCGCTGGTTGCTCTCTTTCTCCAAATGGAGAGGCAAACCAGAATTCTGAAAATTTTCAAGAAAACGTACTTCCATCTCCTGCTTTAGCAAGGGTATTTTACTTGTTTGGGTGTATAAACAGTTATGTATCTATATATGTATATATGTATTTATGTATATATAATATAGACAGATATTTTAAAAAGTGATTCAATAAAATTTATGTTTAGACAAAAATTAGGGTTTACCTAATTATTCTATGCGGCCATCGTGCGTAATCCTACTTTTTAATACTCACTAGCCGCTTGAGTCCTATACTAAATCTTCCCAAAAACGTTTTTCGAGAACACTTGCTTTTTAAAGTACGTACATTTTAAAAGGCTTTTAATTCTTTTTTTCGATAACTTCTTTTCCTTCAGAGTCTTATAACGTCTTTCATAGCGAGGGGAAAAAACGACGAAATTTTCGCGGGAGAGATTTTCTTTTTTCGAGGTTCCAAAATAGATGGGGGATGACAAAAATGAAAGAAGAGAAATTAGTCTCTGCGAGTTTGCCACCTCACTACGTCGACCGTCTACCCCCTTTCCCGCGTAGAAGTAGAGGAACGATATCGCATTACGGTCGTGTTCCGACCTAACACCTCGGCAACAGCAAGGGCCCCTGAATTTCAGCATCACGCGATCCTCCTGTTACACGCCACCGTCACCAAAGAGAACGCCGTAGTGTAATATCGTGCGGAAGTGGGTCCTGGTTCACGTAGTTTTATTGGCAGAAAATTAGAAAAAAAAAACGTAAAAAACCGCGCAATATAGTAGTGTTAATAAGTGCTTATTTTCTTATCTTTTTTGCCGGTATCAATTAAATTTTATCCAAGTGCACTATGTAGGAATGTGACTGATTGGTCGATATCTTCCGTTCTAAATTAACTAATATTCAATTTGTTATTTTTGATCGAAGATCAACAATGACATAGAATATCTGCCAATATTTATCTCATTATTTATTTTGGAAAATTTTCTCATAACTTAAAAAAATAATTACCAGAAAAGAAAAAGTCACTTTGAGTTGCCGTCAACCATCCTCTAACATTTTTATTTAATATATAATATATATTAAAGTGTTAATAGGTGTTATTGACTAAATTTACCTTCAGGATGTAGCTTTGTAATAATATTGGATTGAGCAGCGTTTAATATCCTTCGTTAAAACATAATATAGAGAGTAATATTTAATGGAATATAAAGAAACAGTTGGTTCCAAATGTTTCAATTCCGAATAGGACGTACTGTTTTGCGCGTTCAAAATCTAAAAACGAAATGTTGTCAAGTTAAAAGAAGATTGAAGCAAGTTTTTCTTGCGTTCCACCTTGGGCACGATGCCACAGGTTCTCTATCACAGTTCTGCGATTCGTGGCGACTTCACTGGGCCCCCGATTCGAAATCATGGCATGGAAAGTTTTTGTTTGGTGGTTTCAGTAAATTTTACTAAAAGAAATTATTATTTGCAACATTTTTATCGAGTTGTTAATGAAATACACTGCGGATAATAGCTTACCCAATATGAACAAATATAAGTAGATAAATCGTTATATATATAAAATGTTAGTTTATGTGTGTCTCTTTGACGCCCCCAGCAGCCTGCCAACTTGGTCCTCAAATTGGTAAGTGTCCACTGGGCTTCCTTCAAGACCTTGTTGCCACCCTCATCACTACCTTTCCTTTTCCTTAAGTTAATATATATATATATGTATATATATATATGGTTGGACAATATGAGTTCTCTCGAGGTAAAACAATCCGGAGGTAAAATAGTCCCCCAATCGGATCTCCGGGCGGGGACTGCCTTGAGGAAAACATTTGTCGAAAGTAAATTACGAATAGGGACTTGGAACGTAAGAACTATGAGAAAGGCAGGAAAGCTAGAGAACTTGAAAGAAGAAATGAGAAGAAATAGAGTTGACATTATAGGGCTAAGCGAAACTAGATGGGAGGGAGAAGGACAGTTCGACTCGGAAGAATTCACGGTAGTTTATTCTGGAGGAAATAGTGGGGAAAGGGGAGTAGCTCTGGTACTTAGGAAAGATATGATGAAAAGCGTGACAAAGATAATAGCAACGAACGATAGACTGATGGCAATAAAGCTAAAAGCAGTCCCAGTGGACATGCTGATAATCCAGGTATATATGCCAACGTCAGCTCATGACGATGAAGAAATAGATGAGATCTATGAGCAAATTAATGAAATTTACGAAGAAGACGGAAGAGGAAAGGTAAACTGCATAATAATGGGAGATTGGAACAGCATAGTCGGAGAAGGACAGGAAGAAAATGTTGTCGGGCAATACGGACTTGGGAAGAGAAATCGAGGAGGGGAGAAACTCGTAGAATTCTGCATCAATAATGACCTTGTAGTGACTAATACATGGTTCAAAAACCATAAACGAAGGTTATACACATGGAAAAGCCCAGGAGATAGAATGAGATGCCAAATAGATTACATCCTTGTAAAACAAAGATTTAGGAACAGCATAAAGAACGCCAAGGCATTGCAAGGAGCAGACATTGATTCAGATCACAGCCTTCTAATACTTGACGTGAGTACAAAGCTCAAACAAATAAGAAAAACGAGAAGAGAAAGACAGACCTGGGACCTAGAAAAACTGAAAGAAAGGCAGGATGTAGTCAGCATGAAGTTGGAAGATAACCTAAGAAAGTTGGAAAACAAACCGAAGACCGTCGATATAGAATGGGATGAAATTAAAACCAGTATCAAGGATACCTTGGATAAAGAGATTGGAAACAAGAGAAGAAAATCAGAAAACCATGGATCACGAAGGAAATGCTGGAGAAAATGGATGAGAGACGAAAATGGAAAAACGTTAACAGTGAAGAAGGTAGAGCCAACTATAGGCGTATAAACAATGAGTTGAGAAGGGTAACAGATAAAGCTAGAGAAAATTGGATAAAAGGAAAATGTGATGAAATAGAACAAATGGAGAAATTAGGACGGTACGATATGATGTACGCTAAGGCACTGGAATTAGAAGATAAGAAGTCTAATGGAATTTGTGGTAAAGGAATTATGAATACGGATGGGAAGATAGTCTCAGAAACAAAGGATGTAGCACAGGTATGGGAAGAATACATTAAGGAATTATACAGCAAACAGACAGGAGCGGCAAAAATAGAACTGGAAAATGAGGAAAACATTGAAGAAGACAACTTAGGACCAAGTATTATGGAGAGCGAAGTAGAAAAAGCGATAGTGGAACTTAAGAAGGGGAAAGCCACGGGCAGCGATGGAATACCGGCTGAGATACTTAAAGTCATAGGATCAGAAGGACTAAAAGCGATCACGAAATTAATTAATAAGATTTACGACACGGGAGAGTGGCCTCAGGATTTCCTAGAAGTAACAATGATCCCTCTAAAGAAGAAGCCAAAGGCAATGCAGTGTAAAGATTACAGAACTATAAGCCTTCTGTCACACACATCGAAGATCATCACGAGGATTCTTAATAAAAGGCTGGAGAAAAAGGCAGAAGAAATAATAGGGGAAGATCAATTCGGTTTCAGAAAAGGACGAGGAACTAGAGATGCTATAGGAGTAGTTAGAATCATATCAGAAAGGGCAATAGAATACAGTCAAGATATCTGCGCATGTTTCGTAGACTGGCAGAAGGCCTTTGATAGAGTAAATTGGGTAAAGTTGATGAAGATATTAAAGGATATAGGTGTAGACTGGAAAGACAGGAGACTGATTAGGAATCTATATGAGAATCAAGTTGTAAAGGTCAGGTTTGAGAATGTGGACACCTGCGGAATAAATATCGGTAGAGGAGTAAGACAAGGCTGCTGCCTATCGCCAACCCTATTCAATATATATGGAGAAAGTCTAATGCAAGAAGCTTTAGAAGGCACAGGGGATTTCAAAATTGGAGGAAGGATTATAAGAACAGTAAAATACGCAGATGATCAAGTACTTATAGCAATAAAGGAAGAGGAGCTACAAAAAATGATAAATAGACTAGTGATAACAGGTAGAAAATACGGTATGGAAATAAATACAGAAAAATCCAAGGTCATTCGAATATCGGGTAAAGAAGAGAATCTGAACATAACTATTGGGGGAAAGCCATTAGAACAAGTTTCAGAATATAAATACCTTGGAAGTATCATAACACGAGAGGCAAAATGTACGGATGAGATCAAAACTAGAATAGGAAAAGCAAAAGCGGCTTTCAGGAGAAAGAAACAACTACTTACAGGGAATATAAGGGAAGATATCCGCAAGAAGTTGATAAAATGCTACGTATGGAGTATAGCATTGTATGGGGCAGAAACATGGACGCTAAGGAAAAATGACATAAAATACTTAGAAAGCTTTGAAATGTGGACTTGGAGGAGAATGCTGAAGATAAAATGGACAGATAGGATGAAAAACGATGAAGTGCTACGAAGAATAGGAGAGAAGCGAATGATTATACAGACTATCAGAAAGAGGAAGGCTAACTGGGTTGGACATTACCTGAGGAGAGAGAGTATGATTAAAGACGTGTTAGAAGGAAAACTAGATGGGAAAAGGGAAAGAGGTAGGAAAAGGTTTCAGCTGATAGACGATTTGAAAGGGAAAGAGAGTTATCAAGATATAAAGAGGACAGCGGAAAATAGGAGTATATGGAGAACCAGGTTTAACCATGAATAATCACGGACCTGTCTACGGACAGACTACCTATGATGATATATATATATATATATATATATATATATATATATATATATATATAGAAAGGCAGGAAAGCTAGAGAACTTGAAAGAAGAAATGAGAAGAAATAGAGTTGACATTATAGGGCTAAGCGAAACTAGATGGGAGGGAGAAGGACAGTTCGACTCGGAAGAATTCACGGTAGTTTATTCTGGAGGAAATAGTGGGGAAAGGGGAGTAGCTCTGGTACTTAGGAAAGATATGATGAAAAGCGTGACAAAGATAATAGCAACGAACGATAGACTGATGGCAATAAAGCTAAAAGCAGTCCCAGTGGACATGCTGATAATCCAGGTATATATGCCAACGTCAGCTCATGACGATGAAGAAATAGATGAGATCTATGAGCAAATTAATGAAATTTACGAAGAAGACGGAAGAGGAAAGGTAAACTGCATAATAATGGGAGATTGGAACAGCATAGTTGGAGAAGGACAGGAAGAAAATGTTGTCGGGCAATACGGACTTGGGAAGAGAAATCGAGGAGGGGAGAAACTCGTAGAATTCTGCATCAATAATGACCTTGTAGTGACTAATACATGGTTCAAAAACCATAAACGAAGGTTATACACATGGAAAAGCCCAGGAGATAGAATGAGATGCCAAATAGATTACATCCTTGTAAAACAAAGATTTAGGAACAGCATAAAGAACGCCAAGGCATTGCAAGGAGCAGACATTGATTCAGATCACAGCCTTCTAATACTTGACGTGAGTACAAAGCTCAAACAAATAAGAAAAACGAGAAGAGAAAGACAGACCTGGGACCTAGAAAAACTGAAAGAAAGGCAGGATGTAGTCAGCATGAAGTTGGAAGATAACCTAAGAAAGTTGGAAAACAAACCGAAGACCGTCGATATAGAATGGGATGAAATTAAAACCAGTATCAAGGATACCTTGGATAAAGAGATTGGAAAACAAGAGAAGAAAATCAGAAAACCATGGATCACGAAGGAAATGCTGGAGAAAATGGATGAGAGACGAAAATGGAAAAACGTTAACAGTGAAGAAGGTAGAGCCAACTATAGACGTATAAACAATGAGTTGAGAAGGGTAACAGATAAAGCTAGAGAAAATTGGCTAAAAGGAAAATGTGATGAAATAGAACAAATGGAGAAATTAGGACGGTACGATATGATGTACGCTAGGGCACTGGAATTAGAAGATAAGAAGTCTAATGGAATTTGTGGTAAAGGAATTATGAATACGGATGGGAAGATAGTCTCAGAAACAAAGGATGTAGCACAGGTATGGGAAGAATACATTAAGGAATTATACAGCAAACAGGCAGGAGCGGCAAAAATAGAACTGGAAAATGAGGAAAACATTGAAGAAGACAACTTAGGACCAAGTATTATGGACAGCGAAGTAGAAAAGGCGATAGTGGAACTAAAGAAGGGGAAAGCCATGGGCAGCGATGGAATACCGGCTGAGATACTTAAAGTCATAGGATCAGAAGGAATAAAAGCGATCACAAAATTAATTAATAAGATTTACGACACGGGAGAGTGGCCTCAGGATTTCCTAGAAGTAACAATGATCCCTCTAAAGAAGAAGCCAAAGGCAATGCAGTGTAAAGATTACAGAACTATAAGCCTTCTGTCACACACATCGAAGATCATCACGAGGATTCTTAATAAAAGGCTGGAGAAAAAGGCAGAAGAAATAATAGGGGAAGATCAATTCGGTTTCAGAAAAGGACGAGGAACTAGAGATGCTATAGGAGTAGTTAGAATCATATCAGAAAGGGCAATAGAATACAGTCAAGATATCTGCGCATGTTTCGTAGACTGGCAGAAGGCCTTTGATAGAGTAAATTGGGTAAAGTTGATGAAGATATTAAAGGATATAGGTGTAGACTGGAAAGACAGGAGACTGATTAGGAATCTATATGAGAATCAAGTTGTAAAGGTCAGGTTTGAGAATGTGGACACCTGCGGAATAAATATCGGTAGAGGAGTAAGACAAGGCTGCTGCCTATCGCCAACCCTATTCAATATATATGGAGAAAGTCTAATGCAAGAAGCTTTAGAAGGCACAGGGGATTTCAAAATCGGAGGAAGGATTATAAGAACAGTAAAATACGCAGATGATCAAGTACTTATAGCAATAAAGGAAGAGGAGCTACAAACAATGATAAATAGACTAGTGATAACAGGTAGAAAATACGGTATGGAAATAAATACAGAAAAATCCAAGGTCATTCGAATATCGGGTAAAGAAGAGAATCTGAACATAACTATTGGGGGAAAGCCATTAGAACAAGTTTCAGAATATAAATACCTTGGAAGTATCATAACACGAGAGGCAAAATGTACGGATGAGATCAAAACTAGAATAGGAAAAGCAAAAGCGGCTTTCAGGAGAAAGAAACAACTACTTACAGGGAATATAAGGGAAGATATCCGCAAGAAGTTGATAAAATGCTACGTATGGAGTATAGCATTGTATGGGGCAGAAACATGGACGCTAAGGAAAAATGACATAAAATACTTGTAAAGCTTTGAAATGTGGACTTGGAGGAGAATGCTGAAGATAAAATGGACAGATAGGATGAAAAACGATGAAGTGCTACGAAGAATAGGAGAGAAGCGAATGATTATACAGACTATCAGAAAGAGGAAGGCTAACTGGGTTGGACATTACCTGAGGAGAGAGAGTATGATTAAAGACGTGTTAGAAGGAAAACTAGATGGGAAAAGGGAAAGAGGTAGGAAAAGGTTTCAGCTGATAGACGATTTGAAAGGGAAAGAGAGTTATCAAGATATAAAGAGGACAGCGGAAAATAGGAGTATATGGAGAACCAGGTTTAACCATGAATAATCACGGACCTGTCTACGGACAGACTACCTATGATGATGATATATATATATATATATATATATATATATATATATATATATATATATATATATATAGAAATGCAGGTAAGCTAGAGAACTTGAAAGAAGAAATGAGAAGAAATAGAGTTGACATTATAGGGCTAAGCGAAACTAGATGGGAGGGAGAAGGACAGTTCGACTCGGAAGAATTCACGGTAGTTTATTCTGGAGGAAATAGTGGGGAAAGGGGAGTAGCTCTGGTACTTAGGAAAGATATGATGAAAAGCGTGACAAAGATAATAGCAACGAACGATAGACTGATGGCAATAAAGCTAAAAGCAGTCCCAGTGGACATGCTGATAATCCAGGTATATATGCCAACGTCAGCTCATGACGATGAAGAAATAGATGAGATCTATGAGCAAATTAATGAAATTTACGAAGAAGACGGAAGAGGAAAGGTAAACTGCATAATAATGGGAGATTGGAACAGCATAGTTGGAGAAGGACAGGAAGAAAATGTTGTCGGGCAATACGGACTTGGGAAGAGAAATCGAGGAGGGGAGAAACTCGTAGAATTCTGCATCAATAATGACCTTGTAGTGACTAATACATGGTTCAAAAACCATAAACGAAGGTTATACACATGGAAAAGCCCAGGAGATAGAATGAGATGCCAAATAGATTACATCCTTGTAAAACAAAGATTTAGGAACAGCATAAAGAACGCCAAGGCATTGCAAGGAGCAGACATTGATTCAGATCACAGCCTTCTAATACTTGACGTGAGTACAAAGCTCAAACAAATAAGAAAAACGAGAAGAGAAAGACAGACCTGGGACCTAGAAAAACTGAAAGAAAGGCAGGATGTAGTCAGCATGAAGTTGGAAGATAACCTAAGAAAGTTGGAAAACAAACCGAAGACCGTCGATATAGAATGGGATGAAATTAAAACCAGTATCAAGGATACCTTGGATAAAGAGATTGGAAAACAAGAGAAGAAAATCAGAAAACCATGGATCACGAAGGAAATGCTGGAGAAAATGGATGAGAGACGAAAATGGAAAAACGTTAACAGTGAAGAAGGTAGAGCCAACTATAGACGTATAAACAATGAGTTGAGAAGGGTAACAGATAAAGCTAGAGAAAATTGGCTAAAAGGAAAATGTGATGAAATAGAACAAATGGAGAAATTAGGACGGTACGATATGATGTACGCTAGGGCACTGGAATTAGAAGATAAGAAGTCTAATGGAATTTGTGGTAAAGGAATTATGAATACGGATGGGAAGATAGTCTCAGAAACAAAGGATGTAGCACAGGTATGGGAAGAATACATTAAGGAATTATACAGCAAACAGGCAGGAGCGGCAAAAATAGAACTCGAAAATGAGGAAAACATTGAAGAAGACAACTTAGGACCAAGTATTATGGACAGCGAAGTAGAAAAGGCGATAGTGGAACTAAAGAAGGGGAAAGCCATGGGCAGCGATGGAATACCGGCTGAGATACTTAAAGTCATAGGATCAGAAGGAATAAAAGCGATCACAAAATTAATTAATAAGATTTACGACACGGGAGAGTGGCCTCAGGATTTCCTAGAAGTAACAATGATCCCTCTAAAGAAGAAGCCAAAGGCAATGCAGTGTAAAGATTACAGAACTATAAGCCTTCTGTCACACACATCGAAGATCATCACGAGGATTCTTAATAAAAGGCTGGAGAAAAAGGCAGAAGAAATAATAGGGGAAGATCAATTCGGTTTCAGAAAAGGACGAGGAACTAGAGATGCTATAGGAGTAGTTAGAATCATATCAGAAAGGGCAATAGAATACAGTCAAGATATCTGCGCATGTTTCGTAGACTGGCAGAAGGCCTTTGATAGAGTAAATTGGGTAAAGTTGATGAAGATATTAAAGGATATAGGTGTAGACTGGAAAGACAGGAGACTGATTAGGAATCTATATGAGAATCAAGTTGTAAAGGTCAGGTTTGAGAATGTGGACACCTGCGGAATAAATATCGGTAGAGGAGTAAGACAAGGCTGCTGCCTATCGCCAACCCTATTCAATATATATGGAGAAAGTCTAATGCAAGAAGCTTTAGAAGGCACAGGGGATTTCAAAATTGGAGGAAGGATTATAAGAACAGTAAAATACGCAGATGATCAAGTACTTATAGCAATAAAGGAAGAGGAGCTACAAAAAATGATAAATAGACTAGTGATAACAGGTAGAAAATACGGTATGGAAATAAATACAGAAAAATCCAAGGTCATTCGAATATCGGGTAAAGAAGAGAATCTGAACATAACTATTGGGGGAAAGCCATTAGAACAAGTTTCAGAATATAAATACCTTGGAAGTATCATAACACGAGAGGCAAAATGTACGGATGAGATCAAAACTAGAATAGGAAAAGCAAAAGCGGCTTTCAGGAGAAAGAAACAACTACTTACAGGGAATATAAGGGAAGATATCCGCAAGAAGTTGATAAAATGCTACGTATGGAGTATAGCATTGTATGGGGCAGAAACATGGACGCTAAGGAAAAATGACATAAAATACTTGTAAAGCTTTGAAATGTGGACTTGGAGGAGAATGCTGAAGATAAAATGGACAGATAGGATGAAAAACGATGAAGTGCTACGAAGAATAGGAGAGAAGCGAATGATTATACAGACTATCAGAAAGAGGAAGGCTAACTGGGTTGGACATTACCTGAGGAGAGAGAGTATGATTAAAGACGTGTTAGAAGGAAAACTAGATGGGAAAAGGGAAAGAGGTAGGAAAAGGTTTCAGCTGATAGACGATTTGAAAGGGAAAGAGAGTTATCAAGATATAAAGAGGACAGCGGAAAATAGGAGTATATGGAGAACCAGGTTTAACCATGAATAATCACGGACCTGTCTACGGACAGACTACCTATGATGATGATGATATATATATATAATTTTACTGCACTGGTGGTGTAGTGGTTAGCGTGTCGGCTTTCTATTGCAAAGTTCGGGGGTTCAAACCCCTCGAATGGAGGTTTTAATAAAAAAAAACTAACATCAGTGCCTGGCAGTAGGCAGCAGTACTGTCAGTATGGTATAGAGCCGAAAACAAATGATGTTGGTTGGGTCTATATCCAATACAGCTGTAGGCGTGATCAGGACGATTTGAACGGCTACAGTACTGCGATGTGGAAAGCAAGAGGGAAACTACCACATTACAATCCCTAGTAAAGATTATATGGTTGGACAATATGAGTTCTCTCGAGGTAAAACAATCCGGAGGTAAAATAGTCCCCCAATCGGATCTCCGGGCGGGGACTGCCTTGAGGAAAACATTTGTCGAAAGTAAATTACGAATAGGGACTTGGAACGTAAGAACTATGAGAAAGGCAGGAAAGCTAGAGAACTTGAAAGAAGAAATGAGAAGAACTAGAGTTCAGTCAGCATGAAGTTGGAAGATAACCTAAGAAAGTTGGAAAACAAACCGAAGACCGTTGATATAGAATGGGATGAAATTAAAACCAGTATCAAGGATACCTTGGATAAAGAGATTGGAAAACAAGAAAAGAAAATCAGAAAACCATGGATCACGAAGGAAATGCTGGAGAAAATGGATGAGAGACGAAAATGGAAAAACTTTAACAGTGAAGAAGGTAGAGCCAACTATAGGCGTATAAACAATGAGTTGAGAAGGGTAACAGATAAAGCTAGAGAAAATTGGATAAAAGGAAAATGTGATGAAATAGAACAAATGGAGAAATTAGGACGGTACGATATGATGTACGCTAAGGCACTGGAATTAGAAGATAAGAAGTCTAATGGAATTTGTGGTAAAGGAATTATGAATACGGATGGGAAGATAGTCTCAGAAACAAAGGATGTAGCACAGGTATGGGAAGAATACATTAAGGAATTCAAACAGGCAGGAGCGGCAAAAATAGAACTGGAAAAATGAGGAAAACATTGAAGAAGACAACTTAGGACCAAGTATTATGGAGAGGCGAAGTAGAAAAGGCGATAGTGGAACTAAAGAAGGGGAAAGCCACGGGCAGCGATGGAATACCGGCTGAGATACTTAAAGTCATAGGATCAGAAGGACTAAAAGCGATCACGAAATTAATTAATAAGATTTAGGGGGGAGAGTGGCCTCAGGGTTTCCTAGAAGTAACAATGATCCCTCTAAAGAAGAAGCCAAAGGCAATGCAGTGTAAAGATTACAGAACTATAAGCCTTCTGTCACACACATCGAAGATCATCACGAGGATTCTTAATAAAAGGCTGGAGAAAAAGGCAGAAAAAATAATAGGGGAAGATCAATTCGGTTTCAGAAAAGGACGAGGAACTAGAGATGCTATAGGAGTAGTTAGAATCATATCAGAAAGGGCAATAGAATACAGTCCAAGATATCTGCGCATGTTTCGTAGACTGGCAGAAGGCCTTTGATAGAGTAAATTGGGTAAAGTTGATGAAGATATTCTAAAGGATATAGGTTGTAGACTGGAAAGACAGGAGACTGATTAGGAATCTATATGAGAATCAAGTTGTAAAGGTCAGGTTTGAGAATGTGGGACACCTGCGGAATAAATATCGGTAGAGGAGTAAGACAAGGCTGCTGCCTATCGCCAACCCTATTCAATATATATGGAGAAAGTCTAATGCAAGAAGCTTTAGAAGGCACAGGGGATTTCAAAATTGGAGGAAGGATTATAAGAACAGTAAAATACGCAGATGATCAAGTACTTATAGCAATAAAGGAAGAGGAGCTACAACCAATTATAAATAGACTAGTGATAACAGGTAGAAAATACGGTATGGAAATAAATACAGAAAATCCAAGGTCATTCGAATATCGGGTAAAGAAGAGAATCTGAACATAACTATTGGGGGAAAGCCATTAGAACAAGTTTCAGAATATAAATACCTTGGAAGTATCATAACACGAGAGGCAAAATGTACGGATGAGATCAAAACTAGAATAGGAAAAGCAAAAGCGGCTTTCAGGAGAAAGAAACAACTACTTACAGGGAATATAAGGGAAGATATCCGCAAGAAGTTGATAAAATGCTACGTATGGAGTATAGCATTGTATGGGGCAGAAACATGGACGCTAAGGAAAAATGACATAAAATACTTGTAAAGCTTTGAAATGTGGACTTGGAGGAGAATGCTGAAGATAAAATGGACAGATAGGATGAAAAACGATGAAGTGCTACGAAGAATAGGAGAGAAGCGAATGATTATACAGACTATCAGAAAGAGGAAGGCTAACTGGGTTGGACATTACCTGAGGAGAGAGAGTATGATTAAAGACGTGTTAGAAGGAAAAGTAGATGGGAAAAGGGAAAGAGGTAGGAAAAGGTTTCAGCTGATAGACGATTTGAAAGGGAAAGAGAGTTATCAAGATATAAAGAGGACAGCGGAAAATAGGAGTATATGGAGAACCAGGTTTAACCATGAATAATCACGGACCTGTCTACGGACAGACTACCTATGATGATGATGATATATATATATAATTTTACTGCACTGGTGGTGTAGTGGTTAGCGTGTCGGCTTTCTATTGCAAAGTTCGGGGGTTCAAACCCCTCGAATGGAGGTTTTAATAAAAAAAAACTAACATCAGTGCCTGGCAGTAGGCAGCAGTACTGTCAGTATGGTATAGAGCCGAAAACAAATGATGTTGGTTGGGTCTATATCCAATACAGCTGTAGGCGTGATCAGGACGATTTGAACGGCTACAGTACTGCGATGTGGAAAGCAAGAGGGAAACTACCACATTACAATCCCTAGTAAAGATTATATGGTTGGACAATATGAGTTCTCTCGAGGTAAAACAATCCGGAGGTAAAATAGTCCCCCAATCGGATCTCCGGGCGGGGACTGCCTTGAGGAAAACATTTGTCGAAAGTAAATTACGAATAGGGACTTGGAACGTAAGAACTATGAGAAAGGCAGGAAAGCTAGAGAACTTGAAAGAAGAAATGAGAAGAACTAGAGTTCAGTCAGCATGAAGTTGGAAGATAACCTAAGAAAGTTGGAAAACAAACCGAAGACCGTTGATATAGAATGGGATGAAATTAAAACCAGTATCAAGGATACCTTGGATAAAGAGATTGGAAAACAAGAAAAGAAAATCAGAAAACCATGGATCACGAAGGAAATGCTGGAGAAAATGGATGAGAGACGAAAATGGAAAAACTTTAACAGTGAAGAAGGTAGAGCCAACTATAGGCGTATAAACAATGAGTTGAGAAGGGTAACAGATAAAGCTAGAGAAAATTGGATAAAAGGAAAATGTGATGAAATAGAACAAATGGAGAAATTAGGACGGTACGATATGATGTACGCTAAGGCACTGGAATTAGAAGATAAGAAGTCTAATGGAATTTGTGGTAAAGGAATTATGAATACGGATGGGAAGATAGTCTCAGAAACAAAGGATGTAGCACAGGTATGGGAAGAATACATTAAGGAATTATACAGCAAACAGGCAGGAGCGGCAAAAATAGAACTGGAAAATGAGGAAAACATTGAAGAAGACAACTTAGGACCAAGTATTATGGAGAGCGAAGTAGAAAAGGCGATAGTGGAACTAAAGAAGGGGAAAGCCACGGGCAGCGATGGAATACCGGCTGAGATACTTAAAGTCATAGGATCAGAAGGACTAAAAGCGATCACGAAATTAATTAATAAGATTTAGGGGGGAGAGTGGCCTCAGGGTTTCCTAGAAGTAACAATGATCCCTCTAAAGAAGAAGCCAAAGGCAATGCAGTGTAAAGATTACAGAACTATAAGCCTTCTGTCACACACATCGAAGATCATCACGAGGATTCTTAATAAAAGGCTGGAGAAAAAGGCAGAAAAAATAATAGGGGAAGATCAATTCGGTTTCAGAAAAGGACGAGGAACTAGAGATGCTATAGGAGTAGTTAGAATCATATCAGAAAGGGCAATAGAATACAGTCAAGATATCTGCGCATGTTTCGTAGACTGGCAGAAGGCCTTTGATAGAGTAAATTGGGTAAAGTTGATGAAGATATTAAAGGATATAGGTGTAGACTGGAAAGACAGGAGACTGATTAGGAATCTATATGAGAATCAAGTTGTAAAGGTCAGGTTTGAGAATGTGGACACCTGCGGAATAAATATCGGTAGAGGAGTAAGACAAGGCTGCTGCCTATCGCCAACCCTATTCAATATATATGGAGAAAGTCTAATGCAAGAAGCTTTAGAAGGCACAGGGGATTTCAAAATTGGAGGAAGGATTATAAGAACAGTAAAATACGCAGATGATCAAGTACTTATAGCAATAAAGGAAGAGGAGCTACAAACAATTATAAATAGACTAGTGATAACAGGTAGAAAATACGGTATGGAAATAAATACAGAAAAATCCAAGGTCATTCGAATATCGGGTAAAGAAGAGAATCTGAACATAACTATTGGGGGAAAGCCATTAGAACAAGTTTCAGAATATAAATACCTTGGAAGTATCATAACACGAGAGGCAAAATGTACGGATGAGATCAAAACTAGAATAGGAAAAGCAAAAGCGGCTTTCAGGAGAAAGAAACAACTACTTACAGGGAATATAAGGGAAGATATCCGCAAGAAGTTGATAAAATGCTACGTATGGAGTATAGCATTGTATGGGGCAGAAACATGGACGCTAAGGAAAAATGACATAAAATACTTGTAAAGCTTTGAAATGTGGACTTGGAGGAGAATGCTGAAGATAAAATGGACAGATAGGATGAAAAACGATGAAGTGCTACGAAGAATAGGAGAGAAGCGAATGATTATACAGACTATCAGAAAGAGGAAGGCTAACTGGGTTGGACATTACCTGAGGAGAGAGAGTATGATTAAAGACGTGTTAGAAGGAAAAGTAGATGGGAAAAGGGAAAGAGGTAGGAAAAGGTTTCAGCTGATAGACGATTTGAAAGGGAAAGAGAGTTATCAAGATATAAAGAGGACAGCGGAAAATAGGAGTATATGGAGAACCAGGTTTAACCATGAATAATCACGGACCTGTCTACGGACAGACTACCTATGATGATGATGATATATATATATAATTTTACTGCACTGGTGGTGTAGTGGTTAGCGTGTCGGCTTTCTATTGCAAAGTTCGGGGGTTCAAACCCCTCGAATGGAGGTTTTATTAAAAAAAAACTAACATCAGTGCCTGGCAGTAGGCAGCAGTACTGTCAGTATGGTATAGAGCCGAAAACAAATGATGTTGGTTGGGTCTATATCCAATACAGCTGTAGGCGTGATCAGGACGATTTGAACGGCTACAGTACTGCGATGTGGAAAGCAAGAGGGAAACTACCACATTACAATCCCTAGTAAAGATTATATGGTTGGACAATATGAGTTCTCTCGAGGTAAAACAATCCGGAGGTAAAATAGTCCCCCAATCGGATCTCCGGGCGGGGACTGCCTTGAGGAAAACATTTGTCGAAAGTAAATTACGAATAGGGACTTGGAACGTAAGAACTATGAGAAAGGCAGGAAAGCTAGAGAACTTGAAAGAAGAAATGAGAAGAACTAGAGTTCAGTCAGCATGAAGTTGGAAGATAACCTAAGAAAGTTGGAAAACAAACCGAAGACCGTTGATATAGAATGGGATGAAATTAAAACCAGTATCAAGGATACCTTGGATAAAGAGATTGGAAAACAAGAAAAGAAAATCAGAAAACCATGGATCACGAAGGAAATGCTGGAGAAAATGGATGAGAGACGAAAATGGAAAAACTTTAACAGTGAAGAAGGTAGAGCCAACTATAGGCGTATAAACAATGAGTTGAGAAGGGTAACAGATAAAGCTAGAGAAAATTGGATAAAAGGAAAATGTGATGAAATAGAACAAATGGAGAAATTAGGACGGTACGATATGATGTACGCTAAGGCACTGGAATTAGAAGATAAGAAGTCTAATGGAATTTGTGGTAAAGGAATTATGAATACGGATGGGAAGATAGTCTCAGAAACAAAGGATGTAGCACAGGTATGGGAAGAATACATTAAGGAATTATACAGCAAACAGGCAGGAGCGGCAAAAATAGAACTGGAAAATGAGGAAAACATTGAAGAAGACAACTTAGGACCAAGTATTATGGAGAGCGAAGTAGAAAAGGCGATAGTGGAACTAAAGAAGGGGAAAGCCACGGGCAGCGATGGAATACCGGCTGAGATACTTAAAGTCATAGGATCAGAAGGACTAAAAGCGATCACGAAATTAATTAATAAGATTTAGGGGGGAGAGTGGCCTCAGGGTTTCCTAGAAGTAACAATGATCCCTCTAAAGAAGAAGCCAAAGGCAATGCAGTGTAAAGATTACAGAACTATAAGCCTTCTGTCACACACATCGAAGATCTTCACGAGGATTCTTAATAAAAGGCTGGAGAAAAAGGCAGAAGAAATAATAGGGGAAGATCAATTCGGTTTCAGAAAAGGACGAGGAACTAGAGATGCTATAGGAGTAGTTAGAATCATATCAGAAAGGGCAATAGAATACAGTCAAGATATCTGCGCATGTTTCGTAGACTGGCAGAAGGCCTTTGATAGAGTAAATTGGGTAAAGTTGATGAAGATATTAAAGGATATAGGTGTAGACTGGAAAGACAGGAGACTGATTAGGAATCTATATGAGAATCAAGTTGTAAAGGTCAGGTTTGAGAATGTGGACACCTGCGGAATAAATATCGGTAGAAGGAGTAAGACAAGGCTGCTGCCTATCGCCAACCCTATTCAATATATATGGAGAAAGTCTAATGCAAGAAGCTTTAGAAGGCACAGAGGATTTCAAAATTGGAGGAAGGATTATAAGAACAGTAAAATACGCAGATGATCAAGTACTTATAGCAATAAAGGAAGAGGAGCTACAAAAAATGATAAATAGACTAGTGATAACAGGTAGAAAATACGGTATGGAAATAAATACAGAAAAATCCAAGGTCATTCGAATATCGAGTAAAGAAGAGAATCTGAACATAACTATTGGGGGAAAGCCATTAGAACAAGTTTCAGAATATAAATACCTTGGAAGTATCATAACACGAGAGGCAAAATGTACGGATGAGATCAAAACTAGAATAGGAAAAGCAAAAGCGGCTTTCAGCAGAAAGAAACAACTACTTACAGGGAATATAAGGGAAGATATCCGCAAGAAGTTGATAAAATGCTACGTATGGAGTATAGCATTGTATGGGGCAGAAACATGGACGCTAAGGAAAAATGACATAAAATACTTAGAAAGCTTTGAAATGTGGACTTGGAGGAGAATGCTGAAGATAAAATGGACAGATAGGATGAAAAACGATGAAGTGCTACGAAGAATAGGAGAGAAGCGAATGATTATACAGACTATCAGAAAGAGGAAGGCTAACTGGGTTGGACATTACCTGAGGAGAGAGAGTATGATTAAAGACGTGTTAGAAGGAAAACTAGATGGGAAAAGGGAAAGAGGTAGGAAAAGGTTTCAGCTGATAGACGATTTGAAAGGGAAAGAGAGTTATCAAGATATAAAGAGGACAGCGGAAAATAGGAGTATATGGAGAACCAGGTTTAACCATGAATAATCACGGACCTGTCTACGGACAGACTACCTATGATGATGATATATATATATATATATATATATATATATATATATATATATATATATATATATATATATATATATATAGAAATGCAGGTAAGCTAGAGAACTTGAAAGAAGAAATGAGAAGAAATAGAGTTGACATTATAGGGCTAAGCGAAACTAGATGGGAGGGAGAAGGACAGTTCGACTCGGAAGAATTCACGGTAGTTTATTCTGGAGGAAATAGTGGGGAAAGGGGAGTAGCTCTGGTACTTAGGAAAGATATGATGAAAAGCGTGACAAAGATAATAGCAACGAACGATGGACTGATGGCAATAAAGCTAAAAGCAGTCCCAGTGGACATGCTGATAATCCAGGTATATATGCCAACGTCAGCTCATGACGATGAAGAAATAGATGAGATCTATGAGCAAATTAATGAAATTTACGAAGAAGACGGAAGAGGAAAGGTAAACTGCATAATAATGGGAGATTGGAACAGCATAGTTGGAGAAGGACAGGAAGAAAATGTTGTCGGGCAATACGGACTTGGGAAGAGAAATCGAGGAGGGGAGAAACTCGTAGAATTCTGCATCAATAATGACCTTGTAGTGACTAATACATGGTTCAAAAACCATAAACGAAGGTTATACACATGGAAAAGCCCAGGAGATAGAATGAGATGCCAAATAGATTACATCCTTGTAAAACAAAGATTTAGGAACAGCATAAAGAACGCCAAGGCATTGCAAGGAGCAGACATTGATTCAGATCACAGCCTTCTAATACTTGACGTGAGTACAAAGCTCAAACAAATAAGAAAAACGAGAAGAGAAAGACAGACCTGGGACCTAGAAAAACTGAAAGAAAGGCAGGATGTAGTCAGCATGAAGTTGGAAGATAACCTAAGAAAGTTGGAAAACAAACCGAAGACCGTCGATATAGAATGGGATGAAATTAAAACCAGTATCAAGGATACCTTGGATAAAGAGATTGGAAAACAAGAGAAGAAAATCAGAAAACCATGGATCACGAAGGAAATGCTGGAGAAAATGGATGAGAGACGAAAATGGAAAAACGTTAACAGTGAAGAAGGTAGAGCCAACTATAGACGTATAAACAATGAGTTGAGAAGGGTAACAGATAAAGCTAGAGAAAATTGGCTAAAAGGAAAATGTGATGAAATAGAACAAATGGAGAAATTAGGACGGTACGATATGATGTACGCTAGGGCACTGGAATTAGAAGATAAGAAGTCTAATGGAATTTGTGGTAAAGGAATTATGAATACGGATGGGAAGATAGTCTCAGAAACAAAGGATGTAGCACAGGTATGGGAAGAATACATTAAGGAATTATACAGCAAACAGGCAGGAGCGGCAAAAATAGAACTGGAAAATGAGGAAAACATTGAAGAAGACAACTTAGGACCAAGTATTATGGACAGCGAAGTAGAAAAGGCGATAGTGGAACTAAAGAAGGGGAAAGCCATGGGCAGCGATGGAATACCGGCTGAGATACTTAAAGTCATAGGATCAGAAGGAATAAAAGCGATCACAAAATTAATTAATAAGATTTACGACACGGGAGAGTGGCCTCAGGATTTCCTAGAAGTAACAATGATCCCTCTAAAGAAGAAGCCAAAGGCAATGCAGTGTAAAGATTACAGAACTATAAGCCTTCTGTCACACACATCGAAGATCATCACGAGGATTCTTAATAAAAGGCTGGAGAAAAAGGCAGAAGAAATAATAGGGGAAGATCAATTCGGTTTCAGAAAAGGACGAGGAACTAGAGATGCTATAGGAGTAGTTAGAATCATATCAGAAAGGGCAATAGAATACAGTCAAGATATCTGCGCATGTTTCGTAGACTGGCAGAAGGCCTTTGATAGAGTAAATTGGGTAAAGTTGATGAAGATATTAAAGGATATAGGTGTAGACTGGAAAGACAGGAGACTGATTAGGAATCTATATGAGAATCAAGTTGTAAAGGTCAGGTTTGAGAATGTGGACACCTGCGGAATAAATATCGGTAGAGGAGTAAGACAAGGCTGCTGCCTATCGCCAACCCTATTCAATATATATGGAGAAAGTCTAATGCAAGAAGCTTTAGAAGGCACAGGGGATTTCAAAATCGGAGGATGGATTATAAGAACAGTAAAATACGCAGATGATCAAGTACTTATAGCAATAAAGGAAGAGGAGCTACAAACAATGATAAATAGACTAGTGATAACAGGTAGAAAATACGGTATGGAAATAAATACAGAAAAATCCAAGGTCATTCGAATATCGGGTAAAGAAGAGAATCTGAACATAACTATTGGGGGAAAGCCATTAGAACAAGTTTCAGAATATAAATACCTTGGAAGTATCATAACACGAGAGGCAAAATGTACGGATGAGATCAAAACTAGAATAGGAAAAGCAAAAGCGGCTTTCAGGAGAAAGAAACAACTACTTACAGGGAATATAAGGGAAGATATCCGCAAGAAGTTGATAAAATGCTACGTATGGAGTATAGCATTGTATGGGGCAGAAACATGGACGCTAAGGAAAAATGACATAAAATACTTGGAAAGCTTTGAAATGTGGACTTGGAGGAGAATGCTGAAGATAAAATGGACAGATAGGATGAAAAACGATGAAGTGCTACGAAGAATAGGAGAGAAGCGAATGATTATACAGACTATCAGAAAGAGGAAGGCTAACTGGGTTGGACATTACCTGAGGAGAGAGAGTATGATTAAAGACGTGTTAGAAGGAAAACTAGATGGGAAAAGGGAAAGAGGTAGGAAAAGGTTTCAGCTGATAGACGATTTGAAAGGGAAAGAGAGTTATCAAGATATAAAGAGGACAGCGGAAAATAGGAGTATATGGAGAACCAGGTTTAACCATGAATAATCACGGACCTGTCTACGGACAGACTACCTATGATGATGATGATATATATATATAATTTTACTGCACTGGTGGTGTAGTGGTTAGCGTGTCGGCTTTCTATTGCAAAGTTCGGGGGTTCAAACCCCTCGAATGGAGGTTTTATTAAAAAAAAACTAACATCAGTGCCTGGCAGTAGGCAGCAGTACTGTCAGTATGGTATAGAGCCGAAAACAAATGATGTTGGTTGGGTCTATATCCAATACAGCTGTAGGCGTGATCAGGACGATTTGAACGGCTACAGTACTGCGATGTGGAAAGCAAGAGGGAAACTACCACATTACAATCCCTAGTAAAGATTATATGGTTGGACAATATGAGTTCTCTCGAGGTAAAACAATCCGGAGGTAAAATAGTCCCCCAATCGGATCTCCGGGCGGGGACTGCCTTGAGGAAAACATTTGTCGAAAGTAAATTACGAATAGGGACTTGGAACGTAAGAACTATGAGAAAGGCAGGAAAGCTAGAGAACTTGAAAGAAGAAATGAGAAGAACTAGAGTTCAGTCAGCATGAAGTTGGAAGATAACCTAAGAAAGTTGGAAAACAAACCGAAGACCGTTGATATAGAATGGGATGAAATTAAAACCAGTATCAAGGATACCTTGGATAAAGAGATTGGAAAACAAGAAAAGAAAATCAGAAAACCATGGATCACGAAGGAAATGCTGGAGAAAATGGATGAGAGACGAAAATGGAAAAACTTTAACAGTGAAGAAGGTAGAGCCAACTATAGGCGTATAAACAATGAGTTGAGAAGGGTAACAGATAAAGCTAGAGAAAATTGGATAAAAGGAAAATGTGATGAAATAGAACAAATGGAGAAATTAGGACGGTACGATATGATGTACGCTAAGGCACTGGAATTAGAAGATAAGAAGTCTAATGGAATTTGTGGTAAAGGAATTATGAATACGGATGGGAAGATAGTCTCAGAAACAAAGGATGTAGCACAGGTATGGGAAGAATACATTAAGGAATTATACAGCAAACAGGCAGGAGCGGCAAAAATAGAACTGGAAAATGAGGAAAACATTGAAGAAGACAACTTAGGACCAAGTATTATGGAGAGCGAAGTAGAAAAGGCGATAGTGGAACTAAAGAAGGGGAAAGCCACGGGCAGCGATGGAATACCGGCTGAGATACTTAAAGTCATAGGATCAGAAGGACTAAAAGCGATCACGAAATTAATTAATAAGATTTAGGGGGGAGAGTGGCCTCAGGGTTTCCTAGAAGTAACAATGATCCCTCTAAAGAAGAAGCCAAAGGCAATGCAGTGTAAAGATTACAGAACTATAAGCCTTCTGTCACACACATCGAAGATCTTCACGAGGATTCTTAATAAAAGGCTGGAGAAAAAGGCAGAAGAAATAATAGGGGAAGATCAATTCGGTTTCAGAAAAGGACGAGGAACTAGAGATGCTATAGGAGTAGTTAGAATCATATCAGAAAGGGCAATAGAATACAGTCAAGATATCTGCGCATGTTTCGTAGACTGGCAGAAGGCCTTTGATAGAGTAAATTGGGTAAAGTTGATGAAGATATTAAAGGATATAGGTGTAGACTGGAAAGACAGGAGACTGATTAGGAATCTATATGAGAATCAAGTTGTAAAGGTCAGGTTTGAGAATGTGGACACCTGCGGAATAAATATCGGTAGAGGAGTAAGACAAGGCTGCTGCCTATCGCCAACCCTATTCAATATATATGGAGAAAGTCTAATGCAAGAAGCTTTAGAAGGCACAGAGGATTTCAAAATTGGAGGAAGGATTATAAGAACAGTAAAATACGCAGATGATCAAGTACTTATAGCAATAAAGGAAGAGGAGCTACAAAAAATGATAAATAGACTAGTGATAACAGGTAGAAAATACGGTATGGAAATAAATACAGAAAAATCCAAGGTCATTCGAATATCGAGTAAAGAAGAGAATCTGAACATAACTATTGGGGGAAAGCCATTAGAACAAGTTTCAGAATATAAATACCTTGGAAGTATCATAACACGAGAGGCAAAATGTACGGATGAGATCAAAACTAGAATAGGAAAAGCAAAAGCGGCTTTCAGCAGAAAGAAACAACTACTTACAGGGAATATAAGGGAAGATATCCGCAAGAAGTTGATAAAATGCTACGTATGGAGTATAGCATTGTATGGGGCAGAAACATGGACGCTAAGGAAAAATGACATAAAATACTTGGATAGCTTTGAAATGTGGACTTAGAGGAGAATGCTGAAGATAAAATGGACAGATAGGATGAAAAACGATGAAGTGCTACGAAGAATAGGAGAGAAGCGAATGATTATACAGACTATCAGAAAGAGGAAGGCTAACTGGGTTGGACATTACTTGAGGAGAGAGAGTATGATTAAAGACGTGTTAGAAGGAAAACTAGATGGGAAAAGGGAAAGAGGTAGGAAAAGGTTTCAGCTGATAGACGATTTGAAAGGGAAAGAGAGTTATCAAGATATAAAGAGGACAGCGGAAAATAGGAGTATATGGAGAACCAAGTTTAACCAAGAATAATCACGGACCTGTCTACGGACAGACTACCTATGATGATGATGATATAATTTTATTTTCTGTATGTGAATGAACTTTTCATGTTTCCCTATTAGCACAATCCTCCCTAAATACATAGCTGAGCATACATACGCTAAAATGGCGGAATTATATTTTCAAAATACTTTTTAAATGTGCTAACTTCTATTTTGCAATCTTGACGCAATCCTAATTATGGTTCATTGAAAATGTCGCCGCAGTCGTCTGTTCGAAAACAAGTCCGCGATCACAGATTGTCCAAATTTTTCTGTCCTTTGCAGATTTCATTTCCTGTTGGCTCTCATTCCTCTGTTAGTCTTCAGGTAATCGCAGTAGCGGATTTAAAATAGGCGAGATTTCAGAGAGGGAATAAAAATAATATTACGCAGACTTTTGATGAATTAAACTATTATGATCCGCAGACGGACCGATGGACAGACAAACCGAATATCTGAGCGATTATTTTAGAAAAAATCGCGAAAAGGGGGAACGGAAAAACAATTTGGCCTAGGGGTGGGAAATTTCCAAATCCGCCCTTAGGTATTCGTATATTTTTTCACCCTCTTTTAGCCTCAAACTTTCCTTTGATATATTTGTCTTAATTATGCAGTTTCTTCCAAATAATTCACGATCCAGTAAGCCTATCTCTTTTCAATCCGTTTTATTTTCATTCTTGTGTCATGCCTACGCATCTATTGCTGTTGATATCCAACTTTTAACGAAATTGGCTTGGGAAAACCGAATTAAATGCATACCCGGACATTGTTCTTTCGAAGAGTTACAGTATAGAATTTACTACCATAGGAATTTGCCACAGAGATAATTTTCATTTTCTTTCAAAATTTTAGAAAGTTGAAATCCTATCTTAAAATGTACTTTCTTTTTATTTTTAAGCAAATCATCCTTTATATTCAGCATATTAACGATAGCAAGGACTAGTGCAGATGACCAATCACATAGCAGGATTCGAACCCTTGACTCTCGTGAGTCGATACCGGCATTAATAATCTGCAATATTCAATATAGTACGCCGATATGGACAGTAAATCTAAAGAATTATTGAGAAAACAAAGTGAGAAGGCGGCGCTTCTATTTCGAAGAGTAGCTTGGAAAATTATTCAATTCTTTTGAAGAACTAACCTTTAACTTAATGCTGAGCGACGGCGTGCCGGTTTTTTTGGTAATCGCGATCATGTCAACCGAGAGTTATTCTATCTTCTTCGAGGAAATAAATTTCCAACTTGAGTTCTAACCTCGATTCCAAGACGTGGCCCATAATTATCAACTCATAGTGACTAACCGTTTCCGCCGTTATCAGCCAAAGGTAGCCGTAGATCTGTATGGGCGTATTCAATTTGACACCGAGGACGATGCGTATAACGGGGCATCATGATGTTATGCCTCGGTAGTGACGATGAATATCAAAATAAATCGCGTCGCTTTAGTATTAACGCCTGCGTGTCTTGCTCGCCGACGCGTGCCTTATGTTTAAACGAAGAAACTGACGTGCGCCAACTTCCTTCGACTCTCCTTCGACACTACACTTGATGGACTAGGGAAATCCCGATGGCGGACTCCATTGCGTCAGTTAATGATCCGACGTGTTATGGTGTCAAAAGGGTCGAAGAATCTATAATGATGTGTGTTGATTATGTGTACGGAAGGATGGTGGTTGGGCGATGATATAAGCAGAATTATTCGCACTAAATAGATGCACGTATTAGTTGGCTTACTTTCCCCACGTTTTTCAATACATCTATATAATGTAGAAGTATTACGTCATTTATTCGAATTTCCTTTGCGTTTTCCGTATCCATAAATATAATCTTCATGCTTTACCATCGCTGTTGTTAGCCATCAATAGTTAATCTCTACTGACTCACTTATGATACAAAAAATATTTTAAAATAATAAGGCAATATAAATTATGCCTGTATTATTATTAGACCGATAGTAATAGTTTGCATCCAAATTATAGATTTTCTTCTTAGAAGTAAGTTTAATCTATTTTACGAATACTTAGAGACACAAACTACTAACTTTAAATTTATAGAGCCAAAAGTTCAAATGCGTGATCACCATTCGCGCCAAGAGTGCTGCCAAAACAGAAGTTTGGAAATGTGAACATACTAGCATATGTTGAAAAAGAGACTCTGATGGCCCAATTTTTTTACCCTGTAGTAATTTACCTTGAGAATCGAAAATCCTCAAATAAAAACTCTGGTGAAAGGTGCCGTATGCGCGAAAAGTACAAGAAATATCCGAAATAAAGGTTTAGATCTTCAAATCGACATTTTTATCAGAAATTAATCGCATATCTTTCAAAATTTCGACGCATTAAGATAAACTGATAAATTGAGTTGGTAAAAACTTTCTTTTGATCAAAATACGGGTGTGATGTATAAGTATCTCCGTCTTTATAATTTTAAACCATACTGTTTAAATAATTGCAAAAATCTCTCTTCCTTATTATTTTTTACATATTGTTATGGATAGTATATATCTACAGTGTTACCTCGATAGAACGAGTACGGCATATAAGGAGACCTTCCTTATAGCGAGCGAAAATGCCGCCGCCGTCAATTTCTTAACGTTACATATACGGAGTTAAATTTTTGGATAGTACGAGTATGCACTCATTAAAACGAATATTTTTATGGATTTTATAAATTCTCGTTATATCGGGTTTTCACTGCATTTACATAAAAGTTTTTCCATTGATAAAGTGAATACGTCCTTTTAAGCAATGATCAAGATGATTATTATTTTGAAAAAATCACCATCTCCGACTATTTTTAGAGAAATACATCAGCAAAGAAAATCTCTGAAATAGTAACTTACGTTAAACTAATTTGTATGTAGCCATTCATGGAATGGGCTTCTTTGTTAACTTCTCGAAAACTGATGAGAATTATAGGTTAGCTGAGGAGAGCTCCGAAATGATAGTGTCAATAATCGCAAAATCACTGATAAAGCTAAAAAGTGTTTGGTTTTTAAAGAGAAAAAGATAAATTATTTTTTAGTCCTATGTCCCCGCTTCACCTTTGAAAAAATTATGGTATTAAACCGAAAATATTTTACTTTTATCGCATTCTATTAATAATCTCCTATCGAGATATGTCGTTAAAAATAACATAGGTATAAACCTGCATCGAGCAAATATGATTCTTCTTCAATTTTCTGGTTTTTGTTTTTGGAATTATTTGCAATTTTACGTATGAATTTCCATCACATCTTACTTCTTGCGTAGGATTCCCCAAAAATTCGTTCAAGGCCAGATTTATTACTTGACATCAGATCGGCGATTATAAATTATCATCAGCCATCATCGTCTGTGTGAGTGAAGTGACAAAATTATTACTATTACACATTTCTTTATTCTTTTTATCGATATTTTAATTTTAACAATTTTCGTAAGGAAAATTGATCTTGTTAGTTTATCCTGCAATTTTAATGCATATGTTATTAAAATATACTAGTCTGCCCGTTGCAGCGGTGCTGCGAAAGAAGGCAGGAAATAGGGCTAAAGACATTAATTTTTACAGGTAATGTTTATTGTTTAAGAGATAAAATTAAAATAATCTTAGTATATTTTTTATATTAAACTAATTGAATCGTGTTATAAAATAGCATTAACATGGCCATCCATCTTTCTTCTCACTTCATCATATCACTATATAAGATACCACTTTTTTATTCGATCTCTCTTTCTCTCCTCCCTCCCATTTCCCATTTAAAAGAAATGCACAATTTAAAAGCTGACTCGTTTCTATGGTATTAAAATTTTGAAAAAATCCATTTTATCTGGCATCAAACGAATTTTTAAGTTATTTCTGTATGTATTCGGCTTTTATCTTCAATAATAATATACTTAACTCTTTCGGCTGTACAACTGTCCAAGTCACAAGTTCATATCTTAATTATAACTAGTTTAACAAAGTAATGTTTTGAATATAAATGGTGACGCCATGTATTTCTTGTGGGAATGGATGTATTTATTTTAAAAACTTAAATTGTTTCATAGGTATTCCACATTTCAAGGTTTTTAGGTTTTTTGTTGCTTTTATGTAGGACACAATCGAAGGATGACAAAGCATTTGTCAACCTTAATAGAACCATAGTGCCGCCAGATGACGAAGCATTTAGCAACCTTAATAATATCATCTCTCCCCATTGCAGTATTGCTTGTAATTTGGAAGTCATGATGAAAGGAGATAGGAAAAAGGGCTTAATAATACCCTTCCCATTTTCAGTTTAATAGAATTATACCGTATTAGATTCCTTTCCATGGTGTTAGAATTTCTCATCGTTAAAATATCGACAAATTGCCATTTTTATGGCAATAAACGAATTTGTAAACTAATTCGAGATAAATGGTTCTTTCAACTGTAAACTGTCCTAGTCTCAAGTTTGTATCTCGGTTCTAACAAATAAAAAGAAAACAATACTGTGGACATAAATGGTGACGTCACGTATTTATCATGGAAAAATTAATTAATTCGTAACTATTCCCCATTTCGAGTTTTTCAGATTTTCCCGATGATTTCACGTTTTTATCTAGATACCTGCCAGGTTTAAGATTCTCACATATTCCGGGTCCCAATGTGACGCATGGACAAAGTTACACTACAAAATTAATAAATACGATTGCGCTATTCCAGTCGTGGCCAACCACGAGGCATTATGGGATTGAAGACTACACGGAAAAACCTGCGGCGTGCGTTACTTAAACCGTTCAAAAAAGATAAATGATGTCATTGTTTAAGTTTGTTCGTGAGTTAATGGGTACAATTGAGATAGAAATCATCCCATTGGAATTTACAATTCTATAAATAAATTACACCGCACGGCTTTCAGACTTTCTTCCTTACTCTTTCTAACACCACGAGCGAAGGAAAACATAAAAACTCCCGACCGCCTTTTTGCGATACCTTCCCGTTGACGCAAGCGTTTTTCCCTCGTAAGCGAAATAATTACTATCCGGGAGGCATCCGTCTTGTAAAATCGAACCCGCCTTCATACCACTTACATAATTAAAACGGCAAAGCACGGGGGATACTAAATCTAGCATTCCGCACCTCGCCTCGCGTCGGGAAACTTTTCCTCCCTCTTTCTCCCCCTCTCCTTTAACTTACAATGACCGCATGACTTACGTGCGTATTAAAGAATTCTCCCCCTACCTCCCTCCCTCTTGTGTCCACCAGACATATTTTCAGCCTCATTATTTTCTTTAGAGGCGTTTAAAGTTCACCTCGAGTCGCAATTTGATTGGTCGGAGCTTTTTGCGTCGATTAAGATCCCGATCACGACACGAAGGTGAAGAGGAAGAATTTCTCTCACCTCTCTCTCTATACTCTTCCTCTTCTTAATGTGTCTCTCCTTTTCTTCCACGTCCCGTATCTCCGCTGTGATGTCATGAACGGACAATCGTGGCGACCGCATTAAGCTCGGAGGCCCAGAGATAGGAGCTGGAAGAAAAAAGGTTTTATATTAAAAGAAAGCAGGAAGCGGCCCTTTTCGCGTCATGAGAGACCAATAAGGATCGTGTCCGACATGGCCATTGAGGTTTTCCGTTGTTTTTGTGGATGTTTTCTTTTTTATTTCGTCGACGAGGGATCGAGCATGTTTCGCGGGATTGTAATCGACTGTTCGCGCGTTGTTCATTCTCGTTCGAGGGAGAAATTTCTGCTGATGATGATGCGTGATCCCATGGATATAAAATCTGAAAATGCTGCGCGCCTTCGTGTACGCCTTGGGCGATAAATTTAAGATATTTGTTGACATTTCGCGGTGAAAATGTATTCCAAAGCGTAAATATCTTATGTTTGAATAAAGTCACAGATAGTTGAAAATGCCAGGCATCGTAATTTTTCGAATAAGGGCGAAATCGTTGATACTGTAAACTACGATAAAATGTTTTAATGAGAAGTAATTATGCATTTCAGGATTTTTTACAATTTAACTAAGCTTTAAAGCGTAATAAAATGTAACAGTGGCCACTTTTTTATTTTTCTAGTTAAAGAAGTGTATCGCGCAACCAAGTAAACTAAAACATTGGGTAATTAACTATTACAACGGCTGCAGGCATGTGTATTCAATTGCTTTGCATTTTTATCCATTGTGAAAAAAGAAGATCGTAAGAGTTTCACGAAATATTTTTTCGTATTTTCCTTCCTTTGAACAGTATCAGGTAAGACGTGTTTTTTTTACTTTCTCCATATAGGGGAAAGTATTGTAATCATAAAAAAATCGACTTCGACATTTCAATGGAAATACACGTTTTGAGATCCCCTGAACACGTTTTGACCATTTTCTCGATGATGTCTGTGTGTATGTGATAGCTATTTGTGGGTGCTCTAACTCAAAAACTATTAAAAAGATCATCGCGAAAATTTATATTTAACATTTTTATGATAGTTACAAGAACTGATTAATTCTTGGTAAAAATCGGTCAACCGAAAGAGGGTGTTTATTCTCGTCACGTATTCGTTATTTTACAATATTTGCTTTAATATATGATAAATGTAAAAATTTACTGGAATAAAAGAAAATTAAATTTTCCACAACCTTTGTTTGAAATATTTTTCCATATAATGCATTGTTTAAGACATCTTATATTTTAGCTGCCACCACCACGCCACCTATCGACGACTATTGTTAACAATTGACGCTTAGTTACATCTTACAATTAGTAATGCTCCAATTTCTTTTCTTAATAGTTGGAGCTTTGTGGCTATATCCATTATCAGAAGGCTATGGTTTAGTTTATTTCTGTTCTTTGTAGTCTAAAATTTTCTCGCAGTTTCTTAAAATATTTATTATTATTTAACCTATTTGGAATTTTTAGAAATATTACAGATATGGAGAAAGTCATATGGTGGCCACATCAGATTTTTATAATAGAAGACATTGTACGTGCATTACGCCAATATTTATCTGCGACAGCTTCAATTCCCTTGGGTTGTTTGTTGTTTCTTTAGTGTTTTCACTATTTATTATTTTTTTTATATTAACGTCGCTTTATATATAAATACTAGTAGAAGGTGCTTGCATACTGCAAGCATTTCATCTCTTCTTTGGAAACATAAATTTTTCAGTGAGATATTTCATCATGGGAAATATTTCTTTAATTTAAAAGATTTCTCCTCGGGACCGATTTTCGTTTTTTTTCCTTATGGAACACTAATGGTGTAAAACAATAGCTAATATTTGCAATTTTAGGAATATTATACTTTTTCCATGGTGAATTAATAATTCCACATATTTCTGCGAAATTTTAAATTTGTAGCACATTTAGAAGTGAAATAATAAATATCTAATTGTTTAAATTTAAATAAATTTTAACAGCCGTAATAAGAATTTTATGGATAAATGGAAATGTTTATTCGCTTAAATAGACTTAACTCTAAACAACTGTAAAATTTCAGCTCTCTAACTTGCCCCGTAGTGTCTAAACATTTACCTATTTGTTTAAACTTTAAGAATTTTTAACTGCCAAACAAATTAAAATATCAAAATATTTTAATCCCTATTTCGTTTTTTTACGAATTCTACTTATAAAAAAATTTCAACTCCGTAGCACATGCGGAAATACATAAACCTTGAAACTTTGTTTAAACAATTGCGAATTTTTAGCGGCCGCATTGTTGCACTTTTTCAAGATTTTCGTTTTTTCTAGTCGTTTTTGCACAAAATCCTACCCATGAAAAAATTTTCGAATCTCCAGCTCATCTGGAAGTGCCTAAACATTAGTATCATCCTATATATATGTTATCATTATATATCGACGTTTCTTACAGAGGAGGATATAACATACTAGTAGTTGGTGCTTGCATTCTGCAAGCATATCATCTCAACATAAAAAACATTCATTTTTCATATTTCATCATTACAAATCTTTTTTTTAATTGTAAATATTTTACCTCCGGAGCGATTTTCGTTTTTCCCTTATGTAAAAATAATAGATTAAAGCAATCCCAAAACTTTGCAATTTTAAGAATTTTATACTTTCTCCATTATGGAGTACTAATGCTACACATTTCTGCCAAATTTTAAAGTTGTAGAAAAGTTCTATAATCTTGCAAAATTTCAGCTTCCTAAACTAATTAGATTGGTCTACACACTGGATTACGTTTTCCCATGCTATCTTATGGGAGATATTCCGGGGTCTCTGGAGTCTAACCCAAGACCCTGTAAGCAAAAGTGACAATAATTCCTGATAGATATTGCGGCCGTCTAGCATCACTGAAAATTTCATCTTTCTAGCTTACCGGCAAGTGCCCATAATTAATTTACAAAAATGGCCCAATGCTTTTCTTATGGGAAAAAACGCAACTTTCGGAATTTCTGGAGTCGAACTCATGTCACTTAGGTAAGAAGTCTCATTTTATCTGAAGGTTTCTCCATCATATCTACAAAAATTAAAACTTTGAGCTCTCTAGCTCTTGTAGTTTGGGCTGGACATTAGTATCCTCCTGTTATATCCTCCTCTGTAAGGAACGTCTATATATAACTAGTAGTTGGTGCTTGCATACTGCAAGCATTTCATCTCACCTTGAAAAAACATTCATTTTTCAGACAGACATTTCTTCATTACAAATATTCTTTTAATTCTAAAGATCCGCAGCGATTTTCGTTTTTCCCACATGTAAAAATAATAGTTTAAAACAATCCTCAAATGTTGCAATTTTAAAATTTTTACACTTTCTCCATTATGGGGTACTAATGCTACACATTTCAGCCAAATTTTAAAGTTGTAGCATTTCTAGAAGTAAAATAATATTTTTCTAATTTTTTAAAATTAAAACATTTTTAACGGTTTCCGCAATATATAAATGGAGAGATTGAAATGTTTATTTGTGCAAATGCACTGTTCTGTAAATAATTTGAAAATTGCAGCTTCCTAGCTCATCCCGTAGTACCTAAATAGTTATCTATTTGTTTAAATTTTAAGAATTTTTAACTGCCAAAGAAATTAAAATATCAAAGTTTGTATAATCCCTATTTCGTTTTTTTAATAATTCTACTTATAAAAAAATTTCAACTCCGTAGCACATGCGAAAATACATAAACCTTGAAAATTTGTTTAAACAATTGCGAATTTTTAGCGGCCGCATTGTTGCACTTTTTTAATTTATCTTAAAAAGTTTTTATCTTTATTTATCTAAGATTATTCTAAAAACTGTTTTCCCTATGAAAAAGCCATTGAATACCTCGTTGGTGATCAACAGTTTCACTCTTTCTAGTATCTAAAGCTGAATTACTCTGGACTAGCAGTATATTTTCGTTGATATTAAGCAATATGAATGGATAAGTCAGTATTTTAATTATTGAACCAAAAGATACTATTAAACTTCTTGCTACTTATATACCAAACATTCTTACGTTTGCCATTGAGTTTTCTACTTCTGTCTGCCATTCTCTCAACTGTAAAAAGATTAAAGGTTAAATACAGACCCCCACATCACTCAACATCTGTTAGACACTTTTGCAACTTTTTACGCCCATGCAAGCAGAAAGGTTATCATAATTATATTATAGAGTTTATTCATATTAAAGTATTAACTATATAAAAGTTTGTTATAAAAATTAAATTTTATATCATCACTTGTTTATTAATTTATTTACAATAGTTGCAGGTTGGCTACTGGCCAGGTGGCAATACTACATCAATTATAGTCATGTATTTAAAATATTATGTGAAACCCAAATTAATAAAATAATTGTAAACGTATTAAAACATACATCGTGCTCATACCTACTAGTCCAAATAATCTCAATTATTTTTAAAATTATTAGATTAATATTCATATTAATTTTTTCCTTATGCTTCAATAGCCTGTACCCTCGGAGCCGAAGTTTTCGAGGTTCATGGTAGGCCTTCACGGTTACCGTGGTGATCCTGGGGCCCATGAAGTCCCCACCGTACTTCACCCTACCAAGCATTCACTCTACTTCCTCCGGCTCTATCGTCACCTTCCAAAAATCATTTACATATTTTCTTAAATTCTTTGACCGATTTAGGAAAAGGCTTAAAGATTTCCTCAGGTAACTCATTCCGCTCACAAATTCCTCGATTTAGGAAGGTCTTCTTGGCGACGTCAGTTTTTTGCGGCCTATATATAATTTTGTATCTATGATCATTTTTCCTATTTAGTAAGGTTTCTCTATCCCAGTCCATGCCCCTTCCTTATTAAATATTTTAAATATCCCACATAGCATATTTATTCTTCTTCTATTTTTCAATGATTCCCAACCTAGCGAATTTATCATTTCTGCTACACTTTCAGTCTTTTTATGCTTCCCCAGCACGTATCTGGCAGCCTTTCTTTGTGCCTTTTTTTAACTCCTCTTAAGGTAAGAATCCAATTTATAAGATAAATCCTATACAGGTAAAACGGTTAAGGAACCAAAGTGGGGCATTTCAAGTATGTCATTGATGATTCAGCGATAGTTAACTCTTAAAAAAGATAAAATTAAGAATAAGCGATTTTAAGACTGAGGACGGCTGCTTTGTAGCCGAAATTCGCGTGATTTTTAAATCGTTTTATGGTAACAGGAGTCATCTTTATTTTCAATGATAATATAATGGCAAACGATAACATTTACCACATAAGTATATTCTAAAATTTTCTGAGAATTTGTATCATGATTTGCTCATGTACACGTAAGTGGTACTTTCCAGGGTATAACTGCATTCCGTAAAAATATCTTATAAACTATTTGAGTGATGTAGTTATCTCTGAAGATTAATAAGGTCAGCGAGCATATACTTCATCGTCTGTATTCACCGTAGTTGCACAACAGAGTTTCATGAATGCTTAACTTATGCCTCAAACTGTGACCCCGAGAATGGTGAAAAATCACGCAGAAAAAGCCTGTTGGTCACTGATCATTCTCTTGGAGAAAGGGGCGCGTGGGCCGTGATTTACGATAACACCACCTAACACACGTAGATCTAGTCACGATAAGGAATTAGAATTTTATTATGGATCTCACCAAGTGGTTTCGTGACGTTGATGACTCGTTTCAAGCTGTCGTGATTTTTTTCTCGATACAGCTTAATGCGGGCAAAAAGCTTCCTTAAAAGGCGATTTTTTTACAGTAAGCTTTTTTCATACCAGAGAGGAGTTAAAAATTTTTAAATTCAATTCAGATAAATAGAAGAGAAGACTACGGCGAAGATAACTTTTGAATTGAGATTTCAGCTCCAAACCGTATGAAAAAGGAATTTAGCGAAGACATCAGCTATTGATGATGAAAGCCTGGCTATCGAAGTACGTATATAGCGCTATTAATCTTCTTCGCTAAATACCTTTTTCACACGGTTTGGAGTTGAAATTTTAATTCAAATTCAATTTAAATCACAAGATATTCCGAATAAACACACATAATGTTCTAATATAAAAAGACGCACATTCCGCCGGAATTAAGTTCGCATATTGTCGTTGTGTCTATGCGCTTTTGTCAAATTAAATTATTTATTTTTATTAACCTAAAACCAAAATTCAAACTGACAAACTATGTCTTTCCAATATACATAAAAAAGTTGGGAAAACCTGATGAGCATTTCGACTAAAAAGCAGCCTTCATCGATAGTACATATATTATAAGGTTTTATAGCTATTATAGTGACATAGTTAGTCAGTTGAATGAAACAACTATTAAAATAACTCATTTAATGGCACATTTATTTAATAGTAAAAAAATGCTTGTTTGTTAATTATCCCATTAAAAGTGATAAATTGTCTTCAGAGAAGAAGTCGCTAATAATTAAAAACGGCAAAAAAACTGCGCTTAGCTTTACATTTACATCCTGAGATAACGAACACAAAAATAGCGAAACCGAAAATCGGCGTATTACTATTTTGGCAAAGATACGTTGACCCTAATCGTTCGCGAAACTATGAACCGGCGTGCTGCCGCTGTGTATGTGATCCCATTCACGTACACGCTCCATCGTTTTTTGGAAAAAATAGCTTTTATCAGTCGATCTTTTAAACGAAGAAGCGATCGCGTCTTCCAACCCGTTTATTTATTTTTCAAAGCGCGAGGGAAGAATCGCGTGCCGGACTGATACCGTTATCAGTCGTCCGAGTTGTGAAAAATCCGCACGCCCTTTAAGCTCAAATAATCTATCACTTTTCTAGAAATTGCGTGCGCTTGATTTCTCGGCGATAAAGGAGATCTTTTTTCCCACCGACTCTATTATGTCTCCTTTCGCTTCGTAATGGGAAAGTCAAATCTGTATCTCTATGTATGATAGAATACGCCGTGCACTACTCTCCGGTTAAAGCAGTGGTTTCCAACCTAGGTGTCGCGGCACACTTGGGCGCCGCAGCTGATTTTTAGGAGTGCCGCGAAAAACTTAGTTTAGTAAAAAAAATCAACGGTTTGGATGTGTTCATAGGTAACCAGGATAATAATTTTGCTTCAAATAAATTGATTATGGTGTAGTAGCAAAAAATGGATGCGTTCAAATGTTGTAACACTCGCATGTGGAAATGTAAAAACCTAATTTGATGGCTGCGGTGAAATTCTGTTTAACATTCACAGGGTGCCGTGACTACAAAAAGGTTGGGAACCACTGGGTTAAAGTGGGGGAGACTTTAAAATTACCCATGCCGATGTAAGTGATATACGCTTGAAAATGTGTTTTCTTAACCCCATCTCATTTAAATATCGAACGTCCCCAGATTCGATACTAGTAAATAAACGTGTGAAAATCGTATATGGAACATTGATAATCATTGATAAAGTAAACAAATCAAAATACTATGAGATAATACATTTTAGAAAGAAGGTAAAAGGGATTTTTATGAGTAACTTAAGGTGGAAATTCGAATTTCATGTTAGGCGCGTTTTGGATGGGATAGTGCTGATTGTGAGTTAAAATAGTTTTTCTTTATACATATGAATGCCTGTGTTTATGTGTGAAGAAGAAACATTATACTAAATAACTAATTTAATGATGGGCTTTTATAGACGAGAAATTAAGCAAATAATGCTCAACATTAATATTATTTCAGTTAATTAATTGACTATCAAAATGTATTTCACAGTGTACGTTAAAGTATTCTGTGGATGTGTTAATAAGTGAAATGTTAACAAATAAAGAATTCCTCTTCGTCGATAAATTTTTGTAGCTTTGGCAAGTTTTAATGGAGGAATAATCTGCAAGATAACCAAAGGTTGCATTAAATTTTTCTAATTGTTACTATATGATAAGTCATATTTTTTACTTCAAAATAATCTTTCCACTTAATTTGAGACGGATAAAAATTATCTTAGCAATAAGTACAGACTTCGTTATTTGGCCGCATACGCTTCTATGCACCGAATTCGTTTCTTGGGAAAACATAATAACAAAGCGTTCCTATGTAAATTATGCTGTTTGGAATATTTATTGAAACAAATATCTAAAACTTTCAATGAAATAAAATCATTTAATAAATAAAATTTGCAAGAAAAATGAATAACGAAGTTGTTTTATAAGAATTTAATAATGAAATGGAATTAAAATAGGTAGCTTTCGTACGTCAGTTATTTGTGTCGAGCTGCAAGAAAAATAATCAGCATAACAAATCAGAAAATAAAATTAAAAACCAACGTAATAGCTTCAAAATATTATTTAAAATTCCGATGCAGATCCATCATTTTTGTGTATTGTAACAATTTAATAACTTCGTAACTATGCTGTTGACACGAGTCTAAACAATACACAACACGATTAGAAAGGTGTACTCCATGTCGAAGTACACAGAGTTTCCAAATGCGTTCTTTGAGATTTCACAATGTTCTCAATATTTTTCGCTCAGATGAGAATTTAACGAGAAGCAAGCGAGGTACGTTGTAAAATACATGTAGGTCTTCACGTAAAGAAGTCGTAATTATTGTCCGATTTAAACCAAAATTGGAATCATTCAATGAATTTTAACAAAACTCCCCAATACCAAATTTCATCACAAAATGTCAAGCGGTTCCCGAGTTGAAAGAAAGGAACATTGTAAACAACATGTAGGTCTTCACGTAAAGTGGTCGTCATTGTTACCCGATTTTTACCAGAATTGGAATCGGTCGACCAATTTTAGTAAAACCTCCCAATACGAAATTTTATTAAAATACGTCAAGCGGTTCCCGAGTTGAAACGGAGGAACATTGTAAACTACATGTAGGTCTTCATGTAAAGTGATCGTAATTGTCAGATTTTAACCAAAATTGGAATCGGTCAATTAATTTTAACAAAACTCTCCAATACCAAATTTCATCAAAATACGTCCAGCGATTCCAGAGTTAAAACAAAGGAACATGGTAAACTACATGTAGGTCTTCATGTAAAGTGGTCGTCATTGCTGTCCGATTTTAACCAAAATTGGAGTCAGTCTACTAATTATAGCAAAACTTCTCAATTCCAAATTTCATCATAATACATAAAGCGGTTCCCGAGTTAAAACAGGAACATTATCAACTATTTGTAAGTCATGTAAAGTGGTCGTAATTTTTGGCCTATTTTAACCAAAATTGGAATCGGTCGACCAATTTTAGCAAAACTCCTCAATACCAAATTTCATCAAAATATGTCTAGCGGTTCCCGAGTTGAAACAAAGGAACCTGTAGATTTTCATGTAAGGTGGTCATCATTGTTGTCCAATTTTGACGAAAATTGAAATCGGTTGACCAATTTTAGCAAAACTCCCCAATACCAAATTTCATCATAATTTGTCAAGCGACTTCCGAGTTTTAAGATGCGGATGGACGGACGGAAACGACCTCCCCTATATGCGTTCACTTCGTGCAAAGAACGCATAAAAACACAATCGCCTAGCATTAATCTGCACAACCCAAGAAATAGCATTCTATGGCGCATGTTGGCTATTAGGATAACACGTAATGCTGTTCTATATTCAAATCTAATTTGGCTGACACAATCCAATGAATATTGCAACAACGCGTTGCCCTTAACGACGAAAAATTGACTGAACGGCCTACCATGACGATTCACAAGTGCCCATCACCCATTTTTGGCACTCTTTCTAAAAAAATCACCGAAGTATTCGGTCTTTCGGTTCGTCTGTATGGGCTATATCTCTGGTATCCTGTAACCTGGAGAAGCCAGATTTCAGGTAAAAATTTTGTGGATCTAATTGTAAGATCAGCTGCTTGAGAGTAGAAAAAAGCACCGTATGTAATTCGCTCTGCAATTTTTCCCCTATTTGTTTTACTCACTTCCACAGATTATGTTACCGAATTTCTGTTAGAGCATAGGTGATTGTCAGTTATGAACCAGAAAAATGTAAAATGAAAAAAGTCCCGTATTCGATTCTAGGGACCTTTATTTTCTCCATTTGATTATCGTTGGAGCGAGTGTTGGATACGCTTAATCTACATTAAAAAATAGATCAGAATCAAGAAACGAAATTCACATTTAAAAGTACCCATGGACGTTAGAAGGAAGTTATTTTTTTGCTAAGACAATTAGAATATGATCATAATTGACCAACAATAATTGGGAATCCGAAAAATGGCACTTTTTCTCGTTTTCAAAGTGGATAAATTTGAAATGCCGTGCGATTCGCATTGTCGCCACGAGTACAATCCTTTTGCGTGGAAAATATTCATCGTATTCCTGTTATCAGTTGCTGTAGACAATATAATTTTTTTGTTTGGATTTCAATAATAAAATTTTTGATTTTATTTTTGACTGCATTTTAGCATTGCATTTAATTTTCCAAACAAAAGGTCTGAAAATTACATAAGTAACTTCAATCAACTTTAAAAATCCTCAAAGTATAATAATGTCGCTATAATTAACATTTACTGGTACAAAAGCCCGTCAATATGACGGGTATGCGTGGATTAAATATTAAATTTAAGGCACTTCCCATTCTTCCTCCTTTTGTCTCTTCCATTCTCCTCCCTCATATTTTAAGTTTATATTAGATTTTTTTCCGATTTTTCGACTTTTCACAAAGAGATTGCAATGAAACAAAATCATGAAGGACAAAAACCGGTTGAAAATTTATGTGAAAAGTTTCATGTAAATTTAAAACAAATAAACACGTAGCGTAAAAACTTTAAGTCAGAAACGACTCCAATGCATTGTAATGATGGTCAACTCAACATTTCAAATAGGAAGATACTTCATGCGTGCATTGCGTTTGCAAATTTTATTGGGCAGTTTAAAGCAAATTACTATATTGACAATGATTATGATTAATTTCTTTCGATAATTAAGCAAGATATTTGACGCGTGGCCGATGCATTTATAGTAATTACAAAAAATGTGTGAGCTAAAAAAGCTACTTACTAAGTTCTTTCGTCTTCAAGGTAAAACAAAAAGCCAATTAAAATATTAGCGGTCTTATGTTCTTTCGCATTTCTTACACGCCTTAGAAATGGCACTGCAGTAAACAAACCTATCGTTCAAACTAAGCCATCATTACTTCCCTTTCGATTAAAATGCATTCAAAATATATAAAAAGAGATCTCACAATTGATTTCAAATACAATATCAACGTTGATGTCATTGCTTTTAGATATAGAGGTAATTTTGCTAGATCAGCAACAATGCCGTCGCCCTTGACTACGAAATTCTGTCGTCTAAAATTTAACGAAATTTTCATGGTAATTACGAATTTGAGGAACGATTCGACGCGTATTCGAAAATCGATGACTGTAAAATGAATATGCGTTCTTTTAAGCGTCCGTATCCCGTATTCATATCGCAATTCTAAGTGATTTTAAAATGCAAATGAAAAATGTGCTGCAACTGTGCAAACCGTGCAAACACGCAGAAAGTACAGAATTGTCTTTAATAAAGTATTAGATTTCGTAATATTCATTAAACTTTGACAGTGATCCAGTTTTTTATTTTATTTATGTTTTTAATGCTGAGTTAAGATTGATATCTTGAACTATTTTGATTGCGACCAGAAAACAATTTATTCACTGCATTTAATTTTGAAAATCTTCATTCACTTGAGTAAAATACTGAATTTAGTAAAGTCTAATAATGGAAATAATTTCTCATTGGGGAATTATTTGTTAACTTCCTCGAAAAGACCTAGAGAAAAAATTGTAATTTTTTTTGTGATAATGAAATTAAAATTGACATTTGAATGTCGACTCAGGCTGCAAAAAATTGTCTTGATATAACATCATCCCGCCATACCACGACACGTTATATGAGTAAAAAAGGTAGGGCTGTTTACAAATAAATACAATATATACGAGTATTTCTGTTTCCACACGATGGAAAACTGGTAGCTCTAAAAATAATCATTCTCTCACTACTTTCACAAATTTAGCATGTACTCTAAGTAAAATGCATATTGGCATTACTTTTCCGCGTTTCGAGTGGTTTAATAACCAGAATGAGAGGATATTATTGAATTCCCCCATTAAAAGATAATCGCGTTATTATTCAAAGGAATAGTGTTGCCGTTTTCCTGAAAAAAATGTTGAAATACGGGTAAGAATATAAATATTTTCAATATCTGGCATGCGTCCATTAGTGCTGAATAGCAGGTCTTTTAGACTTATTTCCGTCGTTATATTTAATGAAAATTTTACACTTGTTTTACCATGAAAATATATAAGGCGACACATTCCTGCTTTGCTGGAATCGTATGTATGAAGTATGTAAATTTGATTCCCTTATTGGAATCATAAGGGTTGATTGCACTTACTCTCGGGTTGCTCCGAGACATGGTCTAAGTAGGAACGTCTCTAATTTTCCGCCTTAAATCAAACGTTACCGTTGGACTTCCTACGCACTTAATTTCTCCGCTGTGCGTGCTTATGCCGCGTGGATCATGGGCGTGGTTTAAAACTCGTAGTTTTCTCGTGACTGAGAATGTCTCCTCCCTGCAATAATTCCCAGGACACTCGCTCGCAAACACAATATAGGCACCTGTTGTCGGTTTCTTGGCACCACATACAAGACTCCGACGCACCTCTCGTTTTCGCCGCACTTCACTGTGTTCTCGTGCAGATTGGACGAGTGGCTGAGACACATGCGCGCAGCCCTGTCAGGACCGATTTCTTTCGGGGCGACAAACAAATAATTCTTATATTTAGTAAGCGGCGGGATCTATAAATCTCCTAGAGAGATGACGATCACCCCAATCGCTACGCTTGATACCAATGTAGACGACACTTTCTGCTGAATATCCATACTCATGTCTATCTTCCTTTCTCTTAGTCTGTGGAACTTATCTGCTGCACAGAATCAAGGAATCTGGAGAAGAATGGGTTTAATTAATCCGATTGAGTGCTACGGAGATATCCAAGTGGAGAGTGGGACGATCGCCTCCCCCCTATCTTGATGGTTGCTTGGTAGTATTTAGAGAATCAAATATCAGTTTTGAGAAATTTTCTCGCGAATGTTAATCCTTCTAGAAAGGATTGTGGCAAGGATTCCTCGAAAATTATCTCAAGGTACGGTGCGATTTCATAGGCTAATTCTTTTATAAGTCGTGCAAGAATTTCCTCTGAACCCGGAGGTTTGATCGAGTCGAGTTGCTGCGCGATACCTGTCACTGAATAAACTCTTCTCCATGGAGTCGTTCCTATATTCTGATGTGAAGCCCTCTAATTCGTTCAGATCAACAATAAAAGCTTTTTATTTAATAAATTTGCTTTCTCAACATTCTCGCGAGCAATCGCTACAGTCTCAACTTGCAATAACGCTATGATTGCATTAATTGTATATTAACGTAGGCCATTTAAGTGTACATATAAACATTTTAAATTGGCTTGCCGTTATTAATTTTGTTCTTGCATTTTTTCATCCATGTAGCTCAAGGGTGGCCACTAGTGTCACTAGTGACACGTGAAGCTATTGCCAGAGGCACGCCTCCCGATTTTGGAAAAATAACAAAAATTATACAAATAAATTGAAAAATATCAATTTTAATATTCTTGATTCAACAATGTAAATCTTTGAAAACAGACTGTTTTGTGTGCGATCAACTTCTTTAATCCCACTAGTAGAGAATGTATTATAAGAAAATTGTGTATACCTATTAGCAACTGTTTTCAAGATTGAATCAGACTTTTCTTCTTTTCCAGAATATTTCCTAAATATCTCAAAAGAACTACTTCACGTCTGAATGTTAGTTTTGAGTGGTGTGCTCCGCACGCTAGTCTTGTAGCAAATCGTGATAGTATTGTGCATTTCATTAGCTAGTTTCTTGATTCATATTGGCCATCCTTGATCTAGTTCGCTTACATTTGTACTCTCGGAGAAGTCTTGCAACGCCGCGGCTCCCGAATCAACCTCCCTAATTATCACGTTGAAGAGATGAAATATGTACTTGTGTTTTCGGAGTTTCCTTCTTCCTCCTCGATCAAATTAAAGTCTATAATTTATTCTCAGTTTTGTTCATACGTTATCCTTTATGACGACAGAAGTGTCTCATGTTCCGTTTTTTTTGTCTGAGCGAAGGAAAGAGAAAGAGGAAGAGATTTTTGTTGCTCTTTGATTCTTCGTTTAGGATTACTCTTCCATGGGTGGTACGGAGGATGGTTCTTTGATCCTGATTGGCTGTCGCTTCCGGTTATCTTCCTCCCGTTCCGTCCTAGACAGGTGGGTTGTCATGGCACTAGTCGTCGTTCGGCAGAAGTCGTGAATATGTGAACCCTTTTTTTTATCTATTTACAAAACTGACGCGACTGCTAGCCGGAAACTCCTTCGCTATTAGGTGAGTGAAGTTGTTTCATAAAACACTTGATGACGCGTTAATATGCTCGGGTTTGATCTGTGGAAACTTTGGAACGCATTGCCTGTTTTAATGATGCCATGCGTTTCGTAATACCTAGCATTACTTTGCTTAGAAAAAACAATAGATAATATTTTGATGGAAATAGCCTTCTAAACTTGAAAGTTAATCGCGGATGTTTTGGAAGTGTTTCGTGTGATTTATAATATGCACATTATTTTACAATAAATTATGACGAGAATCCGCGAAGCCATGTTGAGTAATTTGTCACAACGTTTCGTAAATGTCGTCTTAGGTATATTTTACCTACATCAGGTTAAGTATTACCCTGTTGATGACACGTCATTACTCTCAATATTCTGTAATATATTATATAGATTACAATGTGAAAATAAGTGTTAAAAGCTTTCAGTGCTAAATTTTGACCCAGTTTTAAGCTATTCCACGATGTCTTTCCAGCCATATTAGGCGTGTATCATAGCAATCGTGCTACAAAGGCAACCGATAAAGTGTCACGTGTGTGGTTGATTACGGCAGCATTTGTATTCACCCGTGATGTTGAAATAATCTGCGTTTTTAAAGAAAGTTTTAGCGAACTGCCAGTCTACAGACTTAAAGAATGTGAAAAAGATGGCCGATGCAGCAGGTGCCGGTTGGGGTAAGGAGATATCGTATTACGTAGGTTCGAAATTTTTTCGACAAAATATCGATTTCGGGTTTGGAAAATATATTTTGCAGTCTAAATTTCGAATTGATGTATTTTCTTCCCAGGTTGGGAATTTAAGACGAGTACAGCGGGCGCTGCATTTGGGACGGAATTTCTGGTCAATCATCCTCTTGGATTATTATGGACTGCATTTGTGATGATTACGTGCGTTAAAATACTTTGCCACAAACCTGACTCTTACACTAAAGGAACTGGAAAAAATTTATATTATATATATATATATATATATATATATATATATATATATATATATATATATATATACATACATTATTTATTCCAGCAGTATAAATTCTTTCGACTCTTTTTCGTCTTGTTTTTGCTGGAAATATTAGAGAGGTAGTAAAAGCAATGCGCTATCCAATTTTAACTAATGCGAGTCGCCGTGTATGTTATTGCCGTGCACGTAGGTTACCGAATTATTAGTCGCTGCCCGTTTTATTATCATTATTATAGAGCAAACACATTACAAGTAGACCTAACTGGACTGGTGGTAAAGATAGAGCGATATAATTTTTAAATTTAAGTAGTAGTATTTTTTTATTTGTTAGCATGGTTCTTTGAGATTTACGGAGTTCGTGGCAAGCTTTCACGGCTACCAATGTCCTACATGGTAACTGGGTCCAAGAAGTCCTCGCCGTGCGCATCCCTACCAAACAATTTCCACCTCTTACAAAACCTAACAATTTGCATCTGTATTTATTATAAAAATCTGATGTGGCCACCACATGACTTTCTTCATATCTGTAATATTTCTAAAAATTCCAAATAGCTTACATGATAAAAAATATTTTAAGAAATTGCGAGAAAATTGTAGACATTACAAAGAACAGAAATAAACTCAAACCATAGCCTCCTGCTATATGGATATAGCCACAAAGCTCCAAAAATTAAGAAAAGAACAAGTAAGGGTGCACGCGGGTTTTCCGTGGTACGGAAGTGCTTTTCGTCAACTTCGCCGTAGTATAATCGATACTAATATATTTGCTTTGGAATCAGAAAATTATTTTTCCTTATATTATGGTAGCCCTGTTTAGGTCACCCGGTTTAAATATACTATTTCGGTTATTAATTTATGTGAAGATTATGTATACCATATTTCGTTAAAATCCTTGCGGCCAGTTCTCTAGAAATACGTGTAAAAAGAAATATTATTTAACTTTTTACTGTGATAGCCCTGCTCTTTAGCCCGCTTTAAACATCTTGATTTCATTATGGTATGTTGTAAAAATCTTATATGCGAAATTTAATTGAAATCCGTCCTGCCAATTCCCTCCAAACCTATTATTACTGAAAGCGTTTAATTTGTAAATGTGGCACCACTGTTTAGCTGATCCGGTACAAATATGCTAATATAGTTTAGTATATATGTATACATTACATATATTAAATTTCGTTAAAATTGATTTTGACAATTCAACACAAATATGTATAAAAAGAAATCTTATCATTAATTTTATTGTGGCAGCCCTGATTTCCATATCTACACTAAACATATCGATTTTGTTTTTCAATGTTGCACACCTCCTTCTTAGAAAATTTCGTTGAAATCGGTTCTGCCTATTCCTTCCAAATTTACAATTATCGAAAAGTTACACTTTGCAATTGTGGCACCCCTGCGTAGTCGACCCGGTTCAAATATGCCGTTTTGGTCATTATTTTATGTGCCAAATTTGGCTGAAATCAGTTAAACCAATTCTTCCCTGATATATTCGTACGGACGGACGGACGGACATCACGAAGATAATAGTGCTTTTCAGCAATGACGAAAAGCACTAAAAAGGAGCGTTACTAAGACCTAACTAAGCGTGAATTGTTAACAACAGTCGGTAGGTGGCGTGGTGGTGGCAGCTAAAAATATAAGATATCTCCTAAATAATGCATTAATATTTCAAACCAAGGTTGTAGAAAATTAAATTTCCTGCAACTTTTATTCCGATGCATTTTTACATTTATGAAATATTAAAGGAAATATTTTAAAATAACGGATAAGTGACAAGAGCAAATACCCACTTTCGGTTGTCCGATTTTTACCAACAACTAATCAGTTCTTCTGACTTTTATAAAAATGTTAAATATAAAATTTCGCGGTCCCCTGATTAATAGTTTTTGAGTTAGAGCACCCACAAAAAACTGTCATATATAGACAGACATAATCGAGAAAATGGTCCAAACGTGTTCAGTGGACCTCAAAACGTGTATTTCCGTTGAAATCTCTACGTCGATTTTTACTTACTCCATATATGTAGTATGGGGGAAAGTAAAAATACCACAACATTTCATATTAATTCAGTAAGCTGTTGTCCAACCCGGGTTTCCTTCCGCGGATTTGACTATACTTAGTTAAACAAATTTGACACATTTATTCAACACGTATAAAGTATATACGCGTTATTGGGTCGAGTGAATAAAAATTAAGCAAATGCTTAAAGCAAACAGTAAAAGCAAAAGCATTTGCTAAAAGCATAAGCAAATGCTAAAAGCAATTGCTTCATATTGAGTGAATAAAAGTTTGCTTTTGCTTATAAGCATTTTCTACTCAGTTTTAAGCAAATGCTTAAATTTTACGGAAGAAAGCTCTTTGCAACTCTTCCTTCACTTGTTTTTGTTTACATTTAAAGTTTTACATAGTTGAATTTCGAACTAAAAACATAAATATATTGGGTAATATTTTTTTAAAAGTTAATTAATAATTTTTTAAAACTATTTCTTTTATAACTGAATTCGATAATATCACAAATCATGGGTGTATTTTTATTCAATTAGTTATAGTAATTTTATCCAGTCATTTGCCTCTATAGTGATTTTGGACGCCACAAATTTTTCTGTCTTACATACAGTTGTGCATTGTGCGTGGTGATCTTCCCCGACTCTTATTTGAAATTCGGGATCACTTAAGTACTGTAAAAATATTTCTATCTTCTGTTTGGAAGACAGTACCCCACCACGTCTCTCTTGATATTCTCCGAGTAACAGATTTGAAATTAAATTTTTATAACCGTTGGTTGTTGAAACTTTTCTCGTATTTTTTAACCTTTCGTGTCACCATATTTATATTTAGGATCAATTATCATGAAAATAGAGTACTTAGAAATATTTTAGCAAGCCCTTTACCTCACTTAAAAAAGTTTAAGCTTATGCTTAAAGGATTAAGCAAAAGCTCGGTTTTATTCACACAATTTTAAGCAAATGCTTAAGAAAATTCCTAAAAATAAGCAAATGCTTATTCTTTCTAGCAAAAGCAAATGCTATTTTTTTATTCACCCCAAATTAAGCATTTGCTTAAAAAGTGAGGGAAATATTAAGCATAAGCATTTGCTTATTTTTTATTCACTCGACCCATTGTATCGGGCGCGCACCACATTTTTCCCATGTGACTTCAAAAGCTAGCGTGAGCCACCCTCCATAAGCGACGATCAACTATTTTATTTCGGAATTTATTGTACATGAATTTAACAGTTATATTTCTTGGTTTATTTGATTTTTATTACATGTATAGCTAGAGGTATTTACACTTCGGTTTTTATTACGAAAAAATCTAAATATGTTTCTGTGTGTTATATTCCAAGGTCAAGGGTCCCCATTTTAATTATACTCTTTTTACTTTCTCCATATACGAAGTATAGAGAAAGTATTGTTTTCATGAAAAAAATCAAATTTGAGATTTCAACGGAAATACATGTTTTAAGGTCCCCTGAACACGTTTTGACTATTTTCTCGATGATGTCTGTCTGTCAGTCTGTCTGTATGTGATAGATTTTTGTGGGCGCTCTAACTCAAAAACTGTTAATCAGATCAACGCAATTTTTTTTATATCACTCTCATCCTTTCCTCCTGCCGAGTTTCCTGTTTGCTCCATTCTCCCTCCTCCCGCACTTTCCTTTGCATACCGCGTTCACATCTCCACCTCCCCAGCCTCGCCTAGGTCTCCGAGAAACGAATTGCTCTATTGTTGAGAGGACTGTTGTCTCCGTCGCGAGTTGAGAGAAACTCGAGATCGATGCATCCGATCTCAACCTTACGCATTCGATATTCCGGATCGGATTCTCTCTTCCCTCATACCGCCCTTATTTTCTACCCCATCTTCCGTCCCGTCAGCAGCCTCCCCCTCCACTCGCCTCCTCAGACCTCCCCTCTTTCCTATACCTCCCTCCGTATCGAAGGCGAGATGCATATCTAGATGAGAAAGTCGGGGAGTTTTCATAGAGGCTAAAGGATTGGATACTTTGCTCTTCCCGTCTCCTTTCTCCCTCTCTCTCTCTCTCTCTCTCTCTTCCTGTTCCTCTCTACAGATTATCAAGATTCTTATTTTTTCTCACTCTTTTCTCTAAAAATACAGTCGGCCGAATTTTTCTCCTATAGGCGAACGGAATAATCGATTGAATGTTTTATACCTTCTTGTGTTCATCCCTTCCCCCCGACCTATTGCCTCCTCTTTCTATTTCCTGAAATATTTGTCCCAGATTTCGGATTGTTCTGTTTGTTTTTTGGGCGTGATTCATGAATTCGGAACGTCAAGAAATGAATCTTTTTGAGAATTTTGCATGATAAGTCGGCCTGAATGACGCACACATCTTTGGATTTAAGCTTTATCTGTTCATAGTTTTCAAAATAGGTAGAATCCCTATTATTTTATTTCCTTTTCACCTCTTGCTTCAATTAAATCTTTCAGAATTCTCGTCTCTTATAATTTTCCTGGGCGTTTCCTTCTAGTTATTTATTTAGCGTTAATTGAACCGGTTTCTTTATTAATTCGGTCCAACTCATCCTTATTTGTTTTCATTCATGCTTTAATTTTGCTAAGATTTTTTGCACGAGAGATCTTTACTTAGTAGACAAGGAATTGTGATTCCATTTAGTGCTCCAATTGTGTTTTAAAACAGATATCGGCGTTTTCAGAGGATGAACGGAAGTTGTTTATTCGGCTACATTGGCTAAATTATTTCTGAGGGCGTTATCGCAAAACATGGGGAAATTTTAAATTATCTCTCTCATAAAAATATAATTTAAACTAAAGTAAACAGTAAAAAATATACAGATACAATTAGGTGAAATAAGTAAATATCAATTAATTCTGGGAATAGGAAATTAAAAATGAATAAATAGAATATTTGCTGTCGAGAAACCTATTTATGAAAATTATACTCAATATTATTTAAGATATCAATCTTTAGTTGCTATAAGTTGTATTTGCTTCACCAAACAGTGATAGTTCTTTCTTATTAAAAATAAAACCTCAGATTAAAATATTTTTCGGAAACCGTTTCCTTGTGCTCGAAATAGTGAAGTCATTTAAGACGGATGCCCTCTGGCTAGCTATGAATATGCACTCCTACGTAGAATTGTGGAAGGGGGACGGCTCAGGGAGAACATCGGACCAACTTTTCCTCCGTACATCTTTATCTGTTAAATATTTGTGGAAAGATACGTAACGGTGGGGCGTGACTCCAGCGTTTTGAACAATTGACATATGACCAAAACAACTTGCGTCATATACGAAAAATAAATATTTTGATGATTTAACAGTGTTCTGCTTCGATTATAATCCAAGTGGATGATTCGCCATCCAACACATACATACACACACATTGTTCTACCTTCGTCAGTTTCCGGTTCGTCGCTCCGCATTTTGTTCTCCGTTGTGATATTCCGTTCTACAAAATAATATTATAATGAACGCGATTTTCACATCGATTATCATTCCTATGGAATTCTGGATGAGCATAAAATTTCATTAATTTATTTCTTCTAGAAAATTATTTATTCAGCTTAGAGGGCAATAAATCTTTAAATTCACAATAATATTCTAAGAATTTTTTCTGCATTTTTACACATTAGTTATGCTAACTTTTTCTTGAGCGTAACAATCTTTGACGGTTTCTCGAGGTTTTATATTATTTTGGTAAACAACTCTTTCGGAAGAATTAATATAAGATTCATAGGCAAATATTTCCTTACTTGTGCATAAATTGAGATTAATCCTCAATCTTAATTAAAAATTCAATCGCTTTAATTCTGAAGAAATATTTTTTCAGACAATTACATGAATAACTTCAAATTCAACTATCTTAGGCTGGGAGACAGATCTGGAGGAAATATTTATACAAAATATTTTATTTCTTATGAGCAGGATATTTTTGATGTCCAATTCCTTATAGAATGTAATATATGCCGCCGCAAACTATCACTGCCTATAACTCTTGTTGACCTAACATGGCAAATACCAATCACGCACAAGCTAGGGAAATACATTCGTGGAATTTTCTCCCTTCTCCGACCGGTACTTGCCCTCAAACTGCCTCCGCCTTTTAGCCTCTTCTTCTTTCCCTCTCTCTCCTTCCCTTATTCTTTCTTCATTCCCTCCAACCTTTCCTTGACAACCATTCTCTCGTCGTTGTTATTACTGGTTCATGACTCTACCGATAACGACCCCATTGTCTCCCGGAATTCTCTCCCTCTGGCCGTCCCGCCCTCTTTTACATCCTCCCCTCCCAAACTCTTCTTTCTCTGTTTCGTTCTATTCCTCCTCCCTCCCTCTACGCCCACCCAAAGTCACCATCCCTTTCTTATTTTTTATCTTAGCCTTTCTAAAAACTTCGCCCCACCCCTTCATCCGTCACTATTCTAGTCACTTACACACACACATATATATTCCTGTATGCTTGTATGTGTATATATACACTTACTTATAGGCACACACACACATATACATATATATATATATATATATATATATATATATATATATATATATATATATATATACACATATATATACATACATATATATATATATATATATATATATATATATATATATATATATATAGCTTACGGAAGAGGACAGGTAAATGGGATAAATGGATTGCAACAAGCTGTTGGGATAAGGAAGCCCAGTGAGCATTCACCAATAAGATGACTTCAGGTTGGCGAGCTGCTGGGGGTGTCGAAGTGACACACGTAAAACGAACACAAAAAACACGGAAGCTTTCGGGGACGATCCCTTCGTCAGCACAGGAGAGAGACAACTGATGGCGGTGACACTGGGAGTGGAAGGGTAGTGCGGAAAAGTCGGGGATTGGAGGATACGGAGGGGGTTGGGAATGGCAGAAAAGGATGAAATGCATGCGAAGGTTGTGGCCAGGGGGAGTGAAGGAGTTTAAAAGATGGATATGTGAAAGCTCCCACTGACGGAGTTGGGGAGCCGAAGCATTGTCGGGGAGAGCGCGAATGGCCCTCACCGTGAAGCAATCATTAAATTTCAGATTGTGATTGTTCGCATGAACGGCCACAGGCAGCTGTCGTTTAAGAATGACGCTGTTGCGGTAACCGTTCACGCGGATGTTGAGGGGATTGCTGGTGAGGCCAACATAGAAAGCGGGACATTGGGTGCATCTCAGGAGGTGAATGATATTGCGGGTGGTGCAGTTGGTGGGAGAAGTTATGGGTAGGTGATAGTAGTTGTGGGGCTGGAAAAGGAATTGCAGGGGGTTTATTGGGCATGTGAGACATCGGGGTCTACCGCAGGGGTGAGATCCGGCAGGGTGCAGAGGAGTGGGTTCTGGAAGTTCTTTTTTCCATTTTTTCCGTTTAACTTGTGACACTTTGACACCCCCAGCAGTTCGACAACCTGAAGTCGTCATCTTATTGGTCAGTGCTCACTGGGCTTCTTTATCCCAACAACTTGTTGCTATATATATATATATATATATATATATATATATATAACAACTTACGGAAAAGGAAAGGTAAAATGAATATATGGATGTCAACAAGGTGTTGGGATGAGGAAACCCAGTGAGCACTCACCAATCAGACGACTTCAGGTTGGCGAGGCCCCGGGGATGTCGAAGCGACACACGTAAAATAACACAAAAACACAGAAACATCACAAACGTAAAGCTTTCAGAACTACTCCTTCTTCTCTCTCTGTAGCTGAAGAAGGAGTAGTTCCGAAAGCTTTACGTTTGTGATGTTTCTGTGTTTTTGTGTTATTTTACGCGTGTCGCTTCGACATCCCCGGGGCCTCGCCAACCTGAAGTCGTCTGATTGGTGAGTGCTCACTGGGTTTCCTCATCCCAACACCTTGTTGACATCCATATATATATATATATATATATATATATATATATATATATATATATATATATATATATATATATGTATATATATATATATATATATATATATATATATATATATATATACAAGACCCTCTTTTCGGAATAATCTATTAAACCGTCATGCAATCAGAAAGTTGGGAATATTACCGATAATGATCATATCGAACAAGATTTACAAGCGAATATATTTTAATATTTATAATATCGGTGTGTATCTGTATTCAAATTCGCACAATGAGTTTAATTGATATTATATGGTTGTAGCGATTTAATTAAAATGTATGACAGTCGAAGTACGTTAAGGAAGTAAATTTGGCGTTAAGTTGCAAAAAAAATTATTATTTTTTTGTTACTATTTGTAAAAGGTAACTTATTTGTATTCTTTCTGTTAGAGCAGTGGTTGACAAAGTGGAGATCGCGAAAGGTTTTCAGAGGGCCGTTTTTGTTTTATTTTGTAATGCAGAGCTACATTTTGAATGAAATTAATTTTTGCGCAAATATAAGAGAAATTTATAATATTGTAAAAATACTACGTTTTATATGTATTGGTTCATGGATGGGGCTAGGGGGAACAAGGTAAGATCGCCTGCCTTAAGAGTGGGTCATAGATGCGTAATGTTTTGGAACAGCTGAATTTAAGCCTAAGAATATTTTCTATACTTACGTGCAAAATTTGTTTACGGAGAATTATGAAGATAATGCGGTGTTGTCACTTTGCTTAAAATGTCCTCTGATAATTTCCATTTAGAAATTACTCAACAAGTCTTCGCATTTTTCAAAACATTGGTGGAGTTCCATGATACTAACGAGGAGTTGTGAGTGTAAAGACACATTGAAGTTTGCCATCGTTTTTATAAAAGTGATAACATTACACTGAGGGCAGTATTCCATTACTTTCGCAATTTAAATTGGGTACTTTTATATTCTTTATTATTTGTAAAAGTTCCTTATTGCAAATTATCCATTAAAGATATAGAGTACATATTTATTATTCATTCATTCGTGATCTGTCTTGCGACAGGTCCTACCAATTAATTAATTAATTGGTTTTGACTAGGGAATATACATACACGGTGTGGTGGTTTCCCGTATTATTAATATATATAATATATAATATTTATTATATAAGCACGTAAATAAAATCACGACTAAAATATAGAAAGAATAATAAAAATTGCAAATCTAAAAATAATTCCATCATGAAAATGTGTAGAATTCGCACCTAGCCTCTTAACTCCATAACTGCATCATAACAACGAATAGAGATACCCATGTTTCGATGCAAATGAAACGCATAATAACTTAATTTCCTTGGAGTGCATACTAAATTATCATCCTTAATTAAAACGTAGGAACTCAATGAATATTGAGTGTTTTAATTTAGAGCGATGATTTTAAAAAATTGCTTCCTGAATACTTTCTCGAGTCCCGTTATTTCAATTAAATAGTGATACAAAGATGACAAACAATTAAAACTCGAGTAATCGGTTGACAGTAGAAGGCATGAAGTATAACATGGAAGTTGAGATGCTCGTTCAATTTTACGACGAACTTCTTGGAAATGCGTCCGATGAAAGAGAAAAACTGGAGAACCGCCACATTAATATTAGTCTATTGTGTCGTTGCATTAATTAAAAGTGATCCATGATCTTTTTCTTCCCTAGGGAGGATTAAAGAACGATCTTTCTCAGCTGTCAAACCGCTTCCGCTTTCACACATCATATCCGCGCTGGTTGGCAAGTGACACAATTTCGCGTCGATGTGAAAAAGGAAACACCCTTTTAATGTGCGGATTATGCATGTTACGAAATAGGTCTTATAAAGAGCCCCTGCATATTAATATTTGTGACTTCTTACACGGCGCGAAATACTTCGAACTCTTCAAACTGGCCACGAAGAAGATACATTGTTCATAAATTGCTATAGAATGGTTTTAAAACTGAGAATGACATGAGTAATTGTAAAAATAAATACAAATAACATTATTTTGATGTTCGCAACTTAAATTAAATGTGCTAGAAGGCTAGGTATGTTCACAAACGAATAAAAGATTACATATCTCTGGAAATGCTTTATATTGGTGTTTTCCCGCCCGTTGCATCAGATTTAAATGCCAGAAACATGATTCGATGAAATGTGTTATTATCATCGGTGTTTTTACAGCTACGAACTTCATTACTGTTTGAAAATACGAAGACATTCAGTGACGGTAAGGCTTGAAAACTGACTTGTTATCAACCTCATACAAGAAATACAGCAAATGTAAAAATATTTTTGAATCGGGAGGAATTTCAATAAACAAACTCAAAGGAATTAAATCAATAGTAAGGAAAAGATAAAAATCCAGTGTAGCGAACTTCAATTTGAGTTAAAATCATGCCAATGTGACATGATAGATAAGAAGATGAGAAAATACGTGCACTTAATGTCGAAGTTACGCGGCAAAATGTTGAATGTTTTGGCGCTAGCTGTTTGCTTAAGACTCGAATTGAATCCACTCTTATCCTTCAAGTTTCCTTGAAAAGATATATTAAAAAAATCTAGTAATAATAAACTCTAAAAATTCATCTTCAGTGACCCAGATATATCCACAAAAATTATTTTTGGAAATCCTACAAAGCGTAATATTTTCCTCTTTTTAATCTGTATGAATTTCTTTCAAGATGTTTATTTTTAAGAAAAAAATTATTCGTGCCATAGGTTTTGATCTTTGGTTAGCTTCAATTTTGCTGAGTCGCCATCCCTCATTATTTCATCGCTAATAATATCTCACTTTCACTACCCGGTGTCATTAAATCTGGAGATGACGAGAGTGAAAACTGTCGCACTTCCTTCTCTTCCTCGCTGTTTCCAATTCTCTCCCATAGGCGGCACGAGCATCACCTCTGCGATTCCTTTTCCGTACGGAATTAAACACCGTTAAGATGTTCACTTTGCCTTTTCGACTCCCACGTTTTGAATTCCTTTGCTCACCTAGAATGAATGATAACAAGGTTCATTATATTCCATTACGTATTGTTTATTTCCATTTTGTTATTTTTGCGTTTTTTTCCGGCTCTCCTTCGATCCCAATTGCAAATGTCAATATGTCTCGTTAATGCCGTGCACGGTGTAATTTTCATAACTTGTCTCCTGGGAGGTACGCCCTTTAGGAAGTATTTTTTTAGACGGACATTCTCACCACTGTATTTTTTTTCTTAACTAAATTCCTTGGTTTGGCACTCGTTGGCGATCATCTGTTGGACCTCCAGCGTAGATGTAAGAAATTGCTGGCAGCCTGCGTCGGGTGACTTTCCTTTGCCCATGGGTGGTCTTCCGCAACTATCTACTATCATATCGAATTATAAGTTCGACGCAACGAAGAGAAAGGTCAAGTACACGAGAATAATCACTTCAGAGGGTGAGGCAAAATCCAAGAGTAATTTACGAGTTGTGGGTAGGTTTACGGAAAGTACGATCGAGATATGCAATTTCTCTGCCGTCTGTTGGGTCTGTTGTCCTCATACCGGAATCCAACTCGAGTAGAAACGTTATAATTTCTTCTATTTAATTGTCTTCTAGTAACTTCAGAGGGCGAATAATTATTTAAATAATATTAACATATTTATTTATTTTATAATTATCCATAAACAGCCAATAATCCTGGCCTGTTAAAATTCATTAGTTTCAGCCTGATGATGAAGTTCTCCGTGTAAATCCGGTAGCTCCTTAGACATTGTGCATCCTTCCAGAAATGTTCCTTCTTTTTTTATTCAATCGCAAAAAATGTTAAGTTCCGCCGAGAATTGATATATCCAAAAATTGTTAAATGTTTCAGCAGATTTTTGTCAAAAAAGGAGCAAAATATTTTCATTAAATTAGTTGCACCATACGCCCGTTCTTAATTAATTTAGCACTGTTAAATTCACTAAGAAGTTAACTTATAAAAATATTCAGCTTATCAATTAAAGATGCAAGATTTGTGATCGAATGTAGTTTTTTATAGCTATAAATTAAAATAAAATGTTTATCAGTTAAAAGTAATAAGAAATTGAAGCTAAAAATCAGATACAATCAGTTTTTAAGCTGTTTTCCAAAGTAAACATAAGCTTATGAAATGGTCCTGTCTGTGCGTTTGTGTGTGGCCCCACTAACAACTTTTTCATCAGTGGACCGATTTTCATGACACTTTGTATGAGGGCCGTGCTGCCAGGGCCCACCTCCGGGTTATATTTTATTTGGCGAAGATTGAAGTCCCGGGTTGAACGTTTTTTCCCTATTGTTTTACATAGGAATTCTCCAATCCATCGTGCAGAGATGTATTCTTTGATAATTTAAAATATTTTAAAATTGTGATATCGGAGCGAGGTTTGTACCGTTCTAAGGGAAAAATAATGTAAATTCTAATTCTTATCACAGAATTTTGGGAATTTATCGTATTTTCTGGAATTTCTGCGAAAACATAGCGTTTTAAATAGCATTTTATCGGATTGTTGCCATGGAGACGATTATTACCGAACTCGGCTTGAGCATAGACGAGTGAACAAATGGGTTATTTTCTTTTCACTTGACTACCCTTCAGCAAGGGAAAGTTGTTCCATACATATTAGGGTATAAACAGTAACATTTAATAAATTCGTTTATTTAAAAAATACATGGAAATATAATGTCAGAAAGAGATTTTGACATTGCATTTAGTATTTTAAAACTGACAATTCTCTATTAATTTGTTTCCAATTTTTCGCTATCGTTGATAAACTATGAATTACAAATGGTATTTATGGTATGAGAATTCCTTGAGATGACTAACACATACTGAAACATTTCCTGTCAATATAAGTAATCAATTCGGGACGTCAACTTTGAGAAACCAGCCTGCATTAGTCCTGGTTTGGACTTCTTGTTTATATAAAGATTATTTAGCTTAAATAATGTTTTAATTTACTTGAAATCATAACTCATTTAAGCTCAAACATACAAAATATACAAAACATCAAATTCTCTCATTTTTTAAATTACTGGTTACTTTTTTGCATTATAGATAGAAGACATTAATTACAATTCCGGAATGCTAATGCTCCGAAATTTATTAATTGGAGTTTAGAAGACGATTCAATTTTTTGCACCAAGTTTCTACTGTAAAAATGTTGCTTCCTAGATCATGAAGTTACGTACTGACAATGCCAAAGAAATTAGGAAAGCGTAGGTAGAAATGAGGGAAAAATAAATGTTGAAAAGACTTCATAATAATAATGGCGAGAGCGGAGAATTTTTATGGGCAGTGAAAAGTGAAACGAGTTGTTCAGCATAGGAATGAAACTATTTCAATGAACTAATTTAGAGTTGCTCCTAAAGATTTCATTTAATTCATGCTAACAATTTTTCGATTGGGATTTATTATTCATGAAATGTTTTCAAAATAAAAAAATGGAAAATAAGTTAGCGTATGTACCCGACTATAAGATGACCTCGAATATAAAACGACACCCCTTTGCAGACGTTAATTGCGAGGAATAAAATTATGAGACCTCCTAAAGCAAATAAATTAAACAACATTATTGGAGTTATTTTTTATTTGATCTCTAAATCGCAATATGCCTTGCAAAGATTTAAACCATAGTCATTATCACTGTCACTATTATTTATAAAATTTGTTTCTTGGTTCGGGAATTTAAGATCTATCCTTTGATTGAAAAAATAGTAAAATAACCTCGTCTTACACTCGGGTTAATACGGTATTTTCGAAAATAAAATTAAGGCTTTGTTTGTACCTGGTTCTCTACTCTCTCACTGAAGGCTATATATCAATCAAGTTAAACCTTATATTAAGAATCGCATCTGTTTTCTATCTATATAATTATTATTTAATCGATAAAATGATAATTTCCTCTTCGTGTAACGTAATATATGCCATTGTGACATGGAATCGATTTGATGTATTTTGCAGCATTAGGCCAACGCGTCATTCTGGCCTTCCTCCTCAATTTGTGTGCCTACAATGAACGGCTGTCGGAGAGTGATGACTAATTTCCACCATTTAAGGACAAATGGTTTGCGGAAAGGCCTTCACAAGTCTAGCCACTGACAGTCGGTGATTGAGTGTTAAAATCATGGTGATAGATGATGCATATAAAACACTATTCGTAATCGCAAATTAATTAGAATAGTGAGGTTTCGAGTAATCAACGCTGATATATTAACTGAACTGGTTGAAATTTGATTTGAGTACGAAAATAACACCTCATTTGATGCAAAAAATTCTCCCCGAAGTTATAGTGAGACACTTGGAATATTGTAATTCCTATCTGAATGGGCAAAAGATGTTATTTCATTCCGTCGGGTCAACGATCCGACAACCTTAGCGTTCGAAAGCTTTGACATTTGCGACGAGATTCCAAAACCTAGGAAAGAAATTCTCTTCCGAGAAAAATTCCTTTTGAGGTGAAAGGTAGCGGGCGATTAATTGCAGTGGGTGGGCGGTAGTTCTCTTTTAAGGCAGCCAAAGGAGCGAAAGGTTGTGTGGGTGTGAGCGGCATTCGCAGAATGCATTTCCATTGTGCTCGTTTCGCTGCCGCAATATATCACCTCCCCACATCACGGATGTCAGAAGAAAACGTTTAATTATTTTTCGAGCACGGAACACGAACGATCGTGTTTTGTTTCAACTCGCCCGCGTAAATGGATAGGATTGGGTAAATCGCTCTAGATTGTCGGTTTCGGCGTCCTATGGCCTCCTCGAAGGTTGATGAATATGATTCCCGTACTGGTGTGCAATGATATACGTACTCTCGGAGTTGTTTTAACCACTTACGCCACGTGGTGTGTGGGTGGGCCCGAGAAAATTTTATAGGCCAGATCAAACATTTCTGCTAGACTGTAATGCAACTTCACTACGGAAAGAATTCATTGCTGCTGGCTATCAAATGGAGTTACAGGGATAAATTTACGCCATCAGGGCAGTGCCCAGACATATGCCGCCTGAGACAAGTTTTAATATGACGCCCTTTAATATTTTTACTTAGCCCTTTTGTTTTTGTTGAAAAGGTAGGATTTACATTGATCAAGTAATAAAGCAAATATTTGAAAAAAATCCGATGTGGCCACCACACGACTTTCTCGATACCTGTAATATTTCTAAAGATTCCAAATAGGTTAAATGATAATAAATATTTGAAGGAACTGCGAGAAAAATTAAAAGACTGTAAAGAACAGAAATAAACTCATAGCGTAGCCTTCTCATATTGGATAAAGCCACGTAGCTCCAACAGTTAAGAAAATAAAAAGGAGCACTACTAACGTAAGACGTAACTAAGCGTAAATAATGAAACGAATACTTTGTGGTTTCCACAGAGTTGTGGAAACCACAAAGTATTCGTTTCATTATGAGTAAATTCCACAAAGTTGAGCCTGACCTCATTAATTATAAGCGTAAATGTTTATAATAGTCGCCGGTAGGTGGTGTGGTGGTGGCAGCTAAAAAATATAGCTTTAAAAATATCTCTTAGACAATACATTATATGGGAAAATTTTTCAAACAAAGGTTGTTGAAAATTCTATTTCCTACAACTTTTATTCTAGTAATTTTTTAAATTCATCAAATCATAAATATTTCAAAAAACGGATGTGACAAGAGTAAACACCCAATTGCGTTTGAGCGATTTTTATCAAAAACTAATTAACTCTTGTCCTTACGTATAGAGAAAGTAATAAGATGGAAAAGTGTAATCCATAAATGGAATATACAGATTTAGCCAAAGCGTTCTTGTGGGATTTACGTACAAAACGGTATGAACAAATTGGGCGGTTCTTGAATTTTTACCTCCAAACCTATAAGTCGTAATTGCGTGCTCTCATAGGTTTTTTGTTAAAATGTTGTACTCAATCCAAATGAAATAGTTATTCTTTACCTCGCAGATCATATAAGAGCTCGGAAGAAAACAATGTAGTTTTTTAAATTGCTGTTTGCCGATGTAAACAAAAGATATGATGTCATGCTTGGGATTTATTCGTAGTTTTATTTCCGAAACTACGTCCTAATTATGTGATCTCGCGGACGCTTTTGTGGAAAAAGTTGTCTTCTATCCGAATAAATATTTTACTCGATAGTAGCGGAACACCTAATGGTCTAACATGTAAAGAAGAGTGTCTGTCTGCCCTCTATACATTCGGACACCGCGGAAGGCAGAGCAACCAAATTTTACATGGAATCCGCTTTTATGCAGGGAAAGGTCGAGGGATATATTTGCGTCCAATTCCAAAGTCCCAAGTTTGATTCCAAGAGCTTTTCTTTTTCCCATTAGAATAGCCTGCATTTTAAAATTACTTATATTCATCATAGAAACTCGGGGCTTAAACTAAAAAATGCCTAAAAATATATATATTTTTATATTCATACTGTCAATTGTTGAAGAGGACACAAATCGACACGCAAATACGTTTTGATTCCGATAATTCGTTATTTTTTTGAGCTGAAAACCTGGCACTCGCGGAGGACACCAAATACGCGAAAATTTGGTAGCGTTTGTTAGTTCTAGCTAAACAGAAACAAGGTATTATTTTTTTCCAAAAGTATCAGAGTTTGAGTCCAGGTTCAATTTTTTTCTTCGTTTATGTGATTTGCGTATGAAGCAGTCTTGAAATATTATCGAATTTTTATCCCAGAATAAAAATTTAATTGGTACCTCACAGATCATATAAAATACATGGAGAGGACAATATAATTTTCTAATTGTTCTCACCAAAATACCTTCGTGTCAACAGATTTAGACAAAATACCAATGGCGTGTTTGGCATTTTCTCGAATTTATATAGCTAGTCCTTGCGAAGGAACAAAACGTTCCAGAAATAATTACTTCATCAATAGTGCAACAGCATTTCATTGTTTTTAAGGATAAAGTATGAAGCCAAAGAGAGCAATCTTAAATATTTGTTGCATCACCGAAGGTATCTCTTACCTGAAATGAATTTGTCTTCATCCCATCGCTCATTATTCTTTCCTCAAACATATTTTCCTTGAGAGCGGCCACTTGACAGATAGTCATTATTTGACGAATGTGTGGCCGAATCCGTTGCTTCTTTTGTCTTCGAGCGCTCTAGCCGGCACGTACTCGGCACGATTCGCCCCTAATTACCCACGCACTACTCTGGAAATTTCATAGACAAGATTCCTAGTTCCTCCTCTTCCTCCTCTTCCTCCTCGCTTCACTCCTGCGTTTACACTCATGATTCACCTGAAGCATAGTTAAAATAGCTGTTTGTTTTCTTCAGTGAATTCTTTTTGTAGAGGGTTAAGTCGCATTAATTATCAACGAAAGGCTATACAATAGGCAGAAAGTTTATCTGTTATTATCAAAAGATTTCTTGAAATAGCACCAAGTTATCAACCATGAATGCGTGTTTTATTTAACTTGACATACAGTTATACTAATTATGGAGTTCCACATATTGACGATCTCTTCAGAGGCTTTTATGTTACGTAATTGCTTTCATTAGGATGTCCACGTATTCTGAGAAGGGTGGATTATTCTCCTACATTATTATTATTATAACAGTTAACGTGTGATTGAACATGATATTTACATTCGCTGGATTACTGTCTTAATTTGTGATAAAGCGAACGCATACCGTTTATATTATATCGATGTCCTGTAATAATAATTGTTTTCTTTTGTTAAATACAATATATCAGTCAATTTAAAATGATCAGCTATGAATAATATGCATTAAAACCTGAAAGAGATAATTAGTTTTAAATGAAAATTTCACCAGACTTCATTATCGCAGAAAATTAGCTCTGTAACTTCCGCGAAAAGAGGAAGTTACAGAATTATTTTTTCTGTGATTATGATGAATAAATTCGCATGGTGTAATCTGGTTTCATCGATTTGATTAACCAATAACTTTATCTCATCATGTTCTGGCTCATAAGTTATCAAAAAAGATTTTGTGTAAACATTCAATACAACGTTGCTAAAGAAAAGGACTGAGGAACGAGCATTTCTCCCTCTCCTAGGACTTAGTTATTGATTATTTTTCCTCTAACGTCAAGGAGAAAATTCGTGACGTATTATGATTTGGCGAGAATTTTTTGGCGGGGTATTTTAGCTTTGGTAGCTCAGTTTTATTTGAGACGTGATTGTGTTCGGAAGTGCCTGAGGAAGTCGCCGGTAAGCGATCTACGTTTCGAAAAGAAGGCGAAGCAGTTCCTCAAGATGGTATTTTCTGCAGTTGCGGTAAATTATTAGTAATTCATTCATAGATGTAAAAAAATTAAGAGATCTAAGTGTAAAAATATTTCTGTTTGTTAACGCTTCATTAAATTTTTAAAGACATAGAAATCGTCATATTGCTAGCAACATTTTTAGTTATAAATCTTCGTTAGAATTAAATCATTAACTTGGTGTGAAGAAAGGAGAACCGTAATGGAAGCTTTTTGAATGATTTCGCTTCCGCTAAGTTTATCTAATATGCCACTTCTTTTATTGCGTTAAAGCACTCCCAGTGAGTTTCATTTCTTTTCCCATTCCAGGTGCTGCGAATCCCTCCCATTTCCAATATAAAATCTTCACCCTTTATTTCCTTTTTGAGCCCAAAAGTGCTTTCTTTATTTCTCCCTTTTCCAAAACCTAACTTTGCACACCCTTGCGATATGATGTAATATGGTTATTCGGCGATAAAGTGCTGCGTGTGCTTGAGTGGGTGAAGAGGAATACTTTCGTAGCGTGAGGATGCCTTCTTCCACCGCTGGAAATTTTACGCAGCACCAAAGGTAGGGAGACGTCGTTTGTTCAGATCAGAATCCTTTGATTCAACCTTTAATTTCCAGGTTCGGTTTAATGGTGTTTAGATCGTAGCAGCAAAGGACAATCGATCAAAACTAATGTTGGTGTGCCTCAAATTTTCGATCAGGATATGTCATAATTAGAGATGAGTTGAAGTAGGCTAAAGCAAACTCAAGCCTTTAGTTAAAGAAACAGTTTTACAAAATTTACATTGAAGCCAAATAGTCACTCATATTCTCGCATTGCTTGAAATAAATCCGTCAAATTTTCTAAAGTGGCGCCATATTTTTGTATTGATTACTATATGAGTAGTTGCGTATAGTTTTCTAATTGTTACTGAAATTTTTCATTATTGGTGGAAAGATACCGTATCTCTGAACTTAATATATTTATGGTTTATAGCACGGACTAATAAGACTGAAGGAGAACGTGAAGTAAGGTTTGAAAGAGAAATGTTGGCAAATAATGTGGTCTATAAAGAAATATTGTAAAATTAGAGCGTTATTTCTAAAGCTTACCAATTGCTGTCGAAAGCCTCCATCCCTCCGCAGGAGTGTTTTCATTTTGCCTTTCATAGTCAATATTTGAAGATTAATAACAAATTAGAGGATTGAAATAGTGAGTTGCGTATATATGCAGATTTTTCAAAGCTTTAACGAATCTTTTGTTATGTTTCTCAAAAAAGTCTATATTTGTTGGTAAACTGTTGCTAACCAGAAATACAAAATTGAATTTCAAAATTACAGCACACCAATTTCATCCTTTATCAAGATATGGTGAATAATTCAGTAGACATTAAGTGACTGGAATATACATAGCTGCATACCGGTTGGTTCCAAGCCCTCTTAAGAAGTTTTAATTGGGTGAAAAACAGGAAGATAGGTTTGGTTTGCAAATTTAAAAATGTAAGTCCAGGTAGGTATGTGATTATAACTTTTACGAGACGTTAAAATTTGAAAGGAAACGAGAAATACTTAAGCGGGCTGCATAATGTGTTTTAAAAAAGGAGAATGGTAAAATAGATTTAGACTTGAAATACCAAAGCTGGAATGTTTACTGTGATTTTTTGCGATGTCAATATTAATACCTGTATGAGAGATTGTAAATTTTCTTCCGATGTGGGTTTCAAAGTACCTTACAGAGCAAGTAATTATCTAAAAGTAAATATTATTTTTTAAATTCATATAAATTTTATCAACAAACATGAAAAACAAAGCCGTATTGCAAAATATCAGCCAATATCGAATGCGGTAGAGCTATGGAAGGCAAACGGCAGTCAAATAGCAACATGAGCGGTTTTTTTTCTGTTATTAAATATATTTTATATGATTGCAACATTACTTGAAGAAAATAAAATAACTTCCACAAAAACCGCTTTTACGACAGTCTAAGGGCGAAAATGCAACAGAACCGTGTGCCTACTAATTTAGCAGATCTTAAAGAATTTTTATAATAGGCTGGTTCATTTAGGCTAAAATACTCTTCGTCCACGTGTTCCTTAGCGGCTTCGAGCAAGGTGTAAAAGGATTCCCCAAGATGGGACGCACTTTCCTAAACTGGAGTAGGTATTGCAAGAATCGCACCAATGCACGTATTCGCCTTAAATTTTCGATGAGTATTCTCGCTCGCTATCCTTACCTAGAAATGGACTAGCGGGAGCAACTAACCAGTACACAACGTGTCAGTCCTTTGATTTGACTACCCACTTCAACACTTTGGCCATAAGGAAGTAATTGTTTGAATAGCTGCTATTAAATTCTTAAAGAGCCACATGAAGCTCAAGAAGAGGCATGATGCGAACTGGCAATATGGAGAACTTCAAAATATAAAAATTAGCTAAAACTTCTCGAAGGGACTGGCTGCTCTGCGTAAACACGCCTAGGAATTCCGTTACAATACTACAGTGCAGCTCAACAACATCAAAAATGCTATTTTAGGAATAAAGGAACACTTGCTGAAAGATTTTCGCCGTAGTCAATCCTTAGACCCATAAAGGAAATTTTATTTGTGTTTCAGCAGTATCTATTCTATCATAGCAGCCACAATGATACTGAGTGGAAATATCTTACAGCTGCCGAAATTAATACCGCTATTTAAAGTTAAATATGAGCTTCCATGCAAAGGTGTTTTGTATTTTCTCTAATATCAAAGAATCTTTGTGATCGAAGGAACGAAAAGCCGATGTAATTAATTAAATGTCAGATCATTATGGTATTACACCAAGAGGGTATCAGTATAAACTCCCAGCGCTAGCGATTCTCAAACTGGGGGGAGCGAAAGGTATTCGGCGGGGGGTCTAAAACACGGGACTGCGTATGTGTGAGTTTCAAAATGTAATTTTTTTCTTTTAATTTTTAATGCGTCATTAATGCGTATTAATGCAAACAAAAATTCCGATTTTTTTCTTCTAAATATACGATCGAAATTTTATATTTATTGGTAGATGAATTGGGTTAATGAGGTCGCGATAAGATAGGCTGCCGCAAAATGTGGTCGCAGATGCATAAAAATTTGGGACCGCTTCCTTACACAATAAAAATAATGGATTTCATACACATGTGAATTACTTTAAGGAAAGTTATTCCTCGCCAGGGACCTATAATGCCACTCAGGCAATAGTTCAATCGCACACGTTTCGGAGTGAAGTTTTTACCTTCGCCTTTGATCATAGAGCACAAGAATACCCGAAAAGACATCGCGACCGCATTGGAGGATGTTATGCCGCTAGGGTTAAAGTTGTTTAATGAGTTACCGAGTTGGTAGAATAGACTTATTCTAGAAGTTTGTGCGTCTGTTTCGCCATTAAAAATAATAACTTAGAAAACGCGGGCTAATTTATCTCAGTAGCTATGAAAAACTAAAAGTATTTATGCAAATTCTTGAGCGATTTTGTTAAGCATTCCGGTTGCCAGCTTGACATGCCTGCTATAGCGCAATCACGCTGGAAATTTACGGGTATTAATCACAAACCTGTCTACTTATTTCAGTATCGAAGACCGCATTCAAGTAGGCTGGGTATGTAATCCATCATTTGCAAGGTCTAAGGAGTTGTTAACCTCTTGTTGTAACACCATAGTGTTTTTATACTAAATTAATTTCCGTGACTTCTCCTTGATGCCCTAAAATCGAGACACAATTCCCTTCAGTCAATTCCCATATGGTTTTGGCTGTTCTCGAAATCAAGGCCACGCGGTGTAAAAGACCCGCCAGAGTTGACCGCTTCGGTCTCGTCGAGTTTGGTAGCGAGAGGTAAATTTCCTTAGCGATTCGGGTGGGTCCTCAGCTATGCCCAGAGAGTAAATGAAAAGAATACGGGAGTAGAAATAAATATGTTTTGGAGGACAGACCGCGGAATTGAGAATTAAGTTACGGCCACATTATTCACCGAACTTTGCAAACTATCTGCCGCTCCCATTCTCCTCCGTCCCTCTCCCCATCTCTTTCCTCCCTCTCTTATCCCCTCCAACTGTTCCTCTGAGTCTCGCTTTTAATCCCTCTTCCCCGTCCTTCCGATTTCTCTCTATATCTTCTATTTCATTTCTCATCTTTCTCGTAATATTTTTGCCTTCCTTTCGCTTACCCGTCCCACTATTTTTTCTCTCGTTCTTTCTGCATCTTAGCCTTTCTGACATCTTTCAATCCTTGTCATTTTCTCACGTGTCCTTTTATTTCCTTTCCTCCCTTTTAAATTTGATTCCGTTCCTTCTATCCTCCTTCACGTCTTTTCGTCTAAATGTTTTCGCTGTCATCTCCACGCCCGTTTTGGTGCTTTTCGTCATTGCTGAAAAGCGTACGCATATATCAGGGAAGAATTGGCTGAACCGATTTCAACCAAATTTAGTACAGAGAATTTTAACATAAATACATGACCAAAATAACATATTTAGACCGGATCTACTCAGCAAGAATGCCACAATTGCAAATTAAAATTTCGGTAATTATGAATTTGGAAGGAAATGGCAGAACCGATTTCAAGGAAATTTTATATGAAGGAGGTGTGCAACATAAAAACAAAATCAAGTTGTTTAGTATAGATTTAGAATGCAGGGAAGCCACAATACAAGGAATAAAAAAAATTATTTTTACACGTATTTGCGTTAAATTTTCCACATCAATTTAATCCAACTTTAATATTTATAATGTACACATATATACAAAACCATAATAGCATATTTGTACCGGATCAACCAAACAGGTGTACTACAATTACAAATTAAACTTTTTCAGTAGTTATGGATTTGGAAGGAATTGGCTGATCGGATTTCGACTAAATTTCTATTTGTACAACATGTCATAATGAAATCAAAATGTTTAAAGCGGAGCTAAAGAACAGGGCTACCACAATAAAAGGCAAAATAATGTCTCTTCCACATATTTATATAGAACTGACGGCATGGGTTTTAACCAAATATGGTATATATATAATCTTCATATAAATAAATAACCAAAATATCATATTTCAACCAGGTCGACTAAGCAGGGCTACCACATTATCAAGGCTAGAATTTTTCTGTAACTATGAATTTTGAAAGTATTGGCTGAACCGATTTTAAAGAAATTTCGTGTGTAGGGCGAGTATAGAATTACAAATCGAGGTGAACATGTTTTGAACGAAAAGCACATATGTACCACGGGAAACCCATGCAAGGTAACTGTACCCAATATGGCCTGTTCCCCAATATGACCTAATCGCCGTATCGAACGTACTACGTGACAAAATTGATCATGTTGTTTGCAGTATATCGGTAAACTGCTAAAAACTGTGCTTATATGGAATTCCGCTGGACGCGTTCAGTTGGCTGAATTTGCTGGAGTGTTTTTGTGGTTACGTGCATCTAATCTCAAGACGTTGGTTAAGTCATTGTTTGTACAGGTAAAAGTTAATTAATTAATTTGGCCTTAGGCATTCTACAAGATAATTGTCTTTACTATTAGTGGTGTGATTGGTTTGGCAGTTCACTGAGATGTCATGTGATTCCAACGGAATATGTTTTACTAATCCAAGTCTCCCCATTATGGCCAATATAGGCCATATTGTCCATTTTATGAGCCTTAAATAATGATAATGAATTTTTTGAATGATTTTAGATCTCATTTTGTTGTTAATTTCTTTATTTTAATTAAAATTTTGACCTTATGTGCCTGAATCTTTGGTGGTACAATTTTTCGATTTGGACCTGTGTAAAATTAGAAACTTGACTTTTATTCTCTCATTTTTTAGTTATTTTTGCCTACCGACAATTTATTGTACCCATTTTTGAGCAATCAAGCATTATAATTTTGATACAAATACTTGACAAATATTTCAGATTCTTTTTTTCTTATTTTTTTATCAATAACCCAATAGGTCATATTGAGATCATATAATCCTAATATGGCCTAACAGCAAGATTTTGCAAAAATGCTAACCAGTAATTTCATGTTGTAGCGTTATAGTTGTAATATTTTTTTCTGTTTACTTAAATAAACTGTCTAAGAGTACGTTATGTTAGTTTTACTTTCAGCATTTGGGAAAGGTGCTTAAAAAATTAATAAAACTTAGCTAGACCATATTGGGTAGAGTTACCTTACATCCCTACTTGTTCTTACTCCTTTGTTTCCGTTCTTTTCTTATAAATCTTTATCAGACTTGACCGCATTCATCCTTCATTCTTTATATTTCATTTCCCTTCCTTTATTTGCTCTTACCTCTCATTTTGTAATTTAGATTTTCTCTTTACATCTCTTTTACAACAGATTCTTTCTCATTGACGTCTTTCTCCTTCCTCTTTTTCCATTTCTTTTATTCTCGCCCTTAACTTTCCTCCGTCTATCTTATTACCATGACTTTTCTTCCGTTGGTTTCTCTTTTGTTTTGTCTAATAATCCATGTTAAAAAAATGATTGGCGCTTTGCATCTGATGAACGAAAATTAAAATTAGCCAGATCCACACACACTCACAAAAACGAAAATGAAATTCTCCTTGAAAACACTGTTCTGCTAAACACCCCATTCACAGAACAAAATATTTCATTTTCTTTCTCATGTACATACATGTTGGTGACTGATGTCATTCATTTCATTTAGCCTGGAAGTGCATTTTTCCTTCATTTGTGCCATGATTTGTGATTAATGCGAGCGTTTCCAAAGTTCCAAATCATTATGAAATTTTTATAGGAGTTTTATGCATGACGAATTTGGAACATTATCAGAAAATCTTTACTTTTTCATGAGGAGAAGTTAGGATATTTGTACACATTGATAATTTTTATGTTGTTAATATGTCGCGGATAGTGTCTATAACGGGTTGTCCATCCTTTTTGCGTAGGAGGTAAATTTAAAAATGTTTCCTAATCCTCGGGCTAGTGAACAAGTTTTAGAAAGATAAGTCAGAATAATCCAGTTGTTGGTATGCTGCCGTTTAAAGCATGAGCGATTAGAAATCATCGTTTTATCACAGTAATCACTATTACTATTGTGGTTTTATATTTTTTCACACAATTGAACAATAATTTTATTTAATTAGGATATATTTTTTGTTTTTTATGAATCAATACTTTCAATTAACTTTTATTAGTTATTACTGATTTTATCTGCATAGATTAGGAAAGGGTGGCAGGCCGTATGTTGGACAAGCAGGGTCTATAATATCAACACATTATCAGCTTATCAGTATCATCTGGAAAACGATGCGGCGTTTTTTTTTTTTAACCCCACGAAAGTACTTAAAAATTACGATATTGCTTATTATTATTTGATAAAATTTACCTTTGATAACATGTGTATGTAGAATTTATAATTTTTGGAAAATTAAAAGATACTATTTTGTTTCGCCTATCACGCATTTTATGCGGTTATTAGCATAATAACTTTCACGGCGATAAATTGTAATGTATCTATTTCCCGCGTAGGCGATGTTCGAAAATTTCTTTGAAGTTAATTCATCGAAACAACTGTTGATGATGCTTTCAACTACTAATGCATCCTGCGTTCAAAGCAGATGGAGGAACCGGTTCATTCTCACCCTGCAACCTTTGACTGAAACAATAATATTTCTTCATTTCACAATAACGTCAACGGAACATGATAATACTGTGTCATTTTTGATGACGATGCATATGAAGACGCGAAATTTTACGCATATTATAGGAGGAAAAAAAAACCGAAATCGTTCCAAGTTTATTTGCTCGGGGAGATGTTTTAGGTCCCATATTTATAGCGCTAAATTATGCGACGCAATTTTTCATCGAATTCCCTTTCCCGAGTTGGCCATTAAAGAAATCGGAGACCATTGGTCCATTATGTTGCGGATTATTTATTTTGTCCACGTCCTTATCCCCTGACGCCACCACGCATTTATCCTCGCGTTCTGTTCCACGCCCTCATCTCCTCGGTTCCATCCCTCTCTCTCTCTCTCTCTCGTTTTTCTCCCTTTATTTTCTTTTCCTTACACGCTTCCACTCAACCCACCCATCTCTTAAGAGCCAACGGTTATATATTCTTTTCCAACGGCGCCAAGCGTCAAAAATGTTGAGGTCTCCCACGGCTATATCCCCGCCCTCCCGTCCTCGCCCACCTCTCTCTCTCTCTCTCCCCCTCCCCTCTTTCTCCCTCCCTCCCTTCCTCCATTTCGATTCCAACCTCCCTTCTATTTCTCTCTTTCTCCCTCCGCTTCCACTCCCTTAGCCTTACTGTTCGGTCTTATTTTTTCGGATGCTCGTATGGTGTAGTCAGCAGTGGAAATAATAATACCGTACGGGCGGTGTGTTCGGAATGTTCTACTAATTAGATTCGTGTCTGGCGGATTAATATTTTCGTTTGCGGTCGAAGTTATTGTTTATAGTCGGATAGAATTAACCGATCAAAATTGTTAGGAAGGCAAAGTCAGTAATTTAAAAAATCAAACAGGTACTAGCATCAATATAACGTCACAGAAAATATTATAGATTGGTTATGTATTTATATTTAAACAAATAGAGTGTTATCTACGAGCATGAGTAAAATTAGCGCGTTTTTACTTCTATCATTGAATTTGGTAATATTTTGTTTGTTTGGCTCTGAAGATTTCTCCCATTAGCTAATTGACGAATTGGAGTTTGAGAGTTTGGATTTTGATCGCCTTTATATGTGTGATTTTAGCTTATCTTAATTAATTTTATGTGGTGATCAGATTCTTAGGAGGCAAAACCGGGACATAACACGGTCTGAACAAGAAATCCCGGGACATAATCGGAAAAACTCCTGGACAACCTGAATTTTCGTATATTTTTAACTATTTGTGCAGTAGAACCCCGATTATTCGACCTTCGATTATCCGACATTCCGTTTTATCCGACATGACGAATATAAGAATTTTTAAGAATGAATACCCAAAAAACTACGGGACTTCAACAATATAGCTCCTACAGCACTGCCAGTTTGGTATTACAGCAAAAAAAATGCACAGATAAGAACTGACATTTTTCGAAGTTGGTTTTTAGTCAAGTAACAAATCCCAATCACTCACTACTTTAAAAAATTAACTGTTTTATTCACAAAATTATTATAAATGCTATTTATGTTTGTGATATAATTGTGTATTTGATGTCTATATTGTGTTTCCGTTGGAATTAGTAATAGGCCGAGTTTATAGATATTTCTACCTGTTTTTTCATAAGTATTCCGTATTATCCGACATTTCCGTTATCCGACCATCCTCCGGTCCCGTTTAGGATGGGCAATCGGGGATCTACCGTACTTAAATTAAAAATAAATAAGCTTCGCAAATACAGAACACAATTTTGTTCAATATATTAAAAAATAATTTCAATTTAATGAATATGTGAAAATTTTACAACACAATATACCACGATTTAAAGGTAATAGTTACTTTAAGAACAAATAATAAAGTTAAATATATAAATAGCATAGATTATACAATAACACTACATGGCTTATATTTCATTTTATGTAAATATATGATTTTTCATTATTTTTTAAATCTACGCCTACCTATCTCATTCAAATTTTTATTATTTTTAATCATCGGGAAAAAAACTTGAAAATTCATATTTAATTTAAACACATTATATAATGACTAGGGAGATGCCCGTTGAAATTCAACGGGAAAGTTTTTAAAATGAAATTTCATGAATAGATGCGACGCGAAGCTATTATTCAAGTCAATGGTACCCAATTACACGAAACCGGCAACAATGCAAATTACTACGAATGCGTAAAATTCTCGCTTTAAAAAGAGTTGTTGATCGAATCGACGCGTATTAAAAAATCGATGGCAGAAAAAGAAACTTTCGTTCTTTTAGGCGTTCGTAGTTTCAAGCCTTGAACTACTGCCATGATTGTAAGTAATTTTAATATGCGAATAATTAATGTTCTACATTCAAATTTATTCCTTCTTGTAAATAACTGTAATAAATGTAAACAACATTCGTTGCTATGAAAATCATTTCTCTCTCCTTCCTTCTCACTCTCTCATATTAAAAGCATTCAAAGCATGCTTAGGATTGAAATAACAATAGGATTTCGAGGTTTAACAATGTAAATCGTTGGCAAGGCAACATCCCGTTAAAATGGCAACATTTCCCCAAAATATGTTAATTAAACGTTTAACATGATGTATTTAGAACTGTAGGTGAAAAAAGATGAATTAATTATTTCTAATTTAGATCTCAAAAAGAATAAAAGCCTGCACGTCGGAAAGTCGATTTTTACCTGTTATTTTATAGGAACTGGAAATGTCTTCCTTGGAGTCGAACCCAGGACATTTTTCGAGATTTTTTATCATCACCTTAAGATATGCTAATTTTGTATTCTTGTCAAATTTCAAAAATATATATCCATCTTCTATCGAGTTATTCGCATTTTTATAGCGTGACAGAGGGAGCCACAAAGGGACAGAAGTAGCCTTTTATATATTTTAGATATTGATTGTTTTAGCGTCAAGTCTGTTTTGTTTGTCAGATCATACAAAATTTATTTTTGAAATATTCTTTCTACATGTGCATTATGAGCCTGAAACACAAGCCAAAAGCTACACAATTTCTTCATCTCTGTGGTTTGCCCTTGAATTTCAATGCCAAAAAATAGGAATACCACCGATCGTAATTTTTGTATTTTCCAATATAATGTGATTCCGATTAAACACATTTATGAAATTTCTGTGTCAAGGAGATTTTGTAAGACAGAAACAAAAAATCCGGGACAAATGGGTGTCCCGGAGAACTTTATCGGGACGACGGGACACTACGTCAAAATACGGGATAATCCCGGAATTTCCGGGACGTCTGGTCATCCTAGGTTTCACCGCCACATAATCGCTCACTAATACCTCATTTGAAAGTCGCATTAATGAGTAAATGTATGCTCAAAATTTCAGCTTTCCATCATTTAAACCTTTGGATATATAATAAAAGATTTTTTAAATGTGTCCCTATTCGGTCCTCTATATTTTTAAAAACTCATATCTAAATAAAAACAAGTAGCAGCAGTGCAGAAATCTACACTTAAAATTTCAGCTATCGTTTACGGTTTCGTCACAATTTCAATTTAAGCAAGTTCACAGACGGACGGACAGACAGATGCCAAAGTGAATCCAAGCGCATTTAAAAAAAAACGCGCTAAACATAAAAATCTTTTCGGAAGTTTTTCAATTAATTAAATCGATACTGTGCGATATCTTTTTTAAAATAAAAAAATCTTTCATATCCCGCTATTTCCTTCGCGGAATCTTTATTTTCCACGCATTAATGTTGGCGTGGGTCGATGTCCTCAGTGGCAGTTCTCTCTCCCTCTCTCTCTGGGAAAGTAGGGAGGGGTTCTATAAAATGTAGATTTATGTATATTCTCGTGTCGAGAGGAAAAACAGATGTAAAAAAATTAGACTCGTCTAGAGTTCATTTTTTGCGTTGTTAAGACCCATAAGGAAAGTTTGGATATTAAAAAAAGCATCCTGTGGCTGGGAGGTATTTTTACGAGAAATTTGTTCTCACTCATGACGAGATATTAAGATACAATGTATGAGAAATGTTGGTAACTTATGTCCTCCCCCTTTATTTTTGGGAAGGCAGAAATGTTTCGTTTTTTTATGAGCGGTCCACTTGTTGGATTTGTCATCGTGTTTATTTTGGATATGGCTGTATATTTGTCAAATTTAACACGTAGATGGAATGGGATCAGAATGTGTATAAGATACTATGATGGGGTCGAGGATGGATGGTAGTCGCCGATGAACAAATTTTTTTCCGGTTGCTAAAATCAGCTTAAGGCGCAAAAGAAACAGAGTTAGAGAGAGGGAGTTTCGTGTTTCAACGCCTTCGTAGGAGAAATGTGAGTGCGCTGTTGTCGTTCTGCCAGCCATAATGATTTTTATCACTCTCGAGACGTTATTCTCGGTAATATAAGATGCCAACAAAATTTCGACACAAATAAACAGAGCGTGGAACTACTACATATACACGACGTGTCAATATGAAAACGTATCAATTGCCAAAAACTATAAGGATGGTTTTGTTTGAAAACATATTTACCACAAATAAATTCAAAAGAAGAGAATCAAGGAATTTATCTCTGTAGAATTACAGTATTACGGTGATAACAACGCTGAATATTGAGTCGAGTTTCAAACTATTCTAGATTATTTTTTGTTTATCTAAATTTATACCTTAAACTAATCATCCTTTCAATTTCATACTCAGATGCATAATTAGGCCAAAAATTGGGCTTATAATTGAAAGTTATACATTTAGTTACTGCCTCAACGTTCCGGTATGCCTGCTTTAGCAGTAGATTTGGTGCACCAGGTTTTTATCTGTATTCCAATAATCTCTTTTTCAATTTTTTTTTCAAGCTAGATTATTGACGGAAAGTTATAATTTTGTTAAATTATCTTGACTGCTGCAATATATAATTATATTCATTATTTTTATAGCATTTCCCGTAAACTCGATCATTACTGTCATTCTGACCTTATTTCATGACATTATTCTGAGGTCTTCTAATCACTCTAATTATACATAAACTATTAATTTATAAAAAACAGTTCTAGAAATCTAAAATTTGTCTTAGTAATGACTAATTTAAGCCATATAAATTTTTTCACAAGATACTAACTAAACCATACAACTTTTAGAGATGAGTTTTAGACTTTTGAAAGACTGCGTGTCGCGTATTTAGAATTTCTGAATTATTAGCGCGATTCTTCGATTTCTGCTTTTATTTTTTGCCATTTAGTGTGCTGTAAAAGTCGACCAATAAACATTTTGATAGATTTTTTATTACAACCGTTTAAAAATTATTAATAAACATTTATTATACTTGCATAAAATCTTGCCTGTGCAAAATGCCAGAAGTTCTTATTTAATTTTACTTGTGGGTTGTATTCTTTGGCATGCGCATTTTTGAAATACTAATTTTTACATCTCTTCTATAAATTGATAATCAAATGAATCGTTTCGAAGCAGAAATTTTTAATCAAAAAATAGTTACTCTTTAAAGTTAAGATGCTATTTTAAATTCGCAGTCTAAAACACGAAGAGGAAAATTAAATGTCTCAAGTCTCTCAGTCGTAACTAATTATGTGTCTTTCATTTTTAAAGCATATTTTTTTGCGCGGGTAAAACTTTTTATTTCACTTTTACATGCATATTCAAAGAACGCTTTCTGTTTGTCTTCAATTACGCACAGTCTAACCTATTTCATATCACTGCATCCCTTTAACCTCTGTACAATGAGGGAATTTCAATCGGGCCCTCTTCAAGAAATATTAATCAAAAACATCTGTCACTAAAGATTATTTTAAAGCAATTAAACTGTTTTTTAGTTGCTGAAAAAATAAAAAAAGCATTGGTAAAAAAATATTTTTCGGGCTCGGTTTTCACGTCCCTGGACGCGCGTGCTCTATCTCTTTTACTATATGGCAAATCGAATCCCTAAAAATATTTAAACCTTTTGAGAGGTCTGTTTCATTGGAAAGTTGTCAAAAATGTAACGCTTATTTTTACGTCACGTCTCGTGGCGGAGTAGCAGAAAAGAAGCGAGATTTTTTTTGGGAAAAATCTCGTGCTACGATTCTGTTTACTACCTGCCGTGATTTATTTCTCCGGACCGCTTTTTTCCACATATCTGGCAATAAATCAGAACTTTCGAGCGTTTTTCTCGCGCTAATTACTCTTTTAAAGAAGAGGACTTCTTAGAGGATTAGAGCGTCGCGAAACACATGGAGATCCGAAGAAGAAGTTTACTGCCCGTCATTTGCCGTTTTTTTCCTCTAGCGCGAGCGGCAATTCATTAAGTTGTCGGGAAATTAATGCCCTTAATGCCCATCGAGGTTGAAACGTAAATATTTATATCGTTAGGTCCTCATTTGAGACGGTGTTTCGATTGAATATGTCTAGAATTTTTCGGTGTACAATAAATTATATAAAATGCTTTTGTTAATTTTTCAAGATATTTAAATTTGGTATTTTAGCTGTCGATGTGATTTTCTAATATTTGCCTTAAAGTTGAACATCATGAACGATAAGGTAATTCCGGACATAAAGTTCAAACGTTTGCTTACCTTTATCCCCATTTTTCCGAACCAATATCATTTGGGTTATTTAATCATGTCCTCAGAAATTTGAGTAACTTTTTTTCGGCAGAATAAATCTAATTTTTGCTATACAGTAAGCCTTTATTGATTTGATTAAACACGGTCAAATAAATATGAAATTTATTTCACTAACCCGTATAAAATTTCATCATACGTGATTCTGAATCTGTAGCGAACGCCATTTTACGTCTGCTCGTGGTGTGAAGAAGCTCGTAGCGTCTCAAAATACGTCATATTTTCCATGTTGTATTAAATTTGCGCAACGCAGTTTTGCCGAATGCAGCATTTTCTGGGAATGTAACCTCTGCGTTGCGCAATGGATCACCGAATTTACCTTTCCGATTTTTATGTAAGCGAATCTAAAACTTGGACATTATAATTTTTTCGATTAAATACATGAACAATATACCAGAATTCTGTTTCAATCGCAAGTACCGATAAATCCGCGCTAAAGATTAATTCACCCGCCAACTGCACACTTTATGAAAGGAGAGAAAGAGTCGCATCTATCACGTACTCGTGCCAAAATAATAATAAAAAAACAACAGAGCGGCGGCTTGACCAATAGCCGAAGGATTTAAAGGATTTATTACTCCAGACAGGGATCTCCGAGCGACTGGTTTACGGGATTTTCGCGAGCCAGATACCGCACGTTCCCCCGTGAACCCATGGCTCGCGGGATGTTTAATAATAATACCGCTCCCAAAGACCGCGGCGGAACGGGCGCGCTCACAGGAGTGATTTACTGCCGCCTACCAAGCCCCTTAAATACGTATTTTTGACAGCGAGATATTAATACATAACCGTACAATTTTTGACAACTCGTAAACTTGGGAGTTCGCATGCTAGCGCGCGGTCTCTGGCCCGTATGAAATCGAATGAACGGTGTTCTACCCGGTCCTTTTTAGGTAAGGCCAGAAAAAACCGTAACTATTTGGATCCATTTTGCTTACTATTCCATCAAACTTGATTTTGCGTCACGTAGAGGTGACCACATCTGAAGCGCAGGAGCTGTGTTTACTATAAAAAAGCGAAGTTTTAATCTGAAAATACGGGCGCGAAACTACTTTGCCAAAATCGATTGTTTGTATCAACTGCTTGGTGCCGTTGAGGTCGGGTTAAAAATTTTAATAACCCAAAGTATGAGTGTTTATACATTCACCGCACAATATGAGCTATAACTCCCCTGAGTCACGGATGCGTCCGGATGTTGAAAAAAGCAAAGCCTCCCGATTATCAGCTTTAGCTGATGGCGAGGAAGAACTAAGGCGCTTACGTAAATGTTAACAAAGCTGTTAATAGGAAAAATCCCCTTTCAGAGAGAGGGGCTTTTTATATATCTCTCTGGAAAAATCCGTATGCTATTATGCATCCTCAATGAACCAACACCACTGTAGTGCCGCAACAGAAGATTATCATGAAAAAACCGCACAAAGCAATTAGGAAAATAGCTCTTTTTGCCAAGGCACATCTCCCCGATTACGGAGCCGATTTTTGTCCTCGCTTTTAAAAGTAACTGTTTAGTTATTGAGATGAGGAAGCCGACGTTGAAATGGTATGGAAGTGTTGAGGTGCTGTCATCTTAAATTGCAAAAAAATCTCAAAAATATTACGGCAAAATAAACGGATAAATAAAATGCTCATTTTAGGTTATTTACTGAAAGTTCAAAAATCGCGTTTAACCGTTAATGTTTTAGAAGGTGACTTTCTTTAATAGAGGTCATTGTTCTTTGGACGTAAAACTAAGTAATAGCGAAGGATCTCATGCGGTAAATCACCCTTTTAGGGCTCACTTACACAATTCAAACGTTTCCGCGATTCCACCCCTTATCAACGGACAACGCGTGTCTCGCTGAGATATAATAAACAAACTCATTAACGTGACGCTCCGGTCTTATGTAATACGGTATTTTTTCGATTGGCCGCTTTTAATCGCACGAGACGGAAGAACATAAGTTTAAGCACGGATTTATCTGCTGGAAGAAATATCGACGAAAGGATAATACTTATATCTCGATTTTTCGCTGATTAGATTATAAAGCTGAGACTTAATAAGTTAAGGTACAGGTATACTTTTGTAGCACCGGTCAGGTGCCACGACTCTTCTTGAAACGAAAAACTCCCCAGAGAAATACTACGTAGTTGAGCGTAAAGTCCATATTAAAATATATTTTTGTGTAAAACGTTAAGGAAACGGTAGTTTTGTTCTAAACCAGTTACTTCATTTCCATACCATAATTTAGTTTTCAATTTGATTAGTCTTGATATGCTGATTTACAAGATGCCTCAGGACGGAACCTATTCCGGTTAAGCGGTGAATTCGGTTGATCGTTATACCTATGTATGCACACGAACAAAAGCATACATAAATGAAGAAGATATTAAAAAAGTGAAAAGAGCACTTAAAACATTTGCTTTACTGTTATTTTATAAAGTAAGTTTACAGGTCAAGCAGTGGCGGATTACTCTATTGGCGCATGAGGCGCGCGCCTAGGGCCTCGACACTCATGGGCGCCTCAAAACAGTCCAAACATTTTTTCAAAATTTTATTTAGCAAAATCGATCAGTATAATCTACTACTTAGGTATACATCTCGTTTTTACTTAGGTTTGTTCGAATGTGACGGTTACATTGTAACGTAACGTAGAGTATTTGATCTAGACACCAAATAAGAACAATATCCGAACACTGTTGATCACGGTATCTGAACGTTTGTTTAGGAAGAATCCACGAGTGAAGTAAGTTAATATTATATTGTAGACTTTCTATGATAATAAAGTCATAAAATTTAGACAGTTATAGCAATGACGACTGCTATGATTATTTAAATGAAATTTTAGGCTTCATAATATAAATTTAATGTATTAATCTTAGAAATTTTGAAGTCGTTGTTTCATTTACAATTTAAAATCTTTATTTAAAAAATCTCACCTGTTGTAAAAATGTGAATAAAAATCCATATCCCCTGAATATTTCACGATTTCATTATTTTTATAGCCTATCATGAAGAGGTCTCGATCAGGGGCCGAAAAACATAAACGGCAAAAGGAAAGAGAAAAACATGCAGAGAAACATAGAAATTCGTTGGTTGCATTTTTGTCGCTTTTAAAAACAAAAGAAACAACCATATCAGAAGTGGAATTTAGAACTTCAACAAAAGAAATCGGACTTGGAGTCGAAGATGGAATTGAAAGGGAAGTAAAAGTTGAAGTGGAAAGAGACATTGTAGCACTAGGCGAAAAAGAAAAAATTCTTGTAGTGGAAGAAAAATTAGAAGGAACAGACGCAACTAATGCTTGTGGTAGTAATCCCAATGACATTGCGTTCTGGCCAGAGAATTTAACGAATAAAATGATAGACTATTATTTAATAAATAAACCGTGTAGTATATGGGATATTACAAATCTTAAAGTTGAGTACACTGATAGAAATAGAATTTATTGTAACGGTATGAAAGAAAAACGTGAATGGTTAAAATTTTCCGAATCAAGTAAGGACATTTACCGCTATATTTGCAAGTTATTTTCAACTTCAAAGGTATCAAAAAAACTGATCACTGGATTTAATGACTGGAAAACTTTAATCAGGATATTAAAAGAACATGAATGTTCTAAAGATCACACTTCATCGATGTGCGTTTTTAGAAAACGATCGTTAGACATTGGGCATGTTAATACAAAGGTATCTAAACAAATAGTTACCGATGAAAAATATCGGCGAGAGGTAATAAAAAGAATTGTCGCCACTGTAAAATTACTAGCTAGTATGGGCATTGCATTTCGAGGGCACAGAGAGAGCGCTGATTCTAAAAGAAAGGGTAATTTTTTAAAACTTTATTGAGTACCTTTCGGAGTTTTATAGTTTTTTGGAAAGTCATATGGAAAAGTTTGCTAATCCCGGTAAAGGAAATGTAAGTTATTTATCGTATACCACGTGATGAATTTATGACTATAATGGGACGTGAAGTACGAAACAAATTAATATCTGATGTTAAGGAAGCTATTTATTTTTCCATAATCCTGGACTCCACTCCAGATGTATCGTAAGTCACATCGACCAGCTAACTTTTATTTTGAGATATGTTACCAACAAAGGAGAAAAAAGGAGTGTTTTTATGGTTTTATTCCAATCAAGCAGCATGATTCCGCATACTTAGAAAATGTAGCATAAACGAATATTCATTAAATATTAAAAACTGTAGAGGCCAAACATATGACAATGCTGCAAACATGGCTGGCAAATATTCTGGTGTGCAAGCGAGGTTAAAAGAACACCGTGAAATACCATGTGCCAATCATTCACTTAATTTAATAGGAAATTGTGCTGCTGAATCGTGTTCTGGAGCGTTACGTTTTTTTGATTTTATTCAAAATCTATACGTATATTTTGCGGCATCTACACGACATTGGAATATTCTAATCAATAATTTGCCCAACACAAATTCTAAACACATAAAAAGAATAAGCGATACTAGATGGACAGCAAGAGCAGATGCAGTTTCAGCTTTAAAGCAAAACTACAAAAATATTAAGAAAGTTGTAAACCAAATAATTACTCATGACAATGAAAAACCTGTTGGTAAATTAGAAGCCCAAAAGTTATCAAAATGCTTTGATAACTACGAGATAGCTTGAATAACAGTCTTATGGAACAAATTATTACAAAGGGGAACAGAATGGGGACATACATTGTTGGATAAAGACATTGTTGTCATTAACAGAGTTCTTTTCATGACTCCCCCGTTAACCCTGTGCCTGTGCTGACAATTCATACAAACGTTCTCGTACGAACTGTACGAAAATATAGGGAATTCTCCGCCCCTAGTTTATGCTAGGTGAAGGTGTCCTGTCGCCTTCAATCGCTATTACGGGTGCAAGGCTAACTGAGATCCTTGTTCTCAACCCGTTGTGTACTATAGCTCCGTTAGCCGGTTCAGGCTATTTGGAGGTAGGCGCTCGATACGGGAAACCTATTTCCCTATGTCGCGTGAAACTCCCAAGTTCCTGTCGAAAGTCGTTGGTTTCGGAGTTCTGTCCTCCGTCTTGTAGCATCACTTGCTTCAAGTTATTGTTGTGAGTCGTTGGTTTCGGAGTTCTGTCCTCCGTCTAGTAGAATAACTTGGCTCGAGTTATTGTTGTGAGTCGTTGGTTTCGGAGTTCCGTTCTTCGCTTAGTATACAAAGTACAGGGTTTGGGAGATTTTCTTCGTCTCTTACAATATCAGCCAGTGATAGCTCAATTCCCTCTTCATTGGTTAAACATAAATCAATTTAAATTGACCAGCAGTTCACAATATTTCTGATATTTTCCCGATATTCAGTGTGTTGTGTTTATTAATTCATTTGTAGAAAATTTCATCCCCATTATGAGTAACAAGAAGCAAAGGAAATATTACTTCAATGTTGATTGGGAAGAACAATTCTGTTTTATTGATTTGAAAGGAAAGCGTGTTTGTTTATTGTGCAATGCTTGTGTCGCACTTTCAAAGAAAAGTAATGTTGAAAGACATTTTAATACGGTCCACGGAAATTTTAATGTTAGTTATCCGTTAAACTCGGAGATCAGGAAAATGAAAATTTCTGATATGAAATCTCTTTTAATTAAACAGCCGAGCATTTTTACCAGACCAGTGCAGCAGTCAAAAAGAGCAACGATTGCATCACTTAAAATTTCGCATTTGTTGGCCAAGAAAAAAAAAGCATTTTCAAGATGGCGAGATTGTAAAAGAAGCCATGCTAGTAATTGCCGACTCACTTTTCGAAGATTTTAAAAATAAAAATGAAATTACCTCAGCAATCAACACGATTCAGTTATCAGCAAGAACAGTTACAAGAAGAATTGAAGTTATTGCAACCAATATGGAGAAAGAGTTGGCAAATGATTTACAAAAATGTATTTTCTTCTCGTTGCAACTGGATAAATCAAGAGACATATCAGACACTTCTCAATTGGTTATGGTTGTGAAGATGGTGTTTAATGATTTTTCAGGAAATGAAGAATTTCTTAAAATTCTTCCGCTATGTAAAGCAAAATTTATTTCATATCTACATCTACATCTACATCTACAAGTTACCCTGCAATTCACCAAGTTGGTGGGTGGCAGGGGGTGCAATGCACCAATCCTACCTAAAGATTGTCTAACGCAATTCGAAATTTCCTATTGTGATCTCTTATTGTCCTCGGAAAGAACGAGCCTAGATAACGTTCCGTCCTACAATCGATCTCACGTATTTTATCGTCTCGATCATTTCTACCTATATACGTCGGTGCCACAATTATTCCCACTACCTCCTCTTTTAGACATTCTGACCTATATTTCTCTAGAAGTTTCAACCTTGAGTGCAATCTACGCTCCTCCAGTGATACCCAGTTCAAATCGCTCAATAAAGAGGTGACGCTTTCCTTATGTTCGTACTTTTGTTTTACAAATCTGGCTGCTCTGCGCTGTACTCTTTCTAGTTGAATTATGTGTCCCTTCTCGTACGGATCCCATATGCTCGCTGCGTATTCCACTTGTGGTCTTACCAGTGATAAGTAGCATGTTTCGCGTACTTTCTCTGTAGTGTTCCGTACTATTCTACCTATGAATGCCAGTTTCTTGTTGGCCGCGCCTATAACTCGACGAATGTGCATGTCCCACGAAAGATCTCGACAAATGGTTACTCCTAAATATTTTACATACTCAGCTTGTCGAATACTCATTTCATCTATTTTATATTCGAAACCTAAATCTTTGTTCTTACTTTTCCAGAACGTGACTGCGGCACATTTAGTATAATTAATTTCGATTTGCCATTCTTTGCACCACGCTGAAATGGCTCTTAAGTCTTCACACAGAGACTGATGGTCCTCCTGATTTTTTATTTCATTATATAGAACGGTGTCATCGGCGAAAAGCCTAATTTTACTACGAACAACCGAGCACATATCATTTACATAGATTAAGAAGAGCAGAGGGCCCAATACACTTCCCTGAGGAACACCCGAAGCAACTTTAACGGGGGACGAGTATTTCCCATCGATGACAACTATCTGTTCCCTATTCGAGAGGAAGTCTCTCACCCAACCGACAACTTTCGAATTGATACCACATTGTCCTAACTTCGCAATTAATTTCCTATGAGATACTTTATCGAACGCCTTCCTGAAATCAATGAATATGGCATTGACCTGAGTATTTTTCTCTCCGCATCGCAACAAATCGTCCACGAACAGGCCGAGCTGCGTTTCGCATGATCTACCTCTCCGGAATCCGTGTTGGCATCCGCTAAGCAATGAATGACTATCTAAATAGCGCATTACAGAGCTAAAGACTATGTGCTCAAGTATCTTGCACGATAATGAAGTTAAGGATATCGGCCTATAATTTTCGGGGTTCTCTCTGTCGCCACTCTTATGGATGGGCGTAACATGTGCCACCTTCCAATCTTTAGGAACTACTCCTTCTCTAATGGATTTCTCGAATATAATTTTCAAATACGGCGCGGTTTCAGCAGCTAATTCTTTCATTACACGCGCGGGAATTTCCTCCGGTCCAGGAGATTTATTTGGCTTAATTGAATGAAGTTGGAGCGCGATGCCATTTTCCGAAAATACCAAATCTTCCATCGAATCGCCCTGACGCATAGGAATAGGGGTTTCACATTCATCGTCATCACGAGTAAAAGCTTTCTGAAAGTGATGATTTAATAGGTTTGCTTTATCCATACTATCGTGAACTACGTTTCCCGTTTCCGACCGCAGTGACGCAATAGTGGGGCCCCTACCTTGAACTTCCCTGACGTAAGACCAAAATGCTTTTGGGTTCTCTTTCAAGTTTTCCTGTAAAACCTTCTTTTTATAATTGTTAAACGCATTACGCATTGCTACTCTGGCTATGGAGCGCGCCTCCTTGTATTGATGCCTTATTATTGCATTCTGTTCGACCGTAGCTGTTGAGGATGTGTTATTTACGCGAGAGTGGAGTTTTCTTTGACGTCGGAGAGCGCTTCTTACTTCCTGATTGTACCATCTAGGTTCTGCACTATCACGCTTCTGTTTGCTCGGAATAAATTTATCTGTACACTCTCGCATCATATCTCTGAACATGCACCAGGATTCCTCCACGTCTGCACTATCGGTTAAATTGCAGAAATTAGTATATTTATTTCGCAGAAAAGACCTAAATCTTGTGAAATCGGCTTTGGCGAATACATAAAGTTTTCTTTTGGCCTTAACCTGTTTCTCAATAATTAACTGAAATTCCACGTAAACTGCCTTGTGATCGCTTATTCCCTCAGCGTCAGATACTCTATTCATACGCTCAGGAAGATTAGTAACAAATAAATCTAATATATTATTAAATCTCGTGGGAAATCTCACTAATTGATACAATGAGTGCTTACCGAAAGTTTCTAGTAACGCCTCGCACGATTCACGCTCTCTACCTCCGGGATAAAAGCAATTATGCCTCCAATCTATTGACGGAAGATTGAAATCGCCCCCGATTATAATGGCTTTATCTTTATTAGACGAATTTAGCGTCGCCACTTGTTTCTCTAGAGAATGAATAGTTTCCACGCTCGCATTTGGGGGTCTATAAAAAGCGCATATATTTATAGTTTTTGAGTCGCTTCCTTTCACACGACACCAAACACTTTCGACTTCGTCGTCGTTAATCTGTATTGGGTAACTTTCGTATTTATTGCTAACTGCTATAAAGACTCCACCTCCCGACCGGATACATCGATCTTTTCTGAATACGCTATAGTCACGAGGAAAGATCTCCTGACTGGCTATGTCTGCCGTAAGCCAACTTTCAGTGCCTATAACTACATCAGCACGCAGACTACGAATAAGATGTTCAAATTCGGCCTCCTTCCTGCGAATGCTGCGACAATTAACCGTAATGATTTTTAATTTCTCGCTATGACTACGTAACGGTTCCTCGCGCTCTACTGAGCTATTATTACTGTTATTATTATTAAGATTATAATTATTATTATTTACTGCCTCCTTATCCTTCCTACTTTGTCGACTATTTCTACGCTTGGAATGTATTCTACTGTTACTTAACGTCGGGTTTATAGCGTTGTTAAGGTCGCACGCATTATCTACGGAATTGTTGCATGGAAAATCGTTTATCCCCATGCCTTCGATAATTCTGTTACCGCACGGATTTCTTACATTTTCCCCTATTGTGCTCTCAATTAATCCCGTACCGGCAAGCTGCCTACATCCTAACCTACCATCTGATCTACTATTGGCGTGCATCTCAACGCTTGCTAAAAAATTGCAATTGCTTAAATCTAACCTAAAAAAGCCCTAGAATGCTCAAACACCCTACGCGCTACCGCCTCCGCAGCCTCGGCAGTGTAGTGCACACCAGAACCGTTTAGGGATGCCCTACATGAGTCCAGGACCGGCCTCAGGTCAACGAAGTCCACTCCATTGCCCCTACAGAAGTCCCACAGCCTACGGTTCAGCCCGACCACTCGGCTCCAAACCATAGAACCGCAGTCCGTCCGAGGAACAATGCTACAGATGGAAAGCCGCACATCAGCACCAGACTCCTCTCGGACACGAGCAACCTCAGCGGCCAAGTCCTTAAAAGAGCTTAAGACCTCCTCGGAGCCGCGCTTCGAAGCGTCATTGGTACCAACATGGGCCACCACCCGCAGCGAGGAGCAACCCGTGCCCGATACCGACACCCTGAACTCCTTCGTCACCTGGGGCACCGAACCTCCTGGTATACACCTGGAGAACACCCGCTCGTGAACTCCCTCCCGGCGGGCCCGTGACAGTAAAGGCGCCACCACACGCCGGACGTTGGAGCTCCCTATCACTAACAGCCCTCTCTTTCCCCCCGAGCTCTCCTTGGGCCCGGCCTCCACCGAGGAGACGGGAGCGGGCACGGGCGTAACGGCAGTGGAGTCGTCCTCCGACAACACCGCAAACCGATTACTAACAGGAAGAGGGGCCACCGAGGCCTTCCCAACTCCCTGTCTCCGCAACACCACCCCACGATCCCCCCGAGTGGACACCACACACCACTCATCGGGCTTACGGACCGGAGGACCCTCGACCCGCGAAGAGGAGCTAGGAGCCTCCCCGATCGCTCTGCCGGCTTCCGCACCCAGGCGAACCCGAGCCGCCATTTTGGCGCGGTTTGCTCTCAGGGAAGAACCCGCACCCCTCCCACGCGCCAAGGCTGCCTCCGACCTTTCCACCCTCTGAAGGAGGTCCGCAACCACCTTCTCCAGCTCCGTGATCCGAGACCTCATGGCCTCGCAACCAGCGTCGCGCAAGAAGGAGGAAACAGGAGTCCTCGGAGTAGCCATCCTATCCTCTTAACTAATCTGTACTATCTATATAAATATACTAGACCTAACGTAAATACGCGGTTGGCTGTCTTCAAGGTTAAATTAGGGTCGAGCGCAGGTAAAAAGTGAAAGGGAAAGTGTTTCACTACACCAACAACGTTAGTAAATAAGCAAGAAAGTTTAGCACAAGAGCAATGTAGATTTAGAAGCTAAAGAAATGCTAAGGTAAAAGGAAATAATTAAGAACGAGTAAAGTAATACGCTACTATAAATAAATATTACAAAGATTACGGATTTAGTGGCTGAGAGACGCAATTAACTACTATGATACGGCAAGAGAAGGATGAGTAAGCTTTACGCTCAAAGATGAGTTAAACTACAATTACAACAAAACAATTAATGTAAGAAGATGAAAAAATAAATAGAATAAATAGAAAAAATACTAGTTCTACTTAACGCAACAATACGGCTACAGCTAAACTACAGCTACTGCTACTACTACAGGTGTCGCTCGCAGACAGGTCAGCGCTCGCAGGAGGAAGTGAAAGGCACGTCCGTCCTCTTCGAGGGCCAGGTGACTATATCACTGCATTATACACCAAGAAATGTTATGCGCAAAAGTAACAGTAACAAAAATAATAAATTCCATAAGAGCCGTACCAATGCAACACCGATTGTTTAAACTGCATTTACAAGGTGAAGATGCCGAATTCGATGATCTCCTTTTACATACCGAAGTTAGATGGCCCAGCAGAAGCAAAATACTTGTGAGGTTTATAAATCTCATAAAGGAGGTAAAGGAATTAATCACAGTTGGATGACAAAGCTTGGTTGGATTTCGGATTTCTTGTTGATATAACTATAAAATTGAACGAAATGAATATGGAGATGCAAGGGAAAACTCAACACATTGCAAAAATGATAAGTGCAGTAGATGCATTCAAATGTAAATTGGCATTGTGGAAGTCTCACCTAGAGAGAAATTCATTATCACATTTCCCGAATTTAAAATGTATTATTGAGAGTCTGACTAATAAAAATGTTACCTCTGAACCTTTTTCACAACACATTGAAACTCTCCTGAAGGAATTTAATTTTAGGTTTCGTCAGTTTTCCGAAGTAGAACCCATAATAACATTCTTTGCTAATCCGTTCAATTTTATGGACAATGATATGTCTGTTAATATTGGAACTTAACTTTAATATCGTTAACACCGAGGACTTAGAAATGAAAATAATAAATATGCAGAATGATATTATTTTAAGGTCACATAGAAATGATGAAAACTTTTGGAATTTAGTTGACGAAAATCGCTATCCATTATTAAGAAAATGTGCCCTAAAAATATATTCTTACTGTGCTTCAACATACAATTGCGAGTCCATTTTTTCAAGCATGAAACACTTGAAATCCAAGTACCGATCGAGACTCACCGATTACAATTTAGACGACTGCCTAAGATTAGGTATCTCGAGTTATGTGCCAAATTATAGCAAGTTGGCTGAAGATATACAGTCCCAAGTTTTATTTTTCATGTTTTATAATAAATTCTTTAATAGTTTTTCTCTTATATATACAAAAATATCATTTTAATAAATATTGGTACACATCTACTGTTGTTACTTCACTTCACGCCCCCTATAATTAAAGTTGCGCCCTCATAGATAAAGAGGTTGCCGACCACTGATACAGAGAGATATCAACTGATCTTGCTTATGCGCTCTTCACGTCCTAAGTAATATAAATTGCGCCCTCGTAGGTGAAAAGGTTGCCTACCCCTGCAATAGAGACTTTAAAGCTACGAGTAGAAGAGTAAAAAAACCTAAACTGCAGTTTGATGAAAGATCAGATCATGAAACACATTTCATTGGGAAAAAGTCGTTTGTAGTCGATATACATAATGTTATTTGTGATGTTCTGATAGAGGAAATATCCAGGAGAAGTGTTATTTACAATGCCATTTTGGATGATTTCAAAATATTTTAAAATTGTGATATGATTGATGATGAAATAGATAAGCGTATTGACATATTAATGAGCAAATATAAGGAAGATATTTAAATAAATTATTTCAAAGACGAAGTTTTTCATTTCCTTAAATTTGTAAAGGAAGAAAATATCTCGAACCCAGTTGATATGTATAAGATTTTAATAGACGGCCTACAATCTACATTTCCCAACGTGGAGACGATTTAAAAAATCTTTTTAACTATGCCCATTTGCAATGCAAGTGGAGAACGCTCATTTTCGGTGCTTAAACGAGTAAAGAATTATTATAGTAATAGTTTAACTCAAACACATATAAGTAATTTGGCAATTTTATTTGTTGAAAATGATGTAGTTCAGACATTTGATTATGAAACTATTATAGATAACTTTGCCAAATTAAAAGCAAGAAAAGCAATTTAATCCTTCCTATTATATTTATTGATTTTTAATACTAGTCAGTACCAAATATAATCTGTTTTTGTTAAATACAGTACAAATAAAGGTATTTATTTATGTTAATAATTCATTTCTTGTTTATTTTTCACTGTGTAATAATGTATATTTTATACAATAATAATATTTTGTAATAAGTATTATAATGTTCAATGAGCAATGTAGATTCTATATTTATGCATTTCTGTAATTCAATTTATTTAACCTGCTGCATACATTTTACCATTCGTAAATTATAATTTTTTTTGTAGATTAAATGGGGCCCTCCCGAATCTTTTGCGCCTATGGCCTTCAAATACCTTAATCCGCCACTGGGGTCAAGTACTGCTCTATTACGTATCCATTCCTTGATTAGGCATTCATTCATCATTCTATTCTATTCTACAAGTCCTACCAATTCATTGATTGGTTTTGACTATGGAATATACGTAAATGGTGTGGTGATTTCCCGTTGTCTTCCACACCGGACCCACACACAGAAGGGAGGAGGGAAACCCGGTGCCGGCATTTGCCCACTCTTTGCGAAGAGCACCAAGGGGGCCAACTGTTTAACGTCCCTTCCGAAGGACGGAGCGTTGACTTTTGCGCGGTCTCCTCAAACCGCACAAATAGGGGGACGGGCGACCTCAGAAAAGATCCTACTTTCGCAGGATTCGTGCCCAGTGCCTCTTACAAGTAGTGTAGCAGGCCAACACCCTTACCACTACACCACCGACACCCCCTGATAAGCTATAGGATAAGTAAATACCGTAGATATGTACGTAATGTAGTATGTAATACTTTCAACTTATATCTATAAACATCCGGTTAATCGAAATTCCGGTTATGCGATATAAGTTTTACCGGGAATTAACTTTATTACTTTTTCCATATGCAGTATAGGAGAAAATATTGTTTTCATGAAAAAAAATCGAATTCGAGATTTAAACGGAAATATACGTTGTAAGGTCCCATGAATATGTATTCACAATTTTTTCGAGTATGCCTGTGTGATAGGAATTTTGGCGCGCTCCAACCCATAAACTAGTCATAAAGTCAACACATTAGGGTAATATTAAGAGTTTACTTATAAAAATCAAGATTTGATTAGATTTTGGCTGAAATTGGTCAAACAAGCGAAGGTTTATTCTTGACATTTTCCAGTTTCTTCCAAATATTTCCGTTAGGACTTCATTAATTAATAATAATTTTCATTATTAAAGTTCTAAAAATACAATTTTATACAAGTTTTGTTTGAAACATTTTTTCCTTGAATGTATCAGATATATTTTGATTATTTGTCTGAATTTGTTAAAGAACGTCCGTAAGTGATACCTTTGCTTCCGTTGCTATGATAAAATTTTCTAATTGTTGATAGCAATGCCTACGCTGCCAAGGGTAATTTTAATTGTGATTAAAATTATTCCAATTCTACCTAGCCTCATATTTTGTAAACAAATTTTCTTTTATATATGGACAGCGATTCCAGCGCCGCCAAGGTAATTTTAATCGCGCATTGATATTTTGTTATCAATATCAACAAATAACAATTTCGTTAACTTACTGTTTTTTCAATGTGAAAAGTGGTTAAAAGTATTTTCTCTATGAAAGTTATTCCAAGTCTTTGAAAATTATTCACGAGTGTAATTATCAATAATTATTCTTGAGGACCCCACTATCTAGAACAGCTTGTAAGTACTATTGCAGTCATATTCATTACTGTGTATGAAAAGTCATGTGCTGGACACGTCAGATTATTTCGTTAATATCTAACAGAGAAGCCATTTTAATGTGAAACACTAGAACCAAGAAGTTCATATTTAATCTTTAGCGTCATGTGTATATGCATTGATCTGATAAATGAATTTACGTTGCCGAAAAGCTGATAAATTTCAGGAAAATTTCTATATACGTAAATATTTGTGTCATATAAAGTACATTTACGTATTTAGCTCTTAATTTAAGAATTTTCAGAATCATGTTTGTGTCTACAATCGAGGTATTGCTTTGGGGGAAAATCTACCACAATTCTGTTTCGTCGAAAGAATATCGACTGCCATCGTAAAATAAACAAACACTAATTATTTCTACAAATATGAATTTATATATAATCTTGCAGAAACTTAAATAAAAATATTTTGTCTGCGGCATATAAGCGCCATAAAATAGCATTCAAAGAGCTTAGTTTAAGTTACTGTTTGCGCCAAAATCGAGAGCAAAGTGATGATGGAGGCAAAAAACCCAACAATCGGCGGTCGACCTATCTCTCCCGTCTCTTTTTTTATATTTTTACGAAACTCTTACAACATTTATTTTCTCTTAGTCTTCTCCTATCAGCGCTAGAACTTAATTCTAAATTTATTACCCTTCTCCCGAGATTTCCCTTCTCGAAAGAATCTACTCTGCACGCGGTCCTTATAAAAAAATCCCTTCTATACCTCTGCCCTAATACTACTCCACCCAACCTTCTTTCTTCCATTTTCCTCCCTCTCTTCCCGCTTCTTCTCTCCCTCTTTCCCTCTCCCTCTCTACCCCTCGCTCTCTCCCTCCCCCCCTCTTCCCCCCTCTGTTTTCCATTCGGCCTCCCTGCCTCTCTCTCTTTCTCTCCTTCCTTCTCTCCCTCCTTCTCTCCCTCTCTCTTTCTCTACCCCTCTCTCTCCCTCTTTACTCTCCTTTCCCATCACTTATTTCTTTCTCTCTCTCTAATTTTCCTTTTTCCTTTCCCCTCTCCTCAATATATTCTATCCTTCCCATTACATCTCCCTTTCTTCAATTCTATCTCACTCACACCCTCCTCAACCTTGTATTTTCTTCACTCCATCTCTCTACACTCTCCATTACCTCCTCTCCCTTCCACACTCCAGAATTTTATTTCTCCGCCCCATCATTCCTCCTAGTTCATCTAATCCCTTTTCTCCCTCCCATCTCATCTTCCCCTTCCCTCTGTAAACACCATCTTCCTCACTCCCTTCCTCTATTTTCTCCGTCTCTCCCTCCTCCAGCCTCAACCGCACGCCGTATAACTCCCGGAGCAAACAAGAAAAAATAGTCGAGTTGGAAAGAGTGGAACGCAGAAAAATAGGAGCGATTTTTCGGAGGAGGAGGAGTGAGAAAGAATGCGTGCATGGCGGAAGTTGAAAGTGAGGGAGGGAAAGCGAGAGCGGGTGGATGAGGATTCAGGAGGGGAGAAGTGGCAGCGTCATGTTTCGCGTATGGAAGTTATTAGGGTATATAAAGAGGAGGTGCAGCTCAAAGGGGAGACTCGGAGAGAGGGGTAAGGAGAGGGGTTGCGACGGAAATATACCTACAAGAGGTTGGAGATCGCAAGGGTCAACGACGAGGGGGGGTTGGGTTAAAAAGGGGGGGATGATGAGCGAGGGAAGGGGAGAGTGAGACACGAGTTGATGTGAGAGGAAGGGGGTGCAGGAATGAGGGAGGGAGAGGAGGAGTCGGCGGTTGAAAGCGTGGCGCGTGTGGTCGGTTAAGATGTGAGGAGGGAGAGGGGGGAAGCCTTTTCTCCTGCTAACTTTCGGTTGGCAGATCGGGAGGGCGTCTTTAGGAGAGCGAAGGCGCCTGTCGGGCGGACATCATCCCTTGGCGGAGTACGAAAACAATCTGATTCCGCGGCTGGGTTCTTGCCCTTACTCTATCTTTCCCCTCTCTTTCTCTTTACATCACTCATTCCCCTTCTTTCCATCTCTCTCACTCCATCTCCGTCTCCCTTTATCTCTCTGGAACGTTCTTTCTCTCACTCCTTCGCGCGCTGTAGAGAAAGAGAACGATCCTCGCCCTAAAAGAAAAGGGCATCTCTGGCATCGGATGCGTCCTCCGGTCGTCGCGTTCAACGTCATCCGGTGTATCATTCTGACGGATATTGCGGTTTAACAATCGATGGTCCAACAATTGCGGTCACTAGGTCGCGTTAAAGTGCTTCTTTAATGAGATTTTTTTAGTGTAAGGGTCGAAAAAAATGTAATTTTAAATATGTAGGTGCAAGGATCGTGTAAGAGAGCGAGATTCTATCGAAGATTAGAATGCATTTCGGCTGCATTAAAAAATTAATAATCTCGAAGCTTCTGTCTTTGTGACTAAGGTATGCAAAATTGGTCGATTTTTCGACTTCAAACTTAATTATCTGCGGAGAAATTTGAAGTGCTCCAAATAATTTTCGATCATTCGTTGAATAGGAGATACAGAACGTCTACCATCTACATATTAACGATTGCGTTCAAAAATAGAGGAATGTGGTTCCGGTCCTCGGTTGTCTTGATAACAGTCATCATTCACCAAGGATTTCGAGGCACTGTGATGATTTCATAAATATTTTTTGGATGGCAAAAAACTCTACAAGTATGTGCTTTCCAATTAATTTTTCATGAATTCAGTCAAGTTAAAACGTGGATAAAAATTGAATAAATCATATGTAAATATTTCTATCATACAAATATTAGTTTTGAAGATTAACAAAAGTAAGAGTGCTGAAAGAGATCCAGTACTTATAATTTTCTACCACGAAACATGTGTGCCCACTCGTTTACAGTGATTTGAAAATTTGAAAGATTGCTTCGATGAAATTTATCTTAAATCTTATGGTTAACTTTAAAGTGCTGGAAATGCCTCCTGCTTCCTTTTCCGATGGAGTCAATTAATTTCGCTGCTGTGTTAAATGCTCGGTGTATATTCGGATAAAAGTTCCTTCTCTCTCTTTCTATTTGTTGATCGAAGGAGGAGAAATAAACGTTTTTTGAACGGAAGTTTGCGCGCCCGTCTCTCATCTTGTCTTGCTGAATGATCCAGAATGCCTTATGTCCCGAAAAGTACACAGTTTATCCAAAAACCGTGTCACGAGATTCTGTTGATATTGGCTCTAAAACGGTGTATTAATCACCCGTTGCATTTTCGATCTTTTTTCTGGAATAGGGATAATTTAAAAAAGGCAGTAACCTAGTATGTATAAATAGGTGAAATTTACTTCAAGAAAGACCAGAATTGATCCCAATCTTTCAGTGTAAAACAAAATGATTTATTTAAAATGTATTTCTATCGGTTTAAATTCTGGAAGCTTATTAAAAATTTCTGTATTAACATATGCAGATGTCGCAATTTAATCATGGGAAATAATCAATCCAAGCAAATTACATATTTGAAATATTTAAACAATGACAGAATAAGAAATGTCATTACAAATCTATAAATTCTATAATTTCCGAATCTTTACTCTAAACAACCGAGGATTGAAAATATTAATTTTTTAATGTTTTATCAAAAAGTATTTTTTTCGATATTTCTTTCTCTAATTTGAAATTTATATCTTATTGGAATAGGAAACTGCGTCAAATTTCTCCGTCAGTTTGCAGAGAAAAATGAATTTTAGCGTTCTAATCGTAAAATATTCAACCAAATAGTATCTTTTAAATAGCCAAAGAAAAATGCAAAATAATCATTTATAGTAGTTTTATTTATATTATGGAAAGCTCCATCTTTGATTTGATTCTAAATATTATATTACACTTCTGTATCATATGGAGGGATCCATTTTAGCGTTTCAATTTCAAGGATTTTATTAAAACACAGGACGAAAATTGCATGCCTAGGTTATATTATTCAATTTGGACTGCCAACTTTCACCTATATTGTGGGGATGAACTGGCATATTTAGATATATCACAAAACCGTGGCGCATACACCATTATTGAAATTCAAATTTTCAGCTCCTAAAAACTGAAAAATTACGTACATTAAATTGGCTACTATTTGGATATTTTAATGAATTCGATCAAATAAAATTATATTTACATAGTGGCGATCTATTAGGGCTGCCACCTTTCTGGTATAAATAATATTTCAATTGTTAAATTTACTGGGAGAAGTGCGCTTCGAACCTGCATATTCCCTACTTATTTTTATTTATTCGTTAATAGACCAGTATCTCAATCTGAATAAAAAATATAAACATACATAGTATGAAAATGGCTGCCGCTAAATTGACAGTCAACGACATTTTCTAGCATTTATTAATCATCGCTCGCACGAAACCTGATGACACTCCATGACGTCATTATGTTTTTAATTCTCGAACTTTAATCTAGTTTAGCAAACCCAACTTGGCCGAACAGCAGGGAATAAAGGAATTTTACGCGGGGGTTCGACATTTGCTTTCCTTAGGGGGCTTTACCGGCAAAAAATATAACTCACCTCTCGAGTAACCAGGGCGAGATTTGAAAATTTTTTAAAGAATGATTTCTTAAAATAATTAAACGCCTTGACGAGTGAGGAATATTTTTCCCCCTCCTCCTTTGCAAACACATCCACGTCAAGGCGAGACGAAGAAGATGACGAATATCCGAAGACCGCTCTCCCCTTGCGTCTATTTGTCGGAGGCGTAATTTTGAGTGTCTCTAAATTTGGATGCAAGTGGGCGTGTGGATCCCAGAATCCTCAACCTCTTCAGAAAAAGCGACGCAATGCAACATTCGGTTGCCTCAGGGCAAGGGTGTCAAATCTATGGCTTGCGTTTGGGCTGATCAGTGAGTTTCTGCGACTTACAGTATTCTCTCTGTATTTGGCGAAATCAGTGTGTGTGTGTGTGTAAATATATATTTCATTTTCTTGAAAAAGACTTGAGCTTTTATATATTTATAAAGTCATAGTTCAACATAAAATATGTAACAAACTTATAATGACTAGGTGTTTTTGATGTGACATTCTTTAAACTAATTTTGTGGTGATGTTAAAAAAATTTGTAAGCTCTCAATTCATTGGGGATATGTGTGTATTTGTACTGGCGATGACGACCTTCGAAAAAGTCTTTATAACAAAGAAGTAGTTGTTAATTTTTCTCAGATGCGATAAGACAATCTAATAGAAATCGTAATTATAGTTTAAGCTTGTTGCAGTGACGCCTCTGCCATACGCTTTTGGCGGATCGAATGTTAATAATGTAAATATAAATTCTAAGACATAGTTTTCCGATGCAACCTTGAAGTGTTACCATCTTAATGAATTTCGCTTGATGCATTTTATTTCAATTGAGAGCTATAGAGCTCTCTTTAAAAGGCAATATCTAATTGACACAATTTCTCCCTCCAGTATCCATGACAAGATTAGGAAAACCAGGTACGCATTTCGGCTACAAACCATGCATAAAGAGTTGTAGACCAATTATGTGGATTTTTACTTGGCTCTACCTTCATCTTCATCACACACCCCTCATTCAGCTATTCTCTTATTAACGTCGATACGGTTTTCTCTCTCTGTCACTCACTCTCGAATGTCTTCACTACAACTCTCGTTCATCCAACGACTATTTCTTTCCTCACTTCTTAAGATTCCGTCTCCTTCCTTCTCTTCCTGTCTTCCATTTACCTCAACATTTCTTTCCTCTCCAATCCCACCCCGCTTTTCTTCAGTCTATCCGTCAATCCCTGTTGAGAGAAAGGATAGAGAAGAGAAAGATGTGGAGAGATGGTGCCTTAGGAAGTTTCTTTCCCCCTTTAACCCTAACGGCGGTGTTGTTGGTTGTGTGCGGATGGAATGCCAAATCTAAGAAAGAGAGAATAGGGAGTACATATTAGTTTCCCCTGGAGGAATTACGTAACTCCTAACCAATCCCTGGGGCATATTGGCAGCCCTTTTATTTTATATTCCTCCTATCCCTTTAAAACCCTTTTATCTCTCCTCTTCCGCTCTCTCCGAAAGGGGCAGGCAGAACTCCCTGAATACAGAAAGAGAGAACCCCTTAAATCATCCGGGTGATCAATTAAGCCGTCGGGCGATGTGGAGCTCCCTTGTTGCCACCGGCCGCTTTTCCTTCTCTTAACTATCTCTCTCTCTCTCTTTCTCTCCCGTTTCTCGGAAATGCGCCTTCTTGGTAGAAAAAAGTTGGGTATCCTTCACAAGGACGTCTCGCGAGACTTCTTATCGACCGTCGTAAGGAAGATAGGAGGGGAGAGAGCACTTGCTCATCGCCAGGTGTCGTAAAAACCGCGTTCTCTTAATCGCTCGCGATTAATTGAAACTCTGATAAAACTCTATTACTGGCTGGCGCGCGGATTTTTTTCCTCCCACCGAGATACTTCAGTTTCCCTGATTCCCGAGTCCGTTATCGTCTGAAACCCACTGGACTGGTATTTCTGAAATCCAGTTCGTTTTCTTCGGGCTGATGTTCTTTTTTAAATAAAAAAAATTCTATCCAGGCGGAAACTATTTTGCGGACGCAGTGAAAGTATCCGGAAATTGTGGAGAGCAATGTTCCGATGAATTGACTCGCGAATAAATTCTTCTGGATTTAGAAATGAGGCAGTATAGTGATAATTAATAAGCAGGCGTGAATGTTAAATTTTACGTCTAACATAACTTTGCATCAACATTTTCATTTGTGGAAATTCTTTACGTACGCAAGTAGTCCGATTTCGAGGTACATATAATTATATAACGGTAGAACTCGTATATAGCGACTTCGACAAAAACAGAAAATCGATCGCACGACAAACTACTCTTAGTTGTACACATATTTATCACTTCAAGTACTACGAACTCATTAAGTCTCTCGAGGATAATATATGTACTTATTATACCGACAAATTTGTAATGCTGAGTCTTAGTCTTTGTTGTTTTTTAATTTATTGAAATGTAATGTAACCAAATGATAAAAGTTAAAATTTGCGGCAACTATGTAAAAATATATGCATTCTTCAGAAGAAAAATTGTTTAATCAAAATAATTAGTTAAAATTGCTTTTACTGATACACATAACTCTAAAAAGATGTCTTTTAACAGGTAGTTTATTTATACTGCACAACAGTCATTTTGAGACGAATCTGACGTGAAAATAAAATAGTGCGAGCCATTGCAAAGGATTAAACCATCGCGACGACTGCACCGTATCTTAATATTGTAATAAATAAGCAACATTCGATGAGATCTGTTCGGTAGCCTACTTCTGCCGGTTCAGTAGTCTACTTATTTATCTAATCTCCTTGATCACTTCGGCCTACATAGACGGGCGCTGAAAAATAAACCTCGCATCTTCATGTAACTATAAGCTTTCCTCTTCAACGGAGGTTCGGTTTGAAAGAACCTCACGCACTCTATTTTACGGGTAGCTACGCCGCGCCAAGAACCACATCGAGCACAAGTAAAATTTTAATCACACTTTTGGTTAATTCTAGCGATCATAAGTTTAAAATTGCAGTTGGTATTTATTTTAGGAGCCAATAACCACCAACACTCATATCGTTTCTTCGCGTCTTTGATGTTGTGCACCCCTCATCAGCGGTTAATCTACAGGCATATTTGCTTAAGTAAAGTGATTCCCGCATCTACGGCGCAAAACATTTACAAATCGTCATATTTGCTCATACGGAAGGTCGAGGTTAGGTGATTGGTGGATTATGTATCTAGAGTGGCGACGATGGATTTTATATGATGTTGTAAAAGCTAATCACAACCAAAAGTCATTTTTGATACATATTTTTAAAATAGGGGAGGAGTTGGTTTTTTAAATCCTGGATTTGAAAAATTTCATTTGATTGGTATTTAGGAACAAATTTGGCCATCAAACTCGCTGACAAAACAATAATGTATTCGTTGAAAAAATATAAAGTATATTCTAAGGTTTATATTAATTAACGAAAAACTATTTGCGTTACCAAAATAAGAGAAGAAAATAATGGAGATTTGAGTTTCTCAACTTCTTCTTATTGGTCGTTTCCTGTGGATAAAAATAAGCATGTCATCAAATTCTTTGTTGCTATCATTCTTATATTTAAAGACCGTGACAGAATTACTAATGGGTACTTACATAAAAATTGTTATGATATTGAGCCTCTTTGCAACACGTTGCTGCGACGATTTAATTTACGAAGGGAATTAGATTTTTGCTATTACTTTTTAATTAAAAAAATATCAATGCGGCATAAATGTCAGTTTCTCGTATTTATTCCGTATTCATTTCAATTAAAATGCAATTTTCTATTCAGTCATGTATAAATATTGGTATCATATACATTTTACATTCATATTACAATTTCCGAACTGCTACGCGTGATATTTATCGCGGTAGTGAAAAATTACATATTGATAGAGGCATTAATCTACTAATGGGCGAGTAATTTATTTAAATTATTATCATGCACTTTCTTCGTCGTTCGTGATGTTTTTTTTAATTATTGGCTTGTGCCAATCAAAAGGTTTTATAACAATTTATTCGCATTTATAATACATACATACAATAAAATTCAGTTTTAATCCACACTGCGTAACTCTCTTTTTAAACTCGAACGATATATACACATCAAGCTAGACCTTGTCACGAGTAGACTCTGGGAGGAGATAAATAAGCCACTTCATCAGAGTCCCCTCGAGAATACGTCGCCTCAGTTGAAGCAGTCGTTAAAATAATAAATAGTATTCCAAGCAAGAGTTGTCATGATGCTTATTTTTACCGTTACGTAGCTTAATCATTCTTAATGAGAGAACGCTTAGGTATATCGTTGTTCAAGAGGACATTAATAGAAAATTTAAATTTAACAAACGGGCGGCGATTGTAGTGTGAATACGTCGCTTCTCTTCCCCCGTCTTTTTGCCATTAACTTCGGGGTATTTGAAAGTCCGAAGAGTACACAAATCGCGGAGGAAACGTGAAATGCTGAAGCGTCGGCGTGAGAACAACATCACGTCGCCGCTCGCCAAGATTGGCAAGTGAGTGACGCCTTAAAGAGGCGATTAGAGAGGAGGCTGGATTGGACGATGCGGAAGAAGGGAGAGGAAAAAGAACGGGGAAAAGAGGAAAACGAGGGTGAGAAATCGGCGAAGACGGAAGGCTATAGGAGAGGAAAGGGAAAAGGTTTAACATTTACAATTTATACCCTGCAGTCCGCCAATGCGTGTGGCAGCACCGCATTGAAGAGGAGGAGGAGGAGGAAAAATTCGGATATAACCGGGGATCAGACCTGAATCTTCCACTTGCCTTACCACTGAACTATCGTGGCAGATTAATTCTCCAATTTCTGAACTCGGGTGTTTTTTCTAAAATATTTCCAACTTTACAGCTTATGCCTGTCTGTTAAGACGTATAAGGAATCCCGCGCTAAAGCGAGAACTACTATGCGCGAGGCTTTTACTAACTTTCGGAATAAGGTATTAAATAATTTTTTGAAGGAGGACCCTAAAGCGTTTTGGTCCTATGTGAGAGAGGTCCAAGGTACATCTACATCTACATATTACCCTGCAAGTCACCTTGACGGTGGATGGCAGGGGGTGCCGCGCACCAAGTTCCTAACTAATTATTATTCACTGTTATCTATTGTGGTCACGTATTGTCCTAGGGAAAAAGGACTCCTTATACCTCTCCGTCCTACTATCTATTTCGCGAATCTTGTCGTCATTATCCCTCCGTCCGATATACGTTGGTTGTCGAATAATATCCTTCATTTCATTTACGAATATCTCCGACCTATATTTATCTAGAAGTTTAAGTCTCGCCTGTAATCTACGATCTTTCAACGATGGCCAACTCAACTCATCAATGAGTAACGTAACGCTCTGTTTTTTATCGTAATTCTTTTTCACGAATCTAGCTGCTCGCCGCTGTATTTTTTCTAAATCCTTTATGAGTCCCCTCTGATATGGATCCCAAACCGCTGCTGCGTATTCCATTTGAGGTCTAACCAACGATAAATAACAGGATTCTCTCACCTTTTCCGTGCTTTTCCTGACTATCCTACGCACAAAAGCCAACTTCTTATTTGCCGCACCTATCACTCGTCTTATGTGGGTGTCCCAAGACAGGTCACGATTCAAGGTTACCCCGAGGTATTTCACGGATTCCGAAACAGGAATGATCTCACCATCTATCGAGTAGGTAAACACGGACGATGGGCTTCTAGATTTCCAAAAGTTTAGAACGTTACTCTTTTTCTGATTGATTTCTAGCTGCCATTCCTTGCACCAAACAGATAACGCATCCAGATCATCCTGAAGCTGACGATGGTCGCTAGGACCACTAATTTCTCTATAGACTACGGTGTCATCCGCAAAAAGCCTGATATTACTTTTTACAACTGAGCTGATGTCGTTTATATAAAGCAAGAAAAGCATAGGTCCGATCACACTACCCTGCGGCACTCCAGAGACTACATCTGCCACACTCGAGGACTTACCATCGATGACTACTTTTTGTTTTCTATTCCAAAGGAAAGCGCGAACCCAGTTAATGACTTTAACATTAACGCCAAGATTTCCCAATTTTAATAACAACTTACGGTGGGGAACCTTGTCAAAAGCTTTTCTAAAATCAAGGAACACTGCATCGACCTGCTTATTATTTTCGCCGCATGATAAAACATCATTCACAAACAGACCGAGTTGGGTGTCACAGGATCTACCTTTTCTGAAGCCATGTTGACAGCTGACTAAGAGCGATATACTCTCAAGATAACGCATTGTGTTGCTAACAATAATGTGCTCCAAAATCTTACATGATAATGATGTTAGAGAAATCGGCCTATAATTTTCGGGGTTTTCTTTGTCACCTCCCTTATGAATGGGTGTGACGTGTGCTAGTTTCCAATCATCAGGAACCTCACAGAGGGTAAGAGATTTCTCGAAAACTATCCGAAGGAAGGGAGCTATATCTTCTGCTAGTTCTTTTAATACACGCGCGGGAATTCCTTCTGGTCCAGGATTTTTGTTGGGCTTTATCGCACTCAGTTGCTTCGCTATTCCTGCCTCAGAGATTTTAATATTATCCATCCGAGTACATCCATCGGGAATAAGATTATCTTTAAGTATATTTCCACCTGCCGTGAACGCCTTCGCGAAGTAAACGTTTAGTAGATTAGCTTTATCCTCCCCATCGTGAAGGATGTCTCCGGAATCACATCGCAGGGAGGGTATTGAAGGACCCACTCCCTTGACTTCTCTTACATAGGACCAGAACGCTTTTGGATCCTCCTTCAATTTTGTATTTAATACCTCATTCCGGAAGGTGTTAAATGCGTTACGCATGGTTTTTCTCGCTAGTACGCGGGCACTGTTATACTCATGGACTATAGCTGTGCGATACTCATCGGAAGCGGTGGTAGGTATGTTTTTCAATTTTGCGTGGCTACGCCTCTGTCGTCTTAAGGCAATCCTGACTTCCTTATTAAACCAACGAGGTTCTTTCTTATCAGATTTTAACTTACTGGGGATAAATCTATTGATACCTCTTCCTAGTATATTCTTAAATAATAACCATGATGGCTCCATACCTAATCGTTCTGTCTTTTCACGATAACTGACAAAGGTACTTTTGAGATGTAAGCTGAAACTTTTAAAGTCGGCCTTGGCGAAAGCGTATACATTCCGAAGAGGCTTAGGATGTCTTTTGAGCTTTAATTCGCACTCCGCATACACAGCTCGATGGTCGCTAAGTCCCTCCTCTGTGGATACCTTAGTTATCCTATGCGGGATGTTAGAAGCAAGCAAGTCGAGAACATTGCCCGAACGCGTGGCTTTTTGTACCATCTGGCTTAAGGAATATTCATGAAACGTGTCAATTAAGGCTTCACACGATTCGCGTTCTTTACCTCCCGTAACGAAACATAGGTTTTCCCAATCGATTGACGGTAAGTTAAAATCGCCTCCAATTATCACGTAACCGTCGTTCATAATAGATCTAAGCTCGGCTAATTGCCTCTCTAAACTTAAAATATAATCAACTTTGGCATTAGGTGGTCTGTAAAATGAGCATAAATATATCTTTTTCGAATTATCCTTACCTAGGCGGCACCACACGCTCTCGGTCGTTTCATCGATAATAGGGATCTGACAACTATCGTACTTTTCACTTATTGCCAAAAATACTCCGCCACCTATTCTATTGGCGCGGTCTTTTCTGTATACTCTATAACTTTTCGGAAAAATTTCTTGGCTAGCGATATCTTCAGTGAGCCAACTTTCCGTACCTATAACTACATCCGCATGCAAAGTGCGAATTACGTGTTCGAGTTCGGCAGACTTCCTACGAATGCTGCGGCAGTTTAAAACTATAATATTTAATTTCTCGTTATCGCCCGAAGCATTAACTGCTCTATTACGGCTTTCGCAGGTGGACTCTCTCACTTTGCGACCAGAAACTGTATTACACTCGATGCCCCTATGAAATCTCCTAATACGCCTACACCCTACCCTACTCTCTAATCTAAAAAAGACCTACCATGGTCGAAGATCCTACACGCTACACTCTGTGAAGCCTCGGTCGTGTAATGAACTCCAGAGCCGTTTAGGGGTACCCTACACGATCCGAGAGGCCCTACAATACCTTCCCTGCGTAATGACTCGGGTGCCGTTATTCATGATAGCGTAGAGAAAGCCAACCTGTTAAACGGTCATTTTTTAAAAGCATTCACAGCCGTCAGCGACCATTGCGTACATTATGCACCCGCAATAAGGGGGGACCTGATGGACGATATAGTATTTTCTGAGGTGAGAATAGCAAAGCAATTAAGTTCCATCAGACATAACAAAGCCACTGGCCCCAAAGAAATTCCTGCTCGCGTTTTAAAAGAATTAGCTGAAGAAATAGCACCTTTTCTTCTGATAATCGTCTTTACCTGGCTGTTGAAGTGAACGGACGTGCCTTTCACTTGCTCCTGCGAGCTCCTACGTAGCCTCGAGCGACTAGAGTAGCTGTAGCATTAGAGTAGCTGTAGTGTTAAGTAGAACTAACAATTTACTTTATTCTATTGTTATCCTTCGGTAATTTTATTTAACATTCGTTTAAGTTATGTAATTAGTTTTGTTATACCATCCACGTTATAGTTTTTATTTTTCTCTACCGTAATAGTTAACTTTTAAGCCTCGTAGTTTCTTGCTAGAAATTTCATTCTCCCTTTTACAAAATAATATTTATATCATAGTAGTTATTGTGTATTAGCATATTCTCGTTACATTTGTAAGGTTGTTTTGGTTTTACGCTCCATAGTATTTATATTTTTCGTTGTTATGTACTATCATCTCCTGTGCGTGATCTAACCTTGTTTGTGTTGTTTACGCCTTTCACTTTATACCTGCGCTTGACCCTTTCTCGTACGCTACACGAAGAGCGTCCCCGCTTTAAAACAGACCAAATTCTTTAGCCTTATCCCATTTCAGATTTTGTTTTTATATTGTAACTCTTTTGCATTAGTATATAAATTAGGTAAGTTTAGGATGGCTTCACCGAGGACTCCCGTTTCCTCCTTCTTGTGCGCCGCTGGTTGCGAGGCCATGAGGGCTCGAATCACGGAGCTGGAGAGGGTGGTTGCGGACCTCCTTCAGAGGGTGGAAAGGTCCGAGGCAGCCTTGGTTCGTGTGGGAGGTGCGGGGTCATCCCTGAAAGCTCGCCGCGCCAAATTGGCGGCCCGGGTTCGCCTGGGTGCGGCAGCCGGTAGAGTGATCGGGGTTGACTCTGACTCCTTACCGCGGGCTGAGGGTCCTCGGGCTGGGAAATCCGATGAGTGGAGAGTGGTGTCCACTCGGGGAGATCGTGGGGTGGTGCTGCGGAGGCAGGGAGTTGGGAATGCTTCGGCGGACTCGCTTCCTGTCAGTAATAGGTTCGAGGTGTTGTCGGAGGACGACTCCACGGCCATTGCGCCCGTACCCACTCCCGTCTCTTCGATGGAGGCCGGGCCCAAGGGGAGTCGGGTTGGGAAGGGAGGGTTGTTAGTGTTAGGTAGCTCTAACGTTCGGCGTGTAATGGCACCCCTGTTATCCAGTGCCCGCCGGGAGGGAGTTGAAGAGCGGGTCTTCTCCAGATGTATATCAGGAGGCACGGTGCCGCAAGTGACCAACACGGTGAGAGAAGCGGTAGTGGCGACAGGTTGCTCTCGGCTGCGGGTGGTGGCCCATGTTGGGACTAACGACGCCTCGAAGCGCGGGTCCGAGGAGATTTTAAGTTCTTTTAAGGACTTGGCCTCTGAGGTTGCTCGTGTCCGAGAGGAGTCGGGTTCCGATGTGCGGCTTACTGTCTGCAGTATAGTCCCTAGGATTGACCGCGGCTCTGAGGTTTGGAGTAGAGTTGAAGGTCTGAACCGAAGGCTGTGGAATTTCTGTCGGGACTTGGGAGTGGACTTCGTCGACCTACGACCGAATATCGAATCGTGCAGGGCACCACTGGATCACTCTGGTGTTCACTACACGCCCGAATCGGCTCAGAGAGTAGCGAGTAGGATTCTCGAGCACAGTAGGGATTTTTTAGGCTAGAGAGTAGGGAAGGGTGTAGGTCATTTTTGGGTCAGGGGATAATCGATGCATTTGTAGAAAATAAGAATCCCGCAAGATTATCTAATGATAGAATATACACCGAGCGTGACATGCAGCACCAATTTCGCGATAGGTCATTGATAGAATGTTCCGATAAGGGCGCGACGGGTCGCAATTCCAATTTTGATGCGACGCCATACAGTCGTGGGAGTGATTGTGGTGGGAGCGCATGTAGTTTTAGAGTGGAAGAGAAAGTCAAGGGTGAGATTAGCATGCGAAGTGATAGTGAGAAATTAAACGTCGTCGTACTGAACTGTCGCAGCATCCGTAGGAAAATTGCTGAGTTCGAGCATGTTATTCGCAGTCTGCATGCCGACGTCGTGATAGGCACAGAAAGTTGGTTAACGGATGAAATTCAGAGTCAGGAGATATTTCCTAGAGACTATCGTGTCTATAGAAAAGATCGCGCTAATAGATCGGGCTGGGGAGTTTTCATAGCGGTTAGCGATAAGTACGATAGCAGTGAGATTCCGATAAGTGACAAGGATATCGAGAGTGTTTGGTGCCGCATAGGTAAAGATGGCTCCAAAAAGGTGTTCATATGCTCGTTTTACAGGACACCTAACGCTGGTGTAGATTGTATTTTAAGTCTCGAGAAACAATTATCAAAGCTTAGACTGATAAATCAAGATGGTATCGTTATAGTCGGTGGTGACTTTAACTTACACTCAATTGATTGGGAAAATCTATGTTTCGAATCTAGAGGTAAAGAACGCGAATCCTGTGAGGCATTAATCGAAACATTCTGCGAGCACTCTCTCCTTCAATTAGTCAGAAAGCCAACGCGATTGGGAAACATATTAGATTTATTAGCAACTAACGTCCCAGAAAGAATAAACAAAGTCACCATTGAAGATGGGATAAGTGATCATCAGGCCGTATATGCAGAGTGTAAGTTGAAAATCGATAGGCACCCCAAGCCTCAAAGAAAGTTTTATATATTTGCTAGGGCAAACTTTTCAAGCTTCAGGTCGCGCCTACGAGAAATACTACCTGGCTTCCGTGATATGACCGAACGATCAGGTGCTGAGTCGTCATGGAAACTATTCAAGGATATAATGCTAGAGAGTATCGATAAGTACATTCCAATTAAATCGAAGGTCGACAATAAAGAGCCACGTTGGTACAATAAGCAAGTTAGGAGTGCGCTTAGGCGGCAGAGAATATGCCACGCGAAAATAAAAAATATGCCGTCTACATCATCCGATGAATATAGAGCAACTAAAGTTAAGACGTATAAGGAATCCCGCGCTAAAGCGAGAACTACTATGCGCGAGGCTTTTACTAACTTCCGGAATAAGGTATTAAATAATTATTTGAAGGAGGACCCTAAAGCGTTTTGGTCCTATGTGAGAGAGGTCCAAGGTAGAGGCCCTACAATACCTTCCCTGCGTAATGACTCGGGTGACGTTATTCATGATAGCGTAGAGAAAGCCAACCTGTTAAACGGTCATTTTGTAAAAGCTTTCACAGCCGTCAGCGACCATTGCGTACATTATGCACCCGCAATAAGGGGGGACCTGATGGACGATATAGTATTTTCTGAGGTGGGAATAGCAAAGCAATTAAGTTCCATCAGACATAACAAAGCCACTGGCCCCGAAGAAATTCCTGCTCGCGTTTTAAAAGAATTAGCAGAAGAAATAGCACCTTTTCTTCGGATAATCTTCGAGAAATCCATTTCTCGCGCAGAGGTCCCTAGCGACTGGAGGTTAGCGCACGTTACCCCAATTCATAAGGGCGGAGACAAGGAGAACCCAGAAAATTACAGGCCGATTTCTTTAACTTCGATATCGTGTAAGATTCTCGAACATATACTCGTTAGCAACATAATGCGATTTCTTGATAGTAATTTATTGTTAGATGATTGTCAACACGGCTTCAGGAAAGGTAGGTCATGTGATACTCAGCTCGGTCTTTTTGTTAATTGTTTACTGAGAAGCGGAGAAAAGAATACGCAGGTCGATGCCATCTTCTTAGATTTTAGGAAAGCCTTTGATAAGGTACCTCACAGGAAGTTAATAACGAAATTAGAAACCTTAGGCGTAAATTCTAAAATCGTTAGTTGGATCCGTGAATTTTTAAATCATAGGAAGCAGATGGTTGTTATAGATGGGAAATCTTCGAACTTAGTGGAGGTTGTCTCTGGCGTTCCACAGGGTAGTGTAATTGGTCCGTTATTATTTCTAATTTATATAAACGATATCAGCTCAGTAGTCAGAAGTAAAATTAGGCTTTTCGCGGACGACACCGTCATCTATAGAGAAATAAGCAATCCGGAAGACCACCAGTATCTCCAAAAGGACCTAGAAGCTATTTCTGGATGGTGTCAGGAATGGCAGTTAGAGATAAACCAAAAGAAAAGCTGCGTCATCAACTTCTGGAGAACCAAGAGTATCTCGTTGAATAGTAATTATTCGTTGGACGGAGTAGAGATTCCAGTTTCAGACTCGATTAAATACCTCGGAGTCACGATCCATCGTGATCTCTCGTGGGACACCCACATTCGCCGATTGATAGGTGCCGCTAACAAAAAGCTGGCCTTTATAGGGAGAATAGTTCGAAATAGCTCCGAAAAAGTGAAAGAATTATGCTATTTATCCTTGGTTCGACCGCAGGTCGAATATGCTTCAGCTGTGTGGGATCCTTACGAAAAGGGACTCACTAACGAGATAGAAAAGGTTCAGCGCAGGGCAGCTAGATTTGTAAAGAGGAATTACGATAGTAAACAAAGCGTAACATCGTTAATAGAAAATCTGAAATGGACATCGTTAGAGGAACGTAGGCTGCAGGCTAGAATTAAACTACTGGAAAAATTTATGTCGGAGGGACTAGGGAATGAGGTAGTAGGACTTATCAGAAGCCCGACGTATTTCGGAAGGCAGGACAGTGAGGATAAGATTCGCGAGATTGACTGCAGAACGGAGCGATATAGAGGATCGTTTTTCCCTAGGACGATAAGAGACCATAATAGGAAAAGATAACGTAGGAAAACTATGGACCCTTGGTGCACTGCACCCCCTGCCATCCACCGAAAAGGTGACTTGCAGGGTATAATGTAGATGTAGATGTAGATGTAATCTTCGAGAAATCCATTTCTCGCGCAGAGGTCCCTAGCGACTGGAGGTTAGCGCACGTTACCCCAATTCATAAGGGCGGCGACAAGGAGAACCCAGAAAATTACAGGCCGATTTCTTTAACTTCGATATCGTGTAAGATTCTCGAGCATATACTCGTTAGCAACATAATGCGATTTCTTGATAGTAATTTATTGTTAGATGATTTTCAACAAGGCTTCAGGAAAGGTAGGTCATGTGATACTCAGCTCGGTCTTTTTGTTAATTGTTTACTGAGAAGCGGAGAAAATAATACGCAAGTCGATGCCATCTTCTTAGATTTTAGGAAAGCCTTTGATAAGGTACCTCACAGGAAGTTAATAACGAAATTAGAAACCTTAGGCGTTAATTCTAAAATCGTTAGTTGGATCCGTGAATTTTTAAATCATAGGAAGCAGATGGTTGTTATTGATGGGAAATCTTCGAACTTAGTGGAGGTTGTCTCTGGCGTTCCACAGGGTAGTGTAATTGGTCCGTTATTATTTCTAATTTATATAAACGATATCAGCTCAGTAGTCAGAAGTAAAATTAGGCTTTTCGCGGACGACACCGTCATCTATAGAGAAATAAGCAATCCGGAAGACCACCAGTATCTCCAAAATGACCTAGAAGCTATTTCTGCATGGTGTAAGGAATGGCAGTTAGAGATAAACCAAAAGAAAAGCTGCGTCATCAACTTCTGGGGAACCAAGAGTATCTCGTTGAATAATAATTATTCGTTGGACGGAGTAGAGATTCCAGTTTCAGACTCGATTAATTACCTCGGAGTCACGATCCATCGTGATCTCTCGTGGGACACCCACATTCGCCGATTGATAGGTGCCGCTAACAAAAAGCTGGCCTTTATAGGGAGAATAGTTCGAAATAGCTCCGAAAAAGTGAAAGAATTATGTTATTTATCCTTGGTTCGACCAAAGGTCGAATATGCTTCAGCTGTGTGGGATCCTTACGAAAAGGGACTCACTAACGAGATAGAAAAGGTTCAGCGCAGGGCAGCTAGATTTGTAAAGAGGAATTACGATAGTAAACAAAGCGTAACATCGTTAATAGAAAATCTGAAATGGACATCGTTAGAGGAACGTAGGCTGCAGGCTAGAATTAAACTACTGGAAAAATTTATGTCGGAGGGACTAGCGAATGAGGTAGTAGGACTTATCAGAAGCCCGACGTATTTCGGAAGGCAGGACAGTGAGGATAAGATTCGCGAGATCGACTGTAGAACGGAGCGATATAGAGGATCGTTTTTCCCTAGGACGATATGAGACCATAATAGAAAAAGATAACGTAGGAAAACTATGGACCCTTGGTGCACTGCACCTAATGCCATCCACCATAAAGGTGACTTGCAGGGTATAATGTAGATGTAGATGTATAGGATCTTAAGATCACTTTATTTCCCCAATTTCTATATTTTTTGTTTTTTCGACAACCAAATTTGTTTGGTTTGTTAGCTAACGTAGCTCAACGGTTTTTTTCGTAATCAGAATATAATCTATTGCTTTAAAATTTTGAAGTTGCGTAGCAACAAGTAATTCACTATTATTTTTAATTTTAGTATTTTGGATATTGTATTAAAAATTCGGTACCGCTATGCCATGAAATAAGGTAAAGCCATTCTCAAAGATGTTTTGGTTAAGTAGACGGCATTTCGGTTAATGTTTCTTCATTCTTATATGATATTTAAAGTTATAACTGTAATTTCTGACGCAACTCAAAGTAATTCCTTGGGAAAAAGGTTTTCGACTGGACGAATTAGATCTGCCTCCGGATATTGGGAGCATATCTCTAACTTGCCTGGGATAATAATTCTTGCAAAATCCCCAGATGTTTAGAGAAGAGCGAATTTTGGTCAAAATAAGTATTAATGTACACAAACGTATCAAATAAGAAATTTCATGAGTCACTGGAATGCAGACTAGAGAAATGCATGGGTATTATTTCTCATTAGCTTATGACTTTAAATAACTTAAATGAATACTACATTGAGTCACAGAAAATTGTAGTTGCTTATTTCACCCCAAAATTATTTAAGGAAGGGATAAGAGTTATTTATATGCGATCATAATATCGTTCGACTTGCGGAGCAATATGTTTACACTCTGTACATATCGCAATGAGAAAGGCCAATATAAATTTTAGTTATTGTAATAATGCTGCAATGACAAACCCTACCTTACGAGTTTGCAAGTTAAAATAGAAGCAACGCTGAAGAGAATTCATCCGATATAAAAAATGCGAGTTGATACGGTAATAGATAATTATGATGATATTATGTGTATAAGTAATCTGCAGAACTTAGCGAGAGCGAGGCTCGTTTTTTTCTAGCACATCCAATGACCGCAATAGAAGATGAAACCAATGAGATAAGATTGTTAGAGACATTTTAGTGCATTGCACCCCCTGCCACTCACCTCTATGGTGAATTGTAGTTGAGCATGTAGATTTAGATGTAATATATCAACGTTAAAATGTTTAAATGTGTACCCACAGAAATGTGAAAGTTGTTATTAAAAAGCATTAGATCCTCAGTAATTGTAACCGCAAGGGAATAAAAATGTTTCGAGCAAAAGAAAATAGAATTGCCTAAACAACATACAACGTGGTAATACTAACGGAACTCCCTCGTTTCGAGCACGTTCTTCGCAGGTGTCTCTCTTGCCCACTCCTCCCACGCTTCGCGATCTCACTCGTGCCTTTCACCGAACACGTGAGGGTTGGTCAGTTAGTAGATGTCATGGTTAAGGAGGAGGACCTTAAGAGAGGAATTTCCTGCGTTTAAAAGGGAAACGGAGATTTTAATGCATTTGCCAGAGGAGAAGGAAGGAGTAGGAGGAGAGAAAGAGATTGCGAACTCTATGGATCGCTGAAACGACCCTCAGCTGTTTTTCTCTCGAGTCGTCAAGTCAAAAATCCGGCCAATTTGGCCTTCTTTTCTGGAGATCTACAACGCCCACCCCTCTCCCGCACACGTTTTAACTTGGAGCACTGAGTGCCACAAAAACCTCCACCGGACAACGCCTGGGAAAAACCCGTCTTTTTCTCAGAAAAAAACCTCCAACGAAGGGTTGGTACGGGCTGGGGGGTCTCTCCAACCGAGCAACCGTGGGTACGACTACCGGGGAGGCCATCGTGTCTTATTCTTCGCCCTCCACCTGTCTCTCTATGTGCGGGCACCTGCGAATGAACAGGGGAAAGGTAGTGGAGATAAGGGAAAGGGGGTGGGTTCCCTCTTTTGCCCCGAGGAAAAGGGCAGAGGAATGAAGGAGATGAACCACGTATTGAATGTCTTGTGGGAAATAAACTTTCTCGCTTCCCCGTTGTGATCCGTGGTAATTTTCTGCCGTTTCTAGTGGAACAGGTGTAAACCTGCCGGAATCCGCTATTCGCTCATAAATAACGTGGGATATATCTGACAGTTTTGCGGATCGCTGCCTCTTGAGGAATCGCCATCGACATTTATTTGCAGGCTTCAAAATGCGATCGACTGATCCAATTTAGATCCAACTTTCACCGTTTGCTGAGGTAACAGAGGTAATGATTATAAAAATACGGGATGTATGTTTCGAGCATAAGATAATAAACGTTTAAAAACCGTGATATCCGCGAGACGGGCTAAGAATAGGTGGACTTGAAATTACGGTAGTCCCTTGCGCAACGCGGGTGATTGCGTTCTTAGTAGAGGCCACATAGCGGAAAACCGCGTTTTTAATACCTGATGGAAAATATCACGAGCTAAGATTGGATGTGTTTTCTCGCGACACATACATAAGTATAATGCGGTGTGCACCTGATAGTAAATTTTATGCGCGTAGATTATTAAATAAGCTACATTTATCTGACGGCGTATAATCAAACCCGCGTTGTGCAAGAGTTTACTGTATTCAATTCAAAAAACGTATGGGTTATACATTTATTACCGGCTTATTTACGGCGCTTATGGGTTATTAGTTTTATCATTATAGTGATTAAAATTATGCCCGCGCAACGTTCAGGATTCAAAATATCGAGAAGCATAAATTCCTGCTATCCTTTAAAACTCAAATTCGTTTCTCCTTAATTTGCATCTGAAAATGAGATTACGTCATTTAAAAGTATGAAAGACCGACTATAAAGGAACGAATGGATTCATGCCTAAATATAGTCTATGAATATTTTTAAAGTGAGTCAAGTGATTTTTAAGGAATATTAATGCATTGTTATCTTTTACCATTAACATTGAAAGATTTCTCGCAACGTAAATAGAGATGTCTACTTACATTTGTTCGGTAACCAAGAAGTTGTTTATTGTTTAGGTTTTGGTTAATAGTATTGACATAATCCACATAATTTTATTGCTGCTTTAAAGGCTTCGGTGCATCTATCCATGTGAATATTAAGTATGACGTAAATGCGTAATTATATCAATGAGAAAACTTTACAATACAATACATATAATATTAAATATTAATGCAAACATCGCTTGCGTAATTAAGGAATGGGGAACGTTTGGTAAACTTGGGGTACCCAACAGCGAAAGTAAGTAAATTTCAGAATTTATTGTATTATTTTGATTGTAATATGACATCAAAAGTGATATATCAATAAAAATTATGAATAATAAAAAATGTTTGCTACTTAAAATAAAACTTTCCCGAGCGAAGCCAGGCTTTTCAGCTAGTGATAAACGCGCTGAACATTTTTGTTACAATTGAATATAACTTAATACAAGTGTGCGAATAAAATATACCCGGGAGCCGATGGTGTAGTGGTTAGAGTAGAGGTGCGCAATTCAAAAGTTGACACGGGCCAAAATCGACCTTCATTGGACCTAGTTTTGCATATAAAAATTGAAGTTAACTATTTTAGATTCAGTAATTACCGTAACAACTTCTACATGCAATTTTTATGCGACAAAGATGAGGTGACGAACAAATATAATTTACTTAATGGAAGATGTTGCACCGTTTTTCTCTCACCATTCCACTTATATCCGGAGTAATGTTGGTAGTTGCTGTTCTTAGACTCTCTCTTAAACTCTGATCTGTCAGTGCTGAACGTAATGGAGCTTGGTGTAATTTCATAAGAGAATGTTTTTTCACAAATGCGATAAATATCTATAACAAATTTTACTTGTATTTTTTTACGGAAAAGGCAAGCACCAGCTGAGTTAAATCCTGCCGAGCCAACCAAAATGTGTCGGCGGGTAAAATTTAGGCCGCGGGCCGTATTTTGTGCACCCCTGGGTTAGAATGTTGGCTCCGCCAGCTAAAGCGATACCAGGTTCGAATCCCGTAGGATTTTTTCCGAGGACGCCTGGCCCCCTATTTGTGCGTGTTGGAACTAAGGATACGAGGACGAGCCAATAAGAAAAAGAGAAATGAGGAGCGCGCTCAAATCAACACTCGGTCCTTCGGAAGGGGCGTTTAGCCGCTGGCCCCCTTGGTGCTCTTCGTTAAGAGCAGGACAAAAGCTGGCACCATGTTTCTTTCCTCCCTTCCTATCCAGCTATTCATTGCACTACCCCTTAGATACCCATTGAGAGCTTAAGGTAAGAGGCGAATCAACTGGACTCAAAATAACAAAAATAAAATGTAAAATTTTCTATGATCTGTTGAATAACGTGAGGCTTCTGTGCATCTATTCACGTGAATATTGAGTAAGACGTTAATGCGTAATTATATTTATGATAAAACTTTACAATACAATACATAAAATAGTAAATGTTACTGTAAACATCGGAGTAATTCCTATTTTGATAATACTGCTCCATTACGCCTAATATTCTTGGAAAAGCAATCTTCCTTGATTATATGATGGATTCGCCATTGAGATACACCCACGAGCACAAGCCTGACTAGAATTTTTCAATGGTTTTTTTAGGAGGTAGTTAAAATTCCGTATGAACCTCTTCTCCGAATAACTAACACATTTGAGAAATTTGTGGGCACCGACAGCGCGGGGCCCCGAGCAATAAAAATCGTTTGCTACTTAAAAGATCTTTCCCGAGCCATGCCGGACGTTTCAGCTAGTCATTGATAAATTATTACTTACAAATGGTATTTATGGTATGAGAATTCCTTGGAATTATTAGCACATACTGAAAAATTTCCTCTCAATAAATATCGTCAATTTGGGACGTCAACTTTGGATATTAGCCTGCATTAGTCCTGTTTTGAACTTATTGTTTAGGAATATAAAAAGCGACTTTAAGTTATAACATTAAAATATCTTTATTTTTGCTTATTATGGAATGCCATAAAGTATCAAATAATGGCTTCCGAAGTTAATTTTATTCATAAAAGACTCGTTTTTGTTTCCAATTAAAACGTAATTCTTCAAAGATTAATGTGACCTGAAAATTTAATTTTTGGATTAAATATCGTGTTACTATTATTACTACTTTTAATTTCTCCTCTTCTAAGCAAAATACGTGAAAATTTGGAACTGATTCCTCCTCTGCCGTAACTTTTGAAAAACATGGAGATTTACAACTACTTACATTTCAATTTAATCTCCAAAACCAAAAATATTATATTTCGCGAACGATGCGGCGAGAGCGCTTGAAATGTAACCACAAAGCTTCAACTGAAATGGGGCGGCGATAGACTCGTATTTGTTATCCGACGCCTCCATTTCTCCGTCGCATCTGCCCGAGAGGTGCTAAACGATATGCGAGAATATTGATTTCAGAATACGGTCATCACATCTCTTGAGCGCGGTCAAAAACTGGTTTTAACACATTCGCCGCCGTATGCTCTCTATCACATGTGTGAGAGCGAATTATTTAATGTCTTTTTCCGTCTTTCTCCTCGTCTCTCTTTTTCCCTCTCTCTTTCTCTCCCCGCCCCCCCCCCCCTCACCTGCCCGCGGCAGGCCAAGGTGACAACGCGTCCGGTCGTCACAAATGGATTTCGTCGTTCCATAACACATGGCGTTTCGCAGCCTTTCACTCCGCAAGCATAATATCCCACCGACCTAACCCACCCCTCTTCCTAACTCGCTCGCGCCAACGGGTCGGTGGATTTATCGAGGAAAATCTGGCTCCCTCGCCATCCCTCTCTCGCTAGCTTTCGTTTTCAATTTCATATATGAATATTTCATCGTCGCGGAGTGGGTTCATTTCCCAGTAAATATACCGCTTCGTTTTCCTCCCTACACACAAGCTCGCACGCAATTTCGCCTATTTGATCGGTGCGAGAGGCGAGCGACACCTTTATTTTTTCCTCCTTTAACTTCGTTACACGGAATTGGCGGGCATATTTGCATGATTGCGCATTCGCTTTTGGCATCTCTCTACGTAGGTTGGAAACGGCGAGAATGGGGATTAATAAAATTACGGGGGAGGGAGGGAATTTGCCCCTTTTATGGAGGAGTTGGCAGACTCGCCTTTCATCAACGTTTTTTCCGCTCCTCGTCTTTGACGCGATTAAGGGGCTACCACCGATTTCGAAACTTTTCGCATCAGTGGCACGTTTTACCCGCGTGCGCGATAGCGCTTTATTTATTTTTGATGTTTTCCGCGTCGTGCTTGAATAAATATTTCGCGCATTCGATGGCCGCATACCTCCCTTGCAGAGAATCGTGTGTATACAGCTATTTTTTGTCAATTGCGGGAAAGCCCTCGGATTGAATGAAATTCCGTGCAAATAGCGATATACTCAGAAGTAAACGGTCAAAGGCCTTGCCGTCTTTTCAAAAACTATATGTATGTATTGTTCAAAAAAAGAAAAAATATATCTGCGTAAGTTGTGCGGCATCTTAGTAATGGCGTATTACTCCGTAAATGAATATCACACTTCAACAGGAAGTTTTCGATGGGGTTTGAAATCGGTTGACCGTATTAATTTTGGTCTTTGCCGTATTTAAATGACTAATAACGGATAGACTGCGATGAGCTAAAATCAGAAATGTATAATAAGCCTTTTCTTATAGAGATGCTACGAACGAAATTTTTGTTTTTATTGTTATGGAATCAAATTTCACGTGTGAAATAAAATTAGGTTATCACTTCCAAAATACAAAAGAAGCCTTTAAGATAATCTTTTGGTGAGTGAGCTTTCGTTGTTAGTATCTGTATAAAAGAAGGTTTATTATAGATTTCCGATTTTAGATCCCCGCAGTCTATCCGTTATTACTAGTCATTTAAATATTGCAAGAAGAAGTGGATAGCGTTGGACGTTTGAAATTATCTGAATCTGAATAAATACCCTGCAAACCACCGCAATTGGTGTGCGGCAGGAGGAGAATGTCACTAACCCAGAGAGTTGGAGTGGCGCGATTTCAGCAGCTAATTCTTTCATTACACGCGCGGAAATTTCCTCCGGTCCAACGTTCACCATTCCTTAATTATGCAAGCGATGTTTACATTAACATTTAATATTTTATCTATTGTATTGTGAAGTTTTATCATTAATATAATTACGCATTAACGTCTTACTTAATATTCACATGGATAGATGCACCGAAGCCTTTAAAGCAGCAATAAAATTATGTGGATTATGTCAATACTATTAACCAAAACCTAAACAATAAACAACTTCTTGGTTACCGAACAAATGTAAGTAGACATCTCTATTTACGTTGCGAGAAATCTTTCAATGTTAATGGTAAAAGATAACAATGCATTAATATTCCTTAAAAATCACTTGACTCACTTTAAAAATATTCATAGACTATATTTGGGCATGAATCCATTTGTACCCTTTATCTTGGCGTTGGCTATTCTTCCTCTACGGCGCGCCACGACGTAGATTTTCCTTGCATTAATATTTACGTGGATATCTCCCTTTGAAGAGGACAACAATTAAGAAATTTAGCTTTGTTTCCGCATGAAAAATTTTAATAAATTTTGCGCTTAAAGGATAATTTCGAGCGATTTAGCGTGTAATATGACAAACCACGAATAGAATTAAAATATTCAGTCTTTCGTGCGTAAAATAAGCTATTTCTAGTGATCGTAAGTTAATATTTAGGTATATTTATATCCACATCAGTGAAGAGCTGCATAGCATTTTGAGGCTTCTCCACACCATTTCCCATGCATTCTTATGGAAATACTATTTAGTTGACCCCATGGGGTATAAGAGACCCCACTGTCTGCGAACCTAGAACAAGTTTTTTCTTTGGTCCATATGATGACCCATGAAACTTTTGAATTCGATAGCTTCAACGGTGTAAAAAAGTATAAAGAACATACATACATACACACACACAAATATTTATAAGATATGCATCCATGCTTAGGTAATTATAGAATAAAAAACTTAAATTTTGAAACTGTTTTTTTTATCTATATTCCTATGTGGCCCCCCTCTCAAAAGGTTTGGGGATCCCTGGTTTACCATATCGCCGTTTCATGCAACGCGCTCCCATTTGTTGTATTTTCTCTTAACTCATGAATAAGGCCTATTTCATACGGTTTCCATAGGCTACACGGATACTCAATTAGCCGTTTAACCAGAGAAAAATGACAAATCTCACGTGTCTTTTCATCACATACCCTTAATATTTTACGGACAAATCCCATCCATTTACGATCAAATATACTCCTTCCAAGTTAAATCGTTCCATAATAGGATACCAAGATATTTCTGTGTTTTCGCCGTTTTTATGCGTTCTTTGCACGAAGTGAACGCATATAGGAGATCGTTTCCGTCCGTCCGTCCGCATGTTAAGATCCGGGGAACCGCTAAATGTATTTTGATGAAATTTAGTATTGGGGAGGTTTGCTAAAATTGGTCTACCGATTCCAATTTTGGTTAAAATCGGACAAAAATTACGACTCCTTTACATAAAGACCCACGATGCTCCTTTGTTTCAACTCGGGAACCGCTGGGCTTATTTCATTGAAATTTGATATTTCGTAGTTTTGCTGACATTTGTCGACCAATTTCAATTTTGGTTAAAATCGGACAACAATTACGACCACTTTACATTAAGACCTACATGTAGTTTACAATGTTACTTTATTTCAACTCGGGAACCGCCGGACGTATTTTGATGAAATTTGGTATTGGGAAGTTTTGCTTAATCTGGTCGGCCGATTCCAATTTTAGTTCAAATGGACAATAATTACGAATACTTTACATACCTACATGTTTAGAATGTTCCTGTTTCAATTCAGGAACCGCTGGACGTATTTTGATGAAATTTGGTATTGGGGAGTTTTACTAAAATTTGTCGTCCTATTCCAATTTTGGTTAAAATCAGGCAATAATAACGACAACTTTACATAAGGACACGTATTTTACAACGCACTTCGCTAGATTCTCGTTAAATACTCATCTGAGTGAAAAATATTGAGAACATTGTGAAATCACAAAGAACGCATTTGGAAACTGTGTACTCCGACATGGAGTAAACCTTTCCAATCTTGTTTTATATACTCACTATTGATAACTTATTGCTGTCTACAGTGCCAAAAACTAAGGAGCCTTTATCAATGCTCAACTATAATTTCCACTCTTAACACCATTCCGAAATGGAATGTAAATCACGCTGGAGGATCTGAACATCTTCGCCACGAATTGTCTTATGAACCGCTGTATCGTCCGCAAATTATCTATATATACTGCTTACAGTTTTGCTAAGATTGTTTATATATATGAGAAAAAGTAGTGAACCCAAGACACCTGTGGAAAGCCGAAGATGACATTCACGGGATCTGAACGATGCCCATCTATATGCTCTCGATCACGGAGAAACGCCGCTATCCATCTAACAGCTACCTTGTTAATCCCGTAATATTTCAACTTTAGAATAAGTTTATGATGAGCAACTTTGTCAAAAGCTTTTCAGCTTATCTAAAATCTGCAACACTGGAGTTTCTTTACGGCACCATACAGTCCCTACACCGTAACTAAGATCCTATCTATAAAATTGTTCGTACATGGCTCTAGTTTTATATCCGACCCTTCTTTTTCGATTGTGAACGCTGTTTCGAATATGCTACTCAATAAATTACCCTTTTCTCTCCATTTCTAGAACGCAGCGTTGGTATAGTGGAGCCTTCTACTCTTGCCTCCCTGACGTGTTACCAAAATGCTCTTGGGTTTTCTTTCAAATTTTCCCCTAAGGATTTTCTCCTATACTCGTTTATTGCATTCTTTATTACGGATCGCGCTTTAGATCTCGCTTCCACGTATTCCCTGAGCACTCCTTCATCCACCTGATTGGTGGTCTTTCTCAGTCTATCATGACATTTTATTTGTATCTTCAGCACTCTACCGACTTGTTGGTTGAACCATCGCGCGTCTTTCCTTTTCTTTCTTTACTAGGAGTGCCTTTATCTATACATTTCATTACTGAATCAACCAAAGTCTTCTAAGCACTTTCGACGTCTTTGTCTTTAGTATATTCCTCAAATTATGGAAATTTTCCCCTTAAGTCGCAGCAAAAATCACCATGACAGAATGGAAGATTTAAAGATTGATAGGCTAGAAGATGAAGAAAAGGGCACAGGATAGAAAAAGGTGGAGGAGGAGCACCTGAACCTGCAGATATGCAGAACACTATTTATTATCAGGCTAGAAAAGTTATGAAATTCGTAGGACTTATTTGAATCATGAATACAGAAGATAAGTCTGACGTAGGCCCTCTTCGTATGAAAAAGGGCTGATGATTATTAAGATGATGCAATTTTTGTTAACGCAATGTTAATTTCTTATTCAAAATAAATTTTAATTAATTAATGATAATTAATTTGAGATTTGACAATTGGAACCGCATTTGAATCTACGTTATGTATTATGCTTCTTGACGTTAGCGCTCTGTACACCTACAGCAGCGGTTCTCAACGGGTGCCGAGAAGAGGCAGGAGGTTTATCAGCAAATATTTTAGTAACTGCTTGTAAAAAATAAAATAAATTGTTAAGGAGAGTTATCTTGCGTGATTTTTAATAATGATAAAAAATAATGAGGTTTAATCTCTTCATTATTATACACTACTCCTCTTTTATTTCAGTGAATTGTAGTGTGCAGTATGTCGCGCTCGTGAGCATCGACCGTCATGTGTGTCGCGACTGAAAAAGGGTTGGGAACCGCTTATTCAACAGTAATGTTACATTTTGATCGTAAGTAAGCCAAAATAGAAACGGATAGTGACGCTTGACAAATTCTAATAAATGACTTTACACGCACGGCCCAATAATGCCTGACGATGTCATAGCAAAGTGAGACACGGGTCGTGTTTTTGAATAAAATTAAAAGCGGAACCCAAAAAATCCCTGCCATTTCGAGCAGCAAACATAAATACGTGCGTGTGATACACAGGAGCCGATTTTCGCACAATTGAGTTGATTTACCAAAACAAAAGCGACTTGAGTCATAACAGTTAATATTATTTCATCGATTGGCGGAGTCACCCTGTTACTAGAAATTATCGTACATTTCTTTAAGAATACCTTTATCTTTTTCTTATCAACTGTGTTTTACTTGCCTTAATATATTCACATTCGGAATGCTGTTGTCTTTATGTAAATATATTTCGCAGTCTAGAAAGAATTAGGCAGAGTTTTCTCTTTCTCGTAATGATGTAATTGTGTCGTATCCTTTCATAGTCTAATGACTTAGTATGGCTTTGCTCCGGCAAATTTTTTCAACAAATCGCTTCAGGAAGAATTTTACAGCTCATTTTATAGCTGAAATCGAAATTGAATACAATGTTTCTCCAATGTTTTCCGATCTTTTAATATTTAATAATTTTAGTCCTGGGTTTTGAAACAGTGAATGATTATTACTAAATTATCTGGAAAAGTAATTAAAAATAAAGATTTTCCGAGAAATATTAACCACAGTAAGACTTTCTGGAAATTTTCAAAGCTCAAAATGGATAGTTGGGCACAAAGGCAAAGTAATATCATAATATCGTCTTTGTCATGAAACGGTGTAAAATATATTTTATATTTTCGCGAAATTCAAGCAGTCATCTTTCTTTATGATGTGTGAATAATGTGGTTACTCTCTTCATCCGAAAATTTGCCGTCTCTCATTGGAGTAAATATTATGAAGGCGCCATCTAGAAGCTCGGGATTCCAAGAAACACTCAACTTTGACATTTTGGTCGTATTTATCAAGCGAGGTTTTCGTTGCGCAAGTATTGTACCAAGGGGGGAAGTACGTAACCATATCGAAGAACGTATATCGGAATCAATATTTACGACTTCTAGCAGACGTCGCCGAGAGAAGTGGGATCAGAAAAAAAAATAATTTAAATTTACGACTGCTTCGGTTCGCAACCGCTAAAGGGTGTCGTCCTAATTTGCCTTTATTTATGGTCTAAGGGGTTATCACGCCGTATGCGCTCAGGTCAATCCCTTCTTTTACGTATGCAGGAATAAAACCTTGCTCCATGACCCAGTTACGATTGCATTCGATTAAAGAAAAATTTGCGTTCCAAAAGCCCCCTTGTGGAAAAGTATTTACATACACCGTTACAAATATTCCTAAGTTTTAGGTATATTTTTATACCATTAGTTTAATTGTAGGATGTTAACGGGTGACGCTGTATTTTACAGAGATACGGAGGGCGAAAACTTGGAAAAGATTTATGCGACTTATTTTTGGGGGAAAGGTTTCCATATTGTTAGTATCTACCGTACACCTTTATTTCATTATTCTATGTACGTATATAGAAGGGATGTAATAAATATGTACTAGTTGGAAACCAGGGATTTATTTTAGGTAGCCAAAGTTAAGTAATTTCTCGTGAAATATAAATCTTTTCGTGCCTCGATGCTTATTCAGTTTTTCTTTTCGATCGAGTTGAGGAATTTATGGCCTAAGTTTTTCCATATCAGATCTCATGACTTGACGTGTCTCTATTTGGAAAAACGAACACTTTTTTTTAGTTCGTATTACTTACCGCATCCCATTGAATCATGTCAACTAAAGGCAAACAGAAAAGTCTGTTCTCTTCAGAATTATTTATCACTCGTGCCATTTTAATGCTAATTGGATATATTTGACCATACCAAGGTCGAGAACGTATCAGTCTGAACTATCGATTTTTAGATGCATAATTGCATCCAGCTATTTGATAAAATTCTTAAAACAACAGCAACAACAAATAAATCCATTTCTTTCCAATGTAGCTTTACTAATGCGTGGCAGTGATATGCATTATTATATGAAGATATTCAGTCTAGACATTTTAAAAAAACTTGAAAGTAATCGTTAGAAAGAGAAAAGAAAAATTACCTCACAGGTCATCTGTTATCTTTTAAGCTAGAACAATTATAAAATTACACTTAATGAAGATTACTTCCGCGTTTTTTACGTTTCTCGTTTTCCTTCGTTACATCCTATTAGTTTTCCTCAAAATTACTTTTTACCTTTCCACGCTATAAAACTTATCTTAGTGAAGTTAATGCGACATTATATATCTTACAATTATCATATGTTTAATGAAAATTTCAAAATATTCTTAACAAATAAAAATACTAATACTCCGTCAGATTGAAACTTCAACAGTAAAAATTTGTGGCCGCAATCGAATGGAAACAATTTTCCGTACAGAACTCCAGCAATGTGAAACGAATGAAGTTATTTCATTTATTGAGATGGAATTCCAGCAGTTAGTTAACGGTTGCATCGAGGGCTCGCAACAAAGCGGTAAGTGGTCAAGAAAACCATATATATTCGCGTTATCGTCGGCATTCAATCAGGAGAACTAGGTTTTGGGTGGATTGCTTCTCTGATGCAATGAGAGAACTAGAGAACCACGCCTCTCTCTAGTGTTATTAAAATACCTACATCTAGCCAGAGGGAAAACGTCTGCGGAGATACAAACTCCAATGCTGCATTAACGTGATGCAATCTCTGAGATATATCAGACGTGGATACATTCCGAGATAATCGAAATAAAAGCGTAGCGAACGTGAGCTTAAGTCTATTTAGAATTGGGATGTTCCGTCACCAAATTCGGAAACAGTTTCCTATCCCTCTTAACTAAACTTTTAAATTAATAATTATAGTTATGGTTAAAAACAATTCTGAAAGTTAATCTGTGAGCTCAATCCATAGCTTTAATCTCATTATTCATATAAATTGAAGTTGTATATTAATAAAAGCCTTGGCAGACGCGGGTCCAAATTCTGCCGAGAGCTTGATCGTATTTGCTCGTCTTTATTATCGTTGATATGCTAATTTTAAAAGGCAATTGAGTAAACATTTAGAACTAATTAAATTTACAAACAAAGAAAATTAATTTATGTCAATTAGACTCGTGCGTATAATTTAATGGTATTAATATTGCAATTTTTGTGGAGTAAGTTCCAAAAAATATATACTTTTGCAAATATTTCGTATATTAACTATTCACTCCATTGCTAAAGACGGTGGTATAGAATATCCAAGAAGGAGATTGAAACACCCAGAATTTCAAAAAGAAACGTGCGTATGCTTACAGCTAAGAGTTCAATCATATTAAACGTCGGACCCATCACATCGGATGAGACACTTTTCCCCTAGGAAAAAAATAAGACGGAAAAGGGGAAGTAGGTTGGCGATGGGTGTCGGTAATCATCACTTCCTCTTACTCGCAAATCTTGTTGACTCTCGCACTATCACGTAAGCGTTGATAGGAAATGCTCGCCGCCTTTTTCACTGCCTTGGTTTTGAGTGTTCAAGGTCGTCAATGTCAGTTAACTCAGTTAATCTTCTTAATTGCAATCCTTTTAGATCACTCTCACCTCGCATGACTCATTTATCTCACATCAGTGCTACCAAAGAAAAGTAACTTCCGAGAATTGGTAAGGTTTTAAAAAATTTCAAAGGAAACTTACCGCATTATAAGCGAAGGTAATTGTCATTTATGTGACTTGTGTATTTAAAAAATAAAATGTGACAGCATCGGGCTGTCCTCATCTATCAAAGGATCAGGAATATTACCATATTGTTATGAGATTTTAATAATCAAAGAAAAAATTAAAATGCAAAAATAACGTATTGGATGGCAGTATGATATTTCACTTTGCTGAAACCAACTAATGAACTTTTTATTTCACTCTAAAACATATACCTGAGAGAAATGTTACAAGTGTTACGAAACGAAACAAATACTTCATATCATATACATCTATCATAAGATAAGTCATTAAGACAGAATATTTTCAATTTCATTTCATATATTAAATGCGGAAAATTCATACAATGGGTTTATTGTGCTGATTTGAACATGATTTTTAGATTGAAATACAAGGAATAAACGACATATTATTTGGGTCGTATTTGGATGCTATGTCAGTGGAATGAAACGAACTATTCGTAGTGTTTCTCAACCGTGGATCCTAGGACCTCTACAGGTCCTCGAGTTTGGTAGAACAAGTTTAATTTTATCGATAACTTGTTTGATCCCGCGCACAGCTCTGATTGGCATTTCAAAGTTAAAAAAAAAACTAGATGAATGAAAAATGTATGAATTTTCATGGGACTTCGTAGAGGATCTGCGGCTCCAAAATGCTGAGAAACACAGCCATATGGAATCCATAAAATGTAAATATCTTTTCGTCGCAATTATGAAGGCTTATTTTTAAGTAGAAGCCTTAAATTATTAATTATATTTCATGCTCTTGAATAGGCTTGCAGCCTAACAGATTGGGAAAACTCTTTCGCCTCACTGCGTTTTTCGAACGTGCTTGATTTACTGCCATTCAAGATGATGGCCCTACTCGTAAGCACACACATACCTATCAATAGCTATAATAATAATAATAGCTACTAATAATTTTGGACTAGGGGAAAGAATTTAAAGCATAAAAATTTAAAGTAACGTTCTTTGGACTTATTTCTATGGGTCTATGTCAAGGATACCGTCTACAACAGTGGTGGGCAATCTTTTCTGCGTGGTGGGCCGCATTGGCAGTTGCGAATTCTTTGGCAGGTCGCATTGCAATGCTTCGGCGGGACATTAACCAGAGATTAGTGAAAATTAAGGCTAAATTAGGATCTTAAGGTTTGCATTTCAATCTCATGTGTTTTATTGTCGTAATTTGAATGTGTGTATATATATATAATATGAATTTGTGTTTTTAAAAAATGTTGAGCACTACGGCAATATGATAATGTTGAAAAAGAGGGACTCTAATTACCGTAATTAGAGTCCCTCTTTTTCAACACGACTTTGTATGTTAAATTTTACAAGTCTCTTTTTAATCATAGCTTTGCGGGCCGCATAAAACACTCTCGAGGGCCGTAGGTTCCTCATCGCTGGTCTACAACATTAATCCACAGACTTTGATAGAATAGAAAATCAGTATCTCGCTGCTCATTGCCAATATCCTAACCAGCAATTTATTCCAAAATGCTCCGCCGTGCACAGTTGTGCATTCAAAGTGAAGGAGGTCAAGCTCAACTTTTTTTGCAATTCGATCAAAATAAACTGTGAAACTTTGTAGAATTAAGTATTCTCACTTAGAATAAACAATTCTTGATTCTGGCTTACTATATCCTCTTAACATTTAAGATTATCTACGGCAAAACTAAGTTAAATAATTGCGATATAATATCAAACGGCTTGTATTGTAAAAATACAGTTGATAATGAATAGTTCTATTCTCGAATAAATGCTTATATATCCCCCGAGATCGTAGAAGAGACTTATTAACTCGTATTGAATTTCTGCGCGCTCTCGACTCCCATCCTTTGAAAAAGGTAGACAGCATGTCCTCTCGTTAGGAGAGGTGTTAAAACACGACGAACTTTTGGGTCTCTGCGATAATAAAGCGGGATTCCCACTAGAGGAGAAAAGGATCTCCTCAATGGTCTTAAGAAGCCAGATCTTTTCCCTACATTGTCTCGCTCTTCTCATGTTTTCAGAGGGGGTCGGAAGGGACATAAGTTGCCTGCGACGACAGGTATGTTCTGGTTAGGGGTTACTGACTTACTCGCCAACCCCTTTAATCCCTTCGTTTGTTTAAAGTTACCTCTGAGTCACCCCGCCTCTAAGCACCACCCCGCATCGTCGTCAACCTTTGCCCCCTTAAAACCTTTTCCGCTCTCATTCCTCTCGATCCTCCGTCCCAACAATAGCAAATGATGATTTCGCCGCATTCGTAACGCGGCATCTAGCTCGTATCGTAACCGCGGATACCTTCCACGTCTGTATGTTATCCTGCAGTGCACCAAATTGGTGGGCGGCAGGGGGTGCAGTGCACCAAATCCTATCTGAAAGTTATCTCTCGCAGGTGTGACATTCCCATTGTGGTCTCGTATTGTACTTGGTGCGTCCGTAAAATTTACTGGATATGGTTTTTACTAAAAAGAATGAAGGTGAGATATGCATTATGGAATGAGACGTTATATATTCTTAGGAGGATTAGGATGCACAAACCAAGGTGTATGCAGGTTTGGTAATCAGAAGAGCCAACAGGAATAATATCAGCACAATTTAGAAGTAGGTAGCTTGCCACACCCTGCCACACGCCTTGGTTGACTGCTGGGTATAAATTGCAAATAGGCAGATTTGTGTAGTACATTCGGTGATACGTATTTAATAATTCGCGGGAAGGTCCGAGCCTAGATACCGGGGAGAGTGGTGGCTGCTAGGGGAGCCGATATCTTGGAACGCTTTTCTGTCTATCCACTACTATTATTTGGTAAATGTTGGCTAACAGTGGATATAAGTAAATGATCTGGCACATCAATGGAATTTCTTCAACATTTTCTCCGTTGTTGCATAAAAATTATCACTACCTACATATACTTTAAAAATAGCTTCATTACGGTTTTATGAAGTAAAATAGCGCTACAATGTCTTAGCCGCTGAAAGGTCACGAGCCGATCCTGGTCGAGTCCCACTTTTGGCATGGTCGTTGATGTTTATCTTTTTTAATTCTTTTTAAAACTGAAATTCTCAATTCTATTGTAATTGACTTCAACCGACAGAGAGCCACGAGAGTTCTATGAGTTCTATAATAGTCCTTGATTAATCAAAATTGTCACTAAGAGCATTGAAACCGATAGATGTTTCTCATTCCCTTCATTTGATGCGGAGAAGCGACGTGCATCGCTATAAATTAAACGTGGTGCAATGCGGCTTTGATATTAGGCTATGTATTAATAATAAATTTTAAAAAAACTGTATTTCACAAAGGTATCGATGTAGTGCAATGCGTCGCTAAACTCTTGATGATAAAATAAATAAGCGTTAAGACAATCAATTTTCATTACTAGTCGCGGAAACGAGTTTTCCGGTGAGGTTATGCCCTAAAAATTATTTATTGGTCTAATACAGAAGAAATTGCTGATGAATTAAACAAAAACGCAGGAGATTAGTATCCCACTAAGGGCATAACTCTTGGTCACAGCATAAGAGGAACATAAATGAACGGTTGCGTTTATTTTCCTAGTATAAGTTTTAATTTTGTAGAATTTTTTTAAATTAAGTGTATTTATATGTGTAGACATACACAGGTATATATGCACACGCCTCTGTAAAAGCTCATCACGTATGCAAAACTTTGCAGTTTCTGCAAAAATAGGCCGTTCTTTGCAGACAATCCCAATCTGTATTAATAAAAGGCAATGTGTGTGTGCGTGGACAGCATATCTCGAAAATCAAGAAACTTAGATACTTAAAACTTGGTACATTTACTAATTGAACCATGAGGATGTGCGCCTCGGGGCCAGAATTTTGATTTTGCGTGGAGGGGGGAAGTGGAGGGGGTGCTATTTTCCATAAGATAACACATCAAAATCGATTTTTCGACTTACAGGCTTTCACTCTTTTGCAAATTAAAATTAGAAATAATTGACCTATGATCTTCGGACCTGGACTGTTTTAAAGAAATGTAAATAACGTTTCTTATTCTTATCGTTACATTTTGCCTACGATACAAAATCGCTTATGTTCTACGTTTAAATCATATTTATTTGAAAATTTTGAGGTTCTTAACGATATGTTGCCTTGTCGACCGTGTCATTGTTAAAGCTTGAGATTGTATTGCCCCCTTTATCCTTATATTATATGCGTAAAGTACTAATGTATGTTCCCAGCTGATTCACCTCTTGCCTACGCACAATGTGTATCTAAGAGGTAGTGCAATGAATAGCTGGATAGCAAGGGAGAAGAGAAACCCGGTCCCGTCATTAGCCTACTCTTAACGAAGGACACCAAGGGGGCCAACGGTTTAACGTCCCTTTCGAAGGACGGAACGCTGAATTTGCGCGATCCCCTCAAACCACACAAACAGGGTGCCGGGCGACCTTGGAAAAAACCCTACCTGCGCAGGATTCGTGCCCGCTGCCTTTTCAAGCAGCAGGCGAGTAGCAGTCAACGTCCTAACCACTACACCACCGGCACCCCCTATGCGTATGGAATGCGTGCTTGGAATGCTTTAATTCGAGAGAGAGAAAGAAATAAAGAAGGAGAGAAACAGAGAGGGACAAAATTATATTTTCCGTGAATTAAAAATAATTTTAGGCGTATAAGAATTGTATGGCGTAATGTATTTATATACAATTTCTATTCGACCAAAACTATTTTTACTCCCTGGAACACTCAATTATGTGAATTTTATATTTAATGCTTAATTTTTAGTCTATTTTAAAGTTGGTTTCATTAATTTTTATTTCAATTTTAACTTAATACTTAATTCACGCATACCCGTCATATTTGACGGGCAATTACGCTATTGTTTAATAAAAATACATGAATTTTTTTACAATAACATATAAGTTTTCATAGAATGGATTGTAAATGCAACTATTATAGTTTTTTATAAATAAACTTTTGTTTGTACATCTACATAATACCCTGCAGGTCATCCTTTTGGTGGATGGCAGGGAGTGCAGTGCACCAAAGGTCCCTATCATGTAGATGTAATCACATTGTGTTTCATTTGTAGACAAGCCCCGTTTAAGGTTTTACTCGATATAAGGAATGGAAAATTCCTCCCCCAGGCAAACATTTAATTCGCACTCCATTATGTATATAAATGCAAAATAGCTGTAATTTAATTCATTTGTTTCTGTTCTCGCCTTCGTTGCTTGAATAGTCGTAGTGCTTATCGTAATGGTAAGGTAGAGACGGCACAACCCATAGGCAACGTAAGCTCCCATCCCACCCTTTCCCGATATCCTTCTCAATCTCCGTTTTTCCGACCTACCCCTCTTCTCTCTCTCTCTCTCTCTCTCTCTCTCTCTCTCTCTCTCTTTCTCCCTCTCTCTTTCACACACATACCAATACCGATACCATTGTTTCTCACGAAGGGGTGATATGGGGAGAGAGTCAGTTCCCTTCATTTGCCCGATCGTGTTCGTCGTGAGTGGCGGCGTGGGGAGTGTTTTGAGAAGGAAGAGAAAAGAGAGAGAGAGAAGGGGCCGAAGAGAGTGTGTCCGTGAATGCTTGAGTGTGGGCAGGGTGAGGTTTTCAAGAGGGAAGGGGAGTGGGGTGTTGATGAAAGAGAGAGAGAGGGAGAGAGATGAGAAGTAGGAGAGAGAGAGAGAGGTTGGGTCGCGAAGGGAGGGGGTGGTTTAAGGAATTCTCATGGGGTGTGTGTGCAGTTTCCTCGGAGGTGCGCGTGGGCACATTCTGTAGGATGTAGGTGAGGGAGAGAGGGAAAGAGCAAGAGGACGAAGACTGCCGTTGAAAGGAGAGGGAGGGGAGGAGGGAGAGGGAGTAAGAGGAGGGGGCTTGCAAAAGGGCGACGACCCGTGTTATAAGAGAAATAAAGAGGGGAAAAGGGAGGTGTGGTGAGGGAGAGAGATATGCCATTTTTAAACCCTTCTTTTTCTTTCTCCCTCCTTCCCTCTCTCTCCCACCTTCCCTCTCTCTCCAACCTTCCCTCTCTCTCCCACTTACCCCGTGGCCTCTTCCATTCATAGTTTCGGGAATCCCCAAAATTGAGCTTGGAGGGTGAGGGGCTCGTGTGTGGGAATTTCTTTTCGGGCCAATCATCGGTGAGGGCAAATGCGTTCGTTGCATTTAAATCTTTTATAAGTATAAACATACATACGTGCATACGTATACACACACGATTGAATTACATTCGAGTGTTCAAAATATAATCGTAGAAATATCATCAAACAAACCGACAATATACCTCTCCCCAATAGGTACAAAAAGGGGATTTCCAACCTTTTTATGATTACGAGAGTTTGTCAATTATAGGACTATTAGTTAATAGCTATAATGTTAAAATGGTTTATCCTCCAGTTTTGAGGTTACATTAACTATACGCATACGTCGCTTAATGACATTTATTTATTGTCACACTCGGAAAATTCCGTTTGCGCATAAAATTTAAACAGTGCGCCACCGAAAATCATCTTTCATTTAATGCAAAATACAGTGCGGTATATTTCTTTCGTTGTCATTACGCTCTAAAAGTAGCTGTAATTATAATTTAACGTAAAATTTACTAAAGGTGTAACTTGGTGGAATTTAATTTTAATGAACCGGTAGGAAACTGTACAAGGTTCTATTATTTCGTATTTCATTAAAGTTTAATGTATTTTTTCATGAAATGTGCCTAACATTGTAAAATGGAGATATATGGGATATCGATCGCCATTCGTTTAGCGACATTTCGATTAATGACTCATTTTTGAGGAACTGAGCTCAAATTTACATTTACATTATTACCCCGTAAGCCGCCGACAACGTTTGGCAAAAAGTGCCATTTAACCATAAATACACTTTAGTTAAAGCCTCTGGTGTCCTGTCTTATAGCATCCGGGAAAAATGATGAGTAGCATCGATATTTTCCAGTACACTCTGATATACTCCGACTCTCGTTAGCACCAGTGAATACAATCATGCCACGCGCGTCCTCTATGATTAAACTTATCAAATAGTTTCCGCTTGTACCCATTCTTTTACATTTCATGCTCTGCCATATCACATTTCTCAAAAGCTCTAATACGTTAGCGTCGTATCAGATATGTACTCGCCCTTATCACATCATCGAGTCATTCTACGCTGGGCTATTTCGACGTCTCGAGATAGAATCTCCTCGGAGGGGTCCGACACTGTGCAGCAGTATTCAACGATGGGACGGATACTATAATATTTTGACGCGCTCTCTACTGGGCATGTTAAACTATAGTGTGAAGGTCTCTTTGCAATCTCGCCTGGTCTTTTCCTAAATTGGTTTCTCTGTATACTAGAATATCATCCGTGAAAAGCCTGAAATTATTTTTATTGTCCGTGTATTAAGAATTATAGCGACCCAATTACACAACCCTGCAGTACTCCGGAAGTATCTTTGACCATGTCTGCCATAACTCCTTAAGTACTACTCGCTGGCTTATATGCGAGAGGAACGAGACAGTCCAGTTTACATTTCTCTCGTCGATTGAGTGTGATTTTAGTTTCTGTAATATTTTCGCGTGCGAAACTGTCTTTAAGCGCGTTTTATCTGTGACTATATAATTTATTTCTGTATCGGTATTTTCACGCACATAACTATCCATGAGTGGTGTGTGGCGGAAGTACTTTTTTTCAGAATAAAATTGATTGATTGATACGTATTCTCGTATAGCATCAGCTGGAGAAATGAGCTTTTTAGACGTCTAATAACATATTTAATTTCTATATTCTTATCGAAATGTCATGTATCTTCGACCCTTATTATCATCTGGAGGCCTAATTATAGCTTTCATCCCGCAACTAAAAGTATTATTTCTTATAGAAATATGGGCGAACTCGATCGAGTAAGAACGATCAACGTCAGAGATCTTCATAAATAGCATATGGGATAATAATAGAATGCGATTTGTCATTGCTGAGAAATATGGAAATGCGTACACTAGATAAAACACAGAACTCGGGATTTATAAGTTTAGCCCATGGTATGGAACAAGAAGATTATAGCACCAATGTATTCTGTGCCTTGAACTTTTTGTGCCACAGGGTTAGATGTTCATCACACCAAATGGTCATTTTCCAAGAATAATCATTCCAAAATTTCTCATGTCTAAATATAAAATAGTTCTATTGCATTTTGTAGTTCCTTAATTGATTACTCTTTGTGTCGTTGGCTGAATTAATGGGTGTGTGTGTTGGATGGCGAATCATCCCCGTGAGCTATTATCGCCGTACTCTTTCTCACACAACTCATTCATTTCCAAATAAGTCTGGATGCCACACAACACAATTTAATTAGATGAGAAAGGGTATTCAGTCATCTTTGTAATTAAATAGAATATTTAAGGGTCTCCAATAACCATAAAAAGGTGATTATTTGAAATACATAGTTTTTCAATTTGATTTCAGCCACAAGATGAGCTCGATAATTATTTCTTTTATACCCATAATTACAAATAATTATTTCAATTCTAGATGCATTTCTACATTTCCTATTACAACGGATATACCCTGTTCTGTAAGGATTAAGGTAATTCTATTGTTGATTTTCGATGGTTCGCATGTTTGAATGAAGGGGGCGATAACCTTAGCGACGGGGATTTTCCTGCCGAGGAAGGACGGTGTTCTCCAGGTCACTCCCGCTGCGAAAACGTGAGCATTTTAGTGTGAAGAGTACAAACAGAGGCCACAACGGAACTTTCTACTTTGAAAGTAACGAGCAGACTGCGGGACTCCATTTCCAATCATCTCAAAAACCTTGGATTCTCTCTCTCTGTAGTGTACCTCTCCCGATACAAAAACCACGCCCAGAATTCTAATACAGAAATCTAGAAATTCGTATGCTGTACGCTCCTATCGACTGGTCGGCGATTCTCTTCCTTTTGTGTCGCATGTTACTTTACTTGCATTCCGATCTGAATACCGAGTAGTATTTTTATGTCTTGTCGCTGCAAAAAAATTCCGACGAGATCGCTGTTTGCAACGGAATCCTCGTTTATACTTTTACAGTCCAAGAATTCCAATGTCCGGATGAAAAATTTGGATTACGAGTTACGCCACGTGGAAATTGGGGGACGTTTTAATGGGGAATTCGAGCAATCAGAATCTTGGTGTATTTTGCTTTTGATAAAATTCCGGATAATTCAAGCGGAATTTTGAATTTCAATTTAACGAGCGCGAGTTTTCCTGATGTGATCAAAATTACAATTTCGGTTTGCTCGACGAATGAAGTCGCAGTTAAATTCGCCATTAGTGAATTAAAAATGTAAACATCTTTCATTTTTTAAATGGAATAATGAAAAAATATCGATTTGAAATGTAGAAGGGCATGAAATTAAATAAAACTAAACGAAATAAAAATTTTCGATGATCCAGTCAACTACTAATCAGGTGAATTCTATATTTACATTTAACTTGCAGTTCGCTAGATGGGTGTCTTTGTTTACCTGTTAATCAATAGGATCTAGTGTATTACAATTATATTTTGTTACGCATTCTTGAAATCGTAACACCTGGCCAAATTGCTCATTTTATGTGCTTAAAGGCAACATTCAATGCTCGTAGTTTATGGCATCATTTGTACTACTCATTAGCCAGTGTCAGCTTGCAGTTTAATAGTGTAAATGTACAATTGCGATGAAAATAAAGCACTTCCCGTGAGTGACGTACTTGTAGCCTTGAGCGTTTCTAAAGTTGAATTTTTCCAAATTTCCGCATGTCAAAAGAGAATAAAATCGCTTAATTATCCTACATTATTGACGTCCAGTCGGTTGTAATTTTTACTCATTGCACCCTCGGCCTTATCGTGATCGAGCCAGCTTACGGTTCGCGCTAATAGACTTTGTTCATTGAACTCCATTTATATATCAATCTAGGATATTTATTAATGTATACTGTAAATTAACACTTACCGTAAAAAAAGTTATACAGTGATTCCCAGTGGCGTATCGGAAAATGTTTAGGCTCCCCCAACAAATTTGAAGTCCCGGAATAAAATTTAAAGGCCAAACATAAAGATTTGGTCACCCTTGGGCCATGCCGCCCCTCTATCGCGCGGAGGTTGTTCCTTAAAAACATAGATAATCAGGATATGCCATGAAGCGGAGGTTTAAATACATTTTGTCCCGACTTAAGGTCTTATCTGCTTCATTAAATGTCATTACATTTGCTCTTTCGTTTAGTCACGATTGTCGTTTCGTCGATTGAATTGTTTTCTTTTATTCCGAGGTATACATTGTGATAATGCATTCGATTATGTGTTTATAAATAAATTTGAACATATACTTGTACATATATGCATATTCACATGCATCTACGTACATATATACATGTATACATATGTAGTAGAGTATCTATAATCCGAGATAAACGGAACTAGAGTCATCTCGGATTGTTGAAAACTCGGATTATACGGAATGATTAAATTTAAAGTTGTAAAAATAAAAAATGTATGTATTTAGATATATTTATTATAAAGAACAATTACGAAACCAAATTTAATTAACATTAATTAATTAACTCAATAATAAAACATGCATATTAAATTAATTATAAAAACCATCGAGAGTCTTTTGTTTCTTTGCCATACATATTTTTTCGCCGTGATGTCGTTGAGAACCGGCCTCGGATTAAGCGGAGCTCGGATTATCGAGACTATACTGTTCGTAGGTACATAAAACTGTTATACTAATATATGACATACACAGATGTATATAAATTTATGAAAGAGCGATAAAAACAATTTTCTTCGGTTGGAATGATCTGTTTTAAAAAAGAGACAATTCCCGTCTCCGTCTTCTTTCAGCGTACCGCTATGAAGCTTTCTCTTCACCTTTCACCTACTTCGTGCACTCGAGATCACGCCTGTCAATTCGCCGCCGCTGTGTCTCCTCCCTCCCTCCTTCCTTTCCTATATGCCGCCGCCCCAACTCTCGTATCCTCCCTCTCACGTCTCCTTTTTCCTCCCCCCCTCTCTTTCCTCTCACTATCCTCCTTCCATTTAAGCGGTCACCGTCGGGGGCGATTTGGCTCCCATTCGAGGTCGCGGAGAGCGGGTTATGAGGATATCTAAGCGACGTCTCTTGGCAAGGAAGTAGAAAGGACTATCGTCCGGGAATAATGACAGTTTTCGCGAAACGAGGCTCGACGAAAACTCGGAGGGCTTTTGGTGTAATTGCTAGGTGGATTGCGCGTGACCTCCTCTATAGTATTTTTCCTTAAGGTCGTAGTGTTGAAGTTTCGGAGTTTATAAACATGCCATGAATTTTTTTTTTAATTTGACTGCACAAAAAATACTTGCATATGAGATATCTGATGGGTTTGTAACACGTTACTTGGTAAAATTACGGTTAATATCGATATTGGTATTGATAAAAATATTTTACCTGATTAGTAATAAGGAGGTTTATTAATAGCCATCAGCATTGACGTTTTAAACGAATAATTAATTTCAGTTTCTAAAAAATTAGTTTCGATACATTCATTATTCATTATTATTTTATATTATTATTATTTATATTATTATTCATTATTCAAGAAAAGCCTTTTCAGGACTTTTCAGTTATTTCTAAAGGGTTTTAATAAAGCTTATGCTCTCTTTGTATTGAGCCGCCTCACCTTACTCCGATTTTTACGAGGTCAAATCGTTAACTAGCTCGCTTACCAATATTCAATTTTTATGCTGATTGTGAGTCTAATGAATGTTGTCTTGTTGGAAAATTGTGTACAATTAATTATACTCTATTTTCTGTCGATGGATTTCATGTTAATTTGAAGAATTATCATTTGCTTGTCTTGTTATACCAACCGATCATAAACATTTAGAAGTATGAATTAATTTTGATATTATTAATATTATATACTGTATATATGCTGGATGATCTGTGCTTCACTAATATTTGTGTAGAAGTAATTCAATTTTATTTGTACACAAATTAATCAGGAATGATATAAATATCAAATTATATCACAAAATTTCCAAGCTTATGTTCTAACATACTTACGCATACCTGTGTGATGATGCGAATAATTCTTTTTACCTGAAAAGGAACGTTATGGCTAGAGATTTGTGTAATAACATCGCTTTTGTTTTTAAGATGAAGTGATTTGTTGTAGATGTGAAACCTTAAATTACTTGTAATAGAAAAATATATAATCTTTATCTTTCGTTTAAATATAGTTTTTTTGCTGACGATGGCTTGCAGCCAAATAAGTACCTCAGGGCAATTTTAAGTAATAGCATATAGAAGGAGGTTTTTATCATTGCTTAAAGATGCAAATTTAAAATTTTATTTTCGAGTTAATAGCTCTCCTACTTCACCTTTAATTGCTAAATGATAAGGGTTAATACAAAAGATACTCCAACAAGGTGGTGTCTCTTTTTCCCGGCTACAGCAGATCATAAAATCAATATCCCAACTTATCGTTAAAAGAAATCTACCGTACAGGTTTTCCTCTCTTTATGCGGGTCCGCTTTATGCGAATTCGCTATTATGCGACAAACTTATTGCTACCAGGATTTCTCTTTATGCGTCTTTGATTCGCTCTTATGCGGTTACGCGGCCAGTGCGATAAAAATGAAAGAATGTTCTCCACCATACCACAAGGCGACCATTCAATCTCTTATTGTCTCTTATGCTGTGCGTATTAATACTACAGTAAAAGATATGAGAGTGAAGAGGATATTGTAGAGTGGAGATAAGACGGAGATTTCGTGTGATACTGTTTGAGCACACTTGTGAAGCTTTGTCCCCTATCCCGCGGAACTTGCGTAGGGCTAACAATAAGACAACCCTCCAGTACTTTAAACCTCCACTATTGTGTCACTCACAACAGCCACCACTTGTGATCGTCTGTTTCCTTTTATTGGCGAGTATAATTTAGTGTTAATTGTTTTAAGTTTGTATTTAGCGCATAAGAAGTCGTAATGGAGCGAAATAAAAGCGCCTTGGAGGGGAGTTAGGATTGATTGTGGAACGTATCCCTATTTTTTACATGTAAATATAGGTTCTGTTTATGTGAATTCGCTATATGCGTCCCTTTCTTGAAACGCAACCCCCGCATAAAGAGAGGGAAACCTGTAATAGCAGTCTTGGCCATTAAAAATTCTATTTCTCGCTATAACCACTTACATTTCACAAAATTTCTACGCGATTTGAAATACCACATTATTTACGTATAGTTTTATATAATTCGTATTATTTAGTAATTCTTTTATTTTTATTTAATGGTTAAAAATAAAATCTAATACTTGCATTGAACAGTTCATTTAAGTCAAAATTACCTCAGCACGTTCGTTGCGAAAGTGGCTTGAAACGAAAAAATAAAACTTTTAATTTGTCACCGCGCGATTTTCTTCCGAGGGAGATACGAAAAATCTCCGAAAGCTTTGATCACAAATTTAAAGCCTTCAATTCTCTCTATCTCTCTTTCGCTCTCTCTCCCTCTCTCTTTCTCTCGACACCGTTCGTGGCAACCGAGGCAACAGCTTACTACGGCGGACAAACAATTACTTTTTCAAATTAGCAAATCAAACCAACCCCGGGTCGAGTTCTGATGCAGTACACGAGATCACGATCCCCTCGGAATTGATGGATCGTGGCCGATATCTTCGGGGGAGAGACGGAGAATAAAAAATACATAAAGGAACTGAGGCGAGGTTCTCTCGCAACGGGAGCGTGATCTCTCCGGTGCTGGGTTGGTAACTTGTCACGGCTGTCTCTCTTTCTACCCTTTCTGCCTTTTCCTCCCCTCTCAAACTCTATCGCATCATCACACTCTCCCCTCCCGATCCTCCCCCAACGCGCACCGTAATCTCACTCGGTACCGGAGAGTTAAAGAGAGAGAGATAGGGAGGAGGAAGAAAGCGGATGCGATCTGGTTTATCAGACACAAACGCATCGACTCCTGCCGGCGACTTTGGTTTGGGTGGGTGGAAGGTTGGGATCGGGGATGTGTGGGCGGGTTTGGGTGTGAGCCGGCGCCACGCTCACTGTTTCGGCCGGGTTGCCAGCCTGAGAACTCCGTGAGGTTAGGGCGTGAGAGGTCAAGCCCCTGGTACGAGCCCAGTTCCGGCATCTGTGTCCTACTCCACCCGCTCGCGCCGTCTCCTCTACCTCCCTCCTACTACTACTCCTCATCTCTCCCAGACCAGCCGTAGCAACCTATTTCCTTGTCTCTCTCTCCTTTTCTTTCTCCCCTCCCTCCGAACCCTGCTCGCCCTGATATTCTTTCCCCACTCTCTCTTTCTCTCTACTATCCCCCCTCTCTCTATGATCATCGATCTTGCTACTCGGCCGTCTCTCGTTCCAGACGAAATCGTTTTAGGCGTGGTGGGGATGGCTTTTTGCACATCTGGGCTCCTCGCTCGCTGTAATATCGGAATCCTCTCTCGGAGGATTTTAGTTTTATTCCAAACGGGAAATTCATTCGGTCGTATTGTTTTTTTCTCTCTTTTTTCGTTTCCATATATTTTGTTTTAACTAATGGAGGATTTCTTCAGCGTTTCATCATTTTATGGCGCTCGGATTTGTTTTGAGTAAAAAAATATTATTTAATCGACCTTTGGACAGATGCCATTCTTTCAAAACGTGTGAGATAAAAAGCGTCTGTAAAAATAAAATAAAGTGACAGCTGTTTGAAGGTTAATGCGATGAATATTTCACGTAAACATGCGCCTCAGAGCAACGAAATTTGATTTAAATTTAGATATATTAATATTTTATTAGCGTTCTTCGCTGTTACAAAATGAACTATTGATCGCAAGCCTATGGATTATGTAATGTAGGCAATGAATTTAACCCCTATATCTATGAAAAAGTTATGTAAACCTCTTGCGTATTTCAGCTACAAAGCAAACTTGGACGGTAATCACTGGAACCGACAGACATAGCTGATCATTTTTTCCCAGATGCAGCGAGGGAGACAAATATAGATGTTCATCGAAATAAAGTTACCGCACTAGAATGCCTCCTGCCGCACCCTTCGTTAGGGTTTTGGCTCTACCAACATAATCAGTCCCATCCGAGGCCTTTCTCTTCATCTTCTTTTAAGACGTCTAATATTCCTCTCTTCCTACTACGTCTTTGCCTCTTTCCTAGCATCCTCCCTTCATACTTCTTACAACAGATCATCTTTCAAAATTTGATCCACCCATTTCTTTCCTTTCCCTTATTGCTCTAATTAATAACAAAGTCGACTTGGGAGGGCTCTACTTTGTGAAAGGATTCCATTTAAATGAAAAGAAACTTGTAAACTAAATTTACAAGTTACTTTTCATTTAAATGCTCTAATTAAGATCCTATCTTTCCCTTCTGCGTTTAAAACTTCCCCATTTGTTTTTCTCTCAGTCCAACTAGTTCTCGCCAGTCTTTGCCATACCCACATCTCAAAAACCTCTAATCTGCGCGTATCTTCTTTTTTCATAGTTCATATCTCACACCCATACAATGCTAAGCTCTCTTATTATGTTTATATAGTCTCTTTTATTTAAACTGGTTGACAACAATTCTTTTCGTCTCAAAAATTCCCCCTTTGCTCTTGCTATTCTTGTCATGATCTTTTCCATTCTGAGTCAGAACACTATCTAAATATGTAAAAGAAATTCTACGTATTCCAATCTTTTTCCTTTGAATTTTATATTGTCCCGTTATTCCTCCATCCTGGTGAATCTACAGACTTTAATTTTCTTCCTCTTAATTTTCTTTTCGAATGCCTTTGCTTTTTCATTCAAGGAGCTAAATAGCATTTACAAGTCCTTTTACTCACTAATGCTTTGTCATCTGAAAATCTGATTTGACTATGCTACTCCTACTTTTAGACCTGTATCGTCATTTTTCCATGCCACTCTTATAATTTCTTCGGCAAAAACATTAAACAGGGCTAATGAGAGCGAGCAACCTCGTCTCACGCCTTTCCTAACGTTGCCCAATCTATGTCTCTATCTGCTACCCTTACCTGTGCAGCCTGATTAATTTAGATATTTATAATAAAACGCCTATTTCTCCAATCATCTCTTATTTTCCTCAACACTTACATTAGACCAAGGGTCTCAAACTCGCGGCCCCCGTGGTATGTACATTTCTGTGGTCCGCGAAGTAAGGTAGTTTACGCTAGACTGCCAAAACTCAGATGTATTTCTTATAAAATATTTCACGTAAATCTAAGAAATTTAAGAAGTATGTTAAATCAGCACTTTTAAAATATACGCAGTTTATTGCTCATTCAGTTTTACAATAAGAAAATTAGGAGGTTGAAAAGGAAAGTAAGAGATGCGCACAGGAAGCTAAACACTGGCGGATGTTCACGAGATTCATATACTCAGTTATTAAAAGAATTAAATAAAGAAAAAATGGTCGCGCATGATAGATACTTACTAAATATATTAAACTCAAAAGATAGCAACAACTTCTATAAGTATTTACGGAGAAGGAAGGATACCAAAGACAAGATTAAAAATATAAAAAATAATGAAGGGGCATTAATCATAAGCGACTTAGAAAAGGCAAACGAATTTAATAAATGGTACTCCAAAGTGTTCCAAGTGAAAACTTATGCTTTAGGCAAAGTAAGATTACCAAATGAAAGTGGACCGAGAATTGAGTTTAGCTTTAATACTATTAATAAAAAGGTAAAGAGTCTGCACTGGCATAAGTCCACAGGACCTGATAATATTGCATCAGGAGCATTAAAATTAGTGAGCGAAGCGATTATACCGTACCTAAAACACATCTTTACTGTTACCTTAGCAAACAGTTGTATCCCATTAGAATGGAAATCAGCCACTGTTATACCTATTTATAAAGACGGAAATAAGACAGAAGTTTCAAATTATAGACCAGTAAGCCTAACGTCCGTTGTTTGCAAATTAATGGAAAAATGTCTGGCGGACTATATACAAAAGTTTTTAGAAAATAATTGTATGATATTTGAAGGTCAGGCCGGGTTCAGAAAGGGTCATTCCTGCGAGCTCCAGTTGCTAGGGTTATGTGAAGATATTGCAGAAACATTAGACAATAGCCAAGAAGCGGAAGGTATAGTGATAGATCTAACGAAAGCATTTGATGTAGTCCCTCATGATTTACTCTTGACTAAGGTTTACGCTCTAGGAATAGATATGAGGGTAGTGCGATGGATATAAGCCTTTCTAGCAGATAGAAAACAAAGGGTTAGGATAGGAGATAGTTTATCCGATGAAATAGATGTCACCTCAGGTGTCCCTCAGGGAAGCGTTTTAGGACCGTTATTATTCTTAATCTACATAAATGATTTACCAAGTCAAATATCCTCAAAAGTGAGACTTTTCGCAGACGACTGCGTCATTTATAGAGTAATTAAAGATGAAAATGACAGAGGTTTACTGCAGAGGGACATAGATAAGCTGATGTCTTGGGTATGTTCAAATAAAATGAAAATAAACGTTAAGAAAAGCAAGCATATTCTATTCTCTATGAAAAGGGAAAAGAGTAATTTTCCTTACTATATGGAAGGGAACAGTAGATGGTAGCTCGTAATCACTTTGGCTCCAAGTTGAACAGTTGTATAAAACTCCTTAAGCCAAAAAAAATTGTAGGGTAAGCCCTATGCATTTCGCAGTTGAACCTTGTTCACTGCCAAGGCAGGTTCTCCCCTGAAGATGCCCACTTAGTGGGCGAAATGCATAGGGCTTACCCTACAATTTTTTTGGCTTAAGGAGTTTTATACAACTGTTCATATGGAAGGGATACAAATACCGAAGGTTGATAATATAAAATATCTTGGAATACATATTACGAAAGATTTAGCATGGGGTCTTCAGGCAGAATGTATAGTTTCAAAGGGTTTCAAGGCACTTAACTTTGTTATGAGAAATTTAAAACAGCAGTAGGAAAGCTAAAGAATTAGCATACAAAACAATAGTAAGGCCTATATTGGAATATTCTTCAGGAGTCTGGGATCCTCATGACAGAATACATATTAATAAATTGGAAAAGGTTCAGCGAAAGGCAGCCAGGTTTGTTATGGGTCGTTTTGGAAGAGAGGATAGTGTAACAGATATGTTAAAGCAGCTTGGGTGGGAAACTTTAGAAAAGAGGAGGAAAGTGAAAAGGTTAGTTTGTTTCTATCGAATGTATACCGGTAAACCGGCCTGGAAAGAACTAAAACTTAAGATTAAAACCCCGACATTTAAAGGTAAAAATGATCACTTGTGTAAAGTTCGTACAAACGTTCGAAGAAAAGATGTTGGTAAATATTCATTCTTCAATAGAACAGCATTGGACTGGAATGAATTACCTGAAGAACTTCTTATGCCCTTTCCTCAAACCGAGAAAGCATTTAAAAGTAAAATTGTTAAAAACTTTAGTATTTAATATGAGTTTTTGTAGGTTAGTATTTTATTTAGTTTTTTATAGGACTTGCGCCACCAAGCGGCGTTAATTATTGTAAATAAACATTGTTGGGTTATAATTTAATCACAATACTCCAAATAACTATCTAATGTCAAATTATGGTCGATTTTTTTTTAATGAAGAAGATTATTTACTTATTCTAAATTTTTGTAGTTGTATGGACAAGTAACAAATGAAACATGTTGTAGTTTGTAGCTAAGCTGTTGTGACGAGAGTTCCTATGACTTGAAGTCAAGGAGTTGTATATAGTGTATAGGAACTACTATCAAAAAAGGTCATATTTTTGTATTAAGTACATTCAATTGTTATTATGTAATTTGGGCATTATGTATTGAGTGATACCTAAGCTGTTGTGACGGGAGTTCCTGTGACTTGAAGTTAAGAAGTAGTATATAGTGTATAGGAAATGGAATCAAAAAGCTTATATTTTTGTATTAAGTAAACCCAATTTTTATCATGTAATTTGGGTATTATGCATTGAGTTGTGATGGAGGCCCGCTGCCACCGGGACCTGCTCCCAATTGTAGCGTTTATGTGAATAATAAGCAAATTATTATTATATAAAAATTCTGCACAGGTGAAGTATGTATGTTCATCCCGCCGCCAGTGTGTGTTATGCGTGTCAAAAGAACCTAACCTTCGACGCCGAAACTAGCATTTTTGTAATGAATGGCTTTAAGGCCACATAATAGGGTTGGGGCGATTTCTTCCTTATGGAAGAGTAGAATGAATGTTCAAAGAAAATGAAACGGAGTGAGGAGTTTGCAGCCTCAATGCGGCCAGCGGGTTTGGTGGAAGGTCTTCATGCGGCCCGCGCACCGTTGTGAGTTTGAGACCCCTGTATTAGACTATTCAAAAAAACTTAATAAAATGCCTTTTAGAAATCCACGTAGCACACAAATAGATACAACTTACTTAAGTCCACATAACCCCAAGGAACCTCTATTTATAAAACCCGAACTGATCTACAGTTATTCGATTTATCTTCAGACCTGCTCAAATTTCTGATATAAATCTTAGCTGCATGCGAAATTAAACTGATTTTTCTGTAACATTGGAATTCATTTGCTTCATTCTTCTTCTTCAGAACGAACAAAATTAATCTGGTGAACCTCTTTGGCCACTCGCCCTCTTTGTATATTTTATGACAATATTAAAAACTCTCCTCATATCCTGCTTCCTTTGACCTTCTACAGGGAGGTCGTTAACTCCTACTACTGTCTTGGACTTCATGTCCCTAAGAGCCGTTTAAATTTTACTACCTAATATATCCGGGCCAACGCTGTCAGAGCCCACTTCTTCCTTCCATTCGATATAATTCCTCAATGTTCTCTATCCGCTTTTCCTCATGTCATTCAGCGTAGTCTAGATTTCAGAATCTTTCTAGAATATCTTACTTTTACATAATAAAGACTCTTACATCCATCGTGCAAGCATCACAATTATTTTTCCAAGAAAAAATACAGGTCTTCTATTGAAATGAACAGATTTAGGGATTTCAATCATTTATGAGGCCCAATAGCGTTCAATAACAGAGAAAAATGCCTCAAGGTTTCCTGACAATAAATTTTGGAAGGAAATATCTGTTTTTCGTTGCCTACATTAGGATTCACTAGGGAATTATCGAGCTCGCCTTATGGCTGAAAACAGAATCCAGAATAAGTACTTGAAAAAATAAGTACATATCTTAGGTATCTCCAAAGGCCATAATAGGTATTGAAAAATTATATGCACATTTTGGCTACAATGTAGTCGCCTTCAGTGGTGATTAATCGAAAGTATATTCTAAAAAAGAACTTTTTTAGAATCTTTAAGTAGATAGGTAGTAGATTTTTTCAAATGCTTATTCTTGAATTTCCATTAAGATTATTTTGTAGCGGTTCTCCCGGCGGAGAAACAAAAAAAAACAATCACCTCAAACACACCCCAGGCAGTGCGTAAACTAGTCCTGTTCCCAGGCCATATTCCATTTCGGCGACCGAAATTTTAAGTCGCAATTGGTTGAAATCGCATTTCTTGCATAACCACTCAATCCTGTGGCGATTTCGTCTACTCCGAAAAAAAAATGTAAAATACGGTCTGAAGAGTTGGAGCAAGATCAATAAAAGTCGGAATTTCCGAAACCCTTCCCGAGAGAGAGAGAGAGGGGGGGGGGGGAGATAGAAAGGGGGAAAGGGGTTTGCTTAACTCATTGTAGTTTCTCGTTCATCTGGAGACATCCCGCCTCCCGTCGAGACAGTCCCAGAGCCCTGAGAGAAAAAATGGTTACCTCTTTTACCTCCGCTGTGAGGATTTTAAGGGTGAAGGCGGGTTAGAGAGAGAGGGGGAGGGAGGGAGTGGGGCGAAAGAGTTTGATGAGATTCGGAGTTCTTTCCTCCGTATCGAGAGGTCTCCTGAATGGATTTCTCCCGATTTTTTTTCACCGTCGTTTAAATTGACAGCTCTGGTTATACGGACCGGGAAAATTCGATCGTTCCCGACGCTGAACGATGGCGTCGGACGAAGTCGTACGAGAGTTTAATTAAATGAAACGTCGGGGGACAATGGTCTCTCCTCCCTCGATCCTTCTTGCCATTCGAAATCGTTCGGATATTATTGAAAATAAAATCTCGTGCGGAGGCGGGCGCGTAAATTAGTTGAGTGCTGCAGGGGTAAATTATACGTTTTAAATGTCCTTCGCGATTGAATATAAAACAGAAATGGGAGGGAATAAAATGCTTAGCGTGATTCCGGAATCAAACATTTCCCGGGACTGTCGTAGAGACATGGTGCGTAATTGAAAATTTTATTAACTTCGAATGATTAAAAAAAGGGAGAGAAATGAAATATTTGAAATTATGTGCGTGAAATCGTTTAAATGGGTAAAATTTGGTGGCGGAATGATATTTCAGAACAAATACGCAAAGAGAGGTTTAAAGGAGTCTTCCTCGAAAGTGTAGACACATGCAGAATTATTATCATTGATCGAGATAGGTATATGATATAGAGAATATAAATAATGGTCTTATCACCAGAGGAAGACGGAATGAGCGCTACGAAGACGCTAAGGATATTTGAGGGATAAATGAAAGCCATGCACAGGTCATAGTAACAACTTTTGGCGCCCCAAAATGATCTAATAAAATTATAAGTTCGTCTTTTTAAAAGGGTATTTAATTAAACATAAACAATTAGCTTAATTAGTGATCACTAATTAAGCAACTAAAAAACGAGTCGCTTTCACTTGCAGGCTAGGCTCTGCTATAATGTTCACTATAGCAGAGTCTAGCCTGCAAGCGAAAATAATTTGGGATATTTTGCTGCGCTGCATCTTCTACCAACCACCAGTTTGTTGAATTACTTGGTAACATGTGGATAGAAAATATGAAGGAAATAAACTTGGTAAAGTGGAACTTTATCAATATTTCTTTCATATTTCCTAATATGGAGTTCCATCACGTGAAGGCTTCTTCAGTAAATTTTAACATGTAAATACATATATTGGAAAGCACGAACAGGAATGTAAAATACGGCAAATAAAATGCGGGACTGTGATATCAAAGTTCGTTCTCAACAGGGATAGAGGAACGAGAACCAATCTCAAAATTGAGAGTTGTTTGGAAAGGTTTGCTGAACTGTATCCTCTGCCACTCACCAATTTATTGATTTGCAGGGTGGTATGTGTACAAAGATGCAGAAATGAAATGTTCTAATTTTTTAAATTTTATTGTTATATCTAGAAACTCGAAGCGTGTTATTCAAAGCATACCGCTCAAATTTCGATCATAGTTTCTACAAATTTCAATTGCAGGCATTGACAATAATGCAACCCTATAATTTGATAAATAATAATAAGGGGCAGATCGGAAAAACTCGCAAGCCTTATTTTAGGGACTTTTCGCTTAAAGAAATCGGAATTGCCTCTCGAGAGATCCTTACAAATCCGCCTCGTCTTTTCCTAAGCTCCTCTTATCGCCTCGACATCTGCCATCTCACATGCAACAAATTAAATCGATTCCCAGAAATCGTCAAGGAGAAGATTTAAGCTGGGAAAATCCCACGTCATTAGCGGGGATGTCTTGAGCACTCGACCGTGGCTTATAAAGTCAGTCAGTGGTCCCCGTAAAAGTCGCTAAGCCATGCTGGACTACGCAGGAGTCAAACGGTGCTGGACAAAGGGAAGGGGGAAGGAGGTACCAGGGTAAGAGCGAAAGGGGTAGGGGCAGCTGAGATACAAATCGCGCGAGTTAAGAGGGTTGTGTGCGTGTGTGTGAGAGAGAGGCTTAGCAGGTAGAGTGAGGAGGGCTTCGAGAGGAGGTGGGCTGCCGTGGTTACTTTTCGTGTATAGAAAGGGTTGGGGGAGGCGGCAAGAAGAGGAGGGGATTTTTAGGAGAGCGATGAGGGCATATGGTGCACCCAAGGGGAGAAAGTCTAAACTGGGGGAGGTCGTGTGCCGTAGGCTTACTACGCGTTGGAAGTCAGTGCGGAAATTTTGATCCGTACTCTTGTCTCTGTCTCTCTGTTTAACCCGGGGATATCAAACATGCGACTTGCCAGTTCAAAAAAACTGCTGCCTTCCCTTTGCTTTGATTTGAAGAGAGAATATAAAAAGTGACATGATGATAGTTTGTTTTTATTAAAAAATTAAACATTATTGGAGGAAAATTTCATTTTTAGCGCAATACTTAGGGTCATTATTGCTACATGCGTTCCGCTATATATTTAAAGGTATATTTGTTACAAATGCGATTTGAGTTCAAGAAACCTGCTATTAACGTGGAGTCAGGCTGACTCCACACCACATATTATGCATCATAGCTCTGACTCATTTTACAATATTGCTCCGGTGACTTCAGTAACTTTAAATGAAGTGATGACTAATGCACCTCCCAAATCTTAACAGTGTACCGCGAGCTGTTGGTGAAATAGCTTATAGTAATTTTTGTGTGGAGTCAGGTTGACTCCACGTTAGTAATTGTGCTTATATAGTGCACCATTCGTACAAAAATAGTACAAAAATGACGCTATCAAATTTTCTAAAAAGATTGGCTAGGGACTTAGTTATTCCCCACTTGCATATAAGAGCAACAAATTATCGGATTTCTAGTGATGCAAGGAGGAGAATATGTGCGGTTTTAGACATTCCTTTCAAGGAAGGCATAGGCGAGTAGGAGCTTCTTGAAAAGAGGGTTTACTGCTCCATCTGCGATCCAAAACTGAAGAGGAAGACCACCTTTGTACTAAATGTAAACGGCCATTTTGTCTCACATGTGCCAAATAATATGTTCCGATTTTGTTCAGGAGTGACTTTGAGATTTTCAGCTACAAGGTTTTTAACATTGTTCATTTTTAAAAAATAAAAATAAATTTACAATTATTTATACTTTTATTATTTTAATACCTCCTTCCTAGAAGCTCAATCGTTAACTCCATCTAGCGAAAATGTTTAAATAAAAAAAATTGCTGTCGTTATAGAAAAAAATATAAAGGAGTCTGTGTGACTCCACGTTAGTAGTTGAGTGATATTTTGTTCACGTTAGTAGTTAAGGGTTAGCCCCTCAACGTGTAATGAGGAGTACTATAAACTTTTATTTATTTTTCTAAAACTATCTCATGAGCAGCACTTTACTGTCTTTTACAGTGAGGTAAACAAGGATAACAAAGACGAACACATATGACCATGATTTCGGCAGGATTTGAAACCGCGACACAATCATTGGCTGCTAAACAGTAAAGCTCTATCAAGGCCGGAAAAAATTCTCCCAGAAGTGGGATTCAAACCCACGCCCTCTTGCAAGGACCAGAATTCACAGAAATCGACATAATGCGAGCAAACCTTGAGTCTAGCGGCTTAGAACGCTTGGCTATCCTGGCATCTTAAATATATGAAGTCACACAGCCCACTTCCGTACTCATCGCGGGCCACAGATCATCTCTTTGCCTATCGCCAGGGGCATTTTTAAGACTTCAAACTACTATGAACAATTTTCTTAGACGGCCCTTTTGTACTGATAAATGACGGGAGTTCCTGTGACTTGAAGTTAAGAAGTAGTGTATAGGAAATGGAATCAAAAAGCTTATATTTTTGTATTAAGTAAACCCAATTTTTATTATGTAATTTGGGTATTATGCATTGAGTTGTGATGGGGACCCGCTGCCACCGGGACCTGCTCCCAATTTTAGCGTTTATGTGAATAATAATAATAATATAATAAGAATTCGCATTTTCATTTTCAAAATGTCTAAATTTTAATTTATGTAATTAATTTAATTGGATTTAACGTAGTGCCTAATGTGCAAATAAAGATAAAAATATTTATTGACAGTGATTCCGATGTTTATGATCACAAAGGCAAGCTTCTGAGCAAGAATCAACACGCAGGTCGCGCCATTTGTGAATTACTTTGTGGTCCGCTATATTAGGGACGCGTCGGTGTATTACAGCAATTGCACCTACGTTAAAAACTCCCCTCCCTATCGCGAGCCACATGCATTCGAAAATATAGTCGAAGAATAATTTTTAAAAGCTATCTATAAAAATACACGCGATATTTTGCCGTTCTTATATCTAGCGACTTCCCTGACCGAATTTGTTGGGAATGACCTTATATTGAAGCTCTAATCGTCCATTAGCCACAAAAATTATCAAAACATTTAAAAGTTCAACAGGAGCTTTGTAATACTCAATATGAAACGCTTATTCTGCCACTCTGTGCTGTGCTAACGTGTTTAAACCTACTTCCCAACTAGCTAAAAAATTGAATTTGAAGGAATGCTTCAAGCGCGCATTAAAAGTCAATGACAAAAAAAGCTCCGAAAAAATATCCGGGTTTGACTTGAGGATAAAATTTCTGTTCCAGTAAGGTAACACGTAAAAAGCTATTTTTCGACGTAGAAGCTTTCGTAATGTTTATGTTGTAAATCATTGTTATATAATTAGCTTTAAATTTATTATCTATTATAGGAATGGAGATGTATATTGTCTTTATATTCTCTGTTTTCATTATATGTCACAATATGTCCTTGATTTGTTAAACTCATAGCAGGTCGTATGAAAGCACTCGGCGGGTTGTAGTTTGGCCACCACTTAGAATACCAATCCAACCAAGTCTTCACACGGATAAATAATCTTATAAATATTTTAGTGTGTATGTGCACGTATGTATGTTCTTTATACGTTTTTACACCGTTGAATCTATCGAATTCAAAGGTTTCATGGGTCATCCTATGGACCAAAGGAAGAACTTGGTCTAGGTTTGCAGACCGTGGGGTATCTTATACCCCATGGGGTTAATAAAATACTATTTCCATAAGAATGCATGAGAAATGGTTTGGAGAAGCTCCAAAATGCCATACAGCCCTTCACTGATGTGGATATAAATATACCTAAATATTAACATACGATCACGGGAAATGGCTTATTTTACGCACGAAAGACTGAATATTTTAATTATGTTCATGTTTTGCGGTATTACACGATAAATCGCTCTAAATTATCCTTTAAGCGCAAAATTTGTTAACATTTTCCAGGCGGCAACAAAGCTAAGTTTCTTAATCGTTGTCCTCTTCAAAGAGAGATAGCCACGTAAAGATTAATGCAAGGAAAATCCACGCCATGACGCGCTCTAGAGGAAGAATAGCCAACGCCAAGATAAAGGAACAAATGGATTCATGCCTAAATATAGTCTATGAATATTTTTAAAGTGAGTCAAATGATTTTCAAGGAATATTAATGCATTGATATCTTTTACCATTAACATTGAAAGATTTCTCGCAACGTAAATGGAGATGTCTACTTACATTTGTTCGGTAACCAAGAAGTTGTTTATTGTTTAGGTTTTGGTTAATAGTATTGACATAATCCACATAATTTTATTGCTGCTTTAAAGTCTTCGGTGCATCTATCCATGTGAATATTAAGTATGACGTTAATGCGTAATTATATCAATGAGAAAACTTTACAATACAATACATATAATATTAAATATTAATGTAAACATCGCTTGCGTAATTAAGGAATGGGGAACGTTTGGTAAACTTGGGGTACCCAACAGCGAAAGTAAGTAAATTTCAGAATTTATTGTATTATTTTTATTGTAATATGACATCAAAAGTTATATATCAATAAAAATAATAAATAATAAAAAATCGTTTGCTAATTAAAATAAAAATTTCCCGAGCGAAGCCGGGCTTTTCAGCTAGTGATAAATATTTAGCGAACGCGCTGAACATTTTTGTTACAATTGAACATAACTTAATACAAGTGTGTGAATAAAATATATCGGGGAGCCGGTGGTGTAGTGGGTAGAGCAGAGTTACGCAATTCAAAAGTTGACACGGGCCAAAATCGACCTTCATTGGACCTAGGCGGGCCACGCTATGAAAGTTTTGCATATAAAAATTGAAGTAAACTATTTTAGATTCAGTAATTACCATAACAACTTCTACATGCAATTTTTATGCGACAAAGATGAGGCGACGAACAAATATAATTTACTTAATGGAAGATGTTGCACCGTTTTTCTCTAACCATTCCACTTATATCCGGAGTAATGCTGGTAGTTGTTGTTCTTAGACTCTCTCTTAAACTCGGATCTGTCAGTGCTGAACGTAATGGAGCTTTGTGTAATTTCATAAGAGAATGTTTTTTCACAAATGCGATAAATATCTATAACAAATTTTACTTGTATTTTTTACGGAAAAGGCAAGCACCAGCTGAGTTAAATCCTGCCGAGCCAACCAAAATGTGTCGGCGGGTAAAATTTAGGCCGCGGGCCGTATTTTGTGCACCCCTGGGTTAGAATGTTGGCTCCGCCAGCTAAAGCGATACCAGGTTCGAATCCCGTAGGATTTTTTCCGAGGACGCCTGGCCCCCTATTTGTGCGTGTTGGAACTAAGGATACGAGGACGAGCCAATAAGAAAAAGAGAAATGAGGAGCGCGCTCAAATCAACACTCGGTCCTTCGGAAGGGGCGTTAAGCCGTTGGCCCCCTTGGCGCTCTTCGAGCAGGACAAAAGCCGGCACCAGGTTTCTTTCCTACCTTTCTATCCGGCTATTCGTTGCACTACCCCTTAGATGCGCGCGTAAGGCAAGAGGCGAATCAACTGGGCTCAAAATAACAAAAATAAAATATAATGTGAAATTTTCTATGATCTGTTAAATAACGCGAGGAATTTACCCACATAAAGGTTGTCAACCTTGATTTCTGGGCAAGTTAAACATTCCGATCACTAAAGGTCGAAGTTCAAACCCCGGACGGAATATGGTCATTAGATATCTAAGCGTTGTTCTTATTTACTGAAGAATATTGGACACAGGAAAATCATGCGAATCATAATAATTATATTAATTCCCTTATTTTATAATTAGTTTATGATTTAAAGTTCATGATGAAAAAATTACGTTGTGTCTATAAAAGCCCTTTATATTTTAAATATCCTTTTAACTGCGATTATAATACCTTTGATTTGTCAGAATCGCTGCTCGCTTTCCCGCGGCTCACATGCTATCTTTCATAGAGAAAATGCCTGACATTCAATGAGTATTTTCTGAATACGAGACTTTTTTTACTGTTTTCTAGGTTGTGATGCAACGCAATTTCTTAATTTTTAAACTTTAAACATAACTAATTGCTAATTTATATAATCAGTGTGTGCCGTTGCAGCTACATGAGAATAACTATCGCCTCAATATGCAATTGATTGGTAGTGAATTTTTTAACCTCAGTGTGTAAGTAATGATAAAGTATGATAATTAACATAATTAATTCGTCGCTACGACTGAAAATCAATCAATGTAGTTTAGTTTTTCTTTAATCCACTCAACATAAATATCAACGATATGCGAATTTTTAACTCGATTCATTAATACATGAAAGTTGGTCATTAACTATATAGAGTGTAAAACAATGAGGCAAACAAGGAATAATCTATAAAAGTTGGATATAATTTATTGTAAGCAAGCTACTTAATTTGCTATTTCAATGACGCTTTTTCCTTTACTGACAGCTTGTACGCAAAAATGTTATAGATAATGGCTAACTATTTTCTTTATAAATTTTTGTGCTTGAAATTGGAAATGATTACGATTACAGACTTGAAAACTTCATAGAGCTGTAAAAACTAGTCCGAAACACAGTGTATTGTGCTGGAGCGGTTCGAAAAGTTTTATACGAGAATTAATTGGAAGAAATGTACACTCCATCCCTATAAGTAATGATAAAAAAATGACTCTCCCCATCAAAAGGAGTGTACTATTTTGCTCTTCTAGGACTTCCAATCCAGTCCAATCCAGGCAGTTTCGCCAATACCTTCCCTCAGGTGGAAATGTCGCTAAGCCCTCCATTGTGTCCGTTGAGATTGGCAGTTACTAAAGTGGCATTCAAGCCATCCGATAGAGCGTTCGGTAGGTTTACAGCTTGGTCATGTGTCAGTTAGCGTGTTGAGTTTTTGAGACTTCCAATTTACTTTACAGCTCAGCACCTGACGCGGAGTGACACTAATTTTCCAATTGCTTTGTTTGCGCGTAAACAGTACTTTTTGCTAATATGGTTAACACGAAGAGTGAATTGCAGGAATAATTTCTAAATTAATTTACTAGAAAAAATGATTGATTTTTTCGGTCGCCGTGTCCGTTTGAGACTGATAACTCGTCTTTAAACGATAATTTGAGTTTAGAATAGGTGATCATAGGGAGGATTCATATAAAAACTGAGTTGGATAGATACTTAAAGTACGATTGATGTGGTCAATATAACAGTTTGGAAATTCGTCTCAAAAAATAATGTAATCTGCACCAGATAAATGATCATTATTAATCATTCAAAACTATAAATAAAAATTATCAGACGTCCATTGATCGATCTTTTCCTCTGCCTCGTAATTAGATGCAGGGATCAAAGTCGATTCATGAAATATTCTCGGTGTGAAATAATATACTTCTTTCTGATGCTTGTCGTTAAAACTTGGGTCTGGCAGTAACCCGTGATAACCGAAACTCTATCCTACTCCTTATTGAAATGATGTGTTCTTTCGTGAGATAGCCATCCATCATAGCGCTGGAGTATAAGCAAAAATTCTTTGCCCTTAAGCTTGCGTCGGCATTATAAAGTCAGTAGACATAATGGAATCCGTGGACCTAATCACCGAGTTATGAAGACAGCTAAATTTTGATGAATTTTTGAATGTGTGCAAAATCCGACTCAGCTATATCAACCGTTAAAATCTCTTGGTATATTCACGGCACAAGAATCCTTTCCCAAACGCAAACCTAGGCGAAAAATTTGATATGGTGAATTGTACATTAGTCAGCCTACTAGTATATTATGCATGCCTATACATATATGTGCACGGCAGGTAATGCTATGGTAACTAAGAAAAATGAACCATCTCTGATTCATATGTTTAAGCTTCAGTTAAAATTTCTATATTGCTTATTTCTGGCGGAAGTTTCATTTAATTGATTGTAGCGTACTGCTGTTAAAAGAGCTGTTTACGTAATCAATAAGTCTGAATTAATTAAGGAATCCGGTTGATGTGAACGTGACGATGAGATTGAAGGTTTCATTAAAAATTAAAATAAAATATTACCAAAAATAAAAAAAACGAAGGAAATGGGAAATTGACGATCACCTCTCCCTATGATCATAGTCTGACAAAAAGCCATCACGTTGACACGTATCACGTGTTCGTACGTAGGTATGGGTGCGGTGAAATTAATTACGATTTAATATTCTGGCTCAAAGATGGTTCGTGGGAAGAACTCGTCGATGATTGGCTTAGCCGAGGAATATCATTAATATGGATACATGCGTATAAGTAGTAAAGGAGTTGACGCGTTATGGTAATGTTGCCTGCTGCTAGTGTTTTAGACAAGTTAAATACACCCTCTGCCACCCACCATGTACGGCGGAATGACGGGCGGTAAATATATGCGATGATGATTGATCGGTGGAGAGATTGCAGGGTGTCTGGCAACCATAATCTCGGCAACTTGTAAACAAACACGCCGTTAGATATTCCATATAAGCAGACCTTTATTTTTAAAACTCGTTCATTCATAGATCCGTTCATTTTTAAAAACCTATTCATCTTTTTTTCACGTCGCGGTAATTGGTGACCTTTGTGGTTACGATTCATGTTTATTTCCAGTCTCCCAGCCGAGAGTAATTCGCATACATTTTCATCGCATTAAAATTTATTATATTATATATATATATATATTTACCTTTACCCGGGATTTGTTTGCGTCCGCCACTCGCTACTTTGAGCGCTTTGATTATTTGTGGAAAAGGATGACACGCACTAACGATCCAATGACACGCAATGTGTCATGGAGCGTTGATACTATTCGGAATTGCCAATTCGACGTTCCCGCACGTCGAAGGGAAGGTTTGGAAAAAATAAATAAAAAACGAGAACCTCTTCCTGACTGTTGACAAGTGACAGATAATTTCCGAAAATTCATTTGCCCCACCCCTTTTACGTCCGCGGGTGTCTCAAGCGAGAAAAAAATAAACGAGCGTCTAAAATGCGGAGCGGCGTACGTGTGTGGAAGCGATATGCAAATCCGCGGAATACGAATTTTCTCTCGCGGGAAGGAATCGAACCCAGCGACCTTGCCGCTTTCTCGATGGGAAAAAAATCGCCGTAAATCATTCCCGCATCGAAAATGCTCCGGGCCTTCGGATTATAAAAAGGGAGGAAAGGCGGTGGTACCTCTTCTCCTCCGATGTGTATTCCTTTTCTCTCTCTCTCTTTCTCTCGTATGCCGGACAGGTTTTTAGGGAGGAAGAGGTTGAGTGTAGGAGGGGAGGAGAAAAAGGGGGAGGGGGATAATAATCGCCATGATGGGCGTGGCGGTCGTGCCATCTGGTAGCCACTGTTGGTGTGAGTGCGTGTGTGCGAGCCACGTGGGTGTCGGAGGCCCATTCCATAAATTGCCGCGACGTCGGTGGCGCACTCTCTTTTACTCGGCTCGAGCACTTTCCCTTTCACCCTCTTTCTCTTCCGTTCGAGAGAGTGAACTGCCAGGACCGTACTTCTTCCCTTCTCTAAGCTCCAGAGATTGACCATTAATTCTTCCTCTCTCGCCTTTTTTTTATTCGTTCGCCTATCGAAACTTGGGCTCCGTACCTCACGACGGAGACGGAGGAAATCGATATCTTAATTAGTTTTCTTGGACATAAAGTTTCAAGCGTGAATCGACGAGTTTCGCCTACGTCTTGCATAATATAACTGATATAGATTGACGAAATATGTCTCCCCAATAGTAATAAAAAAGGTTAAGAAAACCAGGTGCGTATTTCGGCTGCTAAGGAGCCATCGTCAGTGGTGATACACCGATGGCAGATTCTAAAAAAGATCAATTTGGTTTTAGCCACAAGGGGGACTCGATACTTACACCACTCGGTGGCGGCGGGGTAACGTTTCGCCTGCCAATCCGAAGGTCGCGGGTTCGAAACCCGCCTAGGTGGGTTTTTCTCCACCTAGGGCATGGATGTATGTGTTCGTCTATTGTTATTGTTAATACATTCCACTGTAGAATGGCTACAAAAGCTGTATGTGGAATTATTGAATAAATAAAATAAAATAAAAATATATAAATAGCTCTAAAAGCTATGAAGCTATTGAGTAATAATACAGTCCATTTTTTACGTTCTCCATATACGAAGTATAAAGTATTGTTTTCATGAAAATAATCGAATTCGAGATTTCAACGGAAATACATGTTTTAAGGTCCCCTGAACACGTTTTGACTATTTTTTTGATGATGTCAGTCTGTCTGTATGTGATAGATTTTTGTGGGAGCTCTAACTCAAAAACTATTAATCAGGCCAACGCAAAATTTTATATTTAACATTTTTATAAAAGGCAAAAGAACTGATTAGTTTTTGGTAAAAATCGGTCTACCGGAAGTTGATATTTATTCTTGTCACTTATCCGTTATTTTGAAATAGTTGTTTTAATATTTAATAAATGGAAAAATATACTGGAATAAACGTTGTAGGAACTTTAATTTTCTACTATCTTTGATTGAAACATTTTTCCATATAATGCATTGCTTAAGAGATATCTTATATTTTTAGCTGCCACCACCACGCCACCTACCGAAGACTATTGTTAACAATTGACGCTTAGTTACGTCTTAGTAACGCTCCTTTTTCTTTTCTTAATTGTCAACCGGAAGTAAATATTGACAACGATCCCAGAGCTAACAACATGTAATTTGCCATATAAATATGGAGAAAGTCATGTGTTGCCCACATCAGTTTATTTTAGTATGGTAGTTTCATCGGTGGCAACTTTCTTATCATAGATTTTTTAAAATCAGTTTTCGTTGAATTGCTGCTATGGAGCTGAAATTCGCATGTGGTGTGCTTTAGAATATTTGTCTAAAGCAGCGGTGCCCAAACATTTTTGCGTCGGGAACCCTTAGCTAAATATTCTTTAGTCACGAACCTCCCTCTAAAAAAATGCTTCGCAAACGCTTTGTGATTTGAGGTATTTTTATTCAAGAAATTTATTAAATATTACTTATTGCTTTACAAAGTTCATTGAAACGGAAACCATTAAATAGTCAATTTCCAATTTTGTTTTATTTATAAAAATGGCAGTTGTTTATTTACGTTAACTGTAAAGGGGTTTTCATATTTTAATATTGCTCGTTAAATTTCTTTTATGATATATTTTTTCAAATATCACTTTTGATATCCTTTTCAATACGAATGTGAAGAGGTCAAAAAATATTCAATTAAATAAGCAAAACTGCAACTGCCGTCAGACTGAATCCTAATCCTCCCCATCATAAAAGTACAGCTCAGGGGCGTGCCACCTACGGCCCGCTGGCCCGAGAGCATTTTATACGGCCCGCGACGCTTTGATTTGGATGCTGTCTGTGATATTTAATCCAGAAAATTTCATACACTTAAAAAAAATTGTAGTCATAAAACCTTGCCTAGCGAAGATTTGACACTAAAAATGGTTTAGACTTTAATTTAAAAAATCACGTATAATCTCTTGAGTAAGTTTCCATATAAATTCTCATCCGGCCCGCCGAGGCGTTCGCGACTATAATACGTCCCGCCAAAGCAGTCACGTCTACGAATGCGGCCCGCCGCGCAAAAAAAGTTGCACACTCCTGGTAGAGCTTCTCTGGATATTTATGTTTTTAAAAATTATTAATTTTATAGTTGAAAAGTAGCTATAAACATATCCGCAGTACACTACTTTGTTATAATTACTCAGCCGAAGAGGCAGGAGTGTATACCTTTTGCCAATAGTCCGTCGAATAATATTTAATGCCCTATCATATTCCTCTAAAATAGAGCAAAACAAATTCAAATACTCCGTTACGCATGCCCTATGACGTATCTCTTGGGAACATCTCGTGAACCCCTGGAAAAACACTAGTGTAAATGCATAACTTCTCGTCATTTACCTACCCAGTGATTTTTCGGGCGGCTATCCCAGTCGCGGAACAAGTTACAGGATTTCTTCATAGATTTTATTCTTCGAATGAAGGGTTTCGTATCAACTCGGAACATTATCCGCGAGTAATTTAACTGCTGAATAGAAATGTGTGTGATTTGAGACAATCTTGAGGAATGCCATTCATGTCGATATTATTTGGTCAATCGCCATTCTTTTCTGTGAAATTTTCAGGAAAATACCTCTCTTCCACGTAATCATAATTTGCGGCGTTTTTTAAAAATCCGCCAATGTAATCGCTTGCCTTTTAGCAGGATTTTAAAAACCCCTTATTAACCATCTATACGGGTCCGTTACTATGGTAAATTTTCGTTTTGTTATGCGTTATTTGCACAAAGTGAACGCATGTAGGGGAGGTCGTTACCGTCCTTCCGCATGTTAAAACTCGGGAACCGCTAGACGTATTTTGATGAAATTTGGTATTTTTTTTACTAAAATTTGTTGACCGATTTCAATTTTGGTTAAAACCGGACGATAATAACGACCACTTGACAAGAAGACCTGCATGTAGTGCATAGTTCAAAACGTACCTCCGCAGGACTTATTTTGATGAAATGTGGTATTGGGCAGTTTTGCTAAAATTTCTCGATCTCAAAGAACGCATTTGAAAACTCTGTGTACTCCGACTTTTCCATACTTGTTTACGTCGCTACAACGACAAAAGCGAAGCTTTAAAACGTACACTTTATTTTCGAAAAGGGATAAAGATAATATTACAACTGCTTAACTCTTGTGAGGAACGTTTTAATGACTTTTGATTGATTTGGTTTAACGTTTTTAATGCTGCTCCAAATAATAATACAGTGTAAAATTATAATAACGTAAACCTATTATATTTATTTTTAAAACCCGCCATTAATATCCAATTCGTCAGTTCTTTCCTTATTTGTATTTCCCTCTTATTGTTCACGCCAGAGGTCAACTCCCCTTGCTGAGAATGGAAAGACTTCAGAATCCTTGTCCTCCGAATGCGATGGTCCTATCTCTCCGTTACCACATGGGTAAGTGTTCATTAAAATGTTGGATATTCTAAGGGAGGGAGGAGGGTATGGGGAGATGAAGAGAAGGGCACAGGATAGAAAAAGGTGGAGGAGGAGCACCTGAACCTGCAGATATGCAGAACACTATTTATTATTATTAAGTGTTCATTAAATCCTTCATCTTCTCATCTCCATGTTTTCGGTTATTATGGAAAGATTGTGTTTATAAAAATTAATGCAAAAAATCGAACCTTGTTGTGACTAGTTCTATTTCTAAAAGGTCTGAAAAAAGTATAAGTCTGCCTGTTATATTACCTGCAATTCATCAGATTGATTGATGTTCTCCTGAAAATGATAAATACTAACATTTATTTATACACATTAAGGCAGAAATAGCTGTTTTGTATTGGGAGCGACATCGGAACTCAGATGGGCATTTATTTGTGTGGGAGTACACGCTCAAACACTTATGTATACATTTACACATATTTTGTACACATTTAAGTACATATACGCCCGCAGTTCATACTCTCTCTTGCATGAAATGTTTATACATAAATTATTATTTGCAGAATATTAAAAAAAAAACAGATTTAAAATAAGGAAAACGAGTAAACTTTATTGTAAATGACTGGTTAGTTAAAGCCCCATGCAAACATACAATGAAAAATTTTTCAATGACAACTGCTATCTTTAATCGCTGTGAGTAATATAAATATGCAACAATGAATGCACCATTCATTCATTCTAGAACGGGAATACACTGTAAAATTAGCTGAAAACGTAAACTCATTTAAGTCTATACAAATGATCCAAATTATAACAATGTACGCCTTCGCCATCAAATCATTGCAAACGTCGTGAGCAAATAGGGAACGTTTGATGTAAGGGGCTCTTTCCACGTGTCCCGAGAGTTTTAAACCCTGCCACCTGTTGCGTCAAAACAGATCCCCTTCCCTCAAATTGATTTTCCTCTCTTCCAGGAGTGAAGGAGCAGTGGGTTCGTTGAACTTCATTGATATCCAACGTCGTTTTCTATCGTAAGGTAAATTGGCAATTTGTTCAACATTCTATTGTTACTGTTATTTGTACTATTTAAGCATTTGCTACTCTCAATTTGATCCAATCAAGTGTTTAACTCTTACTTAGCATAAGATTTACTTATCTTGTTTATTACTATATATTGAATTGCTATTAAGTTGGACTCTAAACTCCTAGCTTATACGGAGTAGCATTGCTCAGCAAGTTCTCAGCGTTACAATATTTGATTTAGTTTTTTTATAATGTTGGAAATTACTCAAAAATACGAGGACGATTTTTCAATTTGCATTATATAATTCCTTTCACCGTTAAATGTAAATAATCTCTGTGTATTACACATTACAGCTCTGTATACCATCAGATTTGTAGTTCATATTGGCACAATTCCGGAAGTTGCTCACTAATTCACATATGCTTTTTCTTGAAAACAATCCTCGAAACATATATTTATGACACATATAATTTCGCTTAATTGCTGTTTAAAATTGAATGTTTCAGCTGTTTCGTTATCAATGAAATTGAGAAATCCTCCATTTGTAATCATATATTATTTCTGATTGTTTTCATTAATTGAATGATGGTTGTGATATGCGTAGTAAATATATTAAAATAAAAATTTGAGAGTTAGATGCTTGAAGGTTTTCTAAACGAGCTATTATTAAGTGATCTATGTTTATCCCGAAAAGGCGTTTGTATGTTATCGTGAATCGTATCAGCGGCAATAACTTGCTTTGATAGAATCTTACACGGTATGTGACCAAAAGGAAGTTTCTTCACTCGTTTCCCTCTCGCATTCGACAATAAAGTAACATTTGTTTATAAGAATAAAAATCGATCACTCTTCGCGTTCCCCCCAGCGACTGCCGGCCATCCAACATTATCATCACCTCATCGTCCCGATTGGAACGATGACGTCATGGCCGCGAGTTGGAAGCAAAAGGCTCATTAAATCAATCAATCAATCATCCTCTCGATCAAATCCACACCCACTTTTTCTTTTCGCGAGCGAGAGGGAGAGAAATAGAGGATTCCTATATATATATATATATATATATATATATATATATATATATATATATATATATATATATATATATATATATATATCTGTAGCTGAAGAAGGAGTAGTTCCGAAAGCTTTACGTTTGTGATGTTTCTGTGTTTTTGTGTTATTTTACGTGTGTCGCTTCGACATCCCCGGGGCCTCGCCAACCTGAAGTCGTCTGATTGGTGAGTGCTCACTGGGTTTCCTCATCCCAACACCTTGTTGACATCCATATATTCATTTTACCTTTCCTTTTCCGTAAGTTGTTATATATATATATATATATTTACTCCATCCCTCCTTCTTCTTCCCCTCTAGTGTTTCTTATTTTCGCCAAACCTTTCCTCTTTACCCTACCTCACTCCGCACTTCCTCTATATTCCTCTATCTTCCTTTACCCCTTTCTCCCTACCTCTTTTTCCGACCCATTCATCCTTTCCCCACCGTCATTTTTTTATTTTTCGAGTGAGAGACCTCCATCGCGAGCACATATGCACGCCCTCTCCTCTCCCCTCTCGACCACTTCACGCTCACACACACAACAACCCCTTCTCCCTTCCCCTACCGTCATCGCGTTCTCCCCCCCCCCCTCCCCCCGATTGTCCACGGCGCTCATATAACGGCACGCTCCCCACCTCAGTTCTCACTCGCTAGCAAGCATCCCGCTCTCTTAATCCCTCACGTCTCTCTCTCTCTCTCTTTCCCTGTTTCTCCCGAGCAGAAACACACGAGGTTCTAGATAAAGAGGGAGTACAGAATACCACGAGGACTACGGATCTCCTTTTCCTCTTTCACCTCTACAACTCCACCCTGCTTACTTCTCCCTACTTTTTTCTCCCGTCTCGCAGCACGGAAGTGAGTCCTTTGGTCTCGAAGCAACAAGCGGTTGCGGCCCTCGCCGCGCACGTTGTGCGGCGGCGGCCCGCGGAATACGGCTCCCCTCCCAGGATCTCTGTCTCTCTCTCCACTCTCTCCTTCCCTCCGTTCCACCTTCAAAGACGCTCTCCCTCCTTACGGCGGCAAAGATCTCCCCTCAAATCCCCCTCTCACGGCTCCTCTCATTCCGCCATTCTCCTTCTCCTCCTACTCTTTTAACTCCCCTCCACACACACTCACTCACTCACTCCCTCTCTTCCCTCCTAGCGCCACACTCGGCAGACGCATTCACTTCCCTCCCTCTCTCCGTTTCCCTCGCGCCTTTTTGCCTTCCCCTCTCTCTCTTTCCTCCCCTCTCCCGCCTGCCCCTCCCTTCCCCCGCTCACTCTCTCACTCTTTCCCCTGCCCACACTCCCGTGAGTTCGTCTACTGAAGACGACAGTCGTGTGCGAGACGTCGCCCGTATCGTGCGGCCCTTACGAAGGAGGTTTTGCGCTTCGTCACTCGAGGGGTAAAAGAAAGGGGTGGGTAGCCAGTTTACGGCGTGCGTTACTCGTTTGTTATACTTTTTCGCGCGTGTGGATTTTTTTAGCGTCGTGTTACTTAAAAAAAGGACTGTCGCGTGGCGATTCGTTTTTTTTTTCTCTCTCTCTCTCTCGGGGAAGAGGTTTTCGCGATACGTTTCGTACGGGACCGGACTTTTGTTTTTGTTCATTTCTTCCGCTGTCGAAGCGGCGTTTCGTTAGCTGATGTTGTTGGCTTGTTTGTCTCTCTGCACGAGAGAGGAAACTGTGTCGTAGTGTGTGATAGGAAGGATTTTCCACCTTGTTTCTCCCTGCGCGCGCTAAAATTTGAACGGAGGCGGACCTAGGAGTGAGTTTGAAGAAATTGTGAGTGGTGCTGTGTTGTTATTTTTTCCCTCTTGCTCTTTCAAACATCTCCTCGGTTGCGGCCGGGGCGCGATTCGTCTCTCCTTTTCCCTCCGCGCGAACGACGCAAAACAGGAGAGCATCGGGGTATCTAGTCGCGAAAGGGCGGGCGATTGGTCAGCTGAGAGCTGCGGACCGTTCAAGACGCCGGTACTGGCGGAAATTTGTACTCGGGACGGAGCTTGGGTAAAAACAAGAGTGTGAAGTTGGACTGTAAAATAACTCTTCGCCCGACTGTTTGGTTGGTTGTTTCTTTTTGTTTGTGATCCCGCGTGAAATAACGGCGTAGCTTTTTTTGCGATCTTCATCATCCGTGGCGAGAGGCGCCTTATTCGAATAACCCTCGCATCGAAACGCGCCGCCGCCGCGCGACTCTGGTCGGCCTACCCGCGTCCCTCCCGCCAACAGCACCGCGGCGACGCCTCGTATCCGTCTCCCGTAGGCGCACGCGTGCAAACATGCGATCTCGTTACAAGGAGGCACGGAGAGAGGAGAGGCGAGGAGCGCGGTCGCTCTGTGACTCGAGTTAAAAACCCGCTCTCACTCGGTGAGCGTAAAGGCGGTGAGTCGCCGTCGTCGTCCAAGAAGGAGGTTGATTCCCTGTGCAAGAAAAAAAACACCAACAAAACAAATAAATGAACTAGGGGAGAAGAGAAAAGATAGAGAACTCGGTTCGTCGAGGCGAGTCCATCGCTTTGCTCATTTCCTTTATGCACATTGTACCACCGGTAGAAATAAAAATAAACGCACATCCAAGCCCGGTTTCCCTCATCACGTTCGCGTGTGCTCTCAGTGTGGGTGTGTGTGTGTGTTGAACGCGTGTGTTATTTCCCCCGCCCATCCCTCCCGCGACCAGAAAGACCACGAGGAATAATATTGGCGCTGTTTTTCGCATCGCCGAGGAGAGGAAGAGAGGAAAAATAATAAAAAACGGTCTTTTCGTCCGGCGTGAACTCCTTCCCACACCTTCTTCTTAAAAAATCTCTCCCCCAAACCCTTCTACACCGTCTACATCCACCCACCTATCCCCCGCCCGCCTTTCTCCTCATCCTCCAAAAGTCCTTTTGGCTTGGGAGCCGACCGTGGGGCGCTCACGTCGAACGTGACACGGTAAACTCTGTTTTAGCGGCGAAGAAGAGGAGGGGATGAGGTTAAAAGGGGAGGGAAGAAAAGACTCTATGTCGCCGCCCTCTGTCGCTTAGCTTTTTTTAAACTCTTTTTTACATTGTCTCCCTCGCGTTTTTAAGCGAGGACGTCGAAATAGAAGGTGGAAAGGGCAACAAGCGGGTCGGATAAAGAGGCGAAAAGAGTTGTCCTTCCCCGATCGGGTCTTCCAGTGTCCGCTACCGTGTTTTGTCTCTTTCTTCGGGAGGGTTTTTTTTCGGAAGGTGGAAAGAGGGGATCGACATCCCGCCTTTTTCCCCGGGCACACTACCAGTCTTTTCCTCCGGACACCACCTACACGAACCTCTCCAGAGAGCGTGCGTGTGTGCGTCCGACATCGGTCGTCCCTCACAAGATCGAAGGAGGGCGGTGTGAGCGATCCCGGAGCTAGAGAAGGGCAGGACACTATCTATATAAACGCACGGAAGGATTTTTTAAAATAATCCCCGCTCCCGTCCGCTCGCCAAGTTTTTAAAAAGAAACGCGAAAATAATAAAATAAAAAGGAAAAAAATCTTGGCCGATCGGAAGAAAAAATAAAGGGATCTCGTTTATTTTTTTCAAATTCGAAAAATAAAAGAATGAGTGTGTTATTATTGAGGGATGTGAGCTGGCGGAAAAAAGATTTACTTCTACGCTACGTGATCTGACTGTCGCGTAGAGAGAGAGAGAGAGAGAGAGAGGGGGATAAGAGGGGTAATAATAAATACAAATAAGAGGAAAGGTTCGGGCGGGAGATTCTTGTTTTTCTTCTTGTTTGAAGGCGGAAAGGTATATAGGTGGAAAGGAGGAAGGACGAGAAAGAGGAGAGGGGAGGAAGGGAGCGGGAGAGGGGAGGAAGGCAGGAGAAGAAGTATCTGGGAACCCGCCCGCGGTATCAGTATCCTCGCGAAAATCGCTTCGCACGAAGGACGAAGCGGTCCTCCTGCTTTGCATAACTGTTCTTCGCTCAAACTATCTCAATAATAGTTCCGCTTTCTCGGGGTTATTTTCTCGATTTTTTTTAAAGGTTAACACCCCTCCAAACCCCGCCGCCCTCGGTGTTCCTTTGTGGAAGAAAACCCCAACGAGGAGATTGATGGTTGCGCGGGGAAAAATACATATGATACGGAGAAAAAAATCCGCTAATTCGACGCCGGAGGCGAGATTTTTTTTCATCATCATCATCGACTAGCCTGTTTTTTTCCTCTCTTACGAGCGGGCGAGGCGCGTGGTTGGCCGCGATATAGATCCGGATAATCTCGCGATAAAGAAATTTTGGGGAGGAAAAAATAAAGAACTTTTCGTCGCCTCTCCCCCGAGGAAGAGGACTCAATCAAAAGAAGAACATCGTACGCGTGGAAGAGGTGAAGAGTTTTTATTATTATTTTTTTGGAGTCGGATTAAACCCGTGTTTTCGATGCGAGGGAGTGCGAGTGAGACGGTTGGAAGAGAGTGAGGTAGAGAGAGGGAAGGAAGGAGAGTGAAAGAGGCGCCCCCACTTTTACCCATAAACCCCTGCGCTTTACCCTCTACGGCTAGGAGGACTCTCCGCTCTCCAGTCAGTCCCCGATCGTCCGTCCAGTTGACGAGAATCGGCGATTCGTCGTTTCTCTCACTCTCCGAGATCTGCGCAAGACAATCCTCCTCCCTACCCTCCCCCCTTCGGCCCTCTTCCGCCCCCCTCTCTCTGCGCCTGCCTGCCCTCTCAGCGGCGGCTATATTTTTTTATTCCTAGCGGGAATCCCTTTTCCTGCTTCTCGCTCGCTCGCGCCCATCGCATCCACCCACGTCCCCTGTATCCCCCATTTCGATTCGAGATGTCGCCGAAGCCGGAGCTCCTCGTCTACCGCCCCTCACCGGCATCGACGCCCGGCTTCATCTCGTCCGCCGTGGTGTTGCTGTGTTTCCTGGGCGCGGTCCCTTTCTCGTCCGGACCGGCGCCTGCGTTAGCGAGGCAGAAATCACCTCTTCTAGGAGACGGAGAGTTCATCAGACGGCCGCTCAGATCTGCCGGTGAGTTTTTTGTTGTTTTTTTGTGTCGGTATTCGTCGCGTTCGGCGGCCTCTTTTTTTGTTTGCTATCACCGTTCGTGTTCGACGACCCCCGTGTTTTTTTGTGCGTGTTGCGAGGTGTGGTGTGTGCTGAGGAAGTGATTCTATGAGTCGAGAGTTTCCGAGCAAGTTTCTGACGTATTTTCCCGCGTTGAAGTTGCAACTTGTTTCATCGTTACGGTGGACTCGAGGCGCCGGCCAAGATTCATCATTGTATGTTTATGTCGTGTGAATTGTAGATCTCGTCTGCTTTGTTGTTTTTGCGGAAATTTCGGGCGGGATAAGGAATATTAAATCGAATTGCTATCGGCGTGTAGATTTTTTTTTTGAACTCTGATTCGACGAAAGTTAATTTAAAGAAAATATAGATGCTGTTACCTTTGAGTCTTACTTCGCGTTTTGTTGCAAAAGCTATGGAGTAAATGAGATGGACCTGCTTAAGAATACAATTTATTTAAATTTTAGACTTCAAGAAAAGTGACTATAGGATAAAGTGAACCCGTCACCTTAGTGAAGTACCGAGATGGAAATCCAGAGATGTTCATAGTCATTTATTATTACATTTTATAGCGAGGGCCGTTGTGTAGTGGAGTGAGGCAGTCTGAATAACGTTAGGGAAGTCGTCGTTATAAAAGCTATCATTCACTCTGTTTATTTATTTCTCGAGGTGAATAAACAGGTTCAAGGCGAAAATCGGTTAACAAGTGCTTTATCACGCATTATCATGTTAAATAAGATTGCCGGAGGGAGTGATGGAATGGCCGACCATAGTTCGCCCGCATACTTCTGTGGTCTTCGGTGCATCGCGTGGAAAAAAAGCGCGGTAAACCGGCTGTCGTAGTAACCGGCGAGAGCGTTTTTCCGTCGTCGCAGAATTTACCACGTCGTTTCGAGCCGAGTGTAATTCCGCCCGAACTTTCGTAAAAAAATTCACGTCCTTTCGGGCTTTGTGATGTTTTAGCACCTCGTTGAGTCAAGAAAAATCTGTCGAAATCGGCACAGTGGGACGGCGGAAGCCTTGAAAAAGAAACGAACCCGCCACTAACCGAGTAACGGTAAAAAAAAAATCCGTGCACGCGGATACCGTCGATATTTGACGCAATAATGTCGCAGCCTTGAAGTCTTTAAAACACTTCACGTTTTATCGTGATCGCTGCGCAAAAGAGCGGTTTCCCTCCGTCTGGACGCGGAAAATCCGCAAGGGGAAACGTCGCGCCTGGATTCGCGACGCGGGAGACGCTCCTAGTCTTCTTCGCCGTGTGCGGATTTCCTCATTCTGTCGAGCGGCAGGTCCGTAATTGATAGCGCGCTTCCATATCTTTTTTGCGAAAACTTGTTTTTTTATTTGCACCGTGAAATTGGATCATTGTTATTTTTTATTTGAACTTCACGAACGTTTTAGCCGAGTTCTTGATTAGAATCTCACACCGGTGATGATGGCCACTTTGTGGTCGAAATGCGCGTCAGTTTTCCCTGTCATTTTGATGGCGGTTTGAAAAACCGGTGGTATCGCCACATCATTTTAGCCATACGGTGGGTTCGATAATTTCCTATTGGTTTTCCTCGAAACGTTGAATTAATGATAGTGATCCGGTTTTGCGTTATATTCTCTACGTTTTCGGTTAATTTAGAGTTATTTTATGCGAAGCTTAATTACGCTCTAAAATATTAAAATATCTGTGCGTTTTGAAATAATTGTTCCCGATTTTCATTAATTTGATTGTTTGAAGTGGTTCAAACGGCGTAAATTTTTGTGTCGCTACCGGTGTTTGTAGGAAGTTTTCACACGAGTCTACCTATAATTCGGACAACGCTATTTACATATTCGATTTTGGATTTTAAAAGTATCGTAAGATCCCGCTTAAGGATAAAAAAAATGAATGACAACCTCCGGCCAGAGTCTCGTTAATTATGTAGAGACAATTATCTCTCGTAGTATTATTTCCTCTCAGTCCCTATAGAATTATTACCTGAAATACGACGATAAAAATTGCCTTACTAGAATACACGGTTCGTCAGTGTGTCACACCCGTTTCGAGAGCTGTTCTCTCCGATAGTCGATAAGATTACGTTTCCCCTCATGCAGGAGTCCCTTACCTCGCCGCTCATTTCCTGAAATAAATCCCTGTCACTTAGCAACAATAGACCGAGATAAGGGAGACGTAAACTTATCATTATTTTTAGTTACGACTTAGAGATACCTATCTAGAGCGGGATTGAAGGGTTTTGTCCGCATTTTGTAATTAAGCGACGAGCTCGTTCACGTCATCCAGATAAATGAGGCGGTTTCGTTTCTCGTTATTCCTTCCAGTTTCGTGAAGGTCTTTTAAGAAATTTATCAGTTCTTGCGAATTCATTTAGCGGGAGTAGTCTTTCAAGGTCCTTTCGAGTAATCCTACAGTTGTAATGATTCAGATGGTATGCACGTACGGATATGTCAGCAGTATTTTCGAGCAGTTTCGTCCTCGTAACTAACATCACATCACGTGTCTTCTTGTGCCAAAAATGTCACGTGACGAATATTTTTAATAAAAATCGATCATCCACAATACTTATCTCTATCACGGTTTTGATTCCCGTCATAATGCCAGTTCTAAGATTCGTTTTTAAAATTGCACATTATTAAATCATGCCATTCGTGTTCATGAAGTAACAGGAAGGGTTTTTCACTTATTTTTGTTTCGATAAATAGGTAATAATATTACACGTCACTTTCAATTTCTTGCGCTATTTTGAGAGAATTCGTCCATGATGAAACTATAGCCGTAAGGTGATAACGATCAAGCTCTTATTATTTTTTAGGAAACCAAATTATTGTGCGTGTATTTCACTAGTTTTCGCATTGACGTCGAAGCTGGAGGAAAAAATCGGAAAGTATAAGGACACACACGCACACCACCCATACACACACACAGATATATTGTATACATATATACAAACGCGTGTGTGTGTGTATATATATATATATATATATATATATATATATATATATAAAGAATGGAAATTATACCCCAAATTATGCATTCATTTGGATAGGAGATAATCACCTATTCATGCCCGGCAAAATTTTTAAATAAACAGCACAGTTATGAAAGGCGAGAGAATTATTTTTACCAGCTTCTCACGTATTAACTAACAAGATTGGCAGGAATGCGGTTGGGGGAAGTCGGAACGAGAGAAAGAGAGAGGTACAGCCCCCAAAAGGAGATAATTCGGGTGTGTCGTGGTCTTTTTTTATTTCATCGCTCGGGAAGCGAGAGTCTGCCAATCAAATTCCGTGTTGAGGCCGTGACGCAGGTTGGTCTAGGGGAGGAAGGGGGGAAGAAGAGGACCCTCGAGGTCCGATTTTATAAGCGTGTCGACCTCACACCAAAAAGACAGGTAACCATAGTGATGGAATGCCACATCCTGAGAGAGGAGGAAAAAAACGTCTGCGAACACACACACGCACTTCCTAACTCTTAAAATATTTATGTTTTAACGATCTTCATCATAGGCGAAAGAGGGAATATGAGATGCGTCATTTCCTTTTTTATATCGGAGGAAATAAGATGTGTTTTTTTAGCGTTGTCGTATTTCATTTCATCATTTTTCACGTCCAATTTCATCCTGGATTTATGAATTGAGCCTGTTTTTTCATCCAATATGTTGCTCGCGAGGAAACCATGAAGGTGGGTTGATATAGTTATATTGGTATATATGCGTTGAGTATATTTACATTCTTGGAGGAATTAAAAACCAGTGGAAAATAAATAAACGCTGATTGTTTCATGTGCATCCTTCGAACCATGACATAATTCCAAAGTCATCGCCGAATAGATTTTAAGTTTACCAAATTCCATCAAGATTTGCTTCGCTTACAATTGATTTGAGCATTTATTTAGGTTGCTTCGGCTCCGTATTCTAAAAATAACCGTACGTTGCGTAATTAAAAAAATAATAAATTATTTTTTATCGACGGTGGGAATGGACGTCGCCTCATAATTGCGTAATTGCTCAAGAATAAATAAATTGCCATGCTCAACCAGGGCATCTGCTAGATCAGAATAGGAAATGATTAGTTGTCTGGAATAGATTTCGAGGAAAGGAAAAGGTTTGTCCTCGTTCTTCCTCGTGTTAGCTTTCCTCGTCTTAACTTTCCTCCTCCTTGAAGTTACGTTTTAATAGCGCCAAGTCTAGCCCATCGATCGCCACCGGGGGATCTCGGGCCCCAACCCCTCCCTTTCTCTCCCCCTCTCCTTCGCTACTATCTTCTGTCTCTCGCAAAATGACCCTCATCACAAGCAAGATTCGCACCTATTTTTCATAGAAGGCGGTAACTAGGCTTCATCCTATGAAAAAATAAACTATTACAAAATATCTTCAAAAGGATACAGATTTTAGTATGTAAAAAGGAAATGGATAACATTTTATTCAAAAAATAGAGTAAAAAAGACATTTTTTTCGGTGTTATTTTTTATTAATTTTATCTAGGTGTTCTGAAATTTTGGGGGGGGGGGAGATAATTCCCCATCTTTTAGCCCCCCTGGATCCGCCCGTTGCACAAAACCACACTTTTCCGATTTGGAAAAACACCGTCGTTTATTGTCCCGCGGGAGTGAAAATTGAATTGGGAGGGGCTGTACCCCAACTGCCTTTCGTAATATTTCCTGCGCGGGCGTGTGCTTTTGTGGAGGGAGAGGAGCTAGCTATCTATCTCTCTATATCTCTCTCTCTCCCCCTCTCCCACCCTCCCTCCCTCTTTCCCTTTCTCTCTCCTGGGAAGTCGCCGCGGCTGGCCCCTTTGGTCGTCGGCAGCCGCGTTGCCTCCGGGGAGGACGGCAATTAGTTGAAACGACCTCGTGGGGCCCTCGCGTGATTCCCCTGCGGAAGAGGCGTGAGCTGTCCGCTCACACCCTCCCTCCCTCGTGGTGGGGCCCGCAATTATATCTCTACGCTGCTTCTATTACACTTTAAAAGAATTTTTCACGTACCTCGCTTCGGTCTCGTTGTTCTGTCCGTCATGTTGAGGATGGCGATAACTCGAAGAGCGGTTTAAAAAGGAGACGTTTTGGATTCAAGAATTGTTTCACGCTTATATTCTCGATGAATTGTCGTCTATCCATACGTTTGACAAGAGGAATCCGCATATGGTGTATTCTAGTTACTTTGGTCATTTATTGGTACAGATCCTGGTAATGACCGCGCAAGTAATAGTTGCTGTCAACCCCGAAGACAATAAGTTAGATTGGTTTCAGATGAGATTGCCATCTCTGTAGTATTAGCGAGTCCGATGACTTGAGGAATGAGTAGGTCGGAGCGAATGCGGCCTAATTCGGGTTGCCTATTTCCCTTTCGATTGCTCAGATCTTTTAATTGGCGCATTGATCTACCATATCGATTCTTGAGATGTGAATTTTTGTCAACTTTTTCAAATCGTTAATCATTATTTTCTCCAAATCATGTTATTTTTTTAGAAAATCCATTTATTTTTTACTTTCTCGTATACGTAGTATATAAAGTACTGTAATCGCGAAAAAATTCGACTTCGAGAATTTGACGGAAATACAGGTTTTAGGTGTTCCCAAGTTCAAAAAAGTGGTTTCCCCCATGTCGTCTTTCTGTCTGTGCACGGCCCTATCGCCTATGTGGTTCAACAAAATCAAATGATATTTCGTATTTAGGTATATTATTATTATCCAGAATAGAAATTATACAGAGATGAACGATTTAGCGCAACAATGAAGGGTAGTTTATTATTGTTGATTTTCACAAAATGTCGATTTATTGAAAAATGGCTGTAGCGATTTTGATTAAATTTAATTCTGTTGTAGGGCTTATAATCATAAACAATACTGCATACGCCAAATTTCTCAAAAACTAACTATATAGCGTCTAGCGACATTATAATATATCGATTTTTATGCCCACCTCTTCCCCAGTTCTCTCAACAATCTTCGTTCAGCAATAATGCTTCAGCGACTATGTACCTTCGCCAATACGCATAATACTTGATATTTATGTATGGTTGACCTATTTATCAAGTTTTATTTTCACATATATGAGGTAAACAATGTATTAATACCATTTACCTGCAGAAGACATTTTCTGCGGTTTTGTTGTTTTTGTAGCAGTTGAGTCTCTTCCAGTCAAGAAAGACCGGAAGCATACGTCTATTAGATAGTTAGGGCAATGTATATTGTATCAATTTTTAAAATCTTTCCTCAATGCAACGATTTGTTCCTACAAGATTTTCTTACCCATAGCTCACATTCTCCATCTTTCCCGAATTCTTAATTCGCTGGAGCAATATACAGGGTGTCATAACTTCAGGAGATGATTCTAGAGGTCATTTTGAGTGAAAAATATTATATCAATATGTGTCCGATTCTAAATGGTTACTGAATTATAGACATTTGGTTTGTAGCACACTTGAACGCGTTTGTTATCGGGAAAAAATAGTTATTTTAAAACAGACTGTATTACATTGTACAGTACATTAAACAAATTAAAAGGTGATTTAATTGTACAGTGTAGGTAGTTTAATGCTACATTAATTGTTCAAAATGCCCACCATTTTCTTGAATGCACTGTCTGGCTCGTTTGAGTGCGGAACGTGTAACCTTACTTAGAACAGCAGCGTTGTTAATGAGACTTGCAGCCGAAGTAGTTCATCTCTTGTGTTTTCTTTCCGTTCATACACAATCGTTTTTATGTGACCCAATACATAGTAATCTAGTGGAGTCAGATCGGATTAACGCGGGTGCACTCCTTTTCGTAGAGTAACATCTAATTAAATCGACAGTTCATTTTTTAAAAAATCCAGCGTAAATGTCTCCAGTCAGACGTTGCGGGAAGATGTATGGTCCAACTAACTGTTTGTCAATGACACCATACATTTACAGAAAAAGTTGAAAGTTGAAAGTTATTTACAACTGTTCCGTGTGGATTGTCATGTGCCCATAAATGGTTGTTTCTGGTATTGCTAATTCCATCGCGAGTAAATTGTGCTTCGTCGTTGAACATAATGTAGCGATACAAACAGGGATGTGCAGTTAACCAACGGCAGAATTCCAATCGCCTACCCATGTCCGCAGGTTCAAGATTTTGAATCTGTTGCATATGATACGGGTATAATCCATCACTGTGTAATGTTCTCCATACCCTCATGCGCGGAATATTGAGGCGAGTGGAAATTCTTCGAGTACTTACTCGTGGGTTGCGCTGTACCATGTCAATGACGTTTTCCTCCTCGTTCACATCTCGTCGTATTGGACGTTCAGCATTCAACGACACCCTCGGAAATGAACCAGTATCTCGTAAAATTTGGTGAACTCTAATAAACACACATCGAGTTGGGGATTCTTCGTTCAGGAAATCGTTGCCGATATTCTTGAACAGTAGCATCGGCGTCTCCATTGCAAAATCCGTACACAAAGTGAATATCCTGGTACTCTTCATTCGAAAACGTAAACGGCATGTTTACTTCTGACAAGTCTGACTTGCACTGATTACTAGCCCACGCACTGTTCGTACACTAGCTTACATTAACACGTCTGCGCGCGCTCATTACAATGTAATACAATCTGTTTTAAAATACAATCTTTTTCCCGTTAACTTCAAGTGTGGTACAAATCAAATGTCCATAATTCAGTAACCATTGCGAATCGGACACATGTTGATAAAACATTTTCACTCTAAAGTACCTCTAAAATCATCTCCTGAAGTTATGACTTTAAGTCGTGGGACACCCTGTATACGATATAAATAATTCGGGAAATTTCCCATATCAGCGCAAATCCAGAAAGATAAACTGTCGTATTTGATGAATATTCCCAAACTAAAACAATAAAATTGAGACAGATGAGAACGTACCTATTTGTAATTCTTTCTTCGCTTTGGATTCGGGATGGCGCCACGACTTAGAGTAGTGATTCTCAACCTTTTTTTCGTTGCAGCACACATGACAGTGATGCTCGTGTGCCTGACACACTACAATGGCCGAGCTAAAAAAAAAAGCGGAACAGTGCGTAAATGAAGAGTTGAAACCTAAATATTGTTTTAATTGTTGCTAAAAATGACGCAAACAAAATTTATTTTTTTACAAGACGTTCTTAAAATTTTCGACGACACACCCCCTGGCTCTTCGCGACTACACCATTGTGTCGCGACACACCGGTTGAAAACCGCTGACTTAGAGAATAAACCGTTCTTATTGGGAGATCAGTCAGCAGCGATAAGTCATCAGCGGAACGTGGAAACGGACTGTCAGTTTAGAATAATTAGCCATGGCCGTTGCGTGGAAATCTGCCGCCTGAGGCAAAAAGACAAAATGCCGCCCCATTTCACGACACCTATGCGCAAATAGGAGGCGACACTGCTGTAATGCCGCCCGTAGAAAAGTGGCGCCTGAGGCAGTCGCTCCTCAAACTTGCCTCAAACGACGGCCCTGACTGATAATCGGTATCCCGGTATCACCAGTGCGTGATATGGATTCTGCCGAACACAAAGAACATTCCTCTGGTGACCCTCGAATTGCATGGCCCATTGTGCGAACGTACTCGAAGCTTTTTTTAATCCCCGCCGAGAGATATGAGTCGACCATTAGGCGTGATTTTCAATTTTTTTTAAAGAGAAGTATGCGCATTAGTCGACCGCAGTGACGTAACATAGGCGACGTTGCCACGGTGCACAAACCCCAGCAGATTACGGGATACACTTCGCGTAAAGGTAAAATAAATCGCTAAATATAATACCTATCCATAAACGGACGGATTTGGACACTACCGTCTAATTCAAGGATTTTGAGCGGTGAAAGGCTTACCCGTGAAATGAACACAAACGCGTGCGAAGAGACATAAATCCCGGCCGCGCCGCGCTACTTTTCAGTCCGGGAAAAGTGGTAAATTTCCTCGGTAAAAATCGATCATACATTGCACCGTCGGTTGATTTATCCCTTTTGCCGAAATTCGGCAAACACGCACCTTTGCAACGGACTGTTGAAATTTGCGGAAATTACCGAGCTCTTTCAAAAGGTCTCCCGAAATATTTTTTCGCAACACTTCGTCGCGGACGATTTAGTTAGATAAATAAAAAGTTTCCATCTCTTCGTGATAGAGTCTCTAGGCATTTTACCTAGCTTGGATCGTTTTACCCCGCCCGATTCTCTTTGTCTGGCTCTCCCACACCACCCTTTCTCTTCCCGCGCCATCTATCCCTCCTGACACATTCCCTCTCCCCTCCTCGGCGTCGCGGAGGGAGAAATTCATTAATCGGGCGAGAGGGAGACGATGACGGACGGCAAGGAAGAGAAGGGGGAAATCGTTCGACACGAATCCCTCTATTATTACGAAATAGAAAAAAAGAGAGTGAACAAATGAAACGAGTGGGGGTAGGAAGGAGTAAGTGAGAGAGAGAGAGAGGGAGGAGAAGCCTTGTCGTTTTCGTTTCGCGAACGAAAATGGAGTTAGGCGGGTTCCTGCCGTTGTTATTTATAGGCCGGTCGTGGCACGCGCGATGGGACTTCCAAAGCCCTACGATGCATATTCATGCGAAGGGGAGGTTTTCTCCCCGTCCCACTAACCACTCCTCCCTCTCTCTCTCAACCCCTTTCCTGGGAGGAAAAAGAGAGAAGAGGGTTGTGGAGGATGGAGAGAGCGTAGAGTCCCGCTAATTACCTCCGTACCCGCCAATGACCCTGCCTCTCCTCCTTTCCCCTCGCCTCTTCTTTCGTCCTATTTTCGCCTTCTCTCGTAACGCTCTCACCTCTACCTTCTCTCTCATTCTATCTTTCTCACTGAAACTTACGTTGTCACTCCATCTCTGCCTCTCCCTCTCTGTCGAACTATCGTCATTTCTTTTTTCGCCATCTCTTTTCTGTCTGAACCCTCCCTCTCCCTCTAATTCTTCCTCTCCCCCTTCCCCTCTCTTTCAATCTCCCCCCACTCTCTCCCCTCATCTCTAACTTTTCTCTCCCTTCATCTCTTAACTTTTTCTCTCCCTCTTCCCTTTCCTCCGCCCCGCTCTCCATTCCTCTCTCCATCCCTCTCTCCATCCCTCTCTCCATCCCTCTCTCCACATCCCTCTCTCCACATCCCTCTCTCCACATCCCTCTCTCCACATCCCTCTCTCCACATCCCTCTCTCCATCCCTCTCTCCATCCCTCTCTCCATCCCTCTCTCCATCCCTCTCTCCATCCCTCTCTCCACATCCCTCTCTCCACATCCCTCTTTCCCTATTCTCCCCTCCTCTCTACTACCCTCTCTCCCTCCACTTCCTCCTCTCCCTCCGTTTTCTCCTCTCTACCTCCATTTCCTCCTTTCTATATCCTCTTGCCCTTATCTCTCCTCTCTCTACTACCCCCTCTCCTTCCACTTCCCCCTCTCCCTCCACTTCCCCCTCTCCCTCCACTTTCCCCTCTCCCTCCCTCTATCCCTGTCTCACTTTCCTTCCATATCTTTCTCTCTCTCCGTCACTCCCTTTCTCCCTCTGCCTGTCCTTTTATTTCTTTCTCATTTATTCTTTCCTCTCTGTATATCTCCCGCACTTTATCTCCTTCAATCATTCACTTCTCTCTTACTCTAATTCATTCTCTCCTATAAAGACCTTTCTCTCTCTGTCCCTCTCCAATCATTTTTGTGCTTGCGGGTTTCTCCTCCCGTTCCTCTTCCTCTCTCTTGTAGATTCCCATCCAATACCTATCAACAGAGACGGATATCTTTATTCTCCGTTTCGTTTTTGTTCCCATGTCTCCATCGCTAAATCTTCCTTCTCCTTCATCCGCCCCTCGACGTTTCTTTTTCTCTCCTTTCTCTCCTCATAACTTCTTTTCTCTATCTCTTTCTCTGCATCGACTTACCCTCTGCATTGCGCCGTTGCACCCTCTCTCTCTCTCCTCATCGTCACCCCATTGCCCCGCCTCCCTCTCCCTTATGGAAATGCGCTTCGGGAAATACTGAACTGATTCCAATCTAGGAAGAGTATTGGGGCTATCTCCCTCTCTTTATCTTCGTTCAGTTTTTTTTCGTTCTTCTCTCATCGGTTTTTTTAAGTTCGAATCCTGATTGAGTGGGAGATTATGGCGAAATTTTATTGCGAAAAACCGCGGCTTAGGTGCCTTAATGCGTTTCGTTTGTTTGATCCCTTATGTGTGAAAGCCTCTTATTGGGCTGTACCAATCAGAGATATGTTGATGATCGGGAAGAGTTTCGTTTTGTGCCGGGAGAAAGGTTATTTGCGAACGCTTCTAACGTGTTTCGCTCAGAGTTAAAAATTCAGTCGTTATTTTACTGACGTATTTTTTCTCCAGGCAACCTTTTCGTGTATATTTTTTTCCGGAAGCTCATGTCTTTAAATTGACCCTTTGAGTAATAGTACATTTTAATTGGCTTATTATGTATGCGAGGTTTTCCGAATTTTGAAGTTGTTGAAATTTTACGGAAACAAATGCGGATTGCTTTCTATAAATGTGTTATAGCTCTATTGTGTTTTAACTTATTTTATTGTTCGATGTTCATTCATTGCAAAGTTAACGGACGTAGTAATCAAGAACAAAATCGCTCGGCGTACATGTATTTCCGTACCACTCAAAGGATTAATTTTATAAAAATAATAATTTATGCACTATTTTTAAATCGTGTAAATCAAACGCTTTGACGTGAAATTTAAGCGATGAAGTTTGCACGGAAACGTGGCGCGCATGACTCTTAAAAGTCGCCGGAATAAAAAAACTCTACGGTTTAACCCTTTGGTGTAATTACTTAGGACTGCATACACGTCCGTTTTGTTGCTAGGAATCGATGCCCGAGAGACACGATAAATAGGGCAGAGGAAGGAACGAAAGCGATCGGAGCCCAGACTATTGTCCCCCCGGTAAACTCGCACGCGTTGTTTCCACGGTCACGAATTCCCTATTTCAATTACGATTAAGGACGATGCCTCGGCGACGACGATCGTAGAAACAAGAGACGCTCGATTTTCCGTTTTTAATGGGCGTGTCCTTCCGACAAACAATCACCATTCCTTTTCGGCGTCGTCATTTGAATAATTTTATCGCTCCTAAACACACGTCGCCTTTCTTTCTTTCCTTACCACCTCCCTCCCTTTCTGTCTTTTTTCTCTCTCTCTCTCCTTCAGCATCTCCACCGCTTCTTTCTCTCTCTTCATTCGTGCTAGGCTGCCGCGTGAAGGGAGATGCCGTGATTGGCGAGCTGATCGCACGACTTTCGGTCACGCTATAGTGACCGTCAGAGGTTTTTTTTAAGAAAAAAAATTACTCTCCGATCTTTCATCTCTCCCGCTTCTCTCTCTCTCTCTCTCTTCCTTCGCCTCATCTCTCACTCCTTCCCCTCTCACCTTGTCCCTCTCCTTCTCTGCACATATTTCCAGCATGCGAGATAATGCCGAGGATTTTCGAGAAGAAATATTGTTACGCGAGGAATGCTGTGCGCGAGAAAAAAAATGTCTCGTAACTCGTTCTCGAAAATGAAGTACTGCTCGTGTTGTCTATTTGTCTGTCCGCGTGCAAGTACGCGCTTGTTCGAAATTTTTAATTTTAAGAGTTTTTCTGAAATTTTGTGTATTTTTTGTTGGATGGGTCATGTCGATTGCCGTATTAGCCCGAATATAGCGCGATTTTTTATCCTGAAATTGCATTTGAAAATTAGCTCTCGTTATATACAAGGACTTGTGATTTTATCAAGAGGGGTGGCCGAAAAGTTCTTGGTCCAAGTAGGAAGGTGTTGGATTTGAACATTAATAATTTATGCTTTTTCTAGGTAGTCCTCTCGATGTTGATGTACTATTGTGAGACTGTGTATACATTACCGCAATATAGTGCAAGTTTCTGATTGTTTTGTGCGTTTACAGTTTTTCCTTGAAAATTCTTCCAAAATCATTGGGTTATATTCGAGGTCGCCTTATATTCTGACTAATAGGGTAATCTCTTCACTTGAATCAAGAGTTGACTGTGTAGTCCTTTTTTCGTTTATTATTAGGACATATTTTAGGAATTTTTAGAGCTTTGAAGTGACATTTTGAGAAAATTTTCAACGTAATTGTAAACAAGTTAACAAGAGCGCTTACACGATTAATTCATTTTTTCACCTAGGACGGTTCACGGTAATTATATTTGCGCCACACAGGTCTCCAGGGTCTTAAACACGCTAGCCACCACTTAATTATTAACTTTGATTCTAATGCGGGAGATATGTCATCAATGAAAGGAACATGGGGCGACAATCGGATTCGAAAGGCTATAAATAGTTTAAAATGCGAGAACTCTGCGAAATTTTATTTTTCGCTATAAGTTTCTTTCGTAGTTGTGAGCTTAATTTTCAGGAAAAAATAATCATGATCATTATTGCGCGCCCCGCTACCTATTTCTAAATTGTCCATTCAATTGCCTAATCCTATGTTTTGGGTTTAGGACTCCTCTGAAAGAATCTACTTATAAATCCTTTCTTCATTTATTCTTCTTTTCAGAATCGAGCATTTTTATTTTATTTTACACGATTTAAATATATTTTCTATCGTATCTTTTAAGATGATTTTTTTCTTATTTTCGAAATATTTCCTGGGGGACCTTTGTTCGATCGTTATCAGAATTGTTTCTATGGTGTTTAGATTAAATTATTCAACCGGAATGCGGTTACTTTAAATAAATAATTTTGTAATACCATCAGCAAGAGTATTTAAAAGGAAGGAACGACATCGGTGACGTATTTCACCCATCCTTTCTGAGCACTACGTTTCGGTCGCGTCGGAGATCAGCCGTCGATATAAACAACAACACAGCTTCGAACATTGGAAGCGAGGAAGAGTACAAGGACGAAGCGGGTAGACAAGGAGCGACGAGTTGTGGGGGAACGGGAAACAAAGGAAGAACGAAATAGCGGAGCGGGGCGAGCGGAGTAAAAGGGGCTCCCCGTGAATGTCTGCTTGTTATCTGGCTTTCATCGCCAGCTCGTGATGAGGAAGAGACGTGTGCGCCTTTGGTGGAAGATCGCGGCATGACAGAGGCGTATAAGAGGGATGGAGGGAACACACCTTCTCCACAATGGGGGGGGAGGGGGGAGGAGGGCCATTGTGGGGGCGGGGGGGGGGGGGGGAGAGGACCCCGATTATTCCCTCGCGCTGTTGTTGCAAGGGTGGGATGGGAGGGAGAGATGGGCGACGGGGCGTAATTTACGGCCTGTGGGAGGCACACAATGTTGCACGCTCCCGTCCCGCGGGATATATGCTGTAAAGATCGCTGGTTCCGGTGTTTGGCCCGGCGGGAGGGTTTAGCGAGGGGGGGAGGAAGGGATAGGAGGGTTGGAGGTGGCGTGATGGAAAATGCAGGCGCCGGCACCGATGTAGTTTAGTCGTACTCATGGGATGACTCTTTTGTGTCGGGAGGGTAGTTAGTTGGCTTCTGTACGCAGTTTATCATTCCTTGTTCCTCACGACCGCGGTGGAGTTTTTTTGGGGAAATTATGTTACCGAGAATTAATTTTCTTATACTAGTGTGAAAAAACGTCTCTCGACCAAAGGTGGCGTTAGTTTAGAAATATTTTCATTGGTGTGTCTTATTTTTAGATGTTTCAAAATTTAAGAGGTGATAATTTTGATTTAGAACCCTTAATTCGTTTATTTTAATAGCTTCTGTTTTTGAGCTAAAAATTTAGATATATATATATATATATATATATATATATATATATATATATATATATGTAATAATTTAAATGCCACAAACTCCAAAAAAATATCATACCTATATGGCTAAGGGAAAATTTAGAATGGGAAATTTTATATTTCATCCCATTACCATTATTGCCTCTTCTACAAGCATTGATTCGCATATTCCCTCATTCAACTCTCATCCGTTACGTAATGTCTCCTCAGATACGAAAATTAAGTAAATGTTCGTGTCAATACACGAGTGCTTATTTTGTTAGAAAAGGAAAAAATGAGTCGTTTTACGTTCAAGTAAATGTGGTAAACGAGATAGTTTAGATAAATCAGAAGCTACAATTTTAAAAACTGAATTTGCCATCAGATGAGGGTATTCAGTTCAGTTTGAGGAAATCATTTGGCCCAAAACTTTGTCGTAAAGTGTTCCCATTGTATCCGAGACACCGCGAGTAGTAAAACGTGTCGGGTAGGCCTCGTTCAGGAGACAACTAATGGATATAAACTTCATGCGAGTATTCCATTGCTGCCTTTCTCCACGACCGTTCTTCCATTCGCCTTCTCCGCCCACTCCCCCGCCGCCTTTTACTCCCACCCGTCTCTCATTCCACCCTCTCGTTCTGCGCGAGAATGTCACCGAGGTCCCTTCTCCACACCTCATCGCGGCACACGCCAGTGTGGCCTCACTGCGCAACCAAGGACGGCCATGTCCTCAAAATTTGCTCTACCTTTCTTTCCTCTCCATCTCTCCCTTGCCTTCCTCCCTCCTTTTTCTCTGCCTCCCTCCCGCCCTCTTTCCCTCTCCCAGCTTCCCTCAGTACGCAGCCGAATGCCTCTCTTAACCTCCTTCTGTTACAGCTGATCCCAGAATTCCCTTTATATAGAGGTCTTCACGGAGTCTTAGGACGGAGTGTCATGGGGCTAAACCACGTCGGAAGGATGTTTTCGACGTTTCGGAATAATTCACTTTTCTCCATGATATTGCCAAGCTAATGTTATCGCGATGAATTTTTGATGAAGTAGTACGTTTCGATTTCTTACGTGTGATGGCAAAAATGGAATATTTAAACGAAAGAAAGTCGTGTTGTTATTTTAAAATGTTTTTAAATAAATAAAAAAAGATCCGTTGGCGCTTATTGATATTTTTTATAGAATTTAATGGTTTTAGAAACCAACTTTTGACTTCGTTAAAAAATATTAAGGTGATGTCGGCAATATTTTTTGTTTTTAACGAGTTTGACCTATCTCCTGATTTGTCTCTTTTATCTGTTAGTTCAATCATACCCGTAAATTTTAGTTCCCTTTATGATAATTGTTGTGATAATTGAACAATATGACAATTAAAATTAGATTTACCTTAGGATAATCCCAGCTTTACGACTACAACACGTAGACGATGTTGATATCCTAAACAAAACGCTACGAGATTGGTTTCTGGTTTTAAAATTAATGCTAATTGAAATGTTTCTGGTCTCTTAATTGGTTATAACTCTCCGATTAAATAGACTATGCGATACCAGAGTTTAATCTGATAATTTCGATGAATTCAAACGTCACTACCAAAAACTTCGACCTCTTCAAATTAATCTATTAAAACTGCTCCAACGATTAATTTTAATATCGCGGAACCGAGGAACTTCGCGTGGTTAATCATCGTGAGCGTCTGCTAACCGTCGAAACTACAGAGTAACCGCGGCCAAGCATCTAAGAAGCTCAAATTAACTGCTAGTAATTGTAACTGCTGATGTAAATCTTCTTCACTCCCTCCTCCGCATCCTTTAATCCCCTCCTCCGCTCCTTCGCATCCCACTCGCTACCCGACGCGCACACACACACCCTGTCTATTGACTTCGCCCCCTCTCCGGTCCCGCCTTCCACTTCCACACCTTCTCCTTCTACCCACTCTTCTCTCTCTCTCTCGCCCCACTCCTTTCGGCTCCCATCTCTATCCCTCTCTCTCTCTCTCTCTCTTCTCTTTCCAGTTCTGTCACCTCCTACTCCTTTCGCGCTTTTCACTTCCACCTTCAACTTTCGTCCCCTCTGCCTTTCTCCTCGTTCCATCTCTCTCTCTTTTCGTTCTATCTCCTCCGTCTCTCGACTCGTCGAAACTTTTACCAGAAACCTCACCCCTTCTAGACCTGGTGTATCAAACCCAACGGGGTACCAGGCCGCGATAACGCGGTAGACTTAAAAGAAAGGACGCATTATACATAATTATAGGCGTTAAACGAGGGCCGCAGTTGAATAAATATAGACTTTTTTTATCTTCTTGGCTGTATCTTTTGTTTTTCTATTAAAACATTATGCATGAACCTAATTTAGCTTCTTAGATAGAAAAAATCTTCTCGTTTGTTTAGGAAAACAGTATTTTTAGTCTCAAACGGTTTTGTTTACGTAATACATAGCATTCGAGCCGCATTTGGGCATAGGCCGTATTCGTGCATAATCAGGCCCTCATCCGGCTATATACAGGGACGCATGTGGCCCGCAGTCCGCCAGTTTGGTATACCTAGTTTAGATTTTCCATCATTTTTTATCTTTTCTTTTTCAAACTTTACCTTTCACTTCCAACTATCTTTCTTCCCTCGCTTATCTTCCCTTTTTCTTCCCCTTCTCCTTTCAAGCCTATCTTTTGTATTTCTCCCTCCCGTTCTTTTCATCTCTCCCTTCTTCACCCACGCGCCTACCGTCCTTGGTTCCTCGACCTCAGTGTTTTGTGATAAGACCCTCCCTCCTCCCCTCTCTTCCCTATTTCTCTCTCTCCCTCCCTCTCTCTCCTCCACCTTTCCCCGCACCAAGGACACCAGGTTTCGAGCCCCGGTGTGACGCCTGGAGAGATTAGTCGCTGATTCTGAGGTGCGCCCTCTCTCTCCCTCGCGGGAGATGACCGGTGGAGTGGGCAAAGGAGAGGTGGAGGGTGAGGGGGGGGGGTGCGGATGGGATGGGGTGAAGGAAGGAGGGAAGGAAAGGTGAGAGGAGAGGAGGAGGCTTAGAACGGAGAACTTTGGTCGATCTCTAGGCGTCACGGGTGTGAATTAAGGGAGGGATTTGCTCTCTTGTTTTTTTTCTTCCGTTCCTCAAGCCTATTCCTACTTTTGAGCCCATATTCTTTCTGGGTTTTCCTTATTCGTTTCCTCGATATGACTCGATACATCAGCGCCGATCGATTTATCGACGCCGAATTTAAAATTAGCAAAAAGATGAAAATGAAAATTACTTAATTTTTGATCGCAGAAAAAATACTGTTATCTTCCACGCGGAAGATCGGAAGATGGAGAGTATTTTTTCTATTATCGTGATGAGTAAATTCTACAAAGTGGAGCCTGATTTCATCGATGAGATTTATTTTATTTAGTTACAACCATTATTTAACTGTTAATTATCGAAGCGGATTCTTTGCGTTACAGCTGCATCAGCCGAGAATAACCTGATAACGCTGTCGAATATTTTTTCCATGTGATTCATAAGTTTCACAAAGTAGCTCCAGGAACGGTTGAATTTAACTTTTTCTTTGGCACTAATGTATTTAGCTTAATTTATATGTGGTTTGAATATGTAACAAATAACATAATTTAAAAATTAAATATTTTATAAAGATAACAATACTTTCAGAACGGGCAGAGAATGCTTTGCCGATTGAATTTCCCGTACTTCTAATTTATTTTCTACATTAGAAACAGGAATGAATTCCCTAAACGCTGAGTCCACATAGTTTGAAATAATTTCATACTATTTTGCATCACTTTATAGGTTCTGTAAAATATTCATTTTTAGGCTGGTTTCCAAAGAAAACATAGCCTTATGAAATGGTCCTGTCGGTGTGTGTGTATGTGTGCCTGTGTGTGTGTGTCTCCTACTAACAACTTTTGCATCAATTGACCGATTTTCATGAAACTTGGTATGTGGCTCGTGCTGCCAGAACCCACCTCCGGGTTATATTTTAATTGGCGAAGATTGAAGTCCCGGGTTCGATTCCAGGAACGTTTTTATCCTATATTTTTTACATAGGAAAACTCAAATCCATCCTGCAGACATGTATTCTTTAATACATTAAAATATCTTAAAATTGTGGTATCGGAGCGAGGTTTGTACTGTTCCAAGGGAAAAAGAATGCAGATTATTATTCTTATCTCCAAATTTTGATATTTGATCGTATTTTCTTGAATTTCTACTATAACATTAAAACAAAGCGTTTTTGCGTTTTAAATTGCATTTTATCGGATTGTTGCAATGGAGACGATTATTACTGAACTCAGCTTGAGCATAGACGAATGAACAAATGGGTGATTTTCTTTTCCGCGCGACTACTATTCAGCAATGGTCAGATGATCCAGGCATATTAGCGTGTGAACAGTAACATTTAATTAATTCGTTTATTTAAAAACATGCATGCAAAATGTAATGCTAAAAAGTGATTTTGCCATTGATTTTAGTATTTTAAACCTGATAATGCTCTATTAATTTGTTTTCCAATTTTCCTCTATCATTGATAAATTATGAAATACAAATGGTATTTATGGTATGACAATTTCTTGGAATGACTAAAACATACTGAAACATTCCCTGTCAATATAAGTAATCAATTTGGGACGTCAACTTTGGGAAACCAGCCTGCATTAGTCCTGGTTTGGACTGCTAGTTTTCATCAAACTATAATTCCTCGAAAACGAAATATTTGAGAATTATATTCGAATTTCCATATCAAAAAATAGTGATCATGTATTTCATATTCTAAATAGCGTTTACTTGAGTGAGTTAACAATGATTTCACAGTTTGTTCCAGTGATTGTGTTAGCAAGTTTCTTCATAATTTGTTTTATGCCATATTCAGACTCTAGTACCCCTTCTTATGTTCATACAACAATTAAAAACCCGAAAGTCACCATAATCCAATGCTTCACCAATTACAATAGCAATAGATTCCTTTTTCTAAGGAAGTACCAGATTTTTACAAAAGCTTGTGTCGCTCCATTTTCCATTTGCAAGAATCTAATCCAAGATGGTGTCATCTCCATAACGCGCGTTGTTTATTGAGATAATGGCGCGTTAAATTTCCTAATCGCCTAACTAGTTCCTTATAGGAGCGATTTATTACGTGTTTATCAGTGTTTACAACTAATTTCGGCAAAACACATCAGACATCCATTAATCTTTTCTTCCTAATCGCCAAAAGTTCTGATATTAAGGCCTTCTAACTGTCCCAATAAATTCAATTTTAAATCCCATAAAATATATTAAATTGCTTCCTTGCATGTAAAACAACCCATCAAATGTTTTGCCATATTACTTGGCAGCTCGGACCTTTTTTGTTTCTTTTCTTTGATAATAATTATCGAAGAGAAGAGCGTCACATTTTTCTGCCTTATCGATAGTTTTTTTATATATATATATATGTGCCATATATTTCGAAGGCTTTATCTTTTCCCCAAAATTCATTGTTTACTTTTTGTAACCCGGTACTATTGGTGTCACCAAGAAATATCGAGGGCGGAGAGTCGAACCGTAATTAACCGCACGGACGTTCGTAGCAAAACTTAAGGTTTTCTTTCGGTGTGTTTCGGAAGGAGAGCACTCTTCGGCCTTAATTCTCGTGGCGAGATAACATTGTGTACGTAACGTGTCGTTGAACCTCCCTCAGGTATTTTTTTTATACCCTCCCGAGTTTCTTTTTCTCTCCATAATCTCTCGAGCTGATAAAGTTCGGTTCGAAATCTCTTTTTATATACGCTCTCCAATGACGCATGCTGCGATTAAAGTTTTGCCCGAAAGATAGCAGCAACCGTCTCACGGTCGGTTCTCGGTTTATTTTTTTTTTGCTTCGACAGTGTTTCTATATGGATAAACTGACAAAAACAAGGCCGTGGCCAACGAATGCGAAATTGCCGTATTTACTCGACTACAAGACGAGGTTTTATTGTTCTTTCAGTCAAAGGTTAGGGGTCGATTTATATTCGCGGGGAAATAAATAAATAATAAAAAATAGTGACAGTGATCATGACTAGTCTGCCATGGTATAAATTAATGGCTCGCAACCGAAAGTTTACCGTAGATCGTTGTATTACGTGGATATTCCACCAATGACAGGTAAAATTAATTTTAATTAATTAATAAAAATTAATTAATCAGCTATTCGACGGTTTTACGCCTTAACAACTGAAAAACAAGCCTCCCATTACTTAATGCTGCTCATTATAGAACTTTTATGAGAAAAATGGAATATCGTGGACCAGCCAATAGGTACTGGATGGCGAACCGTCAGCGATCCGCGGAACGGCGGTTGAGAAACACCGGTTTAAACCGCATTTATCTTAGCACTGCATATTGCGTTGACAATTTTTAGAGATTTAAATAAAAATAACTCAAATAATTTTGTTTAATTTATTTGCTTCAGAATGCCTTATGAAACATATTTTGTCTAAATTAAATTCTATACTGTCGGGTAAATATGGTGTTCCTTCATTGTAGCAAATGTCAGTCGTGGGAGTCGAGCCGAAAGGTAATAAAAATGTGTCCACGAAAGAGTGCTCTAGAAAAATTTAATTTATATCGTCGACTTTGAATTCAAGATTCCGTTATCGGCGATACTGCTAATAAAAGTTCCATGTTTTCGATTGCGGGTGCTACTTTAATAAGTTCGAAGAATACGGGGAAAAACAGCGTGAGACGTAATTTCAAAGACTCGAACTCTTAAAGAAAATTGACCGACTTTTGTGTTACGTTTTGCAATTTTTGAAGTCCAAGAAGGAATTATCGAACTCGCCCTATGACTCAAATCATATTGAAAAACTGTTTCTCCATTGGACACAAAAAAGGTAGGGAGAATCAGTTACGTTTTTCATCAGTGGTTATCCATCGGTAGTAGATTCTGCAAAGAAATTCAGATACAATATTTTTTAAAATAATTGTAAAAATTTAAGATAGAAGAGAATTTTTAGAAAAGTCTAAAATATAATTATGGAACCTACCGACAGTAATTCATCATTGATGATGGCTACTTTGTAGAAAAAATTTCCCAAGCTTTTTATGACTACTCGGGAAATTTTTTTTTCAATATTTTATGTTGATTGAACACTTTTTATCGCAAAAACCTCACGTGGTAGCCATCTTAGCTAACTATTGAAATCTTAAATAATAATTTGATATAAAACTATGCATGGTGTTGTCTTAGTCGTTGGAATAATACGGGTTTATTCTGCGGATGCATTGTGTTCAGCGTTCGAAGTCAGCATTCAAAGAAAGCCCTTTCTACGTGCTTTACGAAGCATCTTTCACCTCTCTTGCTAAGGGAGGCAATTTTATAGAGAAAGGAAGGTGAAACTGGGTAACCATAATGGTGTCTCGTTCTCATTCCCTCCATCTCTCCTATTCGCTCAGTCGTGTCCGTGACCAATACTTATTGTTTATTCTCCGAGGTGCGTGAGAGAATGCGAGTATTCGTGGACAGACAGACACCTCCCATTCCCCTCCTCAATTCCTTTCACCTCCCATCTCTCTCTCTCTCTCTCTCTCTCTCTCCAGACCTCTTATTTATCTCTCTCTCCCCCCCCCCCCCTCGCTCCTTCTCCACCCACACACACTCACTGCAACTCGTCCTTCCCATACGCCCACGACAATAAGGAGAGCTTTTATTTTGTTGTCTCACATTCTCGTATGCTCCTCTCCCACGACCTTCCCGCGCTCACGCCTGCGACCTCAACCCATAAAAACCTCCTCCCGCGGAGTCATCCCCTCCCTCTTTTCCCTCCTCCCTCCCTCCTGTCTATCTCGCTCCTCCCTTTATTTTCTCCTCTCTTTACGTTCTCATAGATGCCACGGACGTTTTTCTCCTCCGACTCGGAAACGGCGTGGTCGATAGCGATGAGAGATGTAGCTCATATGGAAAATGTCTTCAGAGCTCCGTTAGAGATTTGTTCGATTCAAAATATACGATCCGTCTTATTTTAAATTAACCCAACTAGATTAATGATGTAAACATTCATTTTTGAACCGTTGAATAAATTATCAGGCTGTTTTTATATAAATACATTATTTTTATGTAATCTTGAGCGTCAATCTCTATCGTAATTATAATGAATCCCTGTGGATTAACGATTTCAAGAGTAAGAGGATGATATTTTTTGACTGCAATTTTTCTTGTCTTCTGCCGTTAAAATATTAACATGGTATTTCCCAAAACTTCTTAATATACATTTAAATCTTTTCGCATTAATTATAAGTAGGGATGCTAATTTACCTAGAGAGATTTAAACAATCATCCAGGAACTTTTTCAAACCAATTGATTCGACTATATTTTGTCAAATAGTTTTTTGTAAGCATTCCAATGTTACGCAGTATGAATGACAATTTATCACACTGGCGCAGAGTTATTTTCCCGCCACTTTTTATGTGCTCAAGGTAAAATTCAAATCATCTTAAATTTTTAGGAATTGCTCTTAATCATTACCGCCTACTCATGCCTCCTCCCTCTACACGCGCTTTTAATGTATCGCGGAATTTATTACCACAGTGGAATAACGAAACCGATGACCGGAAAATTTCGTGGAAGCGTTAGCGACACCTTCGTCAGGGGGTGGTTTTCGCGGCGTATTCATTAGTTTGTTCCGGGCAGATATTTTATTGTGTAACTCATTACGCCTCGCGGAATCGCTTTCGAGGCCTTCTTGGGGAAAACCCGTTTGCCGAGCCAGTCTTCCTCGTTTCCTGCACCACTCGGCAAACTTCCTTTTAAACAGCGGTCCAGAACGTTCCCTGCTGTGAATCATGCGCGAGCATGTTTGACCATAATATCGGTTAATGTTTTTCGGAGAATCTTTTTTATTTCCTCTTTTTTTAGCGTGCACGAAATTTTTATTTTTATACGTGTGTGTCCTTCTGGAGGAAATCGTTAAAATAAAAAGATCAAGCACCAAGATGTACCACCGTAATGTTTGTATAATAAATTGTCATCCTTGCGCTTGCTTCGAGGACTTCTGTTCAAACCTTTGAACAAATTCTTACCTTACGGTCACATCAAATAAAGGTGGAACATTTTTCCTTCCCGCGGTGAAGTCATTTGGTTAAGCGTTGACGCATTAATTTCCCCGCAACCGTCAACGCCCAGGGAACACTGATCCCACACACACATACCCGAAAAGTGCGTGTGTGCGCTTGCTCCCGCGCGTGTGGGCACGTGAATAAAAAAATGACGGACGAAGTGAGACAAGCGACTTGAGTCGAGGGGGAGATGACGGGTGGACGGAGGGGGATTGAGTGGAGGGAGGGAGAAAGGAGAGGAGAAAGTGAGGAATGGATGGTAATGGAGCCGAGTGAAAGGGGTGGAGGGAATCGGACAGGGAAGAGGAGGGGCTGAAGAAGGGGTGGAAACGGGAGGAGGTTTGATTATGCGGGGTGAGAAACAAAACACAAGCGGAAAGGATAGAGGGAGTCGCCGGATCATTTCCTGCTTGCAGCTGGTCTTTAAGGGGTGGTCTAGATGCATTCTCCCACCCCTTAACCTCTCTCTCTCTCCCCCTTCCTCTCTTCCTTTGCTTTCTCTCTTTCCTCCCATTCCTATTCTCGTAGAGGTTCCTAGCACACCTCCTCGCCCTCCTTAAGGGCTTCATCGCTCAAATGCGTGTGGGCGAGCGATTTCGGTTCGCCTCTACACCTACATGATTTATGAATGGATTTATCCTTCCGGATGGGATAAGCCTTGGGGAAATTTTTTTCAATGAAATGTATGGATATCCTCTCCTGATCGTGTATTTAATGTATTCTTTCGTATTTGAATACATTTTTGGCGCTAAATTTTCCTAGTCTACCGGTATCTTCTACGCAGCTGAAATTTCGCGAATTCGGTAGACACTGATATTTTCGAAGTGATTTTAAAAGCGCTATTTATCACGGCAGCGCAAAATGAGAAAATAAATCGAATCCTCCGTATTAAGATCACTTCGTTTATTTTTTAGCAAAACAAATTTAAAAAGAATGTCAGTCGACCGCGTTGTCGATTTTTGACTGTCTTATAAATTTAAATGTTCAGTATTCATCTCGCCCACTTCAAATTCAGCGTCCGACACGGCGAAAAATCGAGACATTTATCTTCCACTGTTTACAAATCTCGGGTTTTTCCTCATTATCCCGAGACTTTTTTAATTATCTCTTTAGTGTTCCACGCGATTCATTGCAAAACTTTCTGGCTACAGTAAAATCTGAATTCGATCTCGCGTATCCGGAGATAAAAACAAAAGAGGATCGTACTCGTTCGTAACGTTTCTCAAGCTTCGTTTTGGTCAGGCAGGCCGATTAATTTTATTGACGTAACGAGGCGGGGAGATAAAGAGTGGATTACGCAAGGCGACCGTTACAGGTGGAGCGTCTGTTATTATAACTAGGCATCGTGTGGCGAGATAATATTTGAACTCAAAACAGATAGTAGCTGCGAAATTGAATCTCAAAACGACGCATCGTTCTTTTATTTCTTTTATTTTGCTGTCGCCCTTTGGATCTGAGGCATTGGAAAGAGAAACTTTTCGTTTCTGATGGGATCGTCGTCTCTATTAATACGATTCTCTCCGGCGATAATGGTTAATTTTTGCCATCTTTCATCCTGATTCAACTCTTGCGTTCCATCTATGAGAATCGGTGCTATTTCATGTTTTCTGGTTGAAAATACAGCGTCGATTACTCTCAAGAATCACTTTATCTCCAAGTTGTTAATGTTGACTGCCAAAAATAAAGCCCACTTCTATTTAAAAGGAATTCTGATCAGACATCTTCACCTTGGAAGAGCGGCAATTAAAAAAATGCGCACCAAATTTAAGTTGCTGCTTAATACACCCAGGGGTAAATGAATATTCGAGATCTCCATGCCATTGTTCTTGGTCATAATAAGTTATTATGATGACAAAATTAACTGTAAATATAACAATAAATAGAAATGAATTAATACAAAAATAAAATAGCGATAGATATAACAAATTTAACATGTGTGTGTCATTATTGATACTTTGATCTTAATACTTGAGGGTAAAGAGACTTTTGGGATACCCTGTAGTACAGTAAATGAGAATTAACAAATCGGATCTTTTATTAGAATTAAATTACAATTTTATTTGAGCTTTATTTGATGGATTAATTTTCTTCAAAATCTCTCAAGTATTTTAATATAGAAATATCATTCGAATAATTGATGTTCGGAATATTGACGCTATACCGGATGACGAAAAATAATCGACTTATAGAAAACTTGAGTGATAGAAGTTGAAGTAATTGAACATGATATCGAGAAGATTTTAATGTATCTTCTTAGAGCTATCGAAAATTCCATTTCCGTTCGAGTTTATTCAAAGTTTAATCGGTGACGTCATCGACGTTTTTAGGTTAGTGATAGTAGCTTATATGTTAATAGTAATGAATAAAATATGGAGAAATGGTGGCCACCGAATTATCCGTCACTTATTTCTGAACGAGCAATCACACTATATTCAGAATAGAGTGGTAAAGTACAATATTAACTATTATGTCACTTTACCGACCGCATGTGAGCACACGGTAAATAAGGGAAAACGTGCCATAAAATGCAGCGTGGAAATTCCTACCCTCCTTTCGTCTTCGAAGATCCATTCCAGTTGATTTCTCTCCATGCTTTTCTTTATACGCGCATGTGTACGTGCGTGTGTCTCTCTCGATTCGCACCTCGTTCCGTGTCTTTTGAATTATCGTTTTCCGAAGAACAAGGCCTTCGCCCAACGCCTCCGATGTCTCTCTCTCCATCTTTCTCTTGCGAGCATTAAATATTTCTCCTATCGCCTTCATAGTCTTCTGCTCCACCTTTCCCTTCCTCCCGTCTTCCCCCTCATCCTACTCCTTTACCCCTCCTTTTCTCGCCTCCGCACTCATCTGCTGGTGTGCCTTTGTCCGCTGCAGCAGAGCGAAAGAAAGAGAGAGCGAGAGTTGGGATGAATGAATGAGTTGGGGTGAATGGAGGGTTTAAAAAAGGGGTTTGGGATGACATTTGGGTAGAGGGAGGGGGAAGTCGGAGGGGGAAATTTGAAGGGGAATGTCGGAGGGAAGGGGGAAAGTTGGAGGGGAGGGGGCAATTTTAGGGGAGGGGGAAAATTTTAGGGGAGGAGGAAGTTTGAGTGGAGGGAGAAAGTTGGAGAGGAGGAATGTTGGATGGGATGGGGGAATGTTTGAGGGGATGGAAAAAGTTGTGTGTAGGAGGAAAGTTTAAGTGAAGGAGGAAAGTTTAAGTGAAGGAGGAATGTTGGAGGAGAAGGTAGGAGGGGAAGGTTGGAGGGGAAGGTAGGAGGGGAAGGTTTGAGGGAAGGGGGAAAGTTGAAGAGGGGAATATTGGAGAGAGGAAGGATGGAGAGGGAAAGGTTGGAGAGGGGACGGTTGGAGGACGAAAGTAAAAAAGGGTTTCCCGCGCCTACAAGAGTACAAGAGGCGGAAAGTTGCGTAGGTAGGGAACGGAAAGCGAGAGGTAAGGGTTGTGAGGGGAGGTTTTTAAGGGGAAATGTTGATGCTTTCTTCGACTTCTTCCCACAAGAGTTTGCGCACTCGCAAAATGAAAAAAATAACCGGCTCGCAATGGAAAAAACAATCGAAGGGAGAGGGCGGCGGTGTAGGTGTCGTTCGACGCGTGCACTCGACCTCACGCTAATAACGATTATATATATATATATATATATATATATATATATATATATATATGAGAAGAATACATTAAGGAACTACACAGCAAGCAAGCAGGATCGGCAAAAATACAACTGGAAGATGAGGAAAACATTGAAGAAGACAACTTAGTACCAAGTATTATGGAGAGCGAAGTAGAAAAAGCGGTAGTGGAACTAAAGAAAGGGAAAGCCACAGGCAGGGATGGAATACCGGGTGAGATACTTAAAGTCATGGGATCAGATGGACTAAAAGCGATCACGTAATTAATTAATAAGATTTACGACACGGGAGAGTGACTTCGGGATTTCCTAGAAGTAACAATGGTCCCTCTAAAGAAGAAGCCAAAGGCAATGCAGTGTAAATACTACAGAACGATAAGCCTTCTGTCACACATTTCGAAGATCATCACGAGGATTCTTAATAAAAGGCTGGAGAAGAAATGCTAGGGAAAGATCAATTGTGTGTCAGAAAAGGACGAGGAACTAGAGATGCGATAGGGGTCGTTAGAATCATATCAGAAAGGGCAATAGAGTATAGTCAAGATATCTGCGTATGTTTCGTAGACTGGCAGAAGGCCTTTGATAGAGTAAATTGGGTAATGTTGATGAAGATATTAAAGGTTATAGGTGTAGACTGGAAAGACAGGAGACTGATCAGGAATCTATATGTGAATCAAGTTGTAAAGGCCAGGTTGGAGAATGTGGACACCTGCGGAGTAAATATCGGTAGAGGAGTAAGACGGCTGCTGCCTATCGCCGACCCTATTCAATATATATGAAGAAAGTCTAATGCAAGAAGCGTTAGAAGGCACAGGAGATTTCAAAATTGGAGGAAGGATTATAAGGACAGTAAAATACGCGAATGATCAAGTACTTGTAGCATATATATAATGTATAAGGGAAGATATCCGCAAGAGGTTCATAAAATGCTACGTATGGAGTATAGCTTTGTACGGGACAGAAACATGGACGCTAAGGAAAAATAACATAAAATACTTGAAAAGCTTTGAAATGTGGACTTGGAGGAGAATGCTGAAGATAAAATGGACAGATAGGATGAAAAACGATGAAGTAGGTACATTGAATAGTAGGAGAGAAGTGAATGATTATACAGACTATTAAAAAGAGGAAGGCAAACTGGGTTGGACATTACCTAAGGAGAGAGAGTATGATTAAAGACATGTTAGAAGTAAAACTAGATGGAAAAAGGTAAAGAGGTAGGAAAAGGTTTCAGCTGGTAGACGATTTGAAGGGAAAGAGTTATCAAGATATGAAGAGAACAGCGGAAAATAATAGTATATGGAGAACCAGTAACTATGAATAATCGCGGACCTGTCTACGGACAGACTACCTATGATATATATATATATATATATATATATATATATATATATATATATATATATATATAAAAATAATACCCATAGGGAATAAATAACAGACGTCGTGGCGTTTCTTTTTAGCGTCCTTCCAATTAGTAAAGTAGGGGAAGTTTTTTGGACGTGGGTTCATGTAGGGGAGGCGGTTTTTAGCTCCCACGCTCTCAGCATCCCCTTCGCGCATAAACCCTTCTTAGATAATACAAGAGAGAAAGAAAGAATAAGTGATGTGGGAACTTTTTCCGTTTTGCCCGAGCGCTTTATCCTCTTTCAATTGTTTGTGTCGGGAGTCCGCCACGCGTTTTGAAGAGTGTCGTCCCTTCGCGCGGAGCGTGGATTGGTGCGTGGTGGGGGGAGAGGGAGTGGGAGGGGAGAGCGGACGAGGAGCGGAGGATTGTGGGAATGGCGATGTGTCACGCCATTTCTCGCGGATCCAATGGAAGAAGTCGGTGAGAGATTATGTTGCGGGCAGTTCGGATCGGTTTCCTTATCTACCGGCGGCCAGTTGTTTCGCCAACACTGTGTGAGATATCGCTAAGAGATTGGAGATCTCTCTATTTTCGCGCATGAGATCATTTTTATTCCTATAATTACGCAAATAACGTCCTTTGTTTTTCCCGGGTGACTTTTTGGGAAAGAGGAAAAAGAGGGAAGTGATCGTGAACCGTTATGGTTAAATTGAAAGAAAGGAAAAATCGCGCTGTAAAAAACACCACTTTATTAGACAGAAATACGACCCGGGTTTCAACGATTAAACGCCATCTTAAACGTCATCGTTTCTGTTTAATAAAGCGGTGTTTTTTTACAGCCTTATTTTTCCTCCCCTTCAGACCTTAATTGTGCACGTGATATCAATTCCTTTTTTATGTGAAACATTTTTACCAAATATCATTTAAAACACATTGCACATAATTATGTGAATATCCAATGTAAATTAAAAGGATTTGTGCAGAGATTTAATGCTTGCAAAGATAACTATTTGTGAAAAATAGAATAGATGTAATATAATTCAGGTCTGAAAGGGTTAAGAAATTTAACACCACAAATATACGGCTAACCAAATGCATTTCGTTTTGGTTAATTTTATTCTTCCCCACCGATCGATCCATAAGTAATTATAATAAACTCCCGATGAAAAGTATTGCGAGAGACCGTATTTTCTATTAACTGAAATAAAAAAGGGTTACAACTTGAAAGTTTTTGAAAAATGCATTAGATAGGTACATATATACGGTATGTAGGTACTTGTGCTACGCATAATAAAGGTCTTAATGCGTACTCCTTTATCTCGAGATACAGGAGTAACAGTTATGTTATTGTTAATTTACTTTTTTTTCATTCGAAGGCAGTAATTATTATTAGTAATAGTAGTAGTAAGTAATTATTAGTAGTAGGTGGAAGAAGGGGCCATATGGCCTCAACCTCGCCGTAGTAAGAAATAAATAAATAATTTACGATTGCTGGAGGCGTTGAAATTTTCGACTCTGGCACTACAGCATGTTGCGTATCGTCGAATTTGTCGACGCTTGGCATTTGGAGAGTTGTATTTTCTTTACGTTGTTAATATTTATTATATTATTTTATTTGTGTTTACTGTGTATAAATAGGCATGTCCGTCAACCGCGATATCCGATTAACCGTAATAGGCTTGGTCCCGTGGCATCCGGTAAATCAGGAGAAGTGTCTCCTTCGTTCATCGGTTTTTATTAATTTAACATTCAAGCATCCAAGAGTTAATGATCGTAAGAACGAATGGAAATAATAATTAGAGGAGGTTTCGGAATGATGTTCGACGTCTTTTATATGATGTGCCGCAAGGAATTGACATTCGTTCCGCGAAAGTTTCCGCGAATGAATGGATGGGATGGATTTTTCCGGGCTTCTATCTTTCGGTCGTAAAACACCGAAGATTTAAGAATAAACTTGGACGTTATAAGAAATGTTGGCAATAAAGAACAAAGGGTTGTTGTAAGGTCACGTGGTACATCACATCGACACTTGGCGGGAACATCACTTCTCACTTCTTCTCCTTCCCCCCTCCCCTCTCTCTCTCTCCGCCGTCATTCTTCTCCTATCTCCTTTTTCGCCCCCCCCCCCCCGCGTCTGCCTCTAACCCTCTCGCTTGTCTTCCTCTGCCTTCTTCCCTTAACTTCCTCGCTCCTTCACTGCAAAGCGCCCTCCTCCCACTCATCTCACCCTCTTGGCATCTCCGTGACTCGTTTCCTTTTCCTCGGTTTTATGGGTACGCATTCTCTACCGTGCGAGCAACCCCTTGCTTGATGCTCGTCGTGCCCCTGAAAACCTCGAAGTAATTCTCGGAGATGTCCTTCGAGGTTTTTCGCGCCGTTAAAATTACGTCGGCGGTTTCACTGTCGCGTTTGAGTTTTCGAGATTGAAATCCTGGTCAGTTTTCTGTGGCGTCCGCGAAATTTCTCTCCAGTTTTGTTTTTTTATCGTGTCGCGAATTTATCTCAAGTTCTTTGTTAAACGTTGGCTATGTTGGAGATCCATCCCTGTCTTACCGATGGGAACTATGTTTTGATTATATGTTTTATCTTGCTGAGTTGATGATTGCATTTTATAATGTCATGTACAGGTATAAAAATAATCGATGCGCTGTGTGACCTTTGTCTTATCGCGAGCGAAGCGTTTATTATATTTCCTAATTGTTATTATTGATAAATGAATTTGTTCCGATAATCATAAAAAGATTTGGAGAAACAGGTGCGCTTTACTGCTACAAAGCAGCCGTCATCAGTGGAGATCCTTCAGAATCTTTTATCGGTGAATCACCACTGATTACGACTGAATAGTTACTGAAATATGCTTCCATTTTTCCGACTTTTTTCCGACTGTAGGAGCAATCAAATTATCATTTGTATTTCAGCCATAAAGCGATCTCGATAGAACTTTTTTTAAATTACTGTTATGTTAATTCAATTACCTAACTGACTTTTCTCTTGTTACATTCCCATGGCCGAGACGATGAATCTTTATTCTTTCTTCTTCCCCTTATCATTACCTGCATTCGCAGTTCACACTATATCCTCTACGTTGTCTTCTTTTCTTTTGAATGATTAAGAAAATATCCTATCGTACGGAATCGCAGTGAACCACCGGGAGAGTGGTATTGATTGTAAAATGGTTTAAAGATAGTAGATTCCATTTTATAGCTCTCATTTAGAAAGACGTAGAGATTAATCCGCTTTTTATGCAGGAACCTCTTTTTTGCTTGATTTTTGAAGATCTGACGGCATCTAGTTGCAAATGACTACCAGAAGAAGGGCTGGCACGTTTTATTAGCGATTTTCACGACGATAATTGACTCGGTCACAGCGTGATGGCAATGATATCAATAAAATGACACGATAAATTGAGGTTTACATTATTAATCAGCTGAAATATTCTTAGTCTTTCGATAATTTAAAATTGATTTTACGTTGTTATTCTTCCTAATCATCTACGGTTTGATTCTCGAATGAAAACCCTTTTATCATGGTTGACGCGCAGAAAGGGATATGCCGTGAAATTCAAGAAATGAGAAAAGTTTATTATAATCTCCAAATCCTCATTTAAAGTAAGTTCTTTTCAGCGAGTATCTTTTGCCGAGTCTAATAAACGTTTTACTCAATCTTGAAAATATTTTATGCGAAATTAATTCACTTTATGATAATCATTCACGAGTTTTTGGTCTTAACCCCTTTTTCCCGCCAGCTATTATTATTTATTTAGTACCAAGAAGACGATTCCTATTTAAACAATACATACAACATTTTCGGATAATAGCATCAACAGTAACACAATCGAATTGATGTCAGGTTACGTCAAATTGTTGACAGAAGAGAAGATAGGATTCTAATTTACATTGTACCCAATTGCATTCAATTCTATTCTCAAAGATATACGAATTACCTCACAGCACTGTTGCAAAGCTTTGTTATGCGATGTTGCGATATGATACCACCCTTCTCACTATTTATTCTCTGATTTTTCGCGATCCAACAGGTAATTTTAGAAAGGATTCAAGGCAGTAGAAATTTCATAACATTCCTTTCGGAGATCTCTGGGTTTTATGGAGTAACTCAGCCGTAATCGCTCGAGCCACTCCTCTCTCTCTCTCTCACTCTCTTTTTCCTCTTGCCTCAAGACAGATAGGGGTAGAGGGGGGAAGAGAGAGGAGCGAGAGATGGGGAAAGAGGGGTAAGCGGTCTCGCGAAATAAGTACACAATCTCAGGACGAGTAAACAACACGTTTGTCGTCCTTCAAAGTGATTCACTTGTTCTATTTGCCCCCGATAACGTAATGACGTCGCATTTGTTTCTATCCCGCATCGAGACGGAAAATACGGAGCATTTGTTTTTTGGTCCAAGAGATAAATGTCCATCTTCCCGAAACATTGTTGTAATATATAGAAAGCTAGACGGTATCTTATCGTACGACGTTCGTGATTGCAAAAAATTATGTTGGTAGAACCGACGGGGATAAAACGATTGAGTAAATCGTATATGCGCATTTCGTGTTTGAAGTAATAATCTTTCGTGTTAATTCGTCGATAGTTGTAAATGGTGTTCCGTTTGAGGTCATCTACTTTTTTCGTCTGTTTTATGCACGTCTTAGTCACATACGACTTTTATTTAGTGCCAGTAACGAGTCCTGCTCGCCATTTCTCTTTGACTAAACGTAATTGTATTTCACAGGATGAAAATTGCGTTAAAGCAGGTACGTGCATACTTTATCGTGGATTAATAAATCTAATTTTTCATACCTTTTTCATAGAAAATGATCCTAATGACACTATGAGTATTACTGAAGTCGAAATGAAATTATATTCATCCAAGTCATATAAAATTAATGAAATTTGTTGTAATTAGGATTGCCATCTTCCCGGTTTATCTGGGACTGTTGCGTACTTAGTTTGACGCCAGAGAGTGCTTGTTATCCCAATGGCAACAAATTCCGCGATTTTTACGTGGCTTGAATAATTATAATCCAAATTTATTTCAACTGTAGTAATGCTCAGAGAGTGTCGTTAGAGTCATTTCCCATTAAAAAGTTGCAACGACTCAAAATTTGATCTTTTTATCATACGTTGATAAATTTAATTTAAAATTAATACACATACATTTCCAGAAACTGCCTATCATCTCAGTTTTGTTTCTTCAGAACATAAACATATAATGATTCGATTCTTTCTCCTCAGAATATGATATCCGTTTGTAATCATACAGTTGCGTGCCTATGATGTATTTTCGGAGGGCAAATAATCGGACTAGCCTAGAGGGGGGATGAAAAGGCCTCTCGTGAACAGACTGTAATACAGAAACCATTAATCTCCAACCATTGCCAGATTAAGAATGACACAAGCTCTAGCGGTCCCCTTGCATTAAAATACATAAATGTACAGCACAACTCACTTAAATCAGACGGTGTTATGCGGGTTACTGTGTCGGCCGCAAAGGTGAACATTTCAAGTTATAAACGTAAAATACCATATTTACCCGACTGGAAGACGAGATTTTTATTTTTTTCATAAAAGTTTGGGAATCGTCTTAGATTTGCGAGCAATTAAATGAATAAATAAGAAATAGTGACTGTGGCTATGACCAATTTAGCATGGTGTAAATAATATTTATCTTTCCAGTGCACGTTGTGACGTCAGTTTTTAGAGATTTATGCAACAAATAACTCCAGTAACCTTGTTTAGTTTATTTGCTTCAGAATGCCTTTTAAACTAATTTTTCCTCAAAATTAGCCTCTGTAAAGAGGAAACGTCTTGTACTTGAGGTCGTCTTATAGCCGGGTAAACATGGTAGATACAAATATACATATTTTAAATTGACGATACCTAGGCACTAGCTTATATTGCACAGGCTGTAATCTATCCCAGTTCTCTCAACCGCCGTAAAGATCTCGTATTATGTCGATAACCACAACATAGCAATTCGTCCTTGCTCTAATCTTTTTCTCTCCTCCACGCAGCCCCCTCCCTCCTTCCCACCCCCTTTCATCCTATCTTCACACCCCTCTAAAATCTCTTATCTTTTGAGTAAGAGGTGATCCAATCCTTTTCCTTCCCTTTATTACCCTCCACCCCCGACACACTCACTCAAGCCGCCGAACCACACGTCATATCTCTCGATAGTATTACGGGAAAACCGTACGAGACTGGAGAGTAAGATATTTATCTGACGGGTGTGTAATTATAGCCTTATCACGGGATCACCTTTACTCCTAGCACACACACACACGCACCAGATCGATTCTCTTCTCCTCTCGATCGCTAGTTTGGCGTGAAGTTTGAGATACTACTACAGGGAAAGCGATTTGTTTGTTTAGTCGACTTTTTCAATTCGTCCATTTGAATTGGCAAGGCCGCTCGTTCATTCGTTCTCATAAGTGATACATGTCCGGAGTATTAAAGCGTACATTTTATTGCTGCGTACAGTTTAGCGCTCATTTGCACTTTTTTAGCGATAGGTATCTATATGCAAGCGATCACGAAGCTTAGTCCATGCTGTCAGGAGAAGAAATAGCGGATAATCTATTTTCCACGTTCGATTTCCTCGAGGGCAAGGACTTGCGCTATCGTACCATCGGTGCGTTTTGTTGGTTGTTTTTTGTTCTTTTACATCCTTCGAATAATATAAAAGGCCGTAATTAATCATAGATTTGCTGTTTTTTCTATGACTAGGTAGACTACAATTTCGTTGTGATGGGACATACTGTCGTGGATGACTCGCTGTTTTCTTTGTTGGATGTTGTATTAATTTCTATTTCAAACACCAATGTTTAATTAAAAAAAAATAAATCGACCTCGTATTTTAATCGTTTTTTGCTTTTAAATATTAGCTATCATTTTTCTCATTGTCATGCCGTGTTGAAATTATCTCTTGGCATTATTGCATCTCTAGTGAAACATCCCGCAGAGTATTGTGAATGGAAAATTATTTACTTTAATCGATCAGTCTTCACGGTCGATGTTAAATTATGTCGATTAAACCGCAGAAGCTTGCCTAGCACCGTGTGTCTCCCGTCGTGTCAAATCAAACGCACAACTTCTCTAAGATTCTTTTCTTTTAAATAGAGAAGCTTATGAGGAAAAAGAGGAGAATTCCTTTCCATCGAAAGAGGGATCGGATTTTTTTATTCTTCAGACGAGCCAGCATCTTCCTCACATTTACGCGATAAAAGCGAAAGTGCCCCACTCTTCCCCATTTCAAAGAGTCGAAACGGATTTAAAAATGATGTCCCCCCTCCCCCCGATTAGAACTTTGCTTTCGCGATACTGTCCGTGTACCGCAGAGAGAGAGAGAGAGAGAAAATTAGAGGAAGGAGAGGGTGGGGTCTGTAAGGAGGTGTACAAGCGAGGAAACGTATAGTGGGACTTAAGGAGGTTGGCGGCTGTGAGGTGGTTGTGGGTGGGCTGTGCTGAGTGGCGCACCCATCGTCTCTCTCTTTCTCTCGCTATGCGCGAGCCGTGGGGTGGAATGGGGGGGAGAGAGAAGGGAATGGGAAGGAGGAGGGTGGGGAGTGAGTGGGTTGCGACCCCAGTTAAGTGGGGGACACCTAACGAGACCGCGGAGGCGACGCAGCGGCGCCGGTTGTGACCCTGATCCCGACCTGGGAAGGGGGTGTCGGAGGAGGAGGAGGGTTTAGGGTGGAAAGGAGAGAGGAGGAGACGAGGGGTGGAGTGAGAGAGAGAGAGGTCGCGGTGGGTGGGTGACTGTGAGGAGAGAGGGAGGGAAGTGACTATCCTCTCTCCCTTTCTCACTCTCTCCCTTTCTCATTCCCTCCCTTTCTCATTTCCTCCCTTTCTCAACCTCCCTCAGAGGTTAACTCCCCATAAGTCCATCGACCTCTCTTTACCAGAAGAGAGTACTCCAGAGGAGAGAGAAGGATTGGTGCTTATGGTCATGTGGGATGTGTGTGTGCTTACGCGTGTGAGCGCGTGCTGGCGTGTGCGTGGCCTCCATCCCATCACGGTATTTATATATTTTTTGTAACTTTCCAATTGTGAGCATAACAATGCGTTGGGGTCGTAGACGTGAATTTGTACTATCTTTTCCAAATTGGGTTCTTTTTTGTGTGAAAGACAATCACATAAAGCAGTGCCGTTCATACTTTCTTTACCGAGTGCCTCTAGGATAGTTTTATCGACTCCTTGGTACCACTATTCCTTTTCATTGGCTAATAAACTTGCCTTCATACACTTACAATCAATTGTATTGTTGCACCTTTGGGGGTCGTCTGGCACTATTTGCGGTACCGATACCACCCTTTGAATGGCTACGCCTTAAAGTTAGGAAATCGAGTTCTTAGTTCTCGCAATTTTTATTTTCTCGGCGCGAAGTAATAAAAAAATACATACATTTCCAATTTTCCTACCCCGTGTTCTGGATGAGGTAAAAAAAATTCGTCGTCCCTCCTCGTCCTTTTTTGTGAGTACAGCGAAAATGTTTGTTTTTAATCCATGCTCTGTGAATTAATTTACTTCGCTGGTTGGCGCTTGTAATTTCTAGATTTCTCTTCTGTCGCCCCGTGTGCCTTTCACTCCTCTCTTTCAAAAAGAAAACAAAAGAAAAATCTCTGCTCGCCTCGTTGAAACTGCAGCCGCTCAACTACCCCCGGCCAGTTTAATGACGTCTACAGTTTTTATTTAACTTTATGTATTTTTCAACGAGAGCGAACTGTGTAATATACTCTTCTCCGTGAAATATTTTCTTCTCTCAGTTTGGCTGCGGACATTAAAAGCAGTGAGCGAGCGTGGTTCGCGTATTCACCTCATTTCCGCGAATGAATTACTCTCAGGAATATCTCTCTTATATCCGAGTAGCCTTAACAGTAGGGGTAGAGGGAGAAAGGGAAAAGCAGTATCGGTCCTGGGAGATATACTTTTATTTTGACCGGGTCAATCGCGCTAGCTTTGGAGATGTTAGGAGGAAGGTTGATAGAGAAGTTGATAATGGTATGCGCTACATTAGACTTTTGGAATTTTGTGCTCGATTTATTACATATTTGCGTGGCACGAAGAAGAATATAGAGATCGCCTTACGGCTGGTATCCAGGTAACGAATTATGTTGTTCCAAAAGCAGTAAAGAGGATAGGAAAACTAGATTTCCATTTCGGCTACAAAGCAGCCGTCATCAGTGGTTATTAGTCCATATTAGTTGGTGGATTCTAAAGTAGTAGGTTCTAAAATTACTTTTCCTAATATGGTAGGTTCTGGCGATTTAATCCCGCTTAGTGATCGCTGATGACGGCTGTTTTATAAGCGAAATCTGCATCAGGTTTTTCCAACCTTTTTTTTACCATTGGAGCTCTCAAATTCATTAATATTTGCAAAGTAAAAATAAATTCATATCGCTCGGGAACCGTGATCGCGAAGAAAAAAGTAATGCGAAGCCAACTATCTAACAAATGTTTTTCAAGTACCTAAGAGTAATAAAAGTTCTTTGAAGTTATTCCATCGGGAAGTAAGTTGACAGATAGTTACTGCAGTTGCCACATTTTCGAGGCAAAATAATTAAACGGGCGGAAAGACAAATAATTTTAAAAGAGCATTTATATATGCCTAAGATAAAAACGAGGCAGTTTTTTTCGCCAGAGTAGGGTTTTATTTCCTTATTTACGGCGCGTAATTCACTCTTTCCGAACGCATTCTGATTAAATTTTGATTTGTCGTAACTTCTCCTCCGCTGTACGGGGGGACGTTTTTCATTTCGGAAATTATCTCCTTCGCAGCTGGAAACGAGAGCAAAGGGACGATATTTAATACCTCGCGTTGTCGCGCGAAGCAATTTATTAGCCCGTAATTTCTCCGCGTTAACGTCAATGTTGAGTTAAAAATTAATTTTAAGGCGGAAACCTGATACTTGGAACGCATTTTACGGCTTATGCTTCTTCGAAGAAAGAAAAACCTCTCCTCTTCCACGACGGAACACGTTAAATTATCCGGCGTCGTCGGCTCCACGGTTGGCTTGATAGTCTTTCCGTCTCTCAATGAAGAGCTAGGTTTTTTATTTCTTTTCTTTTGGTGCGAGGCGAGAGTAAATCGCAAAGGTGGTCGACGAATCGGTTGAAAGGGAAGAGGAGTCAAAAGCCGGATTTTTTCTATTTGGACCACGGAGCCCCAAATTTCGAATTGAGTGGGAGGTAAACGTATAATTTCGAGGTACGGTCGAACTTCAATAGCTCAAAGATCAAGGGAAGCCATGGGAAGATCGAGTTATCTGAGCTTTGAATTATAGAACTCGATTTTAACATATGTGGGTGTGAACAAAAAAAACATCCACTTCGAAATTTGGAAAATTGCAGTTGTAGGCATTCGAATTATCGAGGTTCGACTGTATGTGAGAGACTGAATAAGATAATATATAAACATATGCCGGGTCGCATGTCATAATAATGAGCTCAACCATTTTGATGGCCCATGGCTCAAAATGCAGTGTACAGCAAACCTCGATAACTCGAATTTCCGTCAGCTTGATGTAGATATTTTTTCCAGTTCGATCTTTTTATATCTCCCCTTGAGGTTCGACTGTATTTTAATTAAAAAGAAACGACTGTACAGTTCCTAATAACTAAATATTTTCATTTAATTTGTTGTATTAATGTCAATCTACGGTTATCTCGTAAACGCTGCATCTTCCAACTCATTGAGATAGAATCGAAGTTATGAGAGAACTCATGTTCGAGATGTTCCGATTTAGACGATTTCGAGGGGATGGGTAAGGGTGGAGAGGGAGGATCAGTGTTTTAGTGACGGGAGAGAAAAGGGAGTGGATGATGCGTTAGGTACATAACGGGGTGGTGGAAGCTGCGAGAGGTCAAACCTCGCCTTCCCGTCTCTTTCATTTTGTCACTCCCACACCTCTCTGACGCTTCATCTTCTTCTCCTACTCCTCCTGACGCCCTCCACACCCACGCCTTTCCCCTCCTCTTGCTCACTTGAACTCTCTCTCACCTGGACCGGTACACACATGACCTCTCTTTCTCTCTCTCTCTCTCTTCCTCGTTCTCTTCCGCCACCTTTTAACCGATCGGACTTAGTGTCAACCAACGCGGCTTCATCTACTCTTCCTCCTCTGTCTCATTCTCTGCCTCCTCATGTTCCTCCTTCAACCAAATCCACCCACTCTCCGCGATCCCCATCCCACCTCTTCCCATCCTCTCTTTTTCTTTCTTCCTTCTCGCTCTCCTCTCTTTACTCATCTTCTCTCTCCTCTTTCCTCATCCTATCTCTCTTCTCTTTCCTCATCCTCTCTCTTCTCTTTTCTCATCCTCTCTCCTCTCTTTCCTCATTCCTCATCCTCTCTCTCCTCATCCTCTCCTCTCCCTCATCTTCCTCTCCTCTTCCTCCTCTCCTCATACTCTCACCTCCTCTCCTCTTCCTTTCTCTGCTCCACCTCTCCTCATCCTCTTCTCCTATCTGTAGTCGTCACTCCTTTCTCTAATCCTCTTTTCTCTCCTCATCCTCTCCCTCCTTCTCTCCCCTCTCCTACTTCTCCTCCTCCATCTCCTCCTCCTCCATCTCCTCCTCCTCCATCTCCTCCTCCTCCATCTCCTCCTCCTCCATCTCCTCCTCCTCCATCTCCTCCTCCTCCATCTCCTCCTCCTCCATCTCCTCCTCCTCCATCTCCTCCTCCTCCATCTCCTCCTCCCCCTCCTCCTCTATCTCTCCCTCCCACCTATTCTTTCTCTCTCTTCGATCTCCCACTCCACATAAACACACCCATACGTGACCCACGGTGTACGTTTCCATGGGTGCGCCAAAGAGGGAAAGAGAGAGATAGAGGGTTTCATCTGTATTCCTTAAAAGGGACGCATCTTCTCCAGGAATATTTTATCCCTACGCTGCATATCTAACGTGAATAGAAGAGATAATATAGAAAAAGAAATCAGTTTGTCGTGGAAACCGATTTTCGTCTTGTATCTTTTGTCTCCGAGAATTTTTTTTTACAAACACGAGAGATTATACGGAAATGCGGCTTTTAAAGGTCACGGACTAATTGGCCCGTTAGATTCGGTTGTTTCTTTACGCGAGTTTCAGTACGGAGGTTAACTAAAACGACTCTGTATCACCTGACGATGACGCTATGCGTGGAAACCTAGGTCGTGTGGTTATAACCAATAGTGGAAAATTACACAGGGTTTTTTCATTTATTGTTTGTTAACTCAAAGGTTTAACACGGGCAGGAGGCGTTAGTTTCTCTCATGACGGTACAATCGGCGGAAGGAAAGTGAGGGAGGAAGCAGCAGTAAAGGTTTTAGAGAAGATGTGGTTTTTCGAGAACGATGGGTGAGTAGTAGTGAGAGGCAGGAGGAGGAGGGTGCGTGGCGTGAGAGGTTGAAGGAAGGGGAGGGGCAGAGGAGGAGGGAGCGATGAGAGGGAGGTAGAATGAGGGGTGGCACCTAGAATGGAGTCGAGAGAGAGAGAAATGCTGGACAGGGGATCGGAGCCAAATATGCTCGAGTGTAAAATTTAAGCGGCATTATCTATCGTCCAAGGATTGAGGTCAAGAAGGAAAGCGGAAGTGTTTTTTTCTTAATTTTTTTTAAACTCTTCAAAGTTGTTTAGGAAGGGAAAAAAAGATTAACGGAAAATAATACAAGATTTAAGCGAAGATTGATGGGATATTTACTCCGAGGGTTTTTTATGAAGTGTACCGTGTCGATGGAGCTGTAAGATGATTTTCTGTGGGAAAATTATGTTCATTTATATAGATTTATCATAAAATCGTCTTCATACTGTCGGAGGAGGCGAAGAACTTGCGAAACGATATGCTCCATGGTTGATCCTGCCCAGTAGTTATATACTTCTCTCGTAAATAAGTTGGTCAAAGAACACACCTCAGAATATTGGCTTAAGATCGCAATAACTGTTTTGATTTAATTATTTTAGTATCCTTCGTGAAATATTTTTTCCCTTAAATATTTAATCCGCAAACATTTCGAGTCGTATGAAGTATAAGTTATTTCATTTTTTCTGCCATGGCCATAAGAAAGGACGATTGATGGCGCGACTGGGACGTATGTTTGTGAATATCTCGGTCTATCCGCGATTCCTTAGAAAATTTATCGACGAGAAAATTGATAGATTTTTTATTTATACTGCCGGCTAAAGACTTGAGCAACATTTGCGTGAAATACGATTTCGTTAAAAATACGCCAGTCGTTTCCATTTCAGTTGACACAGCAACGGTTGCTAAACGTTTGTTATTCCACGTCGAAATTTTAGCGCCGTGTGAGATATTCGTGTTTTTCTCGAATATCGTTTCGGATTCGTGGTGTTTTCCTTCCTTTGCTCCCTCAGAACTTACGAAACCGACCCGATAAAAGACTCGGCTAAAATGAACACATTTTTATCACGTTATCATCAATAGGAGAGTGAAAGTCGAGCCTTTAAATTTCTTCTTGATGCTAGGTAACGTACGCTTCCCGGCAGTAGTAGGTAGTTCTCCTTCGCGTCAGAGCGCGTAATATCTCCCACACTCCGGGAGGAAGGATTTCTAATTCATTGGAAGTCTCTCTCCTTACCTCCTTTCCCTCCCTCTTTACTTTTCCACATCCACGTTCTGCACTTAAAACTATAAATAAATTTCTGGGAGAAAGGGTAACGCATTAAAACTAGCGTGGGTGTTCTTCGCAGGCTATGCGATAACTCAGCCTTCTTCCATCTTTTTCTCTCTCTCTTTCCTTCTTTTGCCATTACAGATCTCGTCCGTGGAAAGCCCTTCTCTCTCTCTCTCTCTCTCTCTCTCTCTCTCTCTCTCTCTTTCTCACTCTCTCTTCCTTCGTTCCCAAAGAGCTATTTCGGACGCTTCATTTCTCTTCTCGCGAGGTATATGTTTCTTACGTTTCCCGACGACTTTAAACCAATTTAATTGCACGCATGATTGCGAAATTTTTTGTTTTACCAAGGATTTTATCCATGGTTTTATGCATGATTTTACACGAAATTATGGGCACTGAAAGGTGTTATATTATTTCGGAAGTGCATATTTTATGTGCACAAACGCATAAATCTGAAGTGCCATCCATCTAATTATATTGCAGTTTTTCATAAATGTACTTTTCCTTCGCCGATAGTTCCTCTGCTTAATGGCATATTCTGTTTGATCGATGTGACTGTTTACACGTACCATATTACACGCAAGTTAAAGGAAAATTAAGTCATTAAGAAAGTGAATTAGGCAAACCTAATTTATTTTTTATTTGTATTAATTTTACAGGTCAAGTAACATCGTATTACGTATTAACAACTTTATTGTGTATATGACAACTAAATATCGTATATATGCACTTAGTTATATAATAAAAATCTATATATATATATATATATATATATATATATATATATATATATATATATATATATATATATATATATATGGATGTCAACAAGGTGTTGGGATGAGGAGACCCAGTGAGCACTCACCAATCAGACGACTTCAGGTTGACGATGCCTCCACCCAGTGTCACCGCCATCAGTTCTCTCTCTGTAGCTGATGAAGGAATAATTCCGAAAGCTTCTACGTTTGTGATGTTTCTGTGTTTTAGTGTTCTTTTACGTGTGTCGCTTCGACATCCCCGGGGTCTCGCCAACCTGAAGTCGTCTGATTGGTGAGTGTTCACTGGGTTTCCTCATCCCAACACCTTGTTGACATCCACATATCCATTTTACCTTTCCTTTTCCGTAAGCTGTTATATATATATATATATATATATATATACACACACATATATATACATATAGCCACTAATACAAGTAATAATAATAGCCACCTTTGTCGTTTTTCAATATATATATATATATATATATATATATATACATATAGCCACTAATACAAGTAATAATAATAGCCACCTTTGTCGTTTTTCAATAATGAGGACGCCGATAGGAACAGTGGCACGATGAAATCCTTCCAAGTGATCTTATCTTGTTGAATCTTATTAGGACATTATCTCTTGTATCGCGGCTGTTCGCCCATAGCTTCTCTTTATAAAGCCTGTGCTTAATGGAGCGCTTATCTTTTACTGCTGTCTTGTCGTAGGAAAAAAAACCTCTGTGAATCACCGTTATAAGTGTTGCGTGTTCCATCTTATGGGGCTTATTAATTACATCGATCTCGTCATTTCGCCTTCCATAAATTGCATAACGACCTTGCGAGCCGACTTCGCTGGAGCAATAAGCGGTTGGCTCTTTTAAACAATCCTTTTCTACCCTTCCTTTTGTTGCCAAGGAGCAAGTCAAATTCGAGCATGCAAAAATGTGGGAAATGTAGTGCTCACAGTAACGCAGGTGGTAGCGGTATTTTGATAAGAATTGTGTTTATAATACTCGACTGCTTGTATTAGTACAAAAACTGAAATTGCTGCTTTTCTATAATATTTAAAATGCGATGGAACGCTTTGATGGCACCATGTATTTTTCGTATTCGTATAACCTAATATCTCTTAAAAGAAATATTTTATATATACCTACGTAATTTGTTAAATATCACATATGAAACTCGAGAAGCGAAGAAGCGTCTTATTTAGCTTTAATTTGGCCGGGCATCGTCCATTGTTTCGCATTGCAGCATTCGTTGAAAATCGTTTTGTCATACCATTTCCTAAAAATACACGCCGCAGTAATTCGTCTTTTGTGTTCACACTTTATAATTTATGGGTTCGATTTAAGGAGTTTTAAACGCTTGCGTGTTGGCATTTGTTCGTTTTCGAACCTTCGTATGGATTTTTGTTTACGTCCCAATGTTTTTTTTTGCGGGCGCAGGCGATCAATTAACCTCTTGCGTAACTTATTTCGTGGATTTGCGTCATGTGGGGAAGTGGAGAGCAGAGGGGAAGAGGGGGAATTGTGCGAGTGTATATATTTATATATTTTTTACGCGGATTACAATTACGTCATCGGCTGGAGACCACCCATCGATTCCCGTTTCACTCGAGCGAAATAAAAAAAAGTCGTTATCATTCGCCATTTCTCATAATCGCTGCGCCGCCGTCTTAATTGAATCTCCATGAGAATTCAACCTACGGTTTCTTTTTTTTATTTTCGGCCTTTCTTCCTTAAACGGAAAGTGTCGTAAAAATATCCGTTACGAATTTCTGCGTTCGTTTATCGCTTATTCAAACATAAGTGGAGCTAAACGGAAAGTCGTGGCACTTTTTTTGGTGAATGCCGATCATATAGGCTATATTTAAAGTTCCTTTGAATGCGTGCTTTGCACCCGTTGCAAATTTTCATTAAACGCTATCCAAACAATACCGCAAAGTCTAGGTGCTGGAGCTGCCAAGGCACTAAATGATTTTGTAAATAGTGTATTTACGTCCATAGCGGACTAAATAACTAAAAATAACCCATAGCGCCCCAAAGAGAACTCAACGATCGATTTGAAGAGTCGACGTTGCATTAAGACATGCAGGTCAAACTGACGGCCCGCGAGCCGCATGCGGCCCTTTCTGTTCCTTTTTGCGCCCCCGGTGCTAATTTTCGTCTAAACTAAAATCGTTCCAGATTTTATATAAACACTTTATTTTTGTGAAAAGGAGACGAAATTTTCCATATCCACTGAGTTACAAGAGAACGTGTTTTCTAAATTATTGTCTTTAGTTGAAAAACAGACGCCATATCTTCTAGATAAATTTCCGCAACTCTGTCACTCATTAAACGACTCGAACCTTAATAATTATAACTTCCATCGCTCCAATGCGGCCATGCTTGGCTAATTTTCCCGTGTCTTGCACGCATCTTTTAATTTATTTCTTTCACGCCGATTCTTTCCTCAGCTTTGCTCATCCTTCGTTCTTTTCGTTTCACATCACCGAAGAATCCTCATCTTGCGTTATTTTCCCCAGAATGAACCGGCATTGTTTTTGGCGTTATGTGTATTACGTCCCTCCCTCGTATACTCCTCACACCCTCCCCCTTTCCTTCTCTCCACACTCGGGCCACATCCATAAAAGGTGTGGGTGCCCCTCTAATGGCCGCAAAAGCGCCAGACACTGTCCGCCGCGAGGTCAAATTTGGACATCGTTTAGGTGAAACACAGGAGGCAGCACGGTCGCTGTCACTCGAGGCGCGCGCTCTCACCCAACAGCTGGCGTCTTCCACCTCTATCTCTCACTCTTTTCCTCTCTCTCTCGTTTCGCTGCACTCTGTATCAGTCTCTGGTATTAGACGGGGAGAAAGAGGGGCTCGACCGCGTCCAGGAGATCGAATCAAGGACTTTCTCCCTCGCGCCAAAAATTCGCCACCATTTCGCTACCTAAGGTTGTTTCACTTCCCTTCTCAAATCCCCGTCTTTTTATTTACAGACAAACCCCGATTTAGTGGGGCGAGTAGAATGTATTGTTCCAAACCCTAGGGTTGCGGATTCGAATCCTGCAGAAGGTGACGTCTTTGTTGTCGTTGACGGACTCATTCTAAAAGGCCATTAGTTGCTGTGATGATCCAGTTAAAAACAAATGAGTGAAAGCTTCTTTCCTCGAAGGGATTCATATGATTTTTATGTTCTCGTCTCCCTTTTTCGTAAATTATAATTTGTGTTTTTTGCGTGAAATGTCGCAGCCAATTTGTAGAAAGTTGACTTTTTAAAGGAGAATGAGGCGCGCATTACCCTTTTAACAGTTTGATATACGTCCAAGGCGTTTTTTCTCTTCGTTTATTGTCTACGGCCCTTCCTTCCCCATCTTTTTTTTTCCGTTTTGCCTCTTTTCCACTCTTTAACCCGCTATCTCTCTCCCTCTCCTACCTCTTCCTCCCCTCTATCTCTCTCTCTTTCTCTCTCGGCGGCACCATCGTTTTGTTTGTTTTATTTATCCTTTCCGTTGCGGGTGGCGCTGCGGCGGTTTCTCAATAGGTTCTCTCCTCCCCCTTTGACTGCGCGCGCGCGTGCGAGCTCGCGAGTGTGTGTTTACGTGTGGAAGGCCTAAAAGTCGCCGTTTGGCAACGGCCTCGTCTGAAACAGCTCCTTCTGTGGAAGTTTTTTGAAAACGCTCGCTCAGGGGCACACGCCGACGTCGCACACTTTCGCACTCTCTCCGTCTCTCGGTCGCAGGGAGCGATCATTAGGGATAAAACTTTATCCCCCTCCTCCTTCCCATTCTTGCTCCTTACACCAGAACCAACCCACGCCCTTTACTTACCTCTCTCCCACACTATACCCCTTCCTTCCAACCCTACCTCCTCCTTCTCTCCATTGCCGATGCGTGTATGCTTTTTAACGTTAACGCACCGTGGTTGGTGATTCACTCGTCCGGTGCCTTGCTAGAGAAGTTTGCGGTTGCGAAAAACCACCGGTCACTGCAGCGCGCCAGAGCATATAGCCAGTTCGGGTGCTGTTTTTTTAAATTTTGATCTCGATCGATTCGCGTCTGCCCTTTGACGTGTTTTTTTATTTAAAAAAATCGGGAGATTTCCCGGACTCATCTGGTAGCTTGCGTTCACAAATCTCTGTTGTTTTTCCATGGAGACAATCGGATTTTCACGTTTTTAATTTGGGGGCTATAAATCAAATGGCCGAGAGTTTAATTGGTGTAAGATTTCCGACCATTTGGTTGAGATACACCGAAGTAAGCTGTGTTAAACTCTATAAAAATTACCAGCTCTTCGCATGAATATTCAATTCTTTGGTATTTTATTCGGATTTGACAGCATTTATGACCATATGCTCCTGTGTTTGTAAAGAGCTTCTATGTAAAATTTATATAACCAATTCGTAATTTTCTCTCTGTCATTTAGGGTTTAAAAATACACATTAACTTCAATATCCTTCTCGCCTGCCAAAGCCCTTAATGTAAACTCACTCGTAGAGCCTCAACTAGGGCAGGAAAAATTAGCTGCTGCTTGAAATAAAACACATTTACGAGTTGTTTCATGATGAAGGGAAATCCTTCACGTAAAGTTTTTCGTTTCTAGTCATCACGAATCAGATTGAAAGCAATAACTATTAATTGAGAACAAATGGATTTTAGCCAAAAATATTTTTCCGCAGAATTAAATAATTATTAATAATTTTGGCATGTTTTTTTATTTAGAAAGCATGTCACATAACTCTTTCTAAGCCGTTTCCGTATGAGTCATGTAAAATAAACTATGTACGTATTAGAAAAGTCAATCAACCGGTAATGTTTAACGTCATCACCCTTTTTAATCGTTCGCGTTCTTGCGTTGTGCAAAAAGCTCTCTCTCTAAAAGGCCGACAAATGGGCATCGCTCAGGTAGATGGTGGCGCCAAGAAACCTCTCTTTCTCTCCTTCTCTCCACTCCCTTCCCTTCCCTCGTCTCTCTCTCTCTCTCTCGGCACATATTCGTCCCCTTCTCCTCCTCCTGTCACTCTTGCGCAGTAACTCCCAACCTTCTTGTTATCAGAGCTTTATTCGCTCCCAGTGATGCCTCCCTCTTCTTCGCCTCTTTCCCTATCTCCATAGCCTTCACGAACGGGTGATATCTACGCGTGCCGAAATCTCCTTCTACCGCTTCATCTTCCTTTCTTTCGGCCAGCACCGTCCACGACCAGCTCTTACTCCCCTTTCTCTTTTCCTTTAATCCCCATTTACTTTTCTTCATTTCCCTTAGATAGATAAAAAATACAATCGAAATATAAAATTAAAAGATTTAGTTTATTAGGTTCTTGTTCATTATCCGGCTGCATTTAAATACAGCGATAGTGGCGCCGTAAATGCCGAGAAAGCGACGAGACATTGTACTACTACGTCATATTTACGCCACGATAAATATGCGTAGCCCGGTAAATGTGTACATTTCTCGGTCAATGTGCACATTTACCACCAAGTTCGGTAAATGTAAGTATAACATACTTTTACCGATTGGATTGGGGAAATGTACTGATTTACCTAGAGACACTGGTAAATGTGGATATGCGTCACAACACAGACCACAACATGGCGGCGTCGCGAACATCTGTTGCAGTTTAGAAGTACGGTAAATGTGCGTTGTTCGGTAAATGTGTAAATTTCCTGGTAAATGTGCACAACTAACTAAACTAAATTTGAACATGAAGGAAAATTTTACTCGGCCCCACCGGGTTGGGTAGGTGGGTTAGTCGAAGTGTTTTTGGTTTCTCCTCACGTTCACTGTGTTCCCCCCTCTGGTTGGGAAGCGTTCATCTTAATATATACCAGTGGAGCCGAACCCTCGATGATTTTTGTTATAAATTTACGTGATTATTGAAGTGTAGCATTTCTCATTCTTATTATTTCCACATTTACCAAGGGACATCAGTAAAAGTGCACATTTACCGGGAAACGTATGGATAATACGTATTTCTGAAAACTTTAACTTACGTACATTTACCGATCTTGTTGGTAAATGTGGGCATTTACCGGTAAATGCACAGATTTTCCGATTACGTACCTTTACCATAACATCTACATTTTATGGATATTTTAAACATGGGAAATACGACACGTAGCTTTAGGAGATTCACTGTCTTCTTCGGCCCTTCGTGTTGGGTTGGTTGGGGTTGGCTTGGTTTCCTTTTCACGTTCACTTTGGTTCCCTCTCGGGAGGACCAAATATTACTCCTCGTCGTTCGTTTTATCCGTACACCGGCGACAGTGTATGCGAAACTTAGCAGAAGTGAAGTATTTATGTTGTTCAAATATTTTCAAATGCTTTTAATATGTATGTTTGACGTAGTAGTATAATGTCTCGTCGCTTTCTCGCCATTTACGGTGCCACTGTTGCTGTATTGAAATGCGGCCGGATAATGAACAATAACCATTTATTTATTTTGGAAAAAATGTAATGCGAAGTATACTTTTTATATTTAGTGAAAAACCCACTAGCGGGAAAACATCCGCAGGAAGGTCGGTGCGAAAAAGCTGCGCAAACGTTCTCTACAGAAGAGAAAGGGAAACTTCACATTTAATGTCATTACAATGTTATTTTACTTCTTTTCGTTTTCACCTCTTATCCGTCTAATTTTCCCTTCTTCTTTCCTCTCTCTTTCGCCTATCTCACCCTGACCTACCAGCTCCTAGCTTTCTCCTTTTCCCCTCTCCACCCAAACCTTCTCTTATACAACTTCATATCTTCTCTATCTTCTTTTGTCGGTTGGGGAGCGAACTCATTTACTCCCTGTTTTTCTTGTATATAGACTCAAGAGGATGATTCCATCTCTTATACGTACAAAGAGATAGAGGGAGAGAGTTACACAAGCTTCGAGATGTGAAATTTTCCAGCTTCTTTCACCTTTGAATTCCGTCGCATTACGGTGGCTGCGAATTGTCTTTTTCACGTGTACGTGTGCATCCACGATTGCGCGGCGGATAACGAAGGAACTAATCGCGTAATACTCTTGAGGGGGAAAACGGACGAAGGAAAGGAGGGAAAGAGGATTAAGGTCGAAACGTTCGAGGAATCACTCGATGTTTATTTTAGTTTTGGAATCGCAATATATGATCTGGATGCTGCGTCGACGTTCTCGGAATCAAAGTTTATGGAGGGGGGAGGGAGAGGGTCGTCTGCAACCGGTCGTTTTCTGTTTCTCGTCGTGGATTATCGCCCAAACAAACATTCGACATCGTAAAAGCGTTTGATAAATGCAAAACGAAAATTTCTGTTAAGCCGATTAAAAAGACCTTTGGGGAAAGTTTTCGCGAGACTTTACATTTTTCCTAGCTGACATATCCTTATTTATTGCCCCAAGAGGTTTTTCGTTCTTCCCGATGGGTTTTCTTTAGTGCCGTATTGAATCGCTGCGGCGTTAATTGCGATAATGAATTTTATTGCGCTCGATCAATCACTTTGAAGTCATTTCTGAGATGTGACCTCTTTATGCATGTTTCTCTCTGCTTCCCCCGCTATCCCGATCTAGCACTCGAATCCAAAGGCCGAGTTTTACTTACTCCTTCCCCTCCGCCTCGTTGTTAAATACCTCCCACTTCCTCTTCCTCGGCTTTCTCTATCCCTCTGTTTCTCTTTTACTGTGTAATTCGCCGTTTCTCTTCTCCTCTTTCTTTCCATGGATACGCATTATTTATTTTTTGTATACTGAAGAACTGCTAGATAAAAAACACTTGTTTTTTGTTGTTGCTTTTTTATTTCCATTCATATCGCTGTTAAATCCCATAGAATTGTTTCTAGCGAGTCATTGTAATCCTTTTAATTCCCTAGGGAAGATATTAGGATTTTCACGGCTTTTCATCCTTCTCATCTTAACTTGTTTCAGAATTCTTCCTTTTATTCTTTCCTATAATTTTTCGAGTTTTCTTGTATTTTCTCTCACGCGGAGAAGCCAGCAATTTCTTCCTCTCTCTCACTCAGTTCAGACTCGGAGCTAATTTATTTGTTTGTGCCGTAGGGCACAAAACAATCACTTCACAGTTACTTGCAATAGAGTATCTTAAAATGTGAGAAGCAGACATGATTGGTGTCGCAAACAAAGAAGAGCGAGAGAGAGAGAGAGAGAGAGAGAGACCCCCGTTCTGAGATGGCTCGATTCGTTTTAACCGAAGAACCTTTTTGAACCCGAGGTCTCGGTTTCTTTTATATCTTTCAGAAAGCGCGGGAGTGTGCGACCCAGACGCATTTCAGAGGTTTTGTCTCTGTCGTGTTTTTTCCTCAGAAGGTCTGCTCATCTCTTCGAAATTTGTCGCTCTGGTAGAAAATTTACATTGCCTTGACGTTGTTTATAATCTCCTTAATGTTAATATCCGTGGGTGAAACCAATTAGATTATTTGTAAAGAGACTTTAATTGGTAGGCCTGTGGTCTGCGGCTCTGTGGAACCCAAATCAAGAACTGACGGTGGTCTGAAACTATACATAATGGAAAAATAACCATTAATTGTCATAATAAAATATCTAGTTTTATTATTTAGTTATTACTTTTTAAAAACTTAGTTTCAAAACTAATTTTGTGTATTTACATATAAAAATATAAACCTTCAGTTTTTATATTTCTTGGCGTGCCTCAGTCCATGGCCTGCGTAGGCCTCTGTGATATACGACAATATAAAAACATTTAACCAGACAACACAGCAGTGTTCAGTAGTATATTTCTTTCATGGTTTCACCCACTTGGCTTCATATCAAAAACGTGAAAAATCACTCCTAGTGAAGATAATATAAAAGTTTTCTGAACGATTTGAATTCATTCTCGTTCAATTAGCATATCAGGCGGTAATTAAAACTATTTTCAATGGGGATTGTTATTTCTCAATTTATTACGCATCAACTGATAGATGAACGTCGCTGATTTGTTCGATAGGAATATGTCCGCATTTTTCTCCAGGGAACGAGAATCAACCTTATAAACATCAGCGACTTATCAAGGCACAAATCTTGTTGCCGTAGAATAGACACGTTAATGGTCGGATAGTCTCGTTTATTGAATGATATTAACGACCTCTTCCAAGCAACGAGCATGATGTACGTGGCAGTAGCTTGATCTAAAGCCAAAGTTGTTCCGATCCGATGTCCTTGTTAGCTCGAATCCTTAAAAGAGCTCTTCAGCCGAGTTCTTACTTCCCTCCTTATCTGTCTTCCTCTTGCCTATTGTATTTTAGGTGGAGGACAGAAAGTTCGAAGACTGAATTAACCCGATGAAAACAATGGTAATCGAGTGTATCTACTTAAGAAATCCTGCATGAATACACTTATTTCCGTCATCTTTGGAAGTGTCTCAGAAAATCTTCTTTTTCGTCGCTTTTTAGCTTCCGCTTTATTATTGGATATTATCCTACGTATTGTCGGATCTATTCACTTTTAGGCGGTATTTGTAAGGAAAAAGACGATGAATGAGAAGTAGGGGGGGGGACTGAGAGGCATCAAACGGCCCGGTAATTTGTGAGGAGAACCGGCACAAACCTCCTCCCATCACACTAGTAGCGGAGAGTGGATCTAATGTTATTGAAAACCAAGTCATATAATGGAGAGAAAATTTTCACATGGATAAGAATGACTCATTGAAAAAGAAAACAATATAAAAGTTTCAGCAGACCGGCCCTTGGGCTTACGGGCCCGATGATTGTACCGGAAGGTTATATGGCCAGTCCGTCCCTGATGAGTGGGAGTGAGACTACATATGTGATGATCTTGGCTTAGCATTGCAGTAAAGACAGCTGTAAGTTTGCCTATGCGTTAATGCGATGTTAACAAAACATATAAGTGGGGGCGTTTCTGCCGCACCGCTTTTCGTACGAAAGCAGAATTCTTCAGCCACTTCAATGATCATCAGAATCCTATTTTCGCAAACGATCTCTCGGAAATGGGCGAAAGAATTATCCGTTTCTATGCGTTCTTTGCACGAAGTGAAGGCATATAGGGGTAATCGTTACCGTCCGTTCGTCCGCATGTTAAAACTCGGAAACCGCTGGACGTATTGATGGAATTTGGTATTGGGGAGTTTTGCTAAAATTTATCGACCGATTTCAATTTTGGTCAAACTCAGACAACAATGATGACCACTTTACATGAAGACCTACAATGTTCCTCTATTTCAACTCGAGAACCGTTGGGCGTATTTTGATGAAATTTGGTATTGGGGAGTTTTGCTAAAATTGGTCGATCGATTCCAATTCTGGTTAAAATCGGGAAACAATAACGTCCACTTTACATGAAGACCTACGTGTAGTTTACAATGTTCCTTTGTTTCAACTCGGAAACTGCTTGATGTATTGTGATGAAATTTGGTATTGGGTATTTTTGTTAAAATGAATTGACCGATTCCAATTTTGGTTAAAATCGGACAATAATTATGACTACTTTACACGAAGACCTACATGTATTTTACAACGTACCTCGCTTGCTTCTCGTTAAATTCTCATCTGAGCGAAAAATATTGAGACAATTGTGAAATCTCAAAGAACGCATTTGGAAACTCTGTGTACTCCGACATGGAGTACACCTTTCCAATCTTGTTGTATTAAAGAACTTCCAGAGTGTTAATCATCTTCAACTGTTGCTTTCCCACGTTATAACTTGAAAATTTGGTTGGTCTTTAACGTCTGTCACCTGAAAAATCGAAGAACATCTTAACTCCTGTGGACTTAACTTGCTCAGTTCCGATGAAAACCACCGGAATACAACATAAAACGTCGTTGCAGAACACGTAGTAACTTACGATTAGAGGTAATTTCTCCGTTCGCAATTTCGTTTCGCCAATAAAATAAATAACTTTTTCATTGTGCGGCGTAGTTAAAAAAAAGAATTTCAAACTTTTTCTATAGGATTAATTGTGAAGAATTTCTCCTTTCTTACTCCCAATCCATCCTATTCATGCCGCTCCCTTTCCCTCACTCCCACTCCTCCTTTCCCTCAACTTCTCTCTCACTCCCCGGCGGTTCTTGGCCCATTTTTCCAACGCCGCTTGAGGCCGCCACCATCACCCGAGGAGGAGGAAGCCATAGCGCCCTCAGATGTTTTTTTTGCGAATGCAAAGGTCAGAAAAAAAACTAACGCAGGACTCAGAAGCACGGAATGCGAAAAAAAACAACACGGAAGAAAAAGTATAAAAGTGAATTGTTTGCAGTGAGCTTTAGAATGTTATTATCCGCCGTTTTTTTTCGTTTCTCCTTACATCTCCACCCCTCCCACGCAACGTTCTCCACCGCAAACGGACTCGGAGAGCCGTGGCCTTCAAAGGAAATCACGGTGGCAGCAAAACGAAAATCGTTGCCCGAAGGCGTTTTTGGGTGTTCTACAGCGAATCAGATGCTGCTGGCGGATGCGAGTGGAAAGCGCAGCAGCGAATGCATCCAAAAGTATCCTTCGATTTGTATTTTTTTCCAGACGGAGCTCGAGGGGAAGTCCGGCTTTGCGAGAAAAAAGAAAGTAAACGTAACCACGTGCTTGTATTCCAACCTGGAAATTATTTTCTCCTCTCGATGCTGGCCGCGTGCGTGATATGCATCGCTGCGTACTCCTCCGGGTGTTTACAACGTCGGGTGCAATTTAAGATACCACTCTAAATGCACCGGCGTCATTTTATGGAGTAAAAACACGAGAAGTGACACCGTGATGGCTTCATAAACATAAGCAGACGTCCTCTACACTCTTGAGTTATGAGACCAATATCTAATCCTCTGGGTTTATGGGAAGAAAAGCAGCCAATCAGTAATATTCATTACAGAACGCCTCTGGAAGAGCCTACGAGTTGTTTTTCAAGTGGTGTTTCACGTAAGACTTCTATAATGCAATTTCTTACAAAAATTAGGGATATCGGGAATGAACCTCTTTTCCCTTTTTTATTCGTATCGCTAATAACACAACTTCAGTCTTTATAAAGAAAGTGAAATTGATGAACAAACAGCAGAACCCTGATTTTGCGTATGCAAATTCATCATGCCACTGGGCGTCTTGAAATAAGTTCTCGAAAACGTTCATCCAGAAATCCTTCTTTTATGAAAAAATGCTGGCCACTTTTTCATTGTATTTATTTATCGTTAGCTCAATTATTTAGCGTTTGCTAGTTAATTGTATACTACACGAATATCAATATTTAACAGAGTAATAACTTTTTCTGCACAGGCATCATCTCCGTTCGCGTGAATGCGGTAGGTGATTTGTTTTTTTACGCCAGTAAATTTATATTAAACATATTTTAACCCGTAACCACAGGCAGCGGTCTCTCAGACCGCACGAAATTTCAGTCGTCTCATTTAGGGCTCGTGAATCATCTCCGCCTTTGAGATTTTGTTTACCTTTGTATACTCCAGGTGTCTTTGTTTACTGTGTGGCAGTTACCTTCTAGCATCGGACCTGTGCATACTAGAGCGTTTAGTTTCGTTGCCGGTCTGAGAGACCGCATGCCTGTGTTCGCGTAATTTTTTCGGAACTTCTTTTTTACTGTTTCGGAAGTTTCTGAAGATATGTCGCATTTAAACTGTCCTGGACCGTCGCACGTCCGGAAAAGAAAACAAAAACTGCCCTCCAATGTTTTATTTGTAGCACCTCAATATGTTTGAAATTTTCAGCACCCGCTTGAGGAGCATGCGCTAAAATGACGAAGTTTAGTGTCCTCATTTTTTAATGTTTTTCTTTTATAAAAATTCTTTTATATTCATGTGTTTAAACAGACCCTCTGCAAAAGACTAAAGCAAATACTAAAGTTTTGTATGAAATTAAAAAGTAACCTGTCAAAACTTAGAGCCTTTTTCGTGTTAAAAAATTTTCACTTTCATATTTACTAAGATATTGCATACTAAGTGTTCATATTTTTGTATTTGTTCGCCAACACCCTATTTCAAATATAAACATAAGAAAACTATATAAAATGTTGTTTCTTCTCACATAATTATTTATTTTTGGCGTGGGGTCTGAGAAACCGCATGCCTGTGTTGGCGCGTCAATTTCTGATGCCTGTGGTTACGGGTTAAAGAATTTTTGCCTTTAATGTCGGCCTTCGGATTAAACGTGTTTCTGTAGTATCTGTGCTCACCGTATTCCCAATTGATGCGGTTAATCGGAGTTTTCAGTAAACCCATCCCCCCCTGTTCACGGCAGGCGTGTTATTGGAAGAGGCCACTTAAAGTGAACCCGTGCAAAGTGGAATATAGACCAGTAAAATTAGACATTTTAGGGGAAATAATTCACAAAGTTTTCAAACTTAGCACATTTGTCCATTAAAGCAACCTAACGAACATATCAAAAGTTGACATGCCTGACGTGTACGTGTTGGCCGCTATGACGCCAAAATGGTCGCCGGAGCACGACCCGCGAGTGGCCTTTCGCGAATAACTCTGATACGGCCAAATCTACGGCGAAACTGAACGTAAACAGACTTGTAGAGAGTAAAATTTCCTACCAGAAAGGTTCTTTGAAGTTTTTTACTACTGTGATGGTATAGCAGAAAATGAGCGTTTTTTTGCGGAACGCAGGCCGCGCGCTGTCTTAAAATTAGTGTTGTGAGCTCGTTATTACTTATGTTAAGTAATTGAAATAAACAGTGTATTACTGCCTAAAGGGGATACCACTATAAAAAACGCGTCTGGAGCTCTACCACAGCTGGTGGTGTGGAAACGAGCTCACAACACTTGATTTTAAGACCGCGCGGCCTGCGTTCCGCAAAAAACGCTCATTTTCTGATATACCATCGCAGTAGCAAAAAACTTCAAAGAACCTTTCTGGTAGAAAATTCTATTATCTACAGGTCTGTTTACGTACAGTTTCGCCGTAGATTCGACCGTTTCCGAATTATTCGCGAAAGGCCAGTCGCGGGTCGTGCTCCGGCGGCCATTTTGGCGCCATAGCGGCCGACACGTAAACGACGGGCATATCAACTTTTGATATGTTAGTTATGTTACCGTAACGAACAAATTTGCTGTTTGAAAACTTGATGAATTGTTTCCCCTAACCGTCAAATAAATGTCTAATTTGCCCGGTCGTTCCGCAAACAACGCTCATTTTCTGCTATACCATTGCAATAGCAAAAAAATGAAAAGAACCTTTATTGTAGGAAATTTTATTCTCTACAAGTTTGTTTGCGTATAATTTTTCCATAGATTTGACCGTTTCCAAGTTATTCGCGGATGGCCAGTCGCGGGTCGTACTCCGGCGGCCATTTTGGCGCCAAAACGGCCGACACGTAAACGTCAGACATGTCAACTTTTGATTGGTTAGTTAGGTTGCCCTAACGGACAAATGTGCCTAGTTTCAAAACTTTATGAATTATTTCCCCTAACCGTCAAAAAATTTGACTGGTCTAATAGTTTCCCACAGGAATGCATCAGGTTAAATCTAGGTTGTCTTGAGCTCAGTTAGCAACAATTTAGTTAAAATGCATTCAGCATAGCTTCCTTTATCTACCTTCATATAACCTCTGACCAAATTGGAACATTGTGTAATCGGAGTTTGACAACGTGCTGAAGCGAAAAGGATGGACGTGCAATTCGATGTTATTCTCTAAAAGAAAATCGTGTTAAACCCAAAACGTGTAGAGCGAAACCGTGCAATTCTGGGGAAGAGCGTATTTTGATATTCTAAAAGTTTCCTTCGTCGACGTCGAAGAACGATATAGAAAAAAGTTCGGACCCGCATAAGTCGCCACGCCGCTTATCTTCTTTTTTCAACTCTTAGGACTATATTAGAAACAATAAAATGTTTAGCTAGAAGAGTGAAGTTGCCGTTGAAGAGGCGATATAACGGCGAAGCGCGCATTAAATTCAATATTTATCGCTCCACCCTCTCGTGTTCGGGGCTAAAGAAAGATTTTCAAGACGTTCTAGTTCGATTTCGTGAAAAGCTTTTGCGTCACGCTTTCTTTTCCGGTTATTGTTTTCCAAGAAGTGTCCAAAGTGCTAATATACAATAATGAATATACGAAATTAACTTACGTGAACTAGTCGGATGATGACCTAATACTCTTTGGGGAAATATCGTCCGATCGTCTTCGTTTGTGAATTTTGGAACGCTTCGCGACGGCTGTGTATTTTTTTGCGCGCTTCCGAAGTTTTTGTGAAACGTCAGAAAGTGCTCACGTTGTCCTCGATGATCCTAAACAGCCGCTCGTTGAAACGATGCCGCGGCGCTTTCTAGTTATTGAATTTAGGAATCTGAAAAAAGTGTGAACAGCAGATTTTGGTTTAATTTAGCTTAGTACGAACCAAAATCCTTTCAAATAAATATATTTGCGAGAAACTTTGAAACTGTATTGTTACGCTGCAATTTTCGGCTCTCATTTCCATAGACCTTTCGTAAATCAGCCCGTTATTTATCCGACGAATAAAATGTTTTTTTTTTAAATTTGTCGATTTCTCAGTAATGAAATGAAATTATAAATTTACGCCGCGCGGAACTTTTTTTAACGGCCTCTTGGTGGACGTAAACATTCTCTCTCTCTCTCTCTCTCTCTCTCTATTTCAGAGATCGGTAAATAAATCCGCGACTTCTCGGATCGTTTGGCCGCTTAATGAATTCGATCCCGACGTCAACTTGAGAATAAAGACGTCGATTCGCTGTGTTTTCTGGCGACGGGAGGAATATGAAGTCACTTGTTGAACGAGGGAGGAAGAGGGTAAGGGGGGCAAGGGGAATGGGTCAATCGGATGGAATGGGAATGGAAGCCGAAGATAACGCTCTCGAGCACGAAAGGTTGGGAATGCAATTACCCTTTTTGCTAATTAACGTTTCGATCCTTTTAAAGTCATCTTTCTCTCTCTCTCTCTGAGTAATTATGTATCCTTCCCAGTAACCTCTTTCTTCCGTCTCATCCTCTTCTCTATGTATTCCAAAACATTTTATGGGTCACATCTTTTTCCTTGAAGAGGATAGATACTCCTACATACGCACACACACGCAAGCGAACGCACACGCACGCACAAAAACCTTTTTCTGTCGCCGCCGACGTCTTTTCCCTCTCTAGAAGTTGTTTACGATCGCGGATGTTAAATGTATAGAAATGCAAATGCTTGGAAGTGGAAATCGGATCGCGTGGCAAGGGGACGTAACTCATCTCCCCCACCTCATCTCCGCCTCTTCCTCCTCCTCCGCCCTCCTCACCCCTTTATTCCCCTTCCCCCCACACACGCCATTCTTGACCTCTCAACCCACACCCTTTGTTCCATCCGCACCCAGATTTCCCTCCATTTCGCATCCAATCCATTCATTCCATTCTCCTCCCTGTTTCCCTCTTTCTCTCCCTCTCTCCTCTAAGTTTTTTCCCACCAGACGCAAAACGTGAGGTATAAAAATATTTAAACCTACGCAAGGCGAGCTTAATTAGAAAAATTTATACATTTATCTCCGTTTATGAAACAAAACGGAGAACAATACATTTCAGACAGAGTCGGCTAGAAAAATCGCGGGGCCTGGTGCAGGATGTGCGCGCGTCAAAACTTTTTAATTGTAAATTTAAATAAATAAAGAAACCTCTCTCACTATGACAGCGTTCGATTTTTTTCCAATTTTTAATGCGTCTACTTTACAAGCACAACAAGTTTTTTTTTAAAGGGCGCGGGGTCCTAATAACCTCTGGGCCCGGTGCAACCGCACCTTTGGCACCGCCATCAAGCCGGCCCTATTCTCAGAGCCATATGATGTTGCAACAAGGATTATGAAATGCATTCCTGTTGCCATAAAAATGATAACAAGGTTACTTTTCTCATTCAAACGGATTAGGGGAAGCCATTCCTCGCTAGGGACCGATACATTCCCATAGTCACTCGGTCATAAGCGCACGGGGTTTAGGGGAGTTGAAAAACAGTAACATTGACCCTTCAGCTCAAAAATCGCTCATTTTGCGTGACTGATTCCTTTAGAGAAGACTAGTTCTAGGCTTCCCCCGCGTTATATGTGACTCGGAGGCCGTGGCATCTTTGGCCATCGAGTGTGCACGTTCACGTGTGTGTGTGCGCGTTTTCGCACGCACGAAGTTGATGTAAACGGTAAAGAATCTCTTCTAAAGAAAATAGCACGTCTCCAGGAGTTGGTCTGTAAGCGCGGGATATCAACTTTCCTCTTTCAAAACCATTGGGTCGCCTTATAATATACATATTTCTCTTTTACTTTTTCCTCTTTCTTTCTCAGTTGGGGATATCCTCCGGCTCGTGTGATTTACGCCCGTACGACAAATCATCCCTATTCCAACGAGGTCTTCTTCTTCCCCTTTTACCACTCCCCATCTCTGTCTCCACACCATGCTTGGGCGCACCTTTTCTCCCACCTTCCCTCCTTTCTCTCTCCGACGTTCTTCCCCAGGGTTTCTAAAGAGTCGCTGCAGCGGACTTTTTGAGCCTTCAATTCAATCGACAGCGGGAGACAATTACCACACTTGCTGCTCGAAGTACTCCACCTCTGCGCGCGGGAGCTCTTGTACACGCAAGGGCCTCTTTCGTTTAAGTGATTTTTTTAGGCTCTCTGATATTCTCGCCTGCGAAATTGAAAGGAAAGATCAAAGGAAAGTCAAGAATTATGGTAGGTAAAGCTGTGTATTTATATCTGTTGATTTAAAAAATGGGTAAATTGTCTTGATAAAATTTCATAAGCGGGAAATAGTGTTATTTCCTTAATAATTCTTGCTTAAAAAATAGCTAACGGTGTTTTCTTAGCAGGGTAGGCGTTGATTAAATTAGATACCCAACGTCGCTCTCGTCGAAGCAAACGGTCGATGGATGAATGAGGCGAGTGAGAGTGTATTCATCGGCTATCTTTGGAAAGATATTGAGATCGTGAGCGTACTTAGATCGTTTCAAACTAATTCCCATGTCCGTAATTGCGGCGCGACAACCCAGTTTCCGAGACGCCCTATTCCATTCAATTTTGCTCGTGGGCGTTTAATGAAATGCGTCTCGTAAATGAGCAAAACGATAAGTATCCCGGTAATCTTAGGCCTCTATCACGCCAATCGGAAATGCAGATGACTTACCACTATGCTATCCGCTTGATATATGGCGCTATTTCCCTTGACAGCTTATAGAAACATTTAGGAGGCTCGGAAAGGAATCGGATCAACATATCGAAATTATTTTCTTTTCGTTTTTCTGCCATAATCTCGTGGATGTTTATCGACCGCGGAGGCGTTTATATCGAGGTTACGCGCGAAATTGCGTAGAAATCGAGAGAGAGAGAGAGAGTAAAATAATTCCATTCTTTATTTACTTGCTGGTAGAAATCGGCGGGGGTGTAGCCGGAGAGGGATTTGCGGGAGAGGTCAGAGAGTGGGTGGGATGGTTTGAGGAGAAACGTAGAAGGTGTAGGAAGTGAAGGAGAAAGGTTGGAGAGAGCGGGAAGAGGAGAGGGAGAGAGATGGAGATTGGGGGGAGCATCCCCATAGCGTAGGGGGAGGCAGATATACAAGGCGAGAGAGCTTTAAGGAAGGGGGAGGGAAAGGAGGGAGAGAGTAACTCGCTGACATATCACCGTGGGGACGGCATTGTTGTTTTTATGGCCCAAGGTGGGCGTGTGGGTGGGAGCACAAGATTACAGGCGCGCCTCTCCCATCCGTTGCATTTCGCAAATTTATCGGATGCCTTTTCCATCGTACCTCTCGGATAACCCAAGTCGAACCTTTTTCAGGAGGCGTAGGTAGCGACGAAGCGAACGACAGCGGAAGAGTTTAAAAAGAGAGAGGAGTAAGAAGGGGGGTGTCTCCTCCACCATTCCCCCTGCCCCCCTCACCCTTGAAAAATCTCCTCCAACCCAGACTTTAGTGAAAGCTACTCATAAAAGTATCTGTTCCTCTCTCTATTTTCGTCAATGTCGCTCTGTCGCTAACGAGAGGAGTGAAAAAAAGGAGTTCTTCCTTTGATCATCTCCTTCTCTTCCTCTCGTTTCTCCGATCTCTTGGTCACCCCTTCACTCTATAGTACGTGTCATCTAAATGACAGATCCCTGTGTGTGTGTACTATAGAGCAGGGTTTCTCAACAAGACGTCCGCGACACGCTGGTGGGCCGCAAAAGGATCTGAGGTGGGCCGCGAAAAGTTCGAAAAATTAATATCGGCTAGCAAAATTTTTAAAACTGCCGCAAAAATATAGCGAAAACTGAATATTTCTTCAAACAAGCATGCGTAATAAATGACTAATGAAGTTTTTTTACAAATTTCTTCGTTTTTTAAAATAACTTGTTGCATTTGTTGAATAATATAAATTTTCTCCTGCCTATATATAAACACACCTTTTCATTTATACTATGTTGGTCGCGGTAAGATTCTTGTAGTGTAGGTGGCTCTGTTATCAGAAAGGTTTAGAAAGGCTGCTATAGGGTACCCTAGTTAATCGGCTCCCACCAAGGAGACTGCTTAGTTTGCTAATGCAAATTGGGTTACTTTTCATTTGCGAACCGATGGTTTAAAAAAAAATGCGAAGTGCTTGAGGGTACGCGTAGACCGTTCTCCGCTTCGCTGGAGAAAGGCAGAGGTGGGAGAGAGCAGGTGCTATTAAAAGTGGCAGATGTTGATTGATTAGCTCGGCCCTCTTTCTCGAATAAAATCCCGGATTCTCGTGGGTCTGGAGAGACATTATGCAGTTAATTTGACCCATTAGAGTAGGAAAGGGTAGGAGGAAAGGAGGAGTGGAGGCGTAGGGCGTAACGCATACGCGTAGGTATTTCCACCCCGAGTACTTCTTTCTCGCAAATGACTGATGGCGAGTTGGTTTTTCCGCCCTTATATGAATTTTGTCATTTTATTACGCGGTGACGTTACATAATGAGCAAGGAAGTTTTAACTTTTTAATTTTTTTCTGAAGTATTATATTTGCGCAATCTTTCACAGTGAAAACTGAAACCAAGGTTCGGATAATTTATCTGTCGCATTTTGAAACGATTTATTCGAGTATAGCTTTGCTTAAGTTGGCAGTATTTTCGGCCGATCATTATTTCATCGTAAAAAATTATAATATGGTAATTTTATATCAGCTCAAAAATACTGGTGGCAGTAATGAAAACTTATGTCGGCATTAATGGCCATAACTTCCGGTACACCTTCAGAGTTTGTCAACATCCTGTTTTCAAAGCGAGAGACTCCTTGAAGCAGATAAATGGCGATCGTGAAAAATAAACAGCAAATAATGGCCGCATTGGAGAGTTGCGCGGGCGTGGTCGTACTCAGTATCTATCTCCTTAGTCTCGAGAGAGAATATATGTCCCTTGTTATTACGCGTATAAGGGGCAAAAATATGACGACAGGCTCTCATCGTACGGAGCGGTCGTTTCCCTAATTTTCTCCCTTTTCCCTCGAAGATAGAGAAGTCAAGAGTACCGCAAGGCTTTATCCTCCGACCCCTACAGTTCCTTCTCTTCCCACGGCAGTCATCGCTCCACAAAGGATTGATGGGCAGGGTCATACTCCTTTTGCGTACACGTTGTGTACTTTTTCACCATGGGTAAAAAAGATGCGAGTGTATGTGTGGCGGAAAGAGAGAGAGAGAGAGAGAGACGGAGAAGGCGCCACACACGACTACATTGCATACACAAGACTTCTTCGCCTCTCCTCATTCTCTCTCCCTCTCTATAGCCATCTCTCGCGGAGGGTTTAGGGGAAGGACGTTAATTGAAGTTTGTTGTCTGGCACTCTCTTCTCTCGGTGCGACGATACTCTCACTCCTACTCTTTCCTTTACTCCTCCGCCCGCCGCCGTGTATGCAAATGAAGCGCGCGCGTTTCTCTCGCGCATATGCACTCTGGCACTCTTTGTGGGCGAAGGGTGAGAAGAAGACTATGCGGTTGGGTTAGTCGAGTGTGTGCGAACGAGAAAGAGAGAAGGAGAGAGAGTTAGGCGGGGTGTGGTCCTCTTTTCGTTCCTCGTGCTGCAAATTTCGTTTCGTTTTTGTCTTTCTTTCATTAGGTTCGACGTAAGAGAGAGATGCGACGTGGGTGGGTGGAGGGGGTGTGCGGGTAAAAAGAATGGGGAAGGGCGTGCGTACGAAGTGTGCGAGAGAGAGAAAGAGGCCGTTTGCATCCTTAAGTTGCTCACGACATGTTTCGCGGCGCTGCGGGTTCTATGGTATAGAGAGCCGTCTCCTCCTCCTATTGCCCGAGCCGTTGCTCCATTACTCGACTGCATCCCTCCTCTCCACGACCGACCCTCACCCACTTTACGTACTACTCATCTCTCGGACAAGAGAAAACCATTTCCACCTCTTGCGTCCTCGATATATCACTTCTTAGACCGCCTTATTTGCTGGAGCCCTCCGCGCGCGAGAGCCCTCTCATTCTCTATTTCTATCTCTCTTTCTCTCTCTCTTCCTCGGCATATCCTTTAAAACGAACGACTGACACCTTCCGCTGGAGAGAAGCTTTTTTTATTCTTTCATCTCGTTTATGTTTTTTTTTATGGTCACGCTCCACCTGCCGGTAATTTACATGTGGTTAATTTGTACCAATTTTTGTGCTCATGTTTATCGCGCGTTGTGAATACAAATGGTGTAGAATGTTGTTTATTTTTTCATTGTTTTAAAAGGGTCGCCGTGTTTTTTCGCTTCTGATTTTTTTATCGTTTTGAGGGGGTGAATTTTAGCCGAATCCCTTCTATAAATTTATTTGAAAACGGCCGGGACGCTACGGAAAATTGTTAATTTGTGTTTTTTATTTATTTTTTTCGGGAAAAAATAGAACGAATCGGTTATGCGGACGCGTTTATTCAATTATAAAAATTTCCGCACGGGTGCTCCAAAAAAGGAGTTTTTAGACGGTCCTATTATTTCGATACGAATGCATGAATACGGATATAATCCGAGGCTCGAAAATTATTTCTGACTAAACAATTAATGTTGACGAGCGCCGCGAACAATCCAGGTTGTGTGGGCGTTTTAAAAAGACCGAATTTATTTAATTTCCTCCTCCTGTCCACCGTTTGTTTATTTTTTGATAAGAGGCACCGAATAACGCGAAAACTCTTCCGTACACGAGCTCCAAGCTTTCGTGTTGTCATGATTTCGTAGTATGGGGGTAGGGCCGAAAATTGCCTAGAAAAGTTACATATGTGCCTTACCAGCCGAAAACTCTCTCTGCGAATCCCGAGGCTGAGGCATCTCCCTAAGGGGTAAAACCCCACTGGACAACTTTGGAAACGTTCCCTGTCGCCGTTGGAAAGGTGCCTCGAGTCGTCTCCTCTCACACATCCTCCCCCGCGCACATATCTGGATGGAGGGAAGTGGCGTGGGTGGAGGGAAAGGGGAAAAAGTGAGGAGTGGATTCTAAAAAAAGGGGCGAACGAAAAGGGGCGGGGGAGTAGTAGGGAAGAGGGTGAGGGAGAACGCATACATGAAAAACAAGCGCGTGACTCCCTATGGGTTTTATATGCGCCATTGAACATGGGCGTGTGGAGGTGGTGTTGGAAGTGTGAATAACTTAGTGGAAAAATGACAAGGGATTGAGCTGAGTAGGGGGAGGTTGGAGAGGGATGGGGAGGAGAAAGAGAGAGAGAGAGAGAGAGTCGTTTGCGTCCGAGAAGAGGAGAACGAGAGGGATAAAGGAGGGAGCTGGTTTGACGCTATGGGTTTCTATGCTAATTCGTGAAGCGAATGAATAATTGAATCTCCAAGCTAATGGTGGTGCTCACTGAGACGGGAATCGAGGAAGGCCAAGGCTCTCTCACTTCAATCTTTTTTTCGTCGTTCTTCCCTTCTTCTCTCCCACTTCGTTTAATTCTTTTTCTGCCTCTTGTTTGTCTCTGCTCGCTTTTCTCCTCTGTCTCTTCCTTTTGTCTCCATTCCCTCTCTCTTCATTCTCTCTCTCTTCCCTCTCTCTCTCTTCCCTCTCTCTCTCTCTCCCTTTCCTTTTTCTCCTTCCCTCTCTCTCTCCCCCCTTCCCTCTCTCTCTCCCCCCTTCCCTCTCTCTCTCCCCCCTTCCCTCTCTCTCTCCCCCCTTCCCTCTCTCTCTCCCCCTTCCCTCTCTCTCTCTCCCCCTTCCCTCTCTCTCTCTCCCATCCCTCTCTCTCTCTCCCATCCCTCTCTCTCTCCCCTCCCTCTCTCTCTCCCCTCCCTCTCTCTCTCTCTCCCTTCCCTCTCTCTTCCCCTTTCCTCTCTCTCTCCCCTCCCTCTCTCTCTCCCCCTTCCCTCTCTCTCTCCCCCTTCCCTCTCTCTCTCCCACTTCCCTCTCTCTCTCCCTTCCCCTTTCCTCTCTCTCCCTTCCCTCTCTTCATTCTCTCTCTTCTGTTTCCCCCTTCTCTCTCTTCTGTTTCCCCCTTCTCTCTCTTTCTTCCCTCTCGCCTCTTCGTATTCGCAAACCTTTTTCTTTTCCGTTTTTGGGAATTTAATCCGTCTTGTCTCGAGATATTTCTTTCTTTTCTTTTTTCCCATTCATCTCCTATTTCTTTCGCATTTCTCTCGCCTCCCCCTCTCTCCTCGTTCTCTCTCTATCCATCTCCTCTTTGCTAGTTCCATAAGGTCTCTTTTCCTCCTTGTCCACTCACTCACGTATCTCAGGGAAGTGCAAATGCTGAGTGACACTCTTATACTCTTATACTCGCGCGAGAGAGAAAGGCTTCGAGAGCCAAAGGGTAGCTGAGATTATCTGAGGTGTTTTCTAAACAATGTCAGTTCGAAGGTTGTCTAGGAGACTAAATTTTATAACCGAGAGAGGCGATAAGTTTCGGCTCATTTCGTCGCCACGACCCTTCTTTGCGGTGTTTTACGTACAAGGCTAAATATCGCGGACAATGAATACCAATTTTATTCAAGTGCTCGCTGCGCCGGCAACAGAAATGACTGAAATGAACTGAATGTCTATAATATAAGGCATGTCTTAAAAGAATTGTCAAATAATCATTGCGAGGAGAATAGAAAATTGGTTTCCTATTAATGTGAAAGAAAGCCAAGTTTTTATTTTCCTCGCAATTAATACTTCATGTAACTTTAATTTATCTGGATAACTTTATCACATTCTACTTGTATAATGCCACTCATTTTTTTAAAGAAAATAATTGTATATCGTCCTTATATTTCGGCCTAGTGTTTGTAATCTAGCGGATTAATACTATCATACCTACAAACTTGGATACATTAATTATTATGAAAAAACTACTTATTTTACCTTTTCCTCTATGGTTTTTTGAAAATCACGCATTTACAAAAACAAGAACTAGACAGCAATTTGTTAGCTCAACCATTTTTTTCGCTTGAAAAAATCAATCAAAAAAATCATGCATCCAGTCTCACATGGGTGCGATTCGACGAAACGCATCAAACGCGCAGTCGCACCAAACCAGCACATGGCGCGCGAGTGAAGGAAAAGAGGTTTCAGCATATGAACGGGTTACAAAAAAGAAGGCATCGGTGGTAGATACGGAATGATTTGAGTTGGTAAGGAGCCAGGAGGGGAGACAAGAGGGATGTTTGCAAATGCGCCATGTTGGCGGGGGCGACAGACGAGGGTGGGGGAGGGGGGGCGGAGGATATGAGAAAAGTGAGAAAGGAAAGGGGAAGAGGAGGTGGTGGGGCTAAAGGTGGGCCAAGGGCAGTCGTCACGGAGAGATCAGACGGGCATTTGAATGGCTTTATTTAAAGGTTGTGTCGTGGTTTATGACTGCGGGGACATCCTGACCCTCCCATTCTCCCTTTCACCTTTCGCACGTATTATTAGCGATTTATTTTTCTAAAAACGCGCTTATGTATGCAGGTTGTCTGTCCGCCCGCCCTTCCTTCTCTACGAGCAATATTCCTGAAATCTTGCAACTTGGTGAAGGAAAATTTTAAGGATTGATTGGTCTGTATGAGAGGTAAACATGGTAAATATTGGGGGATCTAGGATCAGTTGCTGGGGAGTAGTCGAAAAAAAAGCCCGTCGTGTAATTTTCTCTGCATTTCTTCCCCCACTTGTGCTTCTTGTTTATGACAAATCTCTCATTAAACTGACACGCTTGCGTGCCCAATACTGTCTTTCGACTTCCCCACCCGAAACATTATTTTAGTACATGATCGGTCTAAAAGTTCTTCTGTCTGTAAGGGCAATATTTTTGTAATTCTACAACTTGGAGATGGCAAATTTTTCAGGATTGATTGGTCTATATGAGAGCTAAACCTGGTAAAATTTTGGTGGATCTAGGATCAGATATGCGGAGCAATCGAGAGAATTTTAAAGAAAGAGAAAATTGCTTGGGAATATAAAAGTTGCTGACGTAATTTTTAGCAAATAAACCTTCATTAACATTTCTTTGTCACACATTTTTTGTATTCCCAAAACTATTGTTACGTTCTGAAACATTCAATTACATGCTGCTACAAAAGTAGGCAACCGGCAATAGGTCGCATCTGCGATTCTTTACTCCGATGGAAAGATAGCAGCCGGTGAAAAAAAGCGCCTTATGTAATTTGCTCTGCAATTATTCTTTCCTCACTTGTTTAGTCCTTCAACCTGTTCCCATTCTTTCATAATATGCTTCTTCCTTCACTTTCATAGAGTAAGGTTTTGATCGGGGTAACAGGTGTAACATGATATTTTTATACATTTCGCGAATGCACCTCGCATTCGGAAGTAAATTGATTTTTTCCTCCCCTCCTCCAACGTCGGTTATCACGCGTTATGGGCTCGAGGCATGATCCTAATTTAAGTACACGAAGGTATATCTCGTTGCAGGAGGGGAAAAAATCGATGTCCGTGTTCGGTAAACGAAGTGAAAGGTAAGCGGAGTGGTGCATGTCGAGCTGGTGTGGGAATGCAGAAGGAGGGGAAAAGAGAAATATGGAAGACAATGAAGGTGAAAGATTTTTATTACTTTGGCGCACGGTACAAGCTGAGGAGATCTTATTGGATGTTTGTTTAGTGTTTATGATCCTTCTTAAAAATTACTCTTGACTTAATTAGGGGTAATGGGATATAGAAATCGATTTTTTTGGAAGGGTTATCTGGATTTTAATAAAAGTTATTAAATCGTTTTAGTGCTTGGAATTTGCGATTTCGATTATCAAATTTCCGATAAGCTGTATTTCTAAAATTTATATTCCCTTTGCCTTTCCCGACTAGATAAAGCCATCAATTTTCGAACGAAATTCTCATTTTCTGCAATTCTCATTTTCTAGAATAGGTTTCGATTCATAATTATCAGGATATCCTTGAACTTGAAATTATGTGTGGCTTGAAAACGCATTTAAAACGGTAATTTCCTTATTTTATTTACCTGTGTTCTACAACTCAAATAACTGAATGTTTTGTTTTTTATTCTAGGTAAGTGATTCCCGCATGTTTCTTCCGAATGCCCTTGAGGACTAATTGGCCGCAGAGCTAAAAGTTGGCAAGTCTGCTAATGGTAAAGTAACATTTGACTGACATCAAGGGGTGGTTTTGGGCTTAAATCAGTGTCAAATTACAAGAGAATGTTTTTAATGGCATTTTAAGTTGATTACGTTATTTGACCAGTGTAAAGAATGCGTTGTGTCTATACTTCTTTTGATGCAGTGTGCCTAAGAAAACTTTCTTGTTCGTTAAATGTATAAAATATTTTTTTACTAAACGACTAAAACTATGCTTTGCCGACGATGTTAATTTTCATTTTATACGATCTAAAAATTCAAAACCCACGCAATGTGTGTTATTTGAAACGCCGAGATTTCAAGTATTTCATGCTAACTTTCAACCTTCAACTGTTTCACAACATCGCGATAGCATCTTCACAAGAGACTCCCGTTGCATTCATAAGGTTGGTGACGGACGCGCTGAAGTTTACCCATAAAAATGTCGGATATAATCCACACGCAACTCCAACACCCGTTTAGCATTCAGCGAATCTCTTGCGGCATGTTCCTTGATAACTTCATATAAGAACAATCAGTCAAACCGAAGGCCTTAGCGATGGGAAGTTAGAAGAAAGAAAAAAACAATTAAGGCTCGTTTGTGAGTCCGGCGATAATTCAAACAAGTCACGAACTTCGTGTATAAAAAAATTACTCGTTTCGTTCAAGTCGGGGTAACTCGTTTTCAGGATCCCGGCAGATGAAGTGAGAACGTATTACGAATGATGAGAATCCAATTACCGCTTTTCGAATCCAACGTAAATCGCAGTGATGTACTACGACTGGGAAAGTGTACCGTTTTATTGAGCTATGGTGAGGTAAAAAGCTTGAAAAAATCGATTAAGACTTTCGCGAGCAAACTGCGTATTTACGCTAGAAATGTAAGTGCGGAAAAGAAAAGTCTGTTTTTATTTTCCCACAAGTTGAGCCTAATTTTTGCTGCTACGTCGCGGGTCCCAGCTGTAGCTGGAATCTGTTAGGTTTTAGGTTAATTTGCGCTTTCTTCATCAGCCAGTCAGTTTTCTGCATACGATTTTTATTTATTATTTAATGGTTGCTTCTGTGTATCACTTTTCCTGCAGGTGCGAATTTTTTATATTTAAAAAATGGGGAAAATAGTATTGCGAAACTTAAGACCTTCTAGCTTAGTGAGGAAATGCGACCGATTCGGATATACATGCATGCTTTTCAATGTTATTTTATTTTCCGAAGAAGCTATTCGCTACGTGCACTTCACGGCACGCCTGATACTTGACACGTCCGCGGACATTTGCTTATTCATTCTGTAAATGCAGATGTTTATATGTGTGCTTCTATGAATTTTGATACTACAATAAACGTGTGTTTTGTGCAATGAATTTTATAATGAATAATCATCAAACAACTAGAAGTCATGGTTGGTGTAACCGCGTTTTATCTAAATAGCAACGTGGTGACGACGGCTATAACCGTCTTTTCGGCGAAAATGTTAAATCCTGGAACAATAATATGATAATAGCCTTCGCAAGCTTTCTTATACGATTAATCGGTGACGTTCCGTGGCGTCTATTTGGGTGGGAACAAACAAGAAACTAGAATTTTTCACGCGCTTTATTCTTTCTCTATTCTTAGACTTGGGTGAAATTTTGGGTTCAATTTTTTTAAATTTCATCTGATAATTCAGGTTATTGCTTTATTGCATTGTCGTTTTTAAATGTTTTTTATTCGTTTTCCTCGCGTTCAGTTTCGAAGTGTGTGTATGTATATATATATATATATATATATATATATATATATATATATATATATATATATATATATATATATATATGACGTATCCTTGAGGAATTACATATCATAAAATCATCAGCCTCCTCACTTTATAAAGTGCAGCAAATATATCATCCGCTTGCTCGAATAATTTCCCGCGAAATTGAATCCTCTCTCGTAACGACCTATCAATACCGAAGTATCTTTCGCGTTATGACCCAATATAGCTTATGAGAAGAGAAAGAGAGAGAGGTTGGGTGGGGTGGGAACTTAAAAAAATTACTACGATAGGCAAAAAAACTTATTTCCCTTTTACGGCTTCGTTTTTTGCTCTCCCGTAGCTCTATCCCTTTATTTCCTAGCCTCGTAAATCCCAAAGATGGCCTTGCGTTGACTTTCGTAAGGGGTTGCCGCGTTGTAGAGGGAGAAAGAAAAGGAGAGAGAGAAGGGGATGGGGGATATTGTGCACCGCTTCGAAGAATCGCGGGGATATATCGTTGGCCAACACCTCCCTTTTGTCTCCTTTCCAATCTCCTTCGGAGCGGACGAGGATGGGAGAGCGCGTACGATCTCGGATTTCGAAATTGCCAATAAGAATCCCTGACCGCGCCCTAAAGGAAATGGGATGACTCTTTTGTTTTATTTTTTTAACTCTCCGATACGCTACCTTCCTCCTCTTTAATCTCTTATAATTGCTTTCTTCTAAACCAGAAAAGTTGCCGTTTTTTTAGAACCATTCTAGCGTCCCTTCATGTGTCGGTAAATTTTTTTGCTCCGAAATAATATCCCAAAGTCGTGCGAATGTCATTTATTCCATCGCTCACGATGGATTATTTATGAATGTGCCCAAAATATTATCAATGGATAATAAATATTGACCTTTATTCTCGGAATAGCCTGTTTATTCAAGTATTATTTATTTATTTAATTGCTATTTAGATAGATAAATTCACATGTAAATGTTGTAACGCTATAAAAAGTTTCAATGTAAAAATCAAGAAACAGCTAGGCGTATATGTATATATGTAGTATACAAACCAGCGGCGTAAAACCTACGATCCGCGGGCCACATTAGGTCCGCCAAAGCATTTAATACGCTCGCGAAGATTTAACCTATCCGTGAAATTTAATAGTGATAATTTTATAATTTTTTAATTAAAATTACGGCCACAAAAGATTTTGGGTGAAATAGTTTCATTTTTATAGCTAAACAATCTCTTCTGCAAGTTTCAGTGTAAACTCCTATCCGGCCCACCGGAGCACTCGCAACTTCTAACACGCCCATCCCCCTCCCTCCCCAAACCATTCGCAGCTACAAATGCAACTCGCTGTGTATAAAGGTTACACACCCCTGATATAAACCTTCCCTTTGTAACCTCACGACTCACCGTCGTCCATTACATATCGCTACTTAAATGGAGATCTATTTACAAATCACACTTAAACGCACGAGATACGCGAGTACGTATCGTAAAAGGGGTTGAAATCTCGAAGAGGGGGAAAAGCGAAGGGGATGGAGGAGGTAGACTATGGGCATTGCTTGTGTCGAGGGTTGCCGACCCCTCCGGGTAAACAAACGCCGGCGTCACGGCATCATTCGTAACCAGGTCCCGCGCGTGCATGCGCGGGTAGCCATTGTTGTTTCGCAGTTGCTTGTTTTGCGGCCATTTCTTTCGCCAGTGCGTTTGACGGCGTTGTCAGTTTGGTCACATGTCTCCCCGCCCTCTCTTCCCTCGTCCTTTTTGCCCTTTTTTTACACCCTCGCTTTTATCCTCTTCCTTCGATGAGAGTCGTTCGGATGGACGGTTGCATCGAGGAACCATTCTCTTCCCCTCCCACGAGAGTTCTCCTCGCAGCACTCCTAAAGCGGGGAGAGAGAGAAATGCCAGGAACAGGTACGGAGTGATTGCCTCTTTCCTTCTCTCTCTGCGGCTCCTTTCTCTCCGTCTCTATGGCAACTGACTGCAGCCGCCTTCTTTTATCCCCTCCTCTTTCGCCCCATGCCTCTTCGTACTCCTCTTTCTTCCCCTCCTCTCTCTCTCTGCTCCATCACACTCGGTGGCTCCTATTACAGCCGCCGGAGCTGTTATGCGAATCGGTTTGACTAGCGGCTGACAGAGTAGTGGGTTCGGAAGATCAGGCTAATATGCGTCCTAACTGTTCAGTGTCGGCTCCCTTGTTGTCTCGTCTTTCCTTTCCTGCGCACAGTCGGAAGTTTCGTTTCCCTCGTCTCCCTCATGCATTCGGATTCTGGTAATTAGTAGTCATTGATACACCGTTTCCTTCTAAGCGTGTCTAAACGGACTTTAAAGCCAAGGGGTGAGGAATTAATGATCGATCGGTGAAAATTTCGTCTTTAAAAATATTTGAAAATGACATTACTCCTTCAAACTAAAAATAAAAAGTTAAGGTTTTTAAAAAGTTTTAGTCTGATTTTATCGGATATGATTTTTAATAAAGCTTTAACGACCTTGACCAGTGGTGTCCAAACTTTCTTTACTGGCGGGCCGCATCGTTGGTTACAATTCCTTCGGCGGGCCGCATTGTAAGTTGCCAATTCTTCGGCGGGCCGGATTAGAGATTAAATCGGAAGTTTTGTATATGTTCTAAGGAGCCATATAAGTGAAAATCAAGTTTAAATAAGGTTTTATGGTTAACATTTCACCATTACAAGTTTTATTATCAAAATTTTCATAAAATTTATGAATTTGTGCGTTAAATTTTTCGGATAGGTTTTTCATCATACGCTCGCGGGCCGCACAAAAGTTCTTCGCGGGCCGGATGCGGCCCGCGGGCCGTACTTTGTACACCACTGACCTACACAATTCGACACATTTAATGCGAGAAATTGAGTTTCTCTTCCTTATGTTTCGCGTCTGGTAATCGCATAAGGATGTAACCACCCGCTCTCAAATATTTTTCCCTTTAAGAAATGCAGACAATTCAATGAAGTTGAACCAAAGACCAATCTTTCTATTAAAATAAGAACCAAGCGGAATTTTACCGGGTTAAAGCGAAACAATTCCCGTCGCATCATCATCACCGCCGTGAAATTCCAGAAAAGGCGCCACGAGGGAAAATTCCGCCTTACGTAGTGGAAGTATCCTACACGACTACGGCTATTTTTTCCACCGGACGTTAATTTCGAGCGAAACGAAGGACGAATCGGGTTTTAAATTCATAGAGTTCCGCAATGAAAAAAAAGACTTCTCGTCTTAATTGCCGGATTAGAATTTCAAAATATGTCTCCTCCTCCACTTTCTTCTACGAAGGCAACCGGAGCACTGCATTGTTTCGAACTTGATGACACACGATAGAGAGAGAGAGAGAGAGCGCCTCGAGGCGCCTCACTATTGTTATGGCGACTCCAACGCTGCGCTCTAGGGAAGGTCTGCGAGGATTGGTATACAGTCAGGAAGAAAGAGCGCGAGGGAGAGAGGGAAAAGTGCGAGGGTGGGGATAAAGAGTGTGCGTGTGTGTCAGTATGAGTGTATGTGCATTCCATAATGTTTTCCGCGTTACGTACGTCTCGCAGAAGCAAGCCTAGTGAAACGACTTCCTGAGATTGCGTCATACGCTCGCGCGCGAGTCGATTTCCAACAGCTCACGTCTCTGTCTCTTCTCTCCCGAGCTCATCTTCGGCGTACGCATTGATTATTTTCGCGCCCTTAAACAATGCTCGGAGATTTTTTTTTCGGCTCGGGACCCGTCGCTCTTTCGTGTGATTACGAGGCGTTCCCTCGTTCCGTCACGTTACTAAGTCCGTCGAATTTTGAGGGAGGAGTTAATACGTATTTTGACGAAAATGTGGCCATCGTTCAGTTCCCTCAGAGATCCAGTTCCTTAATTGGAAGATTCAAGTCGGTCACTGCTCTTACGTTTTTACGTCTCACGTTCCACTTTTCCGCCGTCGTCGTCTCTCTCTCTCTCTCTTTCTTTCTCTCGTAAGTCAAACGGTCCGTTTCAACGGTATATACCAAGGACATATAAAATAATACCGATGGTTGACGCTCGAGAAGTTAACTGTCGTTAACCAAGCTCTGTAAAAATACGCCATTTGTGCTCGTCTACATTATTCTGTCGATGTATTAATATACATTTAGAATGATTAGTTTCTGCTTTAACGCAGCGATGGAACGGAACATTCAGTTTCGTTGGCATCGTTCGCCTTCGCGAAATAACTGCCTGCTGATGTCTGAGAACGTAATGAAAACCCATCGCCATTTATTAAGCTTCATTGATGACTGTCGGCGTAAATTATGAAAGCATTCCAAAGAAAACAGGAAACGTTCCGATATTCTCCTCCAAAGAAGGTAAAATGCCGATATGAATTTGCGGCTTTTTTTCTACATTGATGTCGAATGGAAAATTTCCCCCCTTCTGGAAATATATTAGTCGACCTCGGAAACGTAAGAGCGTTGCATGCAGCTTCGGAGAGTGCAACGGAATAGGAAGTCGGTTCTTCTCGGTGCTCTTAGAAGGAGGTCTGAGGAAAAGAAGGGGAAAATCTCGGAGATGTTCGGGGTGGCGGTATAGATGTGGGAAGGGAGGGTGTGGAGGAGAGAAGTGGAGAGGGGGTGAGGATATGGGAAGAGTGGAGAGAGAGGGGGGGAGGCGAGAGGGAAGAGGAGAGGAAGGTGGTAAGATAGGAGGATTCATGAATGGGTATCCCTGTGATAGAAGGCGAGGTTATCCACTCCGGGAATCGTTTCCCCAACACTCCGCCTCTTTATTTTCGCGAGGAAACTCTCCATTCCCTCCTCGCTTTCCCTCCCTCTCTGCCTCCCACTCCCTTTCCCCTCCACCTCTTCCCCATATGCCCGCGTATTTCGTCGCTCGGAGGCCTTCAGGGTAGGAGATGATGGATTCTCTAGTCGTGCTCGCTTCGGACGCGTTCTTTTTACCGAGAGAAGTTCTCCCTATATCCCGCTAAATGAGTCAGGTTTTGATTGGATGCGGATGGTATTCTCAAGAGGAACGAGATCACCTTACCGGAGGGGAAGGGATGATTTTTATTGGCTGTTTTTCTCGCTAATTAACCCATCGCTCGCGGCCGAAATGGTTTTACGGTTTTATTTCGACCGGTTTTTAAATCCGGTATGCCTTGCTCGTAACGTTAAAAGGAGATTAACGCAAAAAATGTTGACTCATGTTTAGAAACTAAGGTCATGGTTGCTGTTAAGGCTTAAGAGATAAACTGTTCTTTGCATCGCAATTACGACCTCGTTAGAATCTGACGGACACTCAGAGAATTATGAAATATAAACCATCCAGTGTATGTAAGAGCGTTCATCATTTTTCTGCTGTATTTTTTTGATCGAGACAGTATAAGTGAAGACATTATAAGTGTCTGTTTTCAAAATAAGGTTTAAAAGTATTTAAGTTGCTTGACATATTTATTCTTTTAGGCTATTTCCTGCTATGCATTAACCTATTAAAGGGCTTCTTTTTAAAGTTATATTTTATGCACGCACACACACACGCGCACACATACACACACATACACACACACACACACACACACACATATATATATATATATATATATATATATATATATATATATATATATATATAACGATTTCTATGAGCCGCATCAAAATAATATCATCACCTATGAGCTCAGCCGCAGAATTTTCTCGCGTGACGCAAATCGCTAGCCTTTTAATGGATAATTCGGGTATGAAAGTTACAATCTTTCTCCAACAATCATGTGGGAAAATCAGATGCGTATTTCGACTACAAAGCGGACGTGATTAGTAGTCGACTCTTTCATTGTTAAACTTGCATTCTCACGATGACCATTTGAAGGATACTTTGGTTGAAATAGGTGCTGTGTCAAGAAAATGACTCTAGCATTGTTAGATAACATATTCTTTTTAAAAAAAACCTTCATGCAAGTCTTTGAAATGAGTCGTACACTCATTAGAACACTTTCCTTCTATTGACAATCTATGTCTATTAGAAGGCGTTTCTAAATTCTATTTGTTGTTTTAAGGCGCATCGATAGTTGAGCCATCAGTGCCTAGTATTATAAATTATAAAATTTAGAACCTACCACAGGTGAATCACCACTGATGACGACTGCCTCGCAGCTGAGATGATAATCTGGTTTTCCTAACCTCCTTATGGCGAGATATAAATAGTCGGTCTGACTGTAGCCAGAACTCGATAATTCTTTTTTTTTAATTCGGGTACGGAATCACGGATCTCGAACAAAGGCAAGAAAGACGGTTTTTCGGAAGATGAGAAAAGGGGTTGAGTAGAAACGGAGGGAGAGAGATTCATAGATAGAGAGATGAGGAGAGAATGGGAGAAAGTCACGATTGTAGAAGGGACATGGCAGATGTTTAGCAGCTGGGTGGGGTCGAATAAGGTCAGCGGAGGCGGGAAGTGCGGGGCCGAGAGGCGACGAGCGTGCCGTGGTACGTTCATCGTAGAGGCGGCGCGATTTTTTATTTTCTCCTCCATCTTCCTCGCACTCCCTCGCTCTTCATCTCTTTCCCCTCAACCCCCGCCACTTGCATCGTGCGCCACCAACTTGCCCGCCTAAGAGGGGAGGGATGTTCTGGCATTTTCTCCAAGACACCGCGAAAAACCACGCGCGTGCGCGCGCCGAGCGAGTGAAAGAGATCTCGTCCCTCGCCAAAAAGGAGAGCCACGCTGATAAATACTTGTCGCGGCGTTATGCACTGGTGGCGTTGATAGCGGCGAAGACGGGCGACAAATAGGAAAAAAGAAACGAAAGAAGGCGGTCTCTTTTCATCACTCGGTGGCCGTAATATGCGTAAGCATTTGCCGTGTAGTGAATGGGAAAGAAAGGGGTTGGGGAAGAGAGAGGGAGGGAGGAAACGCCAGTGTTAGAGAGAAAGAGAGAGATATGGAGGGAGAGAAGTAGTGGGGGGGGAGTGGACTGGGAGAAACCAGTGTTAGGGGGGGAGAGGGAGAAATGGAAAGGGGAAGATAGGGTGGAGAGATGGAGAGAAAGAGGTAGTAGAGGAGGAAATGGAGTTGATGGAAATAGTATCGGAGAGAGAGAGAAATGGAAAGAGGGAGTGTGGAGAGTTAGAGAGGAGAGTGGTGTGCAGGGAACTATAGTGTTCGAGAGAGAGATATGCGTTTTATTTGGGCGAGATTGAGAGGAAACAGCCTCTTCTTCCATCTAACCTATTGTCAATTACAGACAGGAAGAAAGTGACAAATAATAAAAATAAAATAAAAGATTACATAAAATAAAGTACTACATAAATATAATGGCAAGTAACATTTTAGGAAATGAAAAGAGAGGGAGATTTGTTTGTGGGGAAAAACTATGGAAAATTAAAGTACTATTCCCTAAGAAACCCCCACTGCAGGAAAACACCCACACTAGAAGAGGAGTGTGAAAAACCTGCGAAATGACTGATAGCAATATTTATAGATGTAGAGGATCATTAAAGATAAATACTTAAAATGATATACACATAAACGCAGTTATACATAAAAAATTTAAATAAAATAAACCATATGAATACACAGTAAGACGTACATACAGATAATATACACAGAGAGAGAGATAGAAAGGGGAAGATACGGTGGAGAGAGAGAGAGAGGGGGGGGGAGTAGAGAACGAAATGTAGTGGAGTGAAGGGAACTAGTGTCAGAGAGTGAGATGGAAAGGATAGGGCGGAGAAAGAGGGGGGCGGAGAAAGAGGGGGGCAGAGAAGGAAATGTAGTGGAGTGGAGGGAACTAGTGATGGAGAGAGAGTCAGAAATGGAAGGAGGGAGATAGGGTGGAGAGAGAGAGAGAATAGAGGGGAGGGAACTAGTATTCGAGAGGAATCGAGAGAAAGATGGAAAATGGAGAGTGAGATAGGAGAGTGGAGAGAAAAAGGGAGGCAGAAAGGGAGAAGATGGAGATAGAGGTATGGGAGAGAGGTAGGGGAGAGAGAGGTGGGGAAGAGAGAGGTGGGGAGAGAGAGGTGAGGAGAGAGGTGGGGGAGAGAGAGGTAGGGGAAAGAGACGTAGGGGAGAGAGAGGTAGGGGAGAAGGGGAGAGAGAGAAATATGAAGTTCGGAGAGATGGGGCGAGGAAGATACTGCAGAGAGAGAGAGAAGAGGAAAGTTGAGAGGGAAGGGATATAGAGAGCGATAGAGAGCTATGAGGCCTCCACCTCCAGTGCCTCTGGAGAGGGGGGGGGGAAACCCTGATACTCATTATTATTAAAGAGCAAACGGATAGATCAAAACGTGCTGGGAATGCAATCGGACGCGGTATCGCGAAGAGGATGATGCGCTTATCCTTTGACTCTGTCAGGGGAAAGAGGGAAGGAGGATTGCAAAACTGGGAATCTTGAGAGAGAGAAGCTCCCTGCGCAGTGCGTAATGTGCAAGGGAAAAGGAGGAGCGAGGAGGAAAAACCCTTAATTTTTTGTGGCGCAAAAATCATGGCACTTTCTTTCACTCTCGGAGCTTAGGCCATAGGTTAAGACGATGCGTGTGAATGAAGGCGACGTATTTTCCCTGAGGCCATTCGACAACCTTGACGTCCGGCCGTTCAGAAAAAAATGCGCTGCAACTATGATGCAGGAATCCATGTGACGTATCCATTTCTGTCGCGATATCCGATTATATAACTTGAGTTGCGTCTTTTGTTTGTTTGCATACAGATGGCTCGCGCCGACGGAAGCGTATGGTGGGAAATCAATATTAATAATGTGCAGTTTAAATTTTCGAACAGTGATTTTCACCTACATACGTTAAAATCAGCAAAAATATATCGTATAACTCCGTAAAGTGAAATTTCGAGGAACTTAAACCATCAGGATTTATAATAATGGTGTTTCTAATAATGAGGCCTTTGTAATAAGCAAAATAGCAACACCTCCTATACATGAGTATTTTGTATTAACAGATTTTGTTCTATCTAGGTTTTACTGAATGTTTTTATAACGTTTTGCCATCTTGCGAGGTAAAGATTGTTCTAGAAACATGGGATATTCATCTAGCTTAATTGAAGTACTGAAATTCAAGGCATAATTTCTTGGTGTTGTAGAACTTGATTGTAGTTGATATAGTCCTCTCATAATGATACATTTTTGGCTTCCTTAAGAGATAACGAATACACTGATCCATTTTCCCTGATGTGATAAGACGAAGTGATAGGAATGTAATCAGAGCTCCATGGCACTCCCTGCCATACGCTATCGGCGGTTCTCGCGGTAATCTTACACATGTAAATAAAGTTGAATGTAAGAAATGCGGATTAGGAAAAGATAAGTACTGTGGGAGGGAAAAAGAGGGCGAAGGAGGCGCCAGAGGGAATTTGGGAAGTGTGAGAGAGGAAGATGTAGAGATGGGAGAGAGGGAGGGACAAATGAGACGTAGTGAGCGAGAGAGAGAGAGACAGAGAAGCGAAGAGATGGCGATGAGAGGGTTGAGTGGGAAGGACGAGCGATGAGAGAGAGAGAGAGAGGAATGGAGGCGAAGGAGAAAGAGAGAGAGAGAGCTTTTGATGCCCTACTTGAGCTGACCTTGTCGCGCAGTTTATAAAGAAAGTGTGAGGAGGAAGAGGAAGGAAGAGGGGTCAGGGAGGGAGGGAAAGGAGAAGGATGGTGAGACAGTGAGATGGATGTTTGGGAGCGGGAAGGAGGCGCCGTTGTCGGAACACCTTTTCGAGTTCGGAAGTGTTGGATGGTGAGCTTGAAGGAGAGTCGCGTGATAGAGGTGTGGAAGCTTGGGGACCCGAAGAAAGGGCAAAAGAGTTGGTCGGAGGAGAGAGGTGCACGCTGGAGGATATGGTGGGGGTGTTGCCGTGCGGTGGTGCGAGGCGACAGTGGTGACGGGGAAGGGGGGGATAGGAGTGGCGGCAGACAGCCTTGATGATGCTTCGGACCGTCGGCTTCAGGGAAGGCTGGTCGAAGTTGTGCGTTTTGTGACCTTTTTCAAGCCTTATCGGGCGCCTTTTCGAAGTTTTTATCCGAGCAAACTCAAGCCTTTTGTTTTTTTCCCTCTCGATACGGTGCTTACGTTTTGTAGCAATTAAAGTCATTTTACTGTCTTTATGCGTCTTGTCTTTTTGATAGATAATAGTGTAGAGAACGTTTACAGTGGCTTTCGCGAGTTCTGTGAGGAAGGTGTAACTGTATACTTTTACAAGAAAGCAGGGTAAATACTGCCTGTTTAAAGATTGTTTTCTCGAGAAAACGCGCTCATCGACTTCTGTCGTCAATCAATCTGAAGTTAATTCGAATTTTCGTTATATCTGTGTGTTCACTCATTCTCGAAACCAAATAAAGATGCTCCTCGTTGGTTTCAGACTGAAAAAAATTGTTAACTAACAGTTAATTTTTCGAACTCGATAGAGTTTTTATATCTGATGAAATATAGACCCAAGGTTATTTGTACCCAATTAAAATGAAACTAAAATTTAAAAGTTTCCGCAGACTGATAGACTTAGCGCGAGTGCATCGTCACACTTGAGTTTCTCAATGCAACATCCTCGCCGCGTTTATCATTGGGTCGAAACAAACGTATCCACCGATAAAGCAAAGACAATTTTCAGCCAACTTACAATCACTTCTCCCGCGAAGTTTTTCTTCCTCAAAGCACCCACCCTTTCTCTCTTGCGCGATCCCAATTACTCCCGCAAGTTTGCAGACCAGATTTCTTTTACGTGTGGTAAGCTCTTCGTGTGATTTCATCCGCCTCTTGCTATCTTTAGAAAGCATTAAAAAAGACGAGAGATCCGAGACTTTGATATTTCCACCGCAAAGGCGATCTAATCACGTACTTCTGTTGATTTTTTTTATACGCCAACCTTTTTCCCAGAGACTCCTTTATCGAGACAGAAAATGGCGGATTGGCGAAGACGAGGCGGAACCAACCGGTTAGAACAAACGCAGAGAGGAAAACCTCTCTCACGAGCGCCACGATAGCCAGGTGGCAATTTCGCGAAATATCCAATTATTATAATGGGACAGCAATTTGTTTTTTGAGTCTCCGACGTCCGTCATCTCACTTTCACGAGGTTACCCACGTGATTAGCGAGCGCCGAGCGCAAAATAGAGCTCAGGGAGGAGAAAATTGCGTGTGATACTTTTTCTATTCCCGTCCTCTGTATCAGGTTGTTTTTACGTTTTTATGTCTTATGATTTTGGTGTTATTATAGTTATTACCTAATACATCCGTATAATTTTGGGCGTCTTTAATCATAGGTTCTAAAAATACCAAATTCTTCGGCACAATCTGTGAACTAGATTTTAAAAATGTATCTTAGTTTCTTGTCTGTCAAAGCTTTATTGCCATTGAGGACTGTTTAGTCGTACGTTCTCTAAGTTAATCGCTTGAAAATCGATTATTTCCATTAATCCTAGTATGAGTGACTTGAGATGATTAATATGATGAAAGCTACATTGCTTATATTGCCTTCCGTTAGGAAAGGACTGGTTTTCATGTTGAATTTTAGTAATCTTCGTAATGAAATTATTGTTGAAATAAAACTTTTTCTGTTGTGGGAAAAGCTTCTTTTTCAAGATTTTCACCTTCACGCTTGTATCACGACACATCAATCGCATAAGTGGGATTATTTTTTTGGTTTCTTCTGTAGTTTTGATAAATTAAAAAAATATATATTACAGATAGTGGTAATTTTCCGTTGCCATGAAACGGTTAAATGAAATGCATTATTATTAATTATTACCGATATACTTTGTATCTATAATGCCCATTTGGTTTAATCATCCGATTTATGACTACAGGAGTTAACCTAAATCATTTATTATAATATAAGGCGGACACTATAACATATTTTTGGATTTTTCATTACTGATCTCTGTACGTTTGGGTATATTCCTCTCCGTCACTTGATGATGTTTACCGAATTGATGGACGGTTTCAAGGTGGAAATATCCGGAAGCATATTTTTACCTCACGGGACAAACGAACCAAGCTGGGGTTTGATATCAGACCCACGAGGTCCGTTCCTCGCAGTTGTTACACCCATTACGAGAACTCCGGCGCACTCCCATTGTTTCTTCTTCAGACCTTTCGGATTTATGTCCCGTGTCTCGCGGATTCACACTTTTCCACACCCACCGTGACCACGCGCGGAACCACGCAATAATGCCGGGCGAAGACGGAGTCGCAGACAAAGAACATACGGGAAGGTGTTGAGTTCTCGACTAAGGAGAAAACGATTAGGCGTATTAGGGAGATGCTTAAGGAGGAAAACAGTGAGGTGGAAAGAGAAATCACTGCAAGTGGAAGCAGCTATTACATTCTAATTTCTTTAATGCTTCTCCTGTTGAGCACCATACACGCCCGGGGAGGAGGTTTATGGGAAAGATACAATTACAGGTAGTCCTAGAATGTGAATGCGTGCCCTGGAAAACACGGCGTTAAGCGAAACATGGTAAATCTAAACCTGTTTTCCCATATATTTAACGATCTACACTTGATAATACGTATCTTGTGGATATTTTGGGTCGTTATTTGCAGAAAAAATATTTAATAAGCATCAAAAGACGGTCTTCGTTATAAAATTAGTAAATAAATTGATATCTCTGCGAGACCTCTTGGCTGGAGTATGTTTGTGTTTAGTTCTCAGTGGTATTTCTCGGTACTGTTATAATTGAACCAGCAAAAATTTCCTTTATATTCCAAAATCAAATAATTCGATACCAACACAAATTGTGTACGCGATGGGACTGACCTATAGACGCTAAGAGACAAAGGAATGAGTGGGACGATCCGTCATATAAACAAGAAAAATTAACATGTAGTCTAGTCACAAACGCCACTCCATCCTTTCGCCTCCTTGAGGCAACAGTAATTTATTAGGCGTTTGTCTTAAGACACCTTGTGAAATTCTATAATAGGGTTTTGGAGCACGTGTATAAAAATTGCTTGCAAGAGTTTTAACTCTTACTATTTCCATGTTATTTATTTATTTTAAGAACACCACTACGATTAATCGTGATAGCCGGTTGTGCTGTTAATTCAAATAAAAAACTGTGGAAATAGTATGAATTAAAACTCTTTTATACCTTATTACGCATTATTAATTTACAATTTATTTTTTCTTCATTCTATGATTGTCGGACGACTCGGTACGTATTTTTTTATAACGAAGTTATATCGAAACGACGTGAATCGGGGCGGCGTAAACCGAGGGCTTCCTGTACCCAACGAAGGTTTTTTCCCACATCAGTTTTTATCCTATTTTTCTTCCTTTATCATTCCGTATCGAGCTGTCTACACTCTCCTGTCTCATAATCTTTCCATCGCTTCTGCTGCCTTTCTCTCTCTCTCATCCACCCCTTTGACCCAGGATCCTCTCAGCCGACGCCGATAGGAGACATCCCTCCCCCAACACCGTCTCCCATCTGGTCATCAATCGTCCGAGACCGCGCCCCTCTCAGCCCGGACATCTTGGCTACCTGACAAAAAAGGTCGTGGTTCGTGCCCTTCCAAACTCATAACGCTAACTAACCTCTTTTTAAAAAATTCCAGCACACGGCTTTGTCACGCGTAACACCCGCCTCCCAAAAAGACAGCGAGGAAACGCCTATCGCAGTCCTCGCAGAAAAAAGAAAAAATATGGTATGCCTCTGCACCGCATATTAAAGACTCCATTACGGAGTGACGCGGTCATTATTATTTTAATCGTCGTACAAAGAGCCACCGCTGCATAAACTATCCGAGTAACTCTTTAACGTGTCTCGAACGCATAAATCGGTCGGAATGTGATGGAGTTATGGGGATATTAGATGGGAAAGTCCCTGCCAGGATTGAATCGTTCTCTGATCGGCGAGATTTTTTTGCTCGGAGATTTATGCGCATCAAGGTCTATTTTTCATCACCGTCGTTTGAATTTTTAAATTATTTTTTCCTTACTCCGTGTTTCATGTTATCACGTTAATCTCTCCTGTTTTCAAGATTCACTTCCGCTGTGGGTAAAACACCGTGTAACGTTTCAAGGCTAATTGGGTACGATAGATAAAACAATCCTTTGGGGCCAATTATTTTTGTTATCTCCTCGGGATTCGTATGATTGAGAAGCGGGTTCTTTTCCTCGTATCGGTTGCACTATGACTTCGATAACTCGAACCTCAAGGGAAAAGTTCGACTTATCGTAATTTCGGGTTTTAGGCGCTCGATGTATCGAGGATCGACCGCACTTCAAAACCAATTCACCATTATGTTCATTGGCATTAAACTATATTCTCATTTTGTAACACCGCGTAATTCTCGGCGACACTTGTACAAATTAAATTTCCTTTACAACAATATATTATATTAATTAATACATCGGTCGCCCGACTCCTTCGAATTATTAGTAAATTTTTTTAGTTTTTTCCACGGGTATAAATCTCGCATTTCTTTCACTCCCGTACAAAGTCGCAAAGGAATCCCTTTTTGTGCTCTTTCATCTCATTCCGTATTCCAAAAGCTCCGTAATCCGCTCTTTCATCTTTTTAGATATCTTTACGACGCGACGGGTGTATGCGAGAAAGAGAAAATAGAATGATAAATAATCCTGCGAGACCTTTTTCAAAAGAACGATTTTGTTACATTTATCCTCGCTTCTAATTCTCGATCTCCACTTATTTCTCCATTTCTCTTCACCTCTCTGGATTTCTCTCTAACCTTCTCCTTCCATTTTTTTACTCTCTCCCTCTTTCCATAAAATTTCTCCACATTCTCTTTAATCCTTATACTACCTAAAGTAGTGATGTTAAGTATTGAATCGATTGAAACCCATACTGGTAAGGTTTTCAAAGAAAATTTTAGCCAATCAATCACTGGACATCATCGTTGCTACATCGTCCCATGACGCTATCCCTGCCTTTTTCTTCAGCCCCTTACTGTGTACGATGTGGCAACGCCAATCCCCTCCCCTGCCGCGAGAGCTCAAGTTAGACTACCCTGTATATTGTAGAAATGTTAAAAAGTTCCTTTCTTTTAACATGGCCGTTTTATTCCTCCATTTTCTCTTTCTTCTTCTCTTGTCTTCCAATTTCTTGCGAAATCATTTGCTTCGTGTTGGCCTTTCTCTCCCCCGGTTCTTTTCCATAACTCGACTCTCTTTATTCAAATTCGGTTTTCTCTTTGCATCTCTCGTCCTTATTATCTTGTAGTCTACTCTTTTCAATTCTCGTTCTCACGCCTATGTGCATTCGTTTTACACCGCATGATTTTATTTCAAAGGAGAAGGTCGCTCGGCTGATTCGTTACGCATGTTTGAGCTGCTAACTTTACTTATTCCTATTCTAGCATCCGTACGCGAGGTGGATCAAAAATTTACTGTGTCGATTAATATGTGATCTAACACACTTTGGAAGCCTTAACTATGTGGAATTCCATACTCCGGAACAAATAAAACACAAACTATGTAAAAATTGCTCTATATTAATATAGTGGAATTTTCACATAGTTTCTGTTTTATATGTTACAATATGTGAACGTTTTCCTATAAGGCTAAAACATTTTTTTTATAGCGGATTTATTTATTTATTGATAAAGGTGCCAGTCCTTCCTACGGTTACGTACCGCCAGAATAACAGCAATGTAAAGATCAAGTGAGCAATTTCTTCTCATATAAGCCGTACTAAAAATTACACGTGACAAAAAATTTCGTTAAATTACGGGAAAATTGCGATTAGTGTTACTGCAGTAAAACGTAAATTCAAATAAGAAACGAGATCGTAGGAGCTGATTTTTTTGGGTGGCAGTTGAGTTATATATTTTGTCAAGCAAAGTACGTTAATATTTTATGCTTATTATTATTTAAAGAGGAATTATCGAATTTCCTCCGGTCCCGTTCGAGTTGCCTTTCACTTTAATAATATTTTCCTGGAAACATCACTCACAAAAACATAGCGAATTTTTTTTCATCGCATTGAACTTTGACATTATCCTTTTTGCATCACATCGCGACCCCCTATTTTTTATTATAGCGATACTCATTCGTCAACGCGTTTGTTTTTATCACGAAGCTTAAGTTTCTCTCTATTTATCGAACGAAATTCATATTATTTCCATTTCATTATTTATCGTTCCCTTTGGGGATTTGTGTTTTATACACCCGTATGATTCGTCCGTTGTCAAAATGATGACCACCAGGAGACGAATTCGAAAGCATTGGTCATTATTTTCCTATATCTCTCCCTCTCTCTCTCTCACTCGCCCAGATTTACGCTCACTTTCCCATTCCCCGTTTATCCGTACATTATATCTGGACTCTCTTTCAGTGATCTCTGCGAATAAACCTCAGAAAAATTAATTTTTCGACTCGGCTGTATCGTCGGCATATCCTTTTATCCTCTAAATACAGCGATTCTCAACCAGTGTTGCAAAGAACTGGGATGTGTGCGCCGAAAATTTTAATAACGGTTTGTAAAAAAAGGTAAATTATGTTAAGCAGATTTTTTGTCTTTCTATTGCGTCATTTTTAACAGCGATAAAAAAATTTTAGGCTTACACTCTTCATTGTTACATATTTCTCCTTTTTTATGGTTCGGCGGATTGTAGTGTGCAGTGTGTCGCTCCCATGAGCGTTGACCTTCATGTGTCGCGACGAAAAAAATGTTGAGAACCGCTGCTTTAATACTTTATATTATATCCTTCAAAACTTGTGAGAGATAAAAATATATATTTTTCGTGCTTTCCTAACGGTTTTTTTTGTATTCCTTACCAATATCTCGCACGCCTGAGAAGTAGTCTTGCTCGCTTGCAGTATCTCTGCATATCCTTCAGTAATAAAGCGTTTTACGTCATCTTGGATGAATTTTATGTAAGTAAAGTCGAGTTCTCGTAAAATGCGTGACTTTATTGGCAATAGCACATGATGTATTACATAATTTAATTACTATGTTATGCTTTTTTGGCGATGGAAGGGATTATAAGTTCCACTATAATAAATGCTATAAAGTGTGCTATTCGATACTAGCATGTGTGTTTGTATAATGTTATACTTTTATCATACTTTTCTATAACACTTTCGATTTCTTTATTCTTGAGAAATATCACAGCTTTCATAGTTTGCTAAAGAATGGTCAAGCTAATGAATTTATTTCTTTACATTTTTACCTTGGCAGAGAGGTAAAATGTGATAGAGACGAATGACTAACATTTATGGCCATGGAGCCCCTCTTTTTTTACCTATAGGTACTGAAGATTTATGGAAAATGTTATGGCATGATTTTTTCTACATTTTTAACCAACTATTTTACCATCATAGATCCATTGGACGCGTGGAAACAGAATGCTGTGAAATTAACATCTCGAAATCAAATTGATTTTCGAATGTTTTCCAAAGATACGCGCGTGGTAGAGTAAAAAAAGAGATAGAACCACTCCGCATTTTAAATTAGGTTTGACGCTTAATCCTTCGTCACGACGAATCGGCAAGATGTATATGTCACGGTAAATGTGCGTCGTCCGGTAAATGTGTACATTTACCACCAAGTTCGGTAAATGTAAGTATAACATACTTTTACCGATTGGATTGGGGAAATGTGCACATTTACCTAGAGACACTGGTAAATGTGGATAAACGTCGGAACACAGGCCACAACATGGTGGCGTCGCGAGCATCTGCTGCAGTTTAGAAGTACGGTAAATGTGCGTTGTCCGGTAAATGTGTAAATTTCCTGGTAAATGTGCACAACTAACTAAACTAAATTTGAACATGAAGGAAAATTTTACTCGGCCCCACCGGGTTGGGTAGGTGGGTTAGTCGAAGTGTTTTTGGTTTCTCCTCACGTTAACTGTGTTCCCCCCTCTGGTTGGGAAGCGTTCATCTTAATATTTACCAGTGGAGCCGAACCCTCGACGATTTTTGTTATATAATTAACGTAATTATGAAAGTGTAGCATTTCTCATTCTTACTTATTTCCACATTTACCAAGGCACATCGGTAAAAGTGCACATTTACCGTGAAATGTATGGATAATACGTATTTCTGGAAACTTAAACTTACATTTACAGGTAAATGCACACATTTCCCGATTACGTACTTTTACCGTAACATATATACACACACGCAGCCAAATATAAGAACGTCGCGACGTTCTACCCTTTTAAACAAGATGAGTGAAATCCTCTTAAAAATGCAGACAGGACTTTTTAGCTCGGAAACTAAATGTGTATATTTAATAGGTCGGTTATGCAAGGAAATATATGAGAAGGAAGGGATAAAGTTGGCCCTTTCTCTGGAGGTTTACCATTTGAGGCCGGGCGGTTAAGGATTGCTCACTTCCACGCCTCGGTGAGCCAATTATAAACCGCGTAATAGGACGGGACAGGAAGGGAAACGGAGGAAATAGAAGGGACGATATATAGAAGAGTCGCGAAAAGGGAAGGAGGTAGGATTGATGGTTGGGCGCGGTGAGGGGAGGACTGGATTAAAAAGGGGAAAAATTAAACGAGAAAAAGTTGAATGGCGCTTGGAAGGGCTGGGGCTTTGAGATATCGCCTCGGAGTGGACGACTAACCAGCGACACTCGGAGTGGTTAAAGGGAGAGATGGATCATAGGGTAGGTGAGAGAGAGAGAGCGTGGGTGAGAGGAGTGGAAATAAGGGGAGGAAAGAAGGAAAGGAAGGGGTGGCAATTTGATGCCTTTTTCAGCTGAGGTATCCTCGTACGCGCGCGCTTCCTTTCTGTATTATTTTGAGTACAAGGTAACGGATAATATGCAAATAAGTGACGTTTTGTAATTTACCGACGTGTACTCGGTCAGTCGTCGTAATAGTGTATTTAATTGAATTAAAATACTTTACTAATGGATAAAAATTGTTTATAGTCAGATAACTCGGGTATTAGCTTCGGTGGACGAATTTAATTTACGATATCTTGTACGAAATGATTTTAAATGATCTAATATATGGTAATTGTGAAGTGCATAAGTTTTTCGAATTTCCTTTAAAAATAGAAAACAGATTTTCAGTCTACGAGAGTGTGAATTATAAACCAAAGGCATCGCAGACAAGTTTATGTATCACGTAACTGTTTTTTCGCTTAAATTTGTCGTCGCCGTTTAAAAAATCCATATGAAAGTAAAAAATGGAGTACTTCCTCGACGATATTAACTTTTCGGTACATTTTAACGCAAAAAATAATGTCAACGAATGCCAGCTTTTTCTCGCAACATTTCCTCGGATTAAAACCGCATTTCGTCGTAGACGGGCTGTTTAATTATAAAAATCCATCCTTGGCAGAGAAGGGCAGGGAAGTACGGTGGCTTATGATAGAGGAAGACCCGTTTCAAAAACACGGAGCGAGGGAGGACTCTGTGAAGAGCGAGAGAGTGGGAGGAACCGTGACATGAAAGGATTGGCCAATTATATCGTATGTCCAAGGGAGTTGAGTGAGCAGGAAGTATACATCATCTTACTTCTCTTCCTCTTCTTGCACTCGCTACGGCACTATTTCCTCTCCGTCCCCACCCACAACCCCCTCAATCTCCTCCCTCCTCTCCTCTATCTCTCTCTCGCAATCATCTTTATTTCTCTTCCACCTTCTAACTCTTCTCCTTCCCGCGCATTTTTTCCTCCTCAGGCGTCTCCACCCTTTCTTCTTATCATTTTTATACTCCATCTTCCTCTTTCCTCATTTGATGTCATATCTCTTTGCTCTCCTAGATTCTTTGCATGGATAACGGAGATTGATCACGTTTCCCATAGTTCGATTAATTCTTTCGGAGAATTCGTTTCGTATTCTTTAACGAACATATAAATACACTCTCACACACATATATGTATGTGGTCATTTATACATGCTTAAATAAATACACACATCTATAGGAACCCTGAACATCCTCAAATTATACTGACAGCAATTTGAAGGGTAAGAATTATTTCTATAATTCTTACCCTTCAAATTGCTGTTTGCTTTATTAATTTACCTTTTTGAAGTAATGTAAAGTAAGTAAGTAAATGGAGAGAAATTTCAATTTACCTATGTTAAACGTATAATCTATTTATAATTTTTTAATTCCAAGTATTTTTATATTAAGTATTGTTTGCTTGTACATATTGTTGTCACCTGACCTTATCGCCAACCCCGTAAAATATTTTTTCTAATAATAACATATACATACCTACGTATATGCATGCTTTAATTATATACATAATATTCTTATTCTGTACGTTGCTCCGTCCGTCCGTCCGTTGGTTCGCCGGAACGCTCTATAGAAATCCCCATAAGAGAACACTTAAAAATACCTTTTTTCATTTGCAGGCTTTTTTCTTTTGCAAAATTAAATTAGAAGTAATTGACCTACGATCTTCGGACCTGGACCATTTTAAAGAAAAATAAACGTGAATTCTTATTTTTATCGTGGACTTTTGCCTAAATCGCTCAAGTTATACGTTTAAATCACGTTTATTGAAAATTTTAATCTTTTTAAAGATATGTTGTCTTGCCGACCGTGTCATTGTTAAACATCGAGATTGCATTGTCGTCCTTATAGTATATGCGTAAGGAAAGTGTTTTGAATGCTTTAGTACGAGAGAGAGAAGGCGCCCCAATTATTTATAATTAAAATCGTGTTTTTCATTAATTTCTTTTCAGTTAACTTCCTATTGACATTTTTGGTAATTAACTATTTTTATAGTTATTTTCATAATTTTTTGCAGTGCATCTTATAATTAACCGGAGTTATAAATTCGCATCGCATATATGAATCACGCAAAAAGCCATTTCTTAACATGCAGACCTTTTTCGTTAACATTTTAAAATATTTCAAGGATGAGGTATTTAACTTAGATTAGTTATGCGAATAGAAGAATTTAAATCTCATTCGTAAATCTCCAAAAAATACGTTTTAATACGATTTTTCACGTTTTCACGCATTTTGTTTATATAGGGCCACTGTTGTCCCAATTGTTGAATTATATTCTTGGCCTTATAATAAATGCACCAATTTAGTGCTTTAACACGGGTCAGACTTTTATACATGGGTACAACTTATTTACTGAATTTATTAAGTAATTAGAGGGAGAAAGGAAAAGAGAATGGGAATGATCAGAAATTGTATAGGATTAAAAGGAACTGCAGTACCAAAATAACAATAATAAATTATAATCGTTTATAAAAAATGTTATACTATTGAATCATGAGCCATTGCCAAATGGTGGAAATTCATAAAACTAAATATAGGCCTCGTAATTTTCAATGGATTTCTTTAACTGATAATACAGCAAATATTTCGAACCGAATTTCAAATAGGAGTGAAAAAATAACATTTTATGACTTTTATTTAAATTTCTTTAACTAAAGTGATTTTCCTGCAAAATTTTCAAAACTAATACAGTTAAAAGAAAAGTGCAATCTTAAAATATAGTTAAACTCATTGCAGTTCATGTAAATATTTAGTTAATAGTAAGTAAGTACTACACATTTGTCCTTTGATGGTAAATTGACAGTTCGTTCACATTTTATCCTGTTTTTTACGAGTTAATAAGAGTAAAATAATTCATTTATTAAGTTAAATTCTATACGTTTTAAATAACTTATAATTTTCTCAAATATTTCAAGTAAATTTCAGCTACTTCTTTATGCATTATATCTTATTATCTCGATTTTCCTCTTATTTTCAGCAAATATTTGGATATTCATTTGGCCTCTCTACTAATAATTACTTAAACAGTATAATTAAAACAAAGATAACTTTCAAAAACACTGATTTGATTCTGCATGAAAGCCAAACCAGATCATAGCATATCTTACTGATTTTTCATATCGAAATCATATATATTTGGAATACTTTTATGATAATCCCATCATATTTGACGGGAAATTACGCCAGTATATACATATTCACACACGAACACGATAATAGAAATATGTTAACAAAGTCGAAGAAGGTTATTTTTGGTGAAATGCGATGTTTTTATTTTCCATTCAAATTTCTGAATAAACCAAAAGCGTTCAAAGCTACACATCGCTTCGTAAAATCAATGTCATAAGCTATTGTATGGAAGGACCGAATTTCCGTACGACTTGGAATCCAACAATGCTCGGAATATGCGTCCCTGTTATCTAAAAAAAATATCTGCCACCGCCACGCTTTATATCTCACCGCTCCCGTCAGATAAATAACTCCAGTAACGAGCGTGATGATGGACGGCCACACACGCGCACTTACACACACACACACACACACACATTATTCTCCTCCTCTACGAAAAACCCCATGCGGCGAGAATGGCGCGCCCTCCCGAATGCTAACGGGAAAGAGTGGAGTGATTGGCGCATAAAACTTTCATTAGTGTTCCCTTTTGTGTCGCCAAAACGGCGGTTACGTTGAGTGGACTCCCGCTGCCCGCATTTGGGCCTAATGAAATCTCAGCCATGCGCTCCAATCAAGAGACCGTCGTCCACTCAATGGCCATATCTCTCTCTCTCTCTCGCTAACTCTCCTCATTCTCTCTCTTCACTCTCTTTCGTCTCTCTCTTATCATTCTCTCCTTTCCTCACTCCTTTCTATCTCTCTCTCCATTCTCTCTCTCGTTTCCTCCCGCTTCCTTATCTCTCCCCTCCATCTCCCCATTCTCCCTTCCTCTTATCCCTGCTTTCCAATCCCCACTCTCTCTTTTACCGATTTATCTGAATATCTGTACCCTTATCAACTAACCCCCACCGCCATCGTCTACAGCTTCGTATGCAGACGTCAAACCCGTCTTCTATTTCCCCTCATCATGGCTTCCGCGAAATATTATCCCCACCGCCGCTAATTTATTTCGCCCAATTGGTATAATTATTGGATTTCCGTCGTGATCACCTTCCTGATCCATTGCATTATCTCCTGGAGGCCTCTCTCCTTTTCCAGAGACCGTTCAGCCGCGTAGTTTAATCTTATGTATAAGTTGCACGAAATACTCTTCGCACTCGAAAATTTTCTTTCTTTGATTCCAAAGTGGACAAATAACTTAATGTGTGACATTACGTAGTAAGTTTTTTTTACAAAGCGCCCCGTCGTCGGGTGCTTCATCCCAAAGGGGGCAACGATACATCGCGCGAAGTGCGTGGCTCGGCGAATGCCATTATCTTCGCGTCAACGTTTTCCGAGGACGAAACCCATTACGCATATTTCACATCCAACGTTCGCGGATATATTTAAAAATCTGCTCGAGCGCATATTTCAATTTCTCCCGTTTACCGTTTAGCTGCATAGCGGAGTTTTTTTTGTCTTGCGCACGCGCTATCTCTTTCGTTTTAAGGTTCGAGGAATCCGTCGCAACTCGGAGAACGTCTCTTCTTCCTCTACTTCTTTTTTTGAAACCATCCGCGCGGAATCCTTTTCAATCTTCAGCGAATTTTCGGCGAGCATATGGAAACGCTAAGGAGCGACCCGTGGGAGTGGCGCGGTGTGTTTTATATGTAGGGCGGAGCATAAACGGAGGGAGGGTTTTGGAGGAGGAGAAGAGAGGGGACCAGAAAACCACCACCAGCGGCTTAGGGAGATAGGAAAGGGTGAGGGTGGATGGGTGGGCGCTAGGTCGCTAACCTCAAAATCCAACCGAGGGAGAGAAAGATTTAAGTAAGAAAGAGTGAGGTAGATAGGTAGGGGAAAGGCCCTTGAGGTGGAGTAGAAAGGGATGAATAAAAAGTGAAGGAAAGCGATTTTTTTCACACGAGGATCTTCCTTCCTTACCTATCGGAAGGAATTTTCTTCAGAATTCTCTCAAATCGCATGTGAAATCCCTCCCTATTTGGGTTCTTATTCCCATTTCGCTTCTTCCTTTGTTATCTTCTTCGCTGTCCACATTCTCCGACTCTCCCGACTTCTGCCCTTTCCTTTTCCAACGGCTAATCTTTCTCAGTTGGAATTTTTTTCTCGCAAGGAACGCAAGGCCGGATTATTTAGAGGTGAATGGAGTCTCCTTGGAAAAGATGATTGCGGTGAATGGATTTGCTCTTTTGGAGTGCATCAGTAGGGGATGGAGGGGAATTCAGGAGTATCCCGTTTCTCGTAGGAACCGTTTTTTGAACGTTGAAATGTTACTTCCTGGAAAAATCGCGTAACGACAGCTAAGGAGGAACGAAAAAGATTTAGTGCATGCTGTGTTATTCCGCAGCCTCTTGTGGTTGGTCGAAATAACGGCGACGATAAACATATCAATCGTGGTCGAAGTAATATGAAAAATTATGCATTAAGGACAAACAAGAGGCAAGAATGCCAAATGATCACTGAAGGACATTCTTCTGACTTCATAGAGGATGTTTTCTCCATTCGACGCAGTTTTAACCACATAAATCTATATTGAATTGAAAAATATGTTTCTCCAGTAGCCATAAAAATGTGGGGAAAACCATAAAACTAAAGTCATAAGGAGAGATCAATAATTCTTTCTTGAATTGAAATTTATAACGCTTTTAAGTATGTATGTATACGTGATGAAAGTTTATTATACTGAAAACATACAAAAGCTACACCGTACCGTAAAATACGTTTCCTGCGTAATTATAATGCAAAGGGCGTCGGATCCATAAAAGGAAGTGAGATATATATGACGAAAAAAGGAAATAATTCATTCCTCCGCCCTTCCCTGTTCTTCCCAATATCCAGTAGCGTCCAGTGAGGAAAGTTTTATCTCTTCTGAATAAATGGCTCCGCGGCACGGGTACTGGATGAAGAAAATTTGGCTTCGGAGCAGAAGCAATTTTGCCCTCTCTCTCTCTCTCATCTATCTTTCGCACTCTGCATCCACAATGCTCCAGGAATTTTATTTGCCGATTTATTTTTTGGGGTCAAGCGAGGTGTGCGATGAAGTATCGACGATGGCCTTTATTTTTAGCAACAGACTCTGTACGTCCAATATCGTTCCCTCCATTCTTATGTCAATCCGGACGTCCTTTGCAAGCCACTGTGATCCGGTTTTTTCTAATAAAAAATGAGATCTCTCGATTTAACGGAAAAAATTTTATTCCCTCGAAAACTTTTTCAGCGAGCCAGTTATTTATCGATAAATTCGAGCTCGGGTGCAGAGATGGCGCCAGATTCTGTTTCAGCACACTTCTTTGCTTCTTTGGCAATATAAATCGGGCCAAAATTTTCGGTATCTAATGCGAAACGTGACTAAATTACGGTCAACGTCGAGTTCGTGGTTGTATTTACCCCTACACATATTTCGAAATCAATGCGGATTGTGGGGTTAGTAATGATTAAATTCGATTAGAATCAGTTAATTAACATCTGTGCATGTATTTAAATTTGCTAAAATTTATTGGAAATAACCGATTTTGATTTCATGTAAAGAAACTTATGCATAAAATTCAGGTTGGTACAATTGAGTATCATATATATATATATAAAATAAATGTTTTTTTTTATTTCAATGAAATTCATTCTGTTGTAAACAAGATTGGAAAGGTGTACTCCATGTCGGAGTACACAGAGTTTCCAAATGCGTTCTTTGAGATTTCACAATTGTCTCAATATTTTTCGCTCAGATGAGAATTTAACGAGAAGCAAGCGAGGTACTTGGTAAAATACATGTAAAGTAGTCGTAATTATTGTCCGATTTTAACCAAAATTGGAATCGGTCAATTAATTTTAACAAAAATACCCAATACCAAATTTCATCACAATACATCAAGCAGTTTCCGAGTTGAAACAAAGGAACATTGTAAACTACACGTAGGTCTTCATGTAAAGTGGTCGTCATTGTTGTCCGATTTTAACCAAAATTGGAATCAGTCGACCAATTTTAGCAAAACTCCCCAATACCAAATTTCATTAAAATACATCTAGCGGTTTCCGAGCTGAAATAGAGGAAAATTGTAAACTACATGTAGGTCTTCATGTAAAGTGGTCGTAATTGTTGTCCGAAATTGTCCGTAATTGCTGTCCAAAATTAAAATCGGGTGACCAATTTTAGCAAAACTCTCCAATACCGAATTTCATCAAAATACGTCCTTCGGTTCCCTACTTGAAACAAAGGAACCTTGTAAACTACATGTAGGTCATGTAAAGTGGTCGTAATTGTTGTGCGATTTTAACCATAATTGGAATCGGTCGACCGATTTTGGCAAAACTCCGCATTACCAAATTTCATCAAAATACTTCCAGCGGTTCCCGAGTTGAAACAAAGGAACATTATAAACTATATGTAGGTAAAGTGGTCGTAATTGTTATCCGATTTTAACAAAAATTGGTATTTGTTGACTAATTTTAGCAAAACTCCTTAATACCAAATTTCTTCAAAATACGTCCTGCGGTTCCCGAGTTTTAACATGCGGACGGACGGACAGAAATGACCTCCCCTATATGCGTTCACTTGGTGCAAAGAACGCATAATAAATGGATAGATGCGTGTTGTCTCTATCTAGTTTTACAAGTCATTTGCACGCGAAAGCGATTGCAAAAAAATATTACAGTACATATATATTTTGACAACGCCTCAAAAAAACAGTCGGTAAGACACGAAGAAAGAATGGAGGTAATGCAGAAAAACTAAACTACTCGGGAGAATATCCTTTTTTGAGAAAATAAAACAATTTCTTCGGCTAAAATTGAAAAGCAAATACAGAGGGAGATAGTTGGAGGCAGGTGGATGCTAACGCGAGTTTGACGTAAGGCTGTCGTAATTGGGAGGGCGTTGGGAAAGGCTTACGTGAGTGTGAGGAGAGTAGGAAGAAGCGGTCAAAAGTAGGTGGGAGGGAAAAGGAGGAGGAGGAATGTGAGACTTCGTCATGTATGGTGGGCAGAGTCTGTTCGGCTCGGTCGGACAAACATTGACTCTTCGACGAGACGTCGCTCACGGACGCACTCGGCTTCAAGTGCATGCGCTTTCAGAACACGTGACTGGCTGAACAATGCAAGAGTCCGTGCTGATTTGCATATCGCCCGGAATGCGTTGTTAGCCGGCGTCTTTTTATCCATTGGCTCACAAAAGGAAGGGAACGACTGGGATATTAATATATAATTTTTGGCGTGAAAGAAGTAAGCAGGGATTAATTAGGATGAAAATAATAAAAAAATACATGTGGAAATTGTAATTCTTTTCTAAAATAAGTATTTTTTTTTATAAAAATAACTTGATTTCGAATGTTGTCCCATCATTCTTTCTCTATATATTAAAATTGAAAAATATCATTTCGGCTGAAGTTGACGTCAGGCGAAATATTGCGCGCTCGTTCTTGTCTTATTAATTTCCATTATTTAGAACTGGACTCGTATCGGTTAAAATTAAGATGGATTGGCCTCATTTATTCGTGGAGAAGGTGAAAGAAAGGGAATTTGCTCAAAAGCGGATTGCTACCACTCTTGGTTTAAACTTTCTGCCTCTGATTGTGCTCGGTGAGACGTGGTTTTTTTATGCGAATTCAAAGATATTTACCATTGTTTCACTTCGATTAATTACCAATCATTTTAACAGAACATTTAATTGATAGAGTAATTAGTCGTGTCAGGAATTTATTTTCCGTTGTGAAAGTTGCGTAATTTGCGACGCGGTTGTTGTCCGGAAAGATTAATACTGCGAATGAATTCATGCTCGAACCGCAGACTCCCTGATATTGTTCCCGCTTCCTAATTTGTTAGACAAATTGTGGCCTGAGTCACCGACTCGCGGGGTAACTGGATTTCGACGTTTTCTGGCTAAAGAGTTGTTTGAGCGTAGAGCAACCTGGAGGGACTATTCCATACCGAGCGAGAAGGGGGGGGAGGAAAAGAGGGAGAAATGGCGAAGAAGAGCTCGCAAAGACCACGTTTATGTGCTTTGAATCGGAAATCGCGCCATTCCCGGAAGCGACGCACTCGTGGCCCCCGCAACGCGACTGTTTGTTCTTCGGGCAAACGTGCGGAGGCTCTCGGTAAATATCTCCCTCGCCGTGGAAAACCACCCGTTTATTAAGTCCTTCGTCCGAAAGGATGGCCCAGATCAGTTCGGGTGATTGCCAAGATGGGTACCGTTTATCAAGGCGACATCTATAAAAAGCTTGTTCGCGTGAAAGGTGACGCAAACCTTTGAACAGTTCTCCGGAACTTTTTGAATTTCACTGCATACCTTCGTGTTCGCTTGATCCTCACGAAACGCCGAATCAAATTCCACGAGATTCTGTAGGATGTTTTTAATATTCTGCACTCCAAAAAATGGGAGAAAATGTTCATCTTTTCCACTTAATCGGTGTAATAAAAACTAGCTTGGAAGAATTTAAATATTTTAATCAGAATTCGAAATGATTCGTTCATAAAAACTTCTTATCTCCAATTTAACCGTAAATTATAAGAAATTCATTTCTTTAATCTTAGCTTGAGAATCAGAAAACGTGGTGATATACATCCATATTAATTCCAAATGTACCGCGTTAGCCCTGTTTCCGAGTACAGGTATAGCGAAATAATCCATTCAACAGAGTGAAAAAATTCCCCGCCCAATTCGTATTATCTACGCTGCTGTTGGTTTCCGCGAGTTTAACCTTTACCTTTCAGTAATATCTTTACTAAATTCGGTGTGGATTACTTTTAAACGGCTTACTCGCAGAAAACTCGAGCGAATGGCATTTTGTCTGTGAAATATGGTTTAGTAATTGCAGGATAAGCAAAAATGTCTCCACCAAATCGTTAAAATAACGTTCTTGGAGGAAAAGGCGACTGCTTAAATAAATATACATACTTGAATACTGCTACAGTGGGTGGAATCCCTTAAAGGAATGACACAACACCTAAACAAGATTTTGCCACACTGGATTCAGCTTCCCACTCCGGGCAGACGTGCCGACGGCCAGGCTATCAACCAGCGGGCAGGCGTTCATTAAACAAAATCGTTCCTCGACCCCGCGAATCTTTTTGACTGGATTCGACGCAAAAATAGTATTTTGGCGATTTATTTTGGAGGCGCCGGAACGGGCCCTACCAGGCGAGATCCATCCGATAAAATTATCCCTCCGAGGCTAAGATTAATCGAACTATTTTGTTTTAATGCATTCGGAGGCGTGATTCACCCGCATTATTTTCACGGATGCTTAAAAATGTTTTATTATAAAGCCGTCGCGCGCTATTCTGCGCCTAGGAGGAGGTTCCCTTCCCTTCGCGCCCAAAATAGATCCATTTCCTCGGTCAATATAAAATTCTCTCTTAAAGTCTCGGAGCATTTTTTTCTCGTAAAAATCCCGTCTACTTAAAAAAAAAATCTTTGCGCGGATATATAAAAAATGTAATTTTATTTAGAGTATTTTTGCAACTACTATCGATAGGTGAGGAAAATATTTTAACCCTCCTTGAACCTCCTACTTATTCCGACGATGGTTATTGCCCATGTTTGCCCTTTTGAAGTTCTTTAAAAGGGTTGTAGGATCAACTACTTCTAAACAGCAGCGACGGTTAAAACGAGGAAAGGCACTAAATGAGAGGATAAAGCAAGAACGTTGCCACGAAAAGAGAGAGAACGACGCGTGATGCAGGAAAACGAACGCGTTACTGAGTTACGTTTTATCTTATACCATCGATTCGACGAGAGAAAATATCCGAAATTATTTTTTTAAAAAGGAGGCGAAAAAAGGAATATTTGTGTTCCGCAAATTTCATCGAGTTTCATCCCGCTAGGTGTACATAAACGAGTCTTAACTGTTTTGGCACTAAGCTACAGTGCGCGGAGGAATGGGAAGAAGTAGCGGGTATGGGAGTCTGGTGCGAAGGGATTTAGAGAGATGAATGAGAGAGAGTGGGAAGGGAGTGGAGAGGGAGATAGAGAACGGGAGTCGTGGAGGAGGAGAAAGGGAGAGAGGTGTGGGGAAGAGAGTAAAGAGAGAGAGGCGCTAGATGCATCTGGTCCGGATTGGAGAGAGGCGGAATGCATGGGAGGAATGGGGAAAAAGGGGAGTGTAAGATGGGAGTGGCGGGGAAGGGAGACTTCTTTAGAAAGGTCAGTGGCCCTCCTGGTGCGTGGCTGACCGCCCCCGCACTCTTCCAGTAAACAGCTTGGGGTGGCGTGGGGCGTCAAGGAGAGGGGGAGAAGTTGGGTGGTATGAGAGGTAGTTGAGTGAGTGAGAGAGGTTGGGAGAGAGGAAATTAGGTAGGGAGAACGGGAAGTTTTGGACCAAGTGCTTAACAAACCATGCGAAGACTGCCGCAAATGCTGCACACATGCATCTCGCTCCGTTACCTAACGACATTTCTCGGGACCTGGGTTTCAAATCCGGAGTTCGTCTGGTAAAATAAATGAATAAATGAAAATACAGTTCCGCCTGCGTCGAAGTGTTAAATTTTCAGTGACTTTGCGGATAATGTTTATAGTTCGTCCCATCCTATAGCGGTACGAGAATAACGTAGCTGAAACTTATAATTATTAAGCTAGGATTTGAAGTGAATAAATAAATGGGTGCTAGAAATAGACCTTGAGGGATCAAGCTGAAAAATTGTTAGCACTTTGTAAGTTCCGACCTATTTGGGTAGAGGAGGATGATTCTCTAGCAGTGATTGCCATTTATTAAGCTACCCTCGCGAAGTTCATTATACGAGGAAAGGAGGCCGCGAGATAAATCGAGGAGAGCAAAGTTGGCGCACTCGCGCAAAATTTTTACCGCTCGACGAGTGATTTTTCCCTCCGCTGCATTAGATACCTCGTTATTTTCGAAATCCTCTCCCCCCCCCCCACGCGCTTCGCAATGGCGAATTAAAAGAGGAACTGATTTGGATGTCCTCGCTTGAAACACCGCTCGAACGACGCCGTCGGAACCGAAAAAATAATATCCTGCGAACGTGTTCGCGAAGACTGTAAGATAGCGGCGGATTCCTTTCAACCACGTCTCTTCAAGGATTCATTCTCCTCGACGGAGCGCGTTGATATTTTTTTCTATTTCGAGAGCGGAGGCGCCTCTCTCTCTCGTTAAGTGTGGGCGGAAGTTGGCCGGATGAGAGCGCGGAGTGGCCGTTTCTTGGAGGGGGGAGCGGAAGGAGGGAAGGAAGAGAGAGAGAGGGAGGAAGGAAAAGAGGGATTCATCTCGAAAGAAGTGGCTTATAATTTTCTCTAAACCCCGCACGAAGTTCTTAACACCAACTTGAGTGCTCATCTCTTTCTTTCCTCCTCCCTCTCTGCTCCTTCTCCCCCCCCCTCTCTCTCCCTCTCTTCCTGTCACTCCCTCTCACTCTCTCCCTCTCACTCTCTCCCTCTCACTCTCTCCCTCTCACTCTACCTCTCTCTCTACCTCTCTTTCTCTCTCTACCTCTCTCTCTCTCTACCTCTCTCTCTCTACCTCTCTCTCTCTCTCTCTACCTCTCTCTTTTTGGCTCGTCTTCTCGTACGTGAAATCGGTTTTTGACTATTTGTTTTAATACAAAAATATATGAAAGAGGAGGGCAGGCGAATCTAATTAAGTAGTCGCAAAAATCTGGAATGGGCTATGTAAATCCGAAGAAAACGCTCTTGGTAGAAAAAATAAAAATTGAAACGCCCTTTTTATCTCTGTTACGCTCTTTGAAAGAGCCCATTAATCTTCGCGGTGGATTTTTTCCCTTTCGGTATCCCTGGGCGTTTTTTTATCCTCGCGGGTCCCTTTATTTTATGAATTAAGAGGTCTTGAGCCTCAAAAGAAAGCATGAATCAGGCGAAAATGCCCGGGTGGCTTCTCTTTCGAGAAAGGGAAAATAACCCGGAAAAATTATATCAAACCCTCTATCACCCTGGTTGAAGTGTTGTTTCCTTTGTCGTTTCTTACAACAATAGGGGTGACGCTGTCATAATACGTGTCATTCGGAAAGAAAGGCAGTTGAAGTCTTTTTATTTCTTTCCATTTCAGTTAAATAAATGTGTGCCGACGATAATATAGGTATAGCATCCATTCAGGGGTGGCCAGAGGAATTTTGGCGCCCCGGGCCAGATAGCACTTCAGCGCTTCCCTCCGATAATGTTTGTTGAGATATTTACAAAGTTCACGTTAATTTATTCATCGCTCTGTAAAAATGATTGAGAATGAAAAATTAAAAGAAATTCCATGAAGATTCTAGCCTGTTCGTCGATGTAAATTGCCATCCAATATTTATTCACTTGCAAGTAATGCATAGATAAATGATCGGGAAAGCGCCCTCAAAACTTGGGGGCCCCGGTCAGCCGCCCGGCTCGTGCGTAGCTCGGGCCGGTCCTGTATCCATTTAATTAGTCTGATTTCCGTTTTATTTAGTGACGTTACTCTGCATTGGAGGGTTGAGTAATTTTAAATTTAACTCAGCAGCATTTAGTACCGGAATTTTAGTTTGCGAACAGCTATAGCTTAATTATGTAGAACAAGGGTCACCAAACTTTTTACTAAAGGGGCCACGTGAGACTTTTATGTACCACTGTGCGGGCCACATACGGTCTTTCAAATGCATAATCGGGCCATGTGTAGATTTCGAGCTAGTTTTGAGAACTCCAGAAGATGAACTGTTGCATAAGGGCCGTAGCATCAAGGTCATTCACATATTAACCCTTCAGGATGATTAGGTATCTTTCTCTTCTTTACGCACTAATCGTTCTTCCATTTTCCTTCATCTCCTTTGTTTCTTAAATAGCAATTTGCGACAAATCCATAAGACATTTTTTCCATCTGACAGAAAATATATCCTATCTTTCAGTGCTGCTTTATTTTAAGCTACTAAGAAAGGAAGACAAAAGAACTAACAAAAATCTAGGTAAAAAAGAAACCTTGGTGAACAGAAGCTCCTCGAATAAATTCACTTAGCGACGAGGAAAAAGATTGAGGCAATTGGGTGTCAAGATAAGTAAGCTGTTAGCTCGAGAATGTGAAGCTCTTTAGGATTGAATAGAAGGCTTAATGTTTACGCAATTGAAGATAAATTCTGTTTCAGGAAAGCCTTAAGGGTGAAGGGACGATGAGGGTTCATTTTGAAAGGCATTAAAGATACAGCCGCGAAGTTTTCGACTGGTTGATTACTATGTCTATGTAGCCCATGATTGCGAAGTTGCATTACTGTGATAGGTTGTAACGCACATCCCCATATATATATATATATATATACACACACACATGCATACATATACATATATACACACACACGAAGGTGTTTTTAATGTGTCTTTCATTATTGTTTCTCCTTCATGTCGCTGCGCTAAGCGTGTTAAGGAAGTGAAGCGTAAGAGTGGCATCATCGGCGGAAGAGAGCCATCCGCGCTTCCCTCAGTATCTGTGTCACTCGAGGTCATGCAACCGGCGAGGGATCGGGATGAATGGAGAAGAAACCCGCACCCACTCTCCAGGAGAGCACGCCTTACATCCTCTCTCTCTCTATCTCTCTCCCTGCGCACGCATGCCACTCTCGTCTCCGGATCTACGCGGATGTTTTCCTAGGGAACATTTTTAGACCCCATCCCCTCGAGAACGGGAAGTCGGATGCAATTTTAATTCCTGCCCATCGACTAGGGCGACGCGTGTTTTTTTGGGAGTAGGTTAGGAGAAAGAACGATGGAAAACGTGAATGAAAGAGTTTTACAGATGGAAAAAAGGAGTGTGAATGAACGGAAAACGACTTCATTTAGCGCGAGTTTAAAATAAAAATAATTTTCTACCTAAGCTGTGCTTAAAACTAATGATATAGGTTATACCTTTACCTTTTTAATTCTTGAGTAAACATTTCCACACTAGGAGAGTACCCTCTGTCCTAGTGGCATTGCCACGATAAGAAATTACTACAAGAGATAATAATAATATGTAATTTATTTAATACAAACAGGTTTTCCCCAAATACATGTGTTATAATAGACTATGACTAGCACTTACGTCCATGCCTTCGGCAGTATTCGAACCCGAGACCCTTGTATTGGGAGCTAGACACTCTAACCACCCCTCTATCAAGGCCGGTGAATTATCACCGATGATGACTACTTTGTATTATAAATTCATTTATCGTTCACGCAATCGTGTTGTGGCACTGAGTTTTATTTATATAACCTTTTTAAAGCAAGCCTGAGACCTCAGAGAACTTTTTCAATCCTATAGCGAATAATAATAATATAAATATAAAATTTTAAAATAAATTCAACTATACTTAATGCCTGAATAGAAACTTTAGAAATAAACTGTGGCGGTTCAACTTTCATAAGAAAAGAAAAGCTGATTATGAACATTTTTTGAACTAGTACTTCTTCAAGAAAACGTCTGGCGTGGAAGAGCGTTAATAATTTCAAAATCGTGACCGTTATTAGACAGATAGATAAACAAATATTCATCTGGAAGGGTGGCGAAGAGTAGCACGATGGGGCAATTTTGTCAGTTGCGCACTCTCATGGGGTTGATGGATGAATCGATGGTGGGTCTGGCTTTATTGCTTCGGAGCGCTCAGGAGAAGAGCAAGATGCCCTGCTTGTTTAAAAAAGGTCGAGGTGGAAAGCAGAGGGCGGAGAGAAGATGGACTCTTTGCAATTCGAAGAAAAAAATGTTCATCAAGTTCCAAGGAAGCCTTATTATACCCTCTTTAGATGCGAGTTGTTTGGCGACATAGAAACGATTCATTAGGGCTTATTTAGTCCGCTTATTATACGATACCATTTATTCGCATTATCTTTTGAGAGATTCGTGGTATTATATAAGTGAGCCTCCATTAGTTTTCTCCTCAATCATAAATTCTACGAGGAATACGGAAAATATATTAAACGCATTTAAATTCGTATCCAAAGGGAGTCCGTGGGAAAGTAGGTAAAATTAATTCATTCGAAGTATTTTTCCAATAATTTCATTCCCAATCGTTTTTAAGTGGGCGTTTTTCAAAGAATTATTCAAGTATTCCGAAATTCAAACTTTTTAAAAAATCCCTTATTACCATTAATACAAATATATTACATGGCTCGATTGCATTTCCATTAAAAATAAAAAACATAGGGAAGGCACGAAAAAATTAAACGCAAGGACCAGAAAAACGTTACTCTTATAAAATCTAAAATTCCTCTCCTTCAGACGAAGTTGGCGACGAATTCTTTTGATCGGAACATCAAACAGACTGAGCTCGTGAATATTTATGGAACGCGGGAAATGAAAACCATTTCGGAGGATTTTTATCAATTCTTTAGAAAAATCACGTGGTCCGTGAAACGTTCGAACTTTGCGGGTCAGGAGAGATTTCCCGAGTATCCATCCCCGCCCTCGAAAGAAAAGAGAAAAGGAAGAAAAAGTGCGATTTCTGTGCGTGGATCGTAAGGAGGAAAGGGAGGAGCTAAAGGGGAGGAGGAGAGGGAGAACGGCGTAATGCTTGACTTAGTAGATTTAGCAGTGCGGAAATGTGGAAAATGGTAATTTAGAGGGACTGGGCTGAAGACTGAGAGAGATAAAGAGAGGGTAACAGGGATATGTAGGGGGAGAGGAAAGTATGAGATAGAACTGAGGGCCAAGGAGAGGAGATGGAAAAGGTTGGAGGAATTAAAGAATGAATAGCTGGAGGGAAGTGTGAACGCAAAAAGGAGGATCGCGGAGAGAATGGGGGAAAGAGGGAAATGGAGGTAGAAGAGGGAAGATGGCGTGGAGAGAGTGCGAACGTGTGCCTGTGTGCGTTTTTGATACGTGGACGTGTGTAAAAAGGGAGCGCGTGTGAACGTTAATATCAAGTGATGGAGAGAATAAATTCGTAAGTCGTGGAAGAGACAGCTGCGCGATAGTCTTTCCTCCGCAACCTTCTCCTTCTTTCCTTATTTTTTTATATCTATCTCTCTCTCTCTCTCCTTTCTTTCCCACCCTTCGCTTCATTCCAAACCACTCCTCCTTTTTTATTTCTTTTGTTTCCGCAGGAACGTCAGTTATGACATTTCTGATAAATCTAAAAAAAAGCACTCTTCAGCCATACTGCATTTCTAAGTATATTTCTTTCTGTTGCTCTCTCTTTCTCTCCCTCTCTCTCTCTAGATCGGCTAAGATTTGAATCTTGATTTCAAGGATTGTCGAATTCTCCTGATTACCTCAACTTCCTCGGGAATCATGCAGTGTAATAATTTTCTTTCTCAGAGACGCACACACACATAAGGAAGAGAGAAACTTCTACTGACGCTAAAAATAAATGGAGGCTATACGGAAGAAATTGATAAAATGCTATGGATAGAATATGGAGCAGAATCATGGACTCAGGAAAATTGTTTAGAATACTTGAAAAGTATCTAAATGTGGATAGGGAGAAGACTTCTGGAGATAAAATAGACAGGTGGGATGGAAAATAACATAGTATGTACTAAGAAGAATAGGAGAAAAGAGAATGAACGTACAGATTGTAAGATATAGGGAGGCGAACTGGACCATACATTACCTGATGAGAGAGATAATCATTAAAGGCGAATTTGAAGCAAAACTGGAAGGACAAAGAGAAATAAGGAGGTTACAGCTGATAGGCGACTTGAAAGGAAATGGAAACAATCAAGAAATGAAGAAGATTGCGGAAAAACAGGAGAATATGGAGGATCTTGTTTAACCAATACTAGTCACGGGTGTGTCTACGGGCATTCTACCTGTGATTATGGCGATGAAATGTATGAGTTATTCATAATTAAGTGTTTCCTAATTCCCGAACTTATCGTCTCCTTAAAAAAAATCCCCCGTTCTGCAATTATAGTCGTTGCTATTCCAACATGCCTTTCTCACCCCATCGCGCATATCATGTATATAAATCACTTTTCATTGTTGCGATGCTCTTGGATTGCTGCCGAGGCCTTTAATTGCTGATTATGGGATTCCCCAGCGGCACTCCTCGCAAGAACGCTTTATGCTAGAGTTGAAAAAAGAGAAAATCGCTACAAAATATATACTTCGATGTCATAAATGGCGTATTATATCGAGACACTTTGTTTTCTACTAGATCAGTGAGCTTAATTTCTTTACCCCCTCCCCAGCGTCATCAAGTGGTCGACCATTTTATTTCGGCAATGGCGTAATGCGCTCGGCTGTCGTTTTTTTGCGAGCCCCTTTTTTCCAAGCGTTGGACAGGTGGCGCCGCTCATGAGTGACGGGAGGAAATGAAAAAAAATGGCAGTCGTTAAAAATTAAGACGCAGAAAGAAATATGGACGCGAAGAAAATCGGTGATGTGCTTCGCTCGACGAAATATTTTTTGCGATATTTTTCTCCATAATATGGAAGGATGATAACATAATGTTGCCGTTTTTTCCAGGGTCCTTATGTTAAGTACATAACATTATTAATCCTTTCTTTGTTGGCTGGAATTAATGTGAAATCTTGTTTTCTTGAAAAAAAAGAAGTAAAGAGGAAGGACGATTTTCATGTTTTTGGATGTAATGTACTCCGCTCATTAAGCTTAATTGATTATATACCCTAATTTTAACCTTCAAAGAAAACTCTCCGCCTGTTCAACTCCATTCAACCTTAATCTGAAGGATATATCATTTTCAAACGAATAATTTGTAACTGTGAGACCATTTCATGCTATTTAAATTATCCCTTCGCGACCGAAAGAACTATTTTAACGTTTCTTTTGATTTATACTCACCTCCTGCAGGCATAAATCCGATCCGAAGCATTATCACCGCGGGTTAAAAAGCGTTTTATTTTTGAACGATAACGTTATAGGAATTTACATTAGCTTTACGAGTCTAACGATAAGTTCCGATCGGACGAGATGAGTATTCTCTTGTCGCGGTTACATTTCTTTTTTAAGGCGCAGGACTTTTGAAGTAAACCCTTTGAAAATTAATCGACCCAAACGTTTAAATGGCTCCTTAACGACCTTTGAAATTAAATCGAACTTAGAGGTTTTTGGCGCGACGCGCGTCGAGCATTATATTAGACAGAAGGAGTCGTAATGATATATTATATAGACTGAGGTAGGCTAATGAAACCGATTTCAATATTAGACCGCCCGATAAAATATAAATACACGAATATTTATGGGTGTGTTTATGAGATTTTTTATTTACTTTTTATTTTCGTCGTCGCGGTCCGCAGGCTGATGATACGTTTCTCTCTCTCCACCCCGTTCGCATTAACTCCTACCACGCTCTCTTATATTGCCGAAGCGATTTAGAATGGGTAATGCGGTCGGTGCAAACGAGAGAAACCAATTCTGTCGCGCCGAGTGGAAATTCTCGCGCGAGCGCGCACACACACGCACACGCGCGCGCACGCACATAAGGTTCCGACGCCACACCCGTTATTACCTCCTCCCACGAGCTCTCTTTATTAGCACGATAAATCACTCGTCTGAATAAAATTGTATTAATCCCCCTCACTCGGCGCGACTGTCACTTTTCCCGGGCAAAATCCCTTACCCCTCCCCCCTTGTCCTTTTATAAGCGCAGCATTATTCAAGATGAAATTAAGCGAGAATGCGTGTGTGTGTGCGTGTGTGCGATCGCGTTCGTGTGTGTGTTAGCGAAGCAAATTGTTGCAATTTTTTAAGACTTGTTTTCTCTTTGTTTGACCTCGCGGTTTCTCGGCCAATAGCGATCGCGCTATTTTTCCCCCGCGCTTTTATTTCTTTGCGTTTTCTTCGCGGAATGAAAGAAAAATGCCGGAGAGTGAGGGATTGGGGGAGGGGGGAAGGCAGAGGAGAAACGGGAGGGAGGAGGAAGGGTTGGGCGTAAACTGCGTTCGTTGCGAAATGCCGCGTAGAATGCTTCCACCGATCACCCTTTTAATGCCTCAACTCCCTCTCATCTTCCTTCTCGACCTCTCTCCCTCATTCTCTTAACTTACTCTCCAGCTACCTCCGAAGCACCTGACACACCCTACCGTATTACCTCATTCTCTCTCCTTCGTCTCCGGCCACTTTTCCTCCTTGATGTTCGAGATAACCCTTAATAACCACAAAACGTTTGCGAAAAATTGATGCGCATATCGGCTCTTTCAGACGCAGAAATTTATGGTTCGGTGGCGGTTCCAAAAGAGTAGGAGAAGGAAAGAGAGGTTCGCCTTCCCTGTCTCTGATGTCCCCATTGGTTGCATTTTAAACCCATTCCGCGCACAATTCCTTGGTTCTCTACGAGTTAAGTACATACATACGGGCCGCGGGCCACATCAGGCCCGCGAGAGCATTATATTCTGCCCGCGATGGCGTTAGAGCGCCAACCGTGAAATGTGATACATATAATTTCCTACTAATTTCTTATAATTATCACCGGCAAACCTTTTCTAGTGAAGTCATGACGCTAAAATATTAATAATTGTTGATTTTTCTCTAATAGGATCCTTCGCATTCTCTCAGGCAACTTCTGATGTGAACCCTAATGCGACTCGCCGAAGTATTTGAATCATTTAAGCACCAACAACTACTAATGTTTCATCAAATGTTTGCCCACCCCTGACATAGGACAAGGAAAAGAGTGATTCTGATGGGAGTAGGGATATCCAGATTAAATGGAGGTCGGTAGAGGCAGATTCAAGGGGAGGCGATTTTGGAAGGTCGCTCTCTCCCATTTAGAAGTTACTCGATCAACCCCCGATAAGGGTTTAATATAAGTAAGAACACAACGATACATATCAAATCTTGAAGTATTGCACAAATTACGAATTTAAAAATAGAATTAAGATAACATACACATTGAGTGCAGGAAAGGCTTGGTAAATTGATTACAACGGCTATATTATAATTGATATGCGAACGAGTTCATATCAATAGTTCTTCGACTATTGGAGTTATCGTGATCATGGATTCCAATCATCAGTGTGAGCTCAATGTTTCATTTTTAATTTTTCTTTCCTTCCCAATTAAATCAAAGAGCTTTAGTTATAAATATATAAACCTTTTTGCTTTTATTATCTCTTATTTCTCAATATTCTCCCCTTCCCCTGAATCCGTCTCCCTCTCTCTCCTGTGATGGTTATTGAGCTGTGTGTTTACTTTTTGTGTTCACATCGTTACGTTGTTCTTTTTCCCCTGTCGCGCTAACTTATCAGACGGTTTATGCGATCAAACAGTTTGAAAATTAATTTGCCCTCCCTCAATTTTTGGCAAGACAGCGTGAAATTTCGTTCTAATTATATTGGGTCATGGAATTTCCCATCTGAGCCGAATTTCTAATCACTGTATCGTTATTAATTCGGTGAGTCAGCGCACAATACTTCTCATAATTACTTTAGCACGAGTGGATAATAAGGCACGTTTTAATTTCTGCGAAGGGAATATTATTTACACCCTAACATAGTCTACGCGGGTCGAAAATTAGCTTTCGGCGCGAAATATAAATTTTAATTATCGTAAATAAATAACGGAGGAGAAATTATTCAATAAGGCTATTCAAATTGGCGGTAATTATTATTCCACTCGTTTTAATAGGAGAACTCCTGGGTATTTGTAATTGAAATTATGGACGTTCTGGAAATGAATATGCATGCCTCTCTAAACATCGAACGAGATCGAAAGTCCACAAATATTTTTTACAGGCACCTAATTTTAAAACGTGGCGTCTCGAATCGGAAAAAAACAAACGATGAGCGTAAAAGTAACGAAAAAATAACGATTTTTTTATTTTAAAAGGTATAAACGGACGCTTTTCCCGCGTAAATCATCACGCGTAAGTGATCCAATTTTTTCCCCGCGAAATCTGAATCATTAATTCAATTTCAGAAAAATTGGCACAGCTGCGATCTTTCATACAACTCAATAAAGACAGTAAATTAGCGGCATCAATTATACAGGAGGTAAGGAGGAAGAGAAGAGATGGAAAGGGATGTGTGCGGAGGATTTTATTTCTGTATTAAGAAGAAGAGGGAATCGCTAACTACTTCTCCCTCTCTCTTTCCCTCCACTTTCCTCTATTCCCCCTCCCTCATCCTCCTTCACTTGCCTACCGTGGTTTAAAACACCGTAATTACTCAAGGCGCTTGAGGTGCTCCGACCGTTCCGGTGTATCGGCTGCAAAAAAGTCCCATTCTCGTCGCCATTCCTTCCCTCTTTCACCCTTTTTAATCCCCTTACCCCATCATTCCTCCGCCCATCTCATCCCCACCCTTAACGCTTCCCATTTCCCCCACCTCTCTCGGCTCGTCTAAGTCTCTCGAGGCGATGATTGCGCATAGCAATTGGCCACCGCGATGATAAATGCCGCACGAAAAATTCCGCGACGCCTCCCGACTATAAAAAACCGAAGATTCTCTCCCTTTCTCCTTATTCTCTCTCTACTTTTTTCATTCGTCGGATAGTGATTTATGAATCACCTCATCTTCTTTTCGTTCAGAAGAAAGAAAGAGAGAAGTGACTGATTTTCGTTATTTTTTTGCTCTTACTCCTTTCGTTTCGTATGATGGAGTTGAGAAGTCGTAGGGTGGGACGGGCAAGCGATGCAGTCGGGGCGGCGGTAGGGGTGGAAGGGAAAGATTCGGGGAGTGGGAACTCCTATTCTTCAAACGCGAATACCCCGCTCCTCTTTTGCGTCTCGAGACTACCTCCTCGTGGGGTAGGTTGGTCACGCATCCCCCATAAAAGAAGTGGTATCGTGCAGGAGGCAAGATTTGAGGGGGGAGAACAGGGGGAGGGGAGGAGGAGGATGCCGAGAAGGAGGGAGGGAGGGGAAGAGCGTGTAAAATAAGCTTTTTCTCCCGACCGTCTCCGTATTATCGGGCCTCTCTTTTCCTCGGCAAACCCGATCGTCTGCTCCCTTGGTGCCCGATGCTGTTTTTTTTCTGTCGTCGCGTTGGGCGTCCTTGGGGGGACAGGGTGGCCGCCCTTTCGCCAATTAGGTCACACGCTACGTCCCTTGCGTTTGTCTCACTCTCTCTCTTTTCTTCTTCCCCACCAACTAGCACCCCACTCCATCTTTCCTCGTTTCTCACTGCTACGCACTTTAAAAAATACTCTTAAGTTGGCTCCACTGTCCGGCCTCTCTCGCTCGTTTTGTTTTCCCATTTTTTTAATCCTCCCTCTTTGACTGCCCCCAAGGACTCTTTTCGGCGGCGAAGGAACGGGGAGGGAGGGGAAGAAAGAGCGGGAGGGCAGAGAAACGGTGAGGGGGTGGGGGAGTGTCTCCCTCTTCCTATGTCGCCCCCCTCCCACTCCCTCTCTCACAACAAATTCGTTCCTAATGGATTCTCGATTGCCTTTGTCACCCCGTATATGGCTTTCTCTCTCTCTCTCTCTCTTTCTGATGGTGGAATTGTCGGCGAGACTGTTGGAGGGCGAACAAATGACTGTCGAAAAACCGCAAGGGGGATGAGTATGGAGGAATGAGAGGAGATGGGGGAGTGCGGGAGAGGGTGTTAGAGGGTGAGAAGAGACGCGTTAGAAGTAGACAGAAGGAAAAGAAGATAGTCGGGAATATTTCGGGCGATGGGATGGATGTTTTAATAGGCAATTGCATTCGGAGGTTCCGTTCGCGACCCTCGCTCAAAGATATTAAAAGCATTCGGCGGGGTCGACTTGGGATCTTTGTGGTGACACGGGTCAATCGCGATATTTACAACAACGTGTTCCATGCCAAATGAGACCTAAATGGCTGTTTTTGTCCAAAGGCGGTTATTTTTCTTTTAATCGACTGCAAGATGGATTTAAAAAAAGTTTCTTAATACGCTTCCGACCTCGGGCTGACATGTTAGCCGTGAGGTAGCTGGTCCGTATCCGGGTGAGAGAATGAGCGTTTTTACTGCGCGGAAAATTTCCAAATGGCACGCTGTGACAAAACGTTCTTGTTTTGTTTGTTTATTTTTTTGCCGTAAGCAGTGTCCAAAGGAAGGCGAGGGTGAATTATGGAATTACTTGCCAACTGTAGTAGCCTTAGTTTTCATATAATCCTGTGTGATGCGTATATTTTGTTTCGACGAATGTTACGATTTTGATGTGTACAAATTCATTTTACACCACTGCAGTTCATTGAAACGAAGGAAATTTTAGTTTTACAGTTGAAAATAACGGAAATTAAGTATGAGAAATATTTGCAATACCGTATCGATAAAAACAATTAAAATATTTTATACGCAATCTTTAAAACGTGTTTGTGTTCATCAAACTGTGTTCTGTATGCATTTCCTCATTTTGTCGTTCCGATACGTCAATGCGGACGCTATGACTCGATAATTTCGCAATTAATCGTCTTGAGAGGATGAAAAACTATTAAAATTTTACATTGTTTGAGAAAGCACTACAGTATGTCAGTTCCCGTTTTTTGTATTCTTCGATACATTCCCAGCATTAAAATATATTCTAGTTTCCTCTGCGCTGCACGACACGGTGTAATTAATCGCGTAAAAAGGGCGAGAAAGACAGAATAAGTCGGAGAAAATCTCGTAATAGGTTTATTAGTCCGGAACTTTTTTTAAGGCTGAAGGAAGAGAATGAAGCGTGAGAGACAATGCCTTTACACTTGCTCTTTCGAAATGATAAATACGTGTTAAAGTAATAAGCAACCATGAAACGCAGTGACCATGAATCATATCGGGGAGCCTGTAAACTTCTTTGATGACGAGGGGAAAAGGATAGCGATTTCCCCCCTCCCCCCACCCAAAAAAAGTAGCTGTTTGACCTACCCTCGTCCTTCGCATTTGCCTTTCTTCCCTCTGCACCACTCCTTTCCTCCTCCACCTCCTCCGCCCCTCCCAACTCCCTTGACACTCCCTCTTCCTCCCCCTCCTCCTCCTCCTCCTCCCCCGTCTCCCTTCCATCATCATCCACTTTCACCGCAAACGGCTCTCTCTCTCCCTCCGCCCGAGACGCAGACACAGCAGCAGCCAAACCACCCGTTCATCATTAGCCGAGGGGGAGGGAGGAAAAGAGGGAGGGGAGAGTGTGACGTAATACGCAACCCGGCGATGACGTCACGTCCCCGCTAAAGTGTCCTCCTCCTCACCCCTTTCTCCCTCCACTTTCCCCTCTCTCCCTTCCGCTTAGTCCCACGCCCCTCCCTCTTTCTTCCCTCTTTTTTCCCATCCTCACTCTCCCCATCCTCTTTCCCTTTTTCTTATCGCCATCGTCCCTCAATTTCTCCCACACCCTCTAATTTAACCTCACCCTCTTTTCTCTTATTCCCACAATCGCTTCCCTTTAGGAAATATTCCATTCATAATCTCCCATCCACCCACGCCTTCCACACAATCCTCCCCTACTCTCTCGCCATCAGTTACTCAGTCCTTTCCCTTTCCCCTGCCCACTCCTCATTCTTAAATCCTCCCTCCTTGAGCCTTCCGCCTTAAGTGCTTTGCTGTCTTGAGTCATATCGGTCCCCTCGAGCATGATTGATATATTAAAATTACGTATTCCCGGCGAAACGTCTCTCTGCTTGTGTACATGCCGGACTTATTAATTGGTTACCCGTGTCGTGTAAATGCGGACGTCTTTTCGAAAGGCTTCGGGTTTCGTTAAGGGCGAGATATCTCGATCTTCGCTTAAGTGTTTTTAGGCTCATTCGTCTTTATTTTCGTTCCGCTCGGGTGAAGCCATTCGTTTATTAATGTTGGTTTTGTCATTGGGAGAGGCTTAATATAATCGCATTGTCGGTTATATTTTGACTGAGTATTTTATGCGACATTTAATAATTAATAAAATAAAAAAATTCGCTATAGTTTTCGTATCTCTATAGATACCTTTTCATTCACGATAGCATTTTTCTAGCGGTAAGTTTTTGATTCTTCCTCCTGGCTTCAATTCTGCTTGCAGATACTTCAAGGTCGTGATTTGTTGCTAGCAGATGTGCTGCGTTTACTATTATTTCTTATTTCTTGTAAAATCAGCACAAGAGTAAAATAAAAACAGCAATTTTTTCACGCAAGAATAATGAAATCCATATAGGTATTTTTGATCGGCAAGGGTAATCACACTGGACTCATTTTAGATTTAAAAACCACTATGTGTTAATCTAATTTTTTTTAGCAAAAATAGTTTTCATTTTTAGCTTCAATTAGTTTATAGTATTTTATTATTTGTCTCGATTTCAATATGACTATATTATTTTGATGTCCATTTATGATATAAACCAATAGGTAATCTCATATGATCTGTAGAAAGATAATATTTTTTTCTATACCTATAGTTTTTGCTTTCATATCTCTTTAATTTTTAGCCAACGAATAACTCAAAGGTACTTCTCGAAGTTAATTAAAATACAAATTAAACAAAGCATTCTTAATATGCTTGAACATGTAATTAATAAGTGAATCACATGATATACGGTTCATTCCATGAAAACACAACAAGTGAAACTGATGAAATCGGAAAATTTAATGAAGTAATCAAGTAATCTCATTTGTTTTCAATTGTTTATTTACTCTATATTTTAAAGTAACCAATGAGAAATAACATTATATATTTTAAACAAATGCATCACTGGGGTTATTTCTCTGTAAACAGACAAAAATAACACTAAATTCTCATGCTAAAACCACGCACGGGACTTCAAAGATCGAAAATCCTTTGAAGTCCGGTTTTTTTTACGGACGAGAGACGACAATGAGAAATCGCGATCGGTCGACATAATTTTTTGCCCTCTCTCTTGAACTTTAAATTATCATCGCGTGTCACGGAGTGAATCTCAATCGAGCGCGCGTGTTGCCCTTTTCTCAGCGTTTTTTTCTCCACTGTTTACAGACTCTACCCCACCACCTTCACCCACGCACCATCCTTCTTCCCTTCCCTCCCCCCCTCTCTCTCTCTCTACACACGTACATACACATCCACCTTCGTTGCCGCGCAGAACTCGAAATGAATTCCAAGCGGCAGCTGAAAGATGAGGGATAGAGAAAGGGAGAGAGAGAGATAGGGAGGAAGACTGTTGGGATTCACTAAGAGTGACGCATTAAGAGGAAAACCCCGAGATACACGAGCCACATAATACGCGCGCACACACACACAACAGTGCGTTTTTTCCACGTTGGGGAATCCGGCTCTTCCTGGAGAGGGGAGAGGGAGGGAGTGAGAAGAGGATGGAGAGGAAGTGGGAGGAATACGGAGACAAAAGGACGAAAAAGAAAAGATGCTGATGTTGTAGTGAGCGGACAAAAAAATTTACCGGACAGCGGAACGAGTTTCCCTCATCAGTTCCAACCTTGAACCACGGAGAGTGTGGGGTAGAGGAGGAGGGGGAGAATGGACGGATAGGGGAAGAGTGGAAGGAGTGTGGAAGGAGAGGGAGTGCCGCGCTTCTATGCCACTCGCGATGGAAGGAGGAGAGGAAACCTCGATTCTCCTCACACTCGCACACCTCTCTCCCCCTCGACCTATCTCTCTGCGCACACAGATACACACACTAAACCGTTGTTCAGAACGCATTTTCGGACTCTTCTCTCCTTCCACCTTCTCCTTTCCCCCCCTCTCTCTCTCGTCTCTTTTTTCTCCGCAGAAGGTGCCCATTAGTGCGCGTTTCGCCGCGGTCCCACTAGCAAAAAAGAAAGATTTCCAGTGCCGTTGTCGTTATTTATAGGATCTCGTCCCGCCAACTCCCCCGCAGTCGCGCGGGCGGTTACGGCGGTCTCCAGAAATAAACAGTGTCGTGAATGCTGTTGCGCTGTATCGAGGGATGCGGGAGTCGATTCGTTGCGAGATTATTTTTGGGGAAGGAAGGGATGAAAGATGAAGAGGGGAGGAAGGTGGTAGGAAGTAAAACGGCATTAATGATTTTTTTATTAAAAAAAGTTTTTAAATACATCAAAGCAAATTTTGTTTGCGTAATTCTGGGAAAGTGGTCGTGAAATTCATAAAGTTGCTCCTTTATTCATCTTACTTCCTTATCCAAAGCTATTGCCTCATAAATGTTCTAATTTTAAGTTAGTTTTTTACCGTCCATCTAGATATGATATTGTATCAACGTATTATTAAAACTTTCTTGATGATTTTATGGTGAGTTTTTGCACTAATATGTCCGAATATAACGAGCAGTATTTATTGCCGGCCTGATTAAGCGTATGACGGTTTATTCAGCAACAAAAATAACATTTTCAGGCAACAATTTTAAGGAATAATTTACAGAAAATCAGTAATTTTTATGTATATTTAGATAAAAAGTATCGTGAAAAACCGTTCTCATCGGAGTATATTGCGTCCATCAATATTTAGATAATTGATTTCAGCGATGTATTTCACGTTAGGTCAGTTTTCTTTTATTTTAAAATAGTTATTTGAATAAATTAATTTTTTAAAGGAAATACTAAGCAAGAGACTGCCCCAATCCTTCAGCAGCACACAAGGAGGGAAAATTGCGTAAAACTTTCGCGTATTATTCAGAACTTCCAAGTCGACATTATTTGTTGGTAAAATCATTTTACATTTCTAATAAACAACGCCTTTGATGTTCTTCGAGAACTTAATGTTTTTTTTCAACAGTTGCGTCAGAGTGTTGCAAACAGCTATTAATTCCTCTTTCTCTTGTTTCACAGAATGCCAATTTGGAAAGCAGCTCCACGAAATGGGTTCCACGTGGTTCGCCGATCTTGGCCCGCCTTTTGGAGTCATGTACTGCATCCGGTGCGAATGCAGAGGGGTAAGTGCTCCACTTTTTACGATTGTTTTCATCGTTTCGTATTTTTTGCGAGTATCGAATTTCAGCATACGAATATTTTTTAAAACTCTCCTTTATGAGGATTTGAATGTTTGCTCTCGCCGAAATGAAAGTTTTACCCGTCGCATAAACAACCATTAACGTGCCTATTTACGAGAAAAATAAAATGAAACAAAAAACAATAGATCGCACTCTCATTCGATTACCATGAGGTGTTTTATATGGTTTTTGAAGGAACAATCGGATAGTGTTTATTCCTCGTCATTTCCCCTGCGGGGGAAATCATTTTATGGTACCATCTCCTTTTATAAGTCTCGTTTGAGTATTCTAAGAATTTCTTAAGCTATTATCAGCGTCTTGGCGTATATGCCATGCCTAAAAATACTCGTCCAATGGTTTAACATACGTATAAAAAATAGAAATGTCCGAGGGTATTTTTTCTAAATTCCCTCATTTTCATCTTAATTCATATTTCGTTAGAAACAAACTTGTGTGAAGTTTCTACGCCGGGTATAAAGAATCGCGGAAAAAATTATTCATAGTCAGAACATTAATATGGTCAAACCGTAGTTCACCCGGAAGTATTAAAGTTAGCGATTTATATCGTGTTAATAGTGTAGTATCTCGTGCGAATTATTAATTGCGGAAATGCAGGAGAGGAAGAGGGATCGTTCCCTGCGTTACGACATCCCTCGCATTCATGGCGGAAAGGCCAGTCGTTCTTAGCCCAAATTTCAACCGCGTTCTAGCCGACACGAGGATACGCGAGGCGTTCGGAGAAGCCAACAGGAAAAATAAACCCACCCAGTGGATTCCGCTCGCAAAATCGGGAGTGAAGTCCCGTTTTTTAAACTGAGACAAAGGAGCAGATCCCACTTTTCATCGCGGGGCGTCTCGTCACGCACGCACGCAAACACGCGACAAACGTAGCTTTTTTTTGGACCTCTGGCGTCCTATGGAGCGTGGGGGAAACGTTAGGTGATTCACGTCCACCTTACGACGTCTTCTTTCTAACAGGAGATAATTCGAGAGAAAGGGGCGAGGTCGGAGGAGAATGGGATAGGGGAGAGGGGAAGGATGAGCTAGGAGGAGGATGGGGTAGAGTGAGGATGGGGTAGAGTGAGGATGGGGTAGAGTGAGGATGGGGTAGAGTGAGGATGGGGTAGAGTGAGGATGGGGTAGAGTGAGGATGGGGTAGGGAGAGAATGGGGCAGGGAGAGAAATAGGAATGGGAGAAGAGGGCACAGGGAGAGGACGGGGTAGGGGAGGACGGGATAGGGGAGGACGGGGTAGGGGAGGACGGGGTAGGGGAGGACGGGGTAGGGGAGGACGGGGTAGGGGAGGACGGGTAGGGGAGGACGGGGTAGGGGAGGGCGGGGTAGGGGAGGGCGGGGAAGGGGAGGGCGGGGAAGGGGAGGACGGGGAAGGGGAGGACGGGGAAGGGGAGGACGTGGAAGGGGAGGACGGGGCAGGGGAGGACGGGGTAGGGGAGGACGGGGTTGGGGAAGGAAGGGGTAGGGAAAGGATGGGGTAGGAGAGGATGGGGTAGGGAGAGGATCGGGAAGGAGGAGTGGGTAGGGGGAGTATGGATGGATGTTGTAGTGATATGGGAGTAGGAGGGGGTAGGAGGATGTGGAAGGATTGAGTATGAGAGGATAGAGTTGGGTGTGGTATGGGTTGGGTGGCATAGGGGTATAGTTGGGTAGGGTGGGGTAGGGGTATGGTGGTGTAGGGATAGGAGGAGAAGCGGATAGGAATAGGAAGTGGGAGGGGGAGCATGGGGTAGAGGGAAGATGGAGTAGGGGAGAGGATGGGGGAATAAGAGGGGCTAGGAGGATGGAGCCGGTGTAGGGAGAGTAGGTGTAGAGAGAGTAGGTGTAGGGGGTAGTGGAGAAAGGGGAGGTGGTTAGGAGGAAGGGAACTCGCCCTTTTCCGATGCTTGACGCCGCGTCATGTCTTCGCGAAGGTGCGAGAGGAGGTGAAGGAGAAAGGAGCCGCAATCTATCACCGGCGCTCCACGCACCCGGATGGCAAATGCGGGACAGGGAGGTTTTTAAGGGTTTCGGATTTTACCTCCTATTTTCCGGGGTGGTCTCGCTGCGTCTCCTGCAGTCATTCTCGTGTAGCTAGGCGATATCTCACCTCTCATCTCACTTTCCTCTCTTCCACTCGACACCTTCCTGTCCTTCCCCCTCGGAGGATCCATCCATCCCCTTCCTCTCTGGCATACGCCGACGCCTTTTACACCTACCTTCTCCTTCTTCTCTCCCCCCTCCAAACAGCCCACTTAAAAAAAGAGAACCTACCCTTACGCGCTCCATAAATACATCGCTCATCCGATTCTCTCTCCTCTCACCCTCTCTTTCGTCTTCTACAGGGTGGTCCACTTATTTCCCCCCTCTCTCTTTCTAAGGATGTGGTTGCACACACCAAAGGAAACCCTCTTAGCGCTCTCACCTTCATCAGCGCTCATTTTCTTCTTCATTTCTTTCCTATATGAGTGAATATGAGTATGTAAGAGTGACAAAAATCGGTGTAACATACATTGCACTAACTGTCTTGTACGCTCCTAGTTCGTGCAATAATGTTTCTGGTTTCGTTGTTGTGTGAACAGCTTGGCGGTAGCTCGATATTTTATAGAGCACTATATAGTTCCTTTTGAGGCATATAGCTCATGTAGTATTCTTTGTGTTAACAATATATATAACTGAATGAATTTTAATCTGACTCCTTTATGCCTTTATTTTGAGAAACCCGACATTATGTAAAAATAGACGAGAATCAACTACCTCCCATTATTGGGCGATATGGTTCATTTCAACGAAACTTCCATTTCTGGTGATATATTATTTAAATACAAGATTTATAACCTCTTAATACCTAGAGCTGAGCACAGGTGACAGACTGGAGATAGAATTTCAAAAATCAATTTTTAGACTCAGCCGCATAAAACGTGCCTATTCATTAAAATCTCCGAGTCGAATTTTACCGCGATCGCAATACTTCATATATGAGAAAGCAAAAATCGTTTTATCTCTCTTTGTCTTTTATGTCTCCCATATATTTTCTCGCTTCCGTTTAAATTGTTTAGCGCGGTCCGTTTGCTTCAGATCGAATCAATTACGGTTCTACTTTGTAGGGGTTTTTAAAACCGTGTTCCAACAAGCCGTCATATTCCTCCGCCTTCCGACCAGGCTTCGTGCCAAGCGCGTGATTTACACCTCCATCTTTCAAGGAAATTACTGCTGTTTTGGTTGTGTGTCGTGGCATAGATCGTTCCATAAGAATATCTAGTACCGCTTTGTTCGGTTGTAAAAACCTCTCCTCGGGGAGGAGAGTCGCGCGTGTTGCGTCCTAGCTCCCTCCAAGGAGCTACCACGGAATGGTCCAGCGCGTTGCGGGTTGCAGGACAACACGGCGCGTACCCCGAAGCCTTACGCACTTACCAACTCCTTCGGTGATTCCCTTTCTCTCCGCGTGTATCAACGTTTTTTTCTCTCTCTCTCTCTGTCCCTCTCGTCCATTAGATGCCTTCATTTTCCCATTTTTATATAAACGAATGCATCACACGTCCTTGATGGAGTAGAAAGCGGGTACTATACCAGTTTGAGCTTAAGCTCCTAGCCAGGGCGAGAGATTGATGGGTAGAATCCTATCTCGGCTGTATTGAAACCAGCTATTTCTCCACCGCCAGATGACTCTTTATCAGGGCCGGCTTCAAACAGTAAACAAGTGAGACAATCGCCTCACCTTCGTTATATTTTAAAATAATTTTTTATTCAAAATGGTATTTTCAGTTTCTCTAATTGTGTCCGACACTTTCTCTAATTTTGGCGACAAGAATTTGTTAGACTGAGTAATTAAGATGGTTGAAAGGTCATAAAACTAGGAAGGAGACTAGAACGTACTGAAAGTATATTAAGGCGCTTCACGTGGGCATTTCGCAAACCAATATCTCTAGTCGACCTCTGTGAAGGTCACAGCAGTACCACCGTTGTAGATACAATATAGATAAGTTGTAGTACATACTATGTAGATAAAATGTATTTGTTTTGATTTTGAGTGGATTCGCGCCGCCTTTAATGTGCCTTAGCGAGCGAGCAGTGAGTGCTGTGGTCGGCGAGCGCGAATAAGTGTTACCTTCCGCGAACATTGAAAATTGCTACAATCATTTCTGCACGTATGCGTGAAATCGCGAACATAGAACCCGCGAATATAGAGGGATTACTATATGTTATCTTTTTGTTTGTTGTTTAGTTAGTTGTTCTAAACTTTCTCCTCACTATAAGGAAAACTATATAAAGTGAGAGTGCAGTGTTGATTGTCAGATGGTGAAGAGATTATTTTTTCGATACAATTCGGGAAACCTCAATTTTGTAGAATTGTATGCTATATTTTTGTTTGTTGTCTTGTTTGTTGTTCTGAACTTTCTCCTGACGAAAAGAAAAACTATATAAAGTGACAGTGCAGTGTTGATTGTCAGATTATTAAGAGATTTTTTGTAATTTTAAAACAAATATAAAATTTTATTAGATTTTTTAAATATGGGTAGGAAACGGAAAAGTGCTTCAAATTGGATATCAGATTACCCATTTTTAAAAGTGTTTAAACCAGAAGGTAATGGTGAAGAAAAAGCCATTGTGTGTAAATATTGTTGTTTAAAAATTTCTGTGGAAGTTTCTAAAAACCCTATGACAGAATATTATCTAAATTATACCAGAATTAACCCAAATTTATGAAATTTTGAGATTTTTTATTAAATTTTTGATCAACGGAGACTCAGGGAATATGAGGGGGAAGGAGGCAGCCAAAAATTTCCCGCCTCAGGGCGGCGAAATGTCTGAAGCCGGCCCTGCTCTTTATCTATTTATCTTCCTCGTACTCGTCTTTTTTCCTTCATCACGCATCTCTCTTTCTCAACCTTAGCGTAAGAAGTCATGCTTTTCTTAGCGACCGCGATTAATACATTTCGCTTTTGTGAGCGCAAACGGGGGGAGGAGGAAGGGTAGTGCGACGGGGTATTACTTCGTCATTAAATCAAAAGGCGTTCCGTGCGATGCCTATAAATTAAGATCCGACGATTGTAAAGACGCCCGCGGTGGGTTTTATTAATGATAAAATGCCGGTGTCGAGTTTCGCGTCGATACGAGATATGTAAGGGACGGGAGGAGTTATGCGCCACTTTCTTAGTTCTTACATTGCGTTCTCTTCATCTAGTTTACTCTATGATGTAGCCTCTCTTTCATTCTCTATTTTCTTAGTCGCGTGAAGGAAAAAATGCAGTATCCGATGTTTTGGGCTGAATTAGTACGCACTACCCACAGAAATGCGGAAAATTGTTTAAACGAGTTTATCTGCCACGTCAATCCAATTTTTATTGTGAGAAAATGGGAAAAAATTGATTCCAGCAGTAATTTTAGCGATCTTGAGGGATTTCTTAAATTAAATACCTAATAGCTTTAGTTTCGTGATTTTAAATATCGTTAAGATACAAGATTTATAAAAACTGGCAACGCTTCGGATTCGTTGCAAATGTTTCAGCAATGACGGTTCCATCGTTGGAAGGACAGATCGTGCCACAGCGTAGATCTCACGAATAGAACCCGTATTATCTCACCTCACGTGGGAATCTTTAAATCAAAGAACAAACGAAAAAATAATTTTAAAGTCTCTTATGGAAATTTCGCAATACGTTTCTTTGGTTTGAGAATATAAAATATCCCATTGTGTCGATTAAGTGAATGTTGGCTGTTGAGATAACGTATTAAACTTTCCGTTTGTGTCTCGAGGCCTTTTACGCTTTCTTTATTACGTATCATTAATATTTCACCTGCATTCTCATTTTTACTCATATATAGTTGCCGGATTTCGTAGAGGGGTGGTTGGAGTGACTTTCTCTCCATGCCAACGTCACGGGTCCGACATAGCTCGGATTTTCTGATTCATTGCGCACTATTACATTTTTCTTATAATACTACTTACTGCCCTTGATTTCCATCCCTTCCTTCCCTTTCTCTTCCTGGTCACCTCCTTGTCACCCTTTAGCTTCTCCATTCGCCTTGGTTAGGGTGACGTCCTCGGCGCGAGCAGCTCGCATGTTGAAATCGCGCCAACTAGCGACCACCCTAGCGATATGATGTTTTGATTTTCGTGACACATGTCGAATCGTCTCCTTCTTCTTTTTATTCGGACTCTGATAAAAATAAAGGACAGGTAAGACAGCATCATTCCCAGGGCTCAAAGAACGTGCGGGGGAGCTACCTGCCTTCCTTTCCTTAGTGGCTTCCCTTTTTCCCTCTCTTAACTCAACGGAAGCAAATAATAAAAGTCGGCTGCCATTGTAAGCCGCTCGCACCCCCCGCAGTTGGACCCATGCACGGCAACCTTAACAACCCCGCGATCCTCGTGCCGATATCGCGGGAGTCGGGTGCGGTGTGGAAGGGTGGGGGACGATCGAGAGGAGCTCCGTTCCCTCTCTCGCGGGATGACGTCACTCGAATTTATCGCATTCTGTAGGAATTCCATCAGGTGAAAAGACCGAACGTCCCTGTCGTGGCGCACTTAAAACCATGTTCTTCGTCCTCTTTCCGTGTCATCCGCATCCTTTCCGTTCTCTCCCTACCCTCAATCCCGTTTTTTAACTCCTTCCCCGGTGGCGATCCGATCCCAGTTCCTCCTTCTCGCCCGTCAACCACGTCCTCGACAATCGGAGATGACTTCACGTCCCGTCGTCCCTCTCGGCGATTGCGCAAAAGCCGACCTTGAAGGTATTTTTTCGACTATTCTTTTTGTTTCTACCGTTTTTGCTCGACCTATCGATTGGAAGGGTTTTAAAATAAAGCCGGACGCAATATTCCACTCATTAGCGGACACTCTTGGGTTGATTTACATCGCGGTGGGGTTTTGCTCCTCCGCCTCACGGCCGCCGCCCCCTTCTCGTGCTCCGCGTATGCTTTATTAATCCGCTCCTTATCTCCGCGATCTCGCATACTTCATTCCCGTAGGCCGCGGTTCCGAGCGGCGCGAAGTGGCTTGCGTGTTCTATCTCTCTCTTTCCACTCTTATCTCTCCCTCTCTCTAAAGAGAGAGACGTGTAACGGACTACGAAAAATAAGAAAAAAATTGATTTACATTACGCCGCGCATTAGCATTGCGTATGATATTCTAATTGTGTCTTGAAAGGCGTACAAATAACGACCAATTACCGAGAATCTGATATGGTGTATTTTTCTCCCGGGCAAAATAATAATTCCAGCCATAAATACCCGCGAAGCGTAAGAGGCAGAAAAAAGTAGGCTTTTCACCTCTTCTTGGCTCTGTCTTGTAGACTAATTGCTCCCTATCTCATTAGCATGTTTGAGTGACTAGAATAGAATGGAAAGAAAAATTTTCTTTATTTTTACGCATGAATGGAGCTGCCAGTTTTATATGCTTGGCTTCTAGCTTGTTTTAATCGTAGCTATGATTTTATATATATATATATATATATATATATATATATATATATATATATATATATATATATATATATATATATATGTGTGTGTGTGTGTGTGTGTATTTATATCGATGTTATTGCGCACCTCTTTTGGCCGTAAGAATGATTTTACTATGATCTTGTTAAGAATGTTGCCTGAGCATGATAAGAAAAACGCCTTTAATTGTAAAAACGACAAATTCTGGTGTCCGAACAATTAGCATGCCATATTTTGACAGTTTACAGTTTCAGGCGTTATTTTGTGGATTCTGTCCATATTTTAAAACATGAGATGACGTTTTAAAGTGTCGAAACCATGGTCAAAATAAAAGTATTTTAAGTGAAAATATACAAATTTTCTTATTTTAGAAAATGATATTTATCGCAAATCAAACCTTGTATTGCTAATTCCCACCTCGCTCTGTATTTTAATCAAGATTCGACACAAATGTTAAATTAAGACGATCACCCGCTAGCGATTATGTCTAATTCACCAATGCGACCGAGATTCAATCGTAGAAAACATTATAACGAGCGCAATTTATCTCGCGCCATCTTTCTTCCATTCATCCTTAAGTCTCCGTTCGCCACCCACGGGATGCGCGGAAATGGTCACAAGGGGAAAAACGAAAAAAGAAAAGATTTCCTCGGTGTGCGACTGAATGACTGTGAGAAAGTGACCAATGGATATCCTAATCCTTACGAATAAAGACGTCACTCAAAAAAGCCTTTAAACCCGTTCTTCCGTTCTCCCCCTCCCCTTTCCTCTCCCAAACCCTCCGAGATCCTCCCACTCAAGCTTTCCCCACCTCTTTCCTTCCTCCCCTTCTCCCCATCTCACACGAAATCTCCTCCCACCATTCTCTCTGTCTCGTGTATTATAAAACCTCCATCCGAGAAGGAACCTTAAAGGTTGAGCCGAGCAATTCCATTCTGAGTTGGCGTTGTAGTCATTAATCAGTGCGTTAGACCCGTAGTGGGATGGCGAAGGGTTATGGAGGAAGGGGAGGGCGGATTGAGGCGTGAGATATGAGGAAAACTCTCGGGGAGTTTTTTATTATAATTTTTTTTTTCGAGGTGTGGCGAATCCGTACGGCCGGAGGGTGTTTCGGAGGACGGGCTGAGAAAGAAAGGAAAGATAAGGGGTATAAAAATGGGAAGTGAAGAATGAGAAAAGAGGGAGGAGCGGTGTGGGGAATGGAGGGTGGGGCTCGTGTCGAAACGAAAGAGACCATAAGAATCGTGACTAGTTTCGGAGATTCGCGTGTTCGACTGGCGGGATAGTCTGCTTTTTTCCTTCTTTATCTATCTGGTTCGTTGTGTTTTTCTAAGCCTCGGTTCCTCTGGGCCTTCCGTCTCTATTTATTTTCCCTATGTCGCGTTACAAATAATCTCTAGCTGTCTTTTGCTCCGTTTTATTTTTTTCCCCTATTTCTCTGTTTCGCCCATTTTCGCTTTCTTCCGTACCTACTTTTATCGGTCTTTTCCCTTCACGCACAATCTCCCGCGCTCTACTCGGACCTATTTAATGACAATCTCTTATGTTTTCTCCTCTCAAACATCATATTCTCTCTCATTCGCTCAATTTTTTGCGATGTATCTCAATTTCTCTTTTTTCATACTTCTCCCAATCTTAAGGCTGGTTAAATAATATGGTTGGGATAACGATTCCAATTATATAAAACGTTTGATAATATGGAAAATTTTCATCATTCAAACCTCAGTTTCTCTAGATTTATAAAATTAGAGATATATCTTAGAAATGCTCGAGCAACATCCTTAACTAGATTAGATTAGGGTAATAATTTTGCAAGACTAATAATTCAAAGATTCGTAGATCGAATTTTTAGCCTACTTTCCAAAAAATGGAAAGTAGTCTTATGAGATCGCCTCGGGGCCCGTGTGTATGTCTGTGTGTCCCCTTAAAATCTCCTTAATGAATGAACCGATTCCAACTAAATTTTAGGCATAGAATCTTCACATAAATTAATGGCCAAAATAACGTCTTTTAACAGGATCGACTAAGCAGGGGTGCCAAAATTGCAAAATTCAACTTTTCGGTAATTATAAATTTGGAAGGAATTGGCCCAACCGATTTCAACGAAATTTTGTATGAAATAGGCGTGGAACATAAAATAACAAAATCAAGATGTTTAGTCTAGATACAGAAAGCAAGGCTGCCACAATACAAGGGATAAAAAAATATTTTTACACGTACCTATTTGTGTTGAACTTCTCGTCAATTTTAACCAAATTTAATATTTATAATACACACATATATACAAAACCATATTAGCATATTTTAACGGAGTCAGCCAAACAGGGGTGCCACAATTGCAAATTAAACTCTTTCAGTAATTAAGGATTTTGAAGGAATTGGCCGAACGGATTTCAATTAAATTTTGTATATAAGATTTTTACAATATACCATAATGAAACCAAGAGGTTAAAAGCGGAGCTAAAGAGCAGGGATACCACAGTAAAAAGTTAAATAATATTTTTTACACGTATTTCTAGAGAACTGACCCAATGGATCTGAACCAAATATAGTATATTTAATCTTCATATCAATAAATAATCAACATTTCATATTTCAACCGAGTCGACTAAACAGGGCTACCATAATATCAAGGTTAGAAATTTTCTGTAACTATTAATTTGGAAGGTATTGGTTGAACGGATTTCAAAGAAATTTCGTTTGTAGGGCGTGTATGGAATGGCAAAACGAGATGAGTATGTTTAGAACGGATCAAAAAAGCAGGGCTATCACAATATGAGGAAAAATAATTTTCTGATTTCAAAGCAAATACATTACTATACGATTATACTAAGGCGAATTTAACGAAAAGCACTTCTGTACCACGGGAAACCTGTGCACACCCCTGCATGTTATATATTAAAATTGTATTGAAAGGAAAGTGGGCGGATTAGTTCTTTTCAGAACTACTTGTTATCTGTATAGGATTGTGTGCAAGAAATTGTTTCGTGCTTTCTGTGAATTAAAGATGGATGATTGTTGTTCCATATAGCCTATTTTTTTAAATCTTTATTTTCTCCATTCGAAACGCGATTTTCACTTTGTCGTCTTGAGGTATCACATCTCTATAGAATTCGTGCAGTCGTCGTCAGCCATAGATATAAGATCAATTTTGATGGAAGCCTTACCATAATTTTCCTCGATAATATACGTTTGGATCAATCCGCTTGGACTTTTTTATTCACGTTCGTTTTCAATTCCAGATGAGATTTCGAGATCTATAATTTATATCTGTTCTTCCAAATCCTCAGTTGAGGGCTCGGAGAAAATAAACCGTTTCTCGTGTCGCATCAGTTCCTCTCAAATCATCCGCTTTTCTACTTATCCTTTATAGTCCTTTCTTCCACCATTCTCTTTCTCTCTCCCTCCCTTCCTTGTGTGTAAGGAGAGGACCTCCCTAAACTCCTTTCCGGCCACTTTCCCCCACCTTAACTTATTCCCACCTCGCTCATCCATTCATCCTTCCACAGCGCCCTTTAAACCCGGGACAAACGCCGTAAAAACGGACACGAGGGATTATAAAGCAGAAGACGCAGCCATTTCTTTCCAAAACTTTTTTCTCTTCTTCTTCATCTGAGAGACTTCTTCTTTCTGGGAGCCGTGTGATAGGGAGTTGGGAGTGTGAGAAGGAGAGGGAAGGGGCGGATAGGTGTGCGTAAGGGTCCTGAGGTGAGGGAGAGAGAGAGAGGAATAAAGAGAGGACTGGCAAATTTACTGCCTTCGCTCCCGGATAAGTACATGTGCCTCGAGAGGGATTCACGTACAAATTGCCGGAATTTATGCCTTTTGGAGAGAGGAAGAGAGAGGAAGGAAGGGTGTTTAGGGAGGAGAAAGTGGGGGAAGGCGTTTTTCCTCGTGACCGGAGCACGTGTGTCGCTAAAGGGAGATGATGTCTGGCCTATGAAAGAGAATGGGGAAGATTGGGAGAGCGGGGGGAGCGGGAGGAGCGTGAGGCGTAAGGTGACGGGGGTGAGAGTGAAAGATGGAAATGGAGGAGGGAGGGGTAAGAAAGGTGAGAGGGTTGGGGGAGATTATTGCATTCATGCCCGAGCGATGTGAGTGATGTGCTTAGGCCGTGTTTTGCATGACTTAGTGCCTGAGGCGAGCAGCTCTTCCAAGCCATTGAGAGAGACACACATACAACCGACCACTTTCTTTCTTTATTTCCTCGTGGGTTCATGTGACAGCTCTCAGTCGCCTCTCTCTTTCTCTCTCCACTCTCTCCCTCCATTTCCACCTTTCTCTCTTTTTTCTTCGCGTGAGCGGTAAAAATTCCTTTTTTTATTTTTTATAAAAGTGGATACGACGCGATAGGTGAAGACGGGAAAAAAATTTTAGCGGTTTTATTTTTTTACCGCGATTCATACTAACTCGAGAGTTTTATTCACGGTTTTTCTCAGCGAGCAAAAATGGGGTTGCGTTTCGTCTCTCTCTCTCTTCCTTCTCTTTCGCTATGGCGTTGTAGTTCGTATTAGATCGGTCCATTTGCACAGGGTGGAATAGTCAGCGAAGGAATTTAATCTGCGATGCCTGATTTATAATATTATGTGATTTTATGACGTTATGTTATTGTTTCAACATACATCGAGAAATTGAAGACCTATTACTCTGTTACACTAAAAAAAGTTTCGAAAACCAGATGACGAGTTTGGCTACAAACCTGACGTCATCAGTGATGATTCGCCGATGGCAAATCCTAAGTTATAGTTTGTCAATTTCATTTTAGCAATAAGATCAGGTCGAAAATTCTCTTTTTAATCGACGGAGTAGTATGGAAGAGGGCATCCCAAATTCTTTCTGTAATCTGTTCTAATTATCCGGTCAAGGAACTAAAATTTTTCGGGCTTCAGTTCAGAATGATTTTCCCCCCACAATTAGTTTTTGCTTTTGGTATACCTTTAGGCGTATCATTTCAGTCGTCCCCTCATTGATAAATTGTATTCCAGCGCGAGGCGATCGTTTTAGCCTTTTCCGGTTTCAAGAAAATGGCACAGTTCATCCCCACGTCGAAGTCACTCGTTCGACATACATCGACCGCTTTCAACCGGCATCCTTTCTATTCTTCTCGAGCGATAGCCTCGCCAGTTATCGAACCGCACGTGCACGCGGAATAAATCAATTAGTCTACGTATTCGACTCGTCCACGCGAATTTGTTTAACGATGGGAGCACGAGGCTACTCTTAATAGATCGGCGCGGAAACACCGATGATCTGGCGACGGAGCGAAAATTGAAAAAAGTGACAAGCTTGCAGAAAGCGAAGAGTAAATTTTTTTTAAATAACCATCTGGTAATAACGCGATTCTCCCGCTACGCGAATTAAGGAATGTCTTTTTAAAAAAGAGGACGGCTCTCTTGTCCAGAAGTGCATCGACGAGAAGAGATATGCGAGAAAAGAGGTGGAGAGAGAGAGAGAGGGAAGGATAGAGAGGGAGAGAGACGATCTTTTAAGTCTCCTCCGCCTAAACACGAGCCTCCTACCTTCTACTCCCTCGTAACCTGTTTCAAGAGTCGCAATAATAATCTGGATTTGGACGCGGCTATGCATCAACTGCGTTTCTTGCAGCGCCGCCTGCTCCCCCCTCCCTCTGTGTCTCTCGTCTACCACCTCTTCTCCTCGTCCTTCTCCACCTAACTCCCACTACCTTCTCCTCCCCACGTTGCACACACGCACGCAAGACTGCACCCGGAGCCCGTGACTCGCGTATAAATGGTCCAGAATCATCTCAGCTCTCTCTCTCTCTCCCCTCCTCCGATGGGGTGGTGGAAAGAAAGGGAGGAGAAGGGTAGGGAAGGAGAAGAGGAAGGATGGGTAGGGGGAAAGAAAGAGGGGTAGGTAGAGGGGACGGTTGGGGGTTGTCCGACACGGACGGCTTAGCGAGATAGAGCGACTTCGTCTCAATACACGAGGCGTTTACATTGCATTATTGCGCGATCGTTAGCGAGGGGTGTTTTTTTCCTCTCTCTCTTCCCTTTTGTCTTCCTTTGCGAACGCTGTTTGTCGATTCAGGAGACCACTGCTCTTTCGCTTGATTGCTATCCGCCACTTTTTTATAAAGTGACAGCCGTTTAGTCTAACGCGAAAATATGGGGATTTTTTTTCGTTCGGCGGAGGTGGCGTGGAATGGGAGGGAGTTAAGGGACGAGTGAGAAATGTTATTCGTTCTTCGGGATCGTTCGAGTGAGGTAATGGGTATTTTTAGTGCTTACCTTATGCGGTTAAATGGGTTTATGAATAAATTGCGGCGGGCGAAAATTAAGTCATAATAATGGAGGTCTATTTAAGTCGATCTTTATGTTTTTTGTGCGTGCGGATGTAGTCGATGAGTCGCATCGAAATTGGAATAATAAGTGGAGATTACTATCGTGGTACGAAAAAAGGGGGACTAATGGAAGATAATTTCCGTAGTTGATGTCATTAATGCCTTTAGCGTTTAACCACGGGCAGAGAAAAGCTCAATGAATTAGTAAGGTTTTTAATGCGTTTCAAATATTCATAGCTTGGTAAAAACCGGGGATCGATTCGACCACAGTATTGGCATTCTTACATCAAAAATTAAATATTCAACGCGTTCAGGAAAGTTTCATTCATCAATTTTTTGCCTTCGCATGTAATTATTGACTTATTGCCTTCGGGTTACCTCAGGCACGTAAAGCATTTACAATTAGCCCAGGGGTATGGAAGTATATTCTTAAAGAACGGTGGAATTTTTAAACTTCTCTACGATGCAATCATTCTTTTGATGTTTAATTTTGAAGTTAATTTTGTGAAAGCATAGGCAGAAAGAAAAAGAGTAGCATTGTAAAATCGAAAAATCTATTTCTGAAAAAAAGGGTCTTTTATAGATAAATTAAGGATATCTAAACGTTCTAAAATGGTGGCATGGCCTTCCATAATTTTAGCACATATACACAAACTTTTGACTTGGATTCTTTCTATGGGTCTTGTTTCAATCCCACCAGTTTCCGCAATGGGTTTACCTACCCGCACTGCTGTAGTAGAAATTGTAACATCGGATTTGTGAGACAAGGTACACCCAAGAGTTATAGAAGTCAGCAGTTGATATCAATCGAGACTAAATAACAGGAGTGAAACTTTTGTGGTTCTTAAGAGCGAAGATTTTTGTCTCATAGATATTGCGAAGGCATTTCAATCTTCGTGAAGATTAACCGTCCGAAGCGCTTTATTTAAAAATTGATTCTGCCTCAATTGTCATCACCAAATTATTCATCGAAGTCTTTTCCGTTCTGATCTTTCGGCATTACTTTCTTTTTCGTATAAATATCGACTTCTGCGGCCGATATCCGAAGCGAAAGAAAACTTCCCGAAATGCTTCTCTTATGTTTACCTACATTTTAATGAGAGAAAACGCGCACCATCAATTTCGCACATCGTTGGGCTGCGTAAACATATGTTCAAACGATCAAATATTTTGGAATCGTCTCATAACTCGTTACGGAGTTTTAGCGACGGAGATGACAGCTCAAATTTATCACGAGGGCGCTTTCGCGCAGACGCTCCTCTCTTGTTCTGCCAGTTTCAGCCCTTCCTCTCTGTTTTACACTCGTCTCCTGGAGCCTTTGTGACTGTGGAACCTTTGGCGACTGCCCGAGACTTGGGTCATACGTCATCGGTCTCCTTTTGTGCTCTCATCTTCTCTCTCTCTTTTTCTTCTTTCATTTCGTACCCTTCATCTTGGCTTTATACTTATCTACTTTCCGCTTTTCCTCTACTTTCTCTCTTTTTTGCTTTATCTCGTCTTTTTTCTTCGCTAACCGCGGAAAAGCGAAAAATTCGATGTGTATGCGAGGAGGAAATTTTTTTCGGTAATGACCCGCTGTAGTTCCGCAAATAACATCAAAGGATATTCATTTGGCAATGAAAAGCTTTACTTAATTACTCACTTCATATAGTTTAAAGTAAATATGAGGTGGCAGACGTTGATATCAGAATCTATTAAACATTTGTCAAAAAAGAGGATAATGAGTTTATGTACGCGGGAATATGAACGCAACAGTGCGTGTAAAAACTGATGGAATGAAGGAAAATGGCCGTAATTAAAAGATAGGTTATTTTTTTCAGATTTTCCAAACGGATGTCGAAACCGAATTTAATGCTATCTGAAGATGAAACTGCAAATGATGTAAACATGTTGTATCGAAAAGTTATTATGGGAACTAACATCCTAAAAGAGGGTTTTATTTTTGTGACTCGTTTCTAAAATGTTAGATCTTTAAAGCCCAATCGACTGTATTTTTAACGAAATGCGGGTGTTGTGACGGAATCAAATTTTATTTACGATCAGTTAAATATAGATCACTACCAAATTCGATAGACATTCAGATATCCACCGAATAAATTTGTCGAGACCTTCGAACATTTTAAGAGGCTGATCGCGCACATGGCTACCTTTTATGACCAAAATATATAGCGTTTTTATGCGTAGAGTTTATATCCTCGCTCCAAACAACAAAATAAAGATGCGGTCAACAATTTAGGCACGTTTCGGTTGTAAAGATCTAAAAAAAATACGGAAACACCTCTTCAACGCGAGGCACTTAAAAAAAAAAGACATTAAAGGTTTGGCGACAGCTAGGGTGTAACAGGGTTAGTCACGGAAGTGTGTATGCCTATTTTGGTCACGTTCTTATATCATGGAATGCAAAATTACAGCATGTAGTCTTATGAGCCGACGCAACCACATTATAGAGAGGGGAGAAAAAGAGGAAAAAATTACAGAATAAACAAAAGAAGCTATATGGGCGTTCCACTTGCCACGACCGCGTCGTTATTATTAACACGGTCGAAGGGTGATGATGTTCTTCGAGAGCGTGGGGGAAGAAGAAGATAGAGGAGGAGAGGTAGAGAATGAAGAAGGGGGAAGAGTAGTCGAGAGGAGCGAGTGAGAAGGGGGTGGAAGGCGAAGTAAGCGCCACCAGCTCCCCCTCCCCCTTAGAAAAGTCATCCTCAAGCTCCTCTATTTTCGTCAATCTTTAATGCCCTTCGAGGGGAGTTTGCGGCGAAGCGAGGAGGCAGCGAAAAATGAAAGAGGGACGGATTCCTATAGAGCGTGGCGCATTTTCGCTTACAGCGATGTCTTCGGAAGCCTTTTTTTCTGGAAGGTCTATATCACTTTCTTTCTCTCTCTCTATCTCTCTCTCTCTCTCTCTCTCTTTCTCTCTTTCACTCAAGGCTCTTTCGGGTTGTTGATTGCGATATGGTTTTGCATTTGCTTGTTTATTTCGTTCCCTTTCAGCTACTTAAGATGATGGCGAGTAGCTGAAAACTCTTTCCTTCCATATCTCTCTCTCTCTCTGTCTCTCTCTCTTTCACTTCACTCTTTAAATTCGCGACTGGATGCTGTCCATTTCTCTCTCTCCCTTTTCGATTTACCAAAAGGGAGTGAAAGGGTTCAGGCGGATGATTGGCGCTTCGAAATGGTTTATGAATAACTCTCCTTCTTCTAGACTTTTTCACTCCATTTCGCATTTCTTTTTTTTTAACTCTGACGCCGCACTAGATCCACGAAAAGAGCGTGTCAGCCGACGCATTTCAAAATGAAAATAAAGGCACTGACACGCGCGATTGGTTTTTCAGAAGGCCAATTCTGGTGGCGGGCGTTACTGTCAACATTCTGACCAGTTTCTTTTTAATGTTCGTTGCGCGGTTTTCTTTTGCCTCAGTGGTCGACGGTTTGAGATTATTCGCTTCAATACTTCAAGGGAATAAGGTAATAGGATGCGTCTTTCGATGCGAAGTGTGTACTTTGGTGCGTCCAGGGCCACCGAGAGGGTGCAGACACCGGGGCAAAATCCCCGGGGCCCGAAATAGGATATGAAATTTTAAAATATTAATAAATGAATTGGCCAAGTAGCAGAAATATAAGTGATAAACATAAATTTTAATGGGAACATTTTTGCGGTCTTGCCAACACCCACAGTGTTTAACGTAAATGCAAAAAATGCAGTATGTATACGGTTAGTAGGTATGTAGAAATGTTAATTATTACAGGGGGCATACCCCAATCCTTCCCCAGGTCCCCTGTCATCTATTGGCGGCCCTGAGAGCATATAAAGATCAGAACCAAATGCCCATGTCGGCAGCCAATCTGGCGTCAGTAACAGTGATTTTTTTATTAGAATCTTAATAGATTCTAATTTTAAAAATATTAGAATCTACTATTATTTTTTAGAATTTGCTGTCGGTAAATCAACCATGATGACATATTGAGTCAATTTGAATTCAGCCGTAAGGCGAGCTATATAATTCCCTGTTGAACTTGCGTAGGATAGCTCATAAGGCATTTCAGGTCGTTTCCTCCATTTGCTCTAGATTGAATAAACAAAAGGGAATACTGGAATGATTTTGCGCTTCAAAGATCGTTACTCATTCTAACACGTCCGCGCACACACCGGAATCCAATTCCCGTTCCCTTTGTTTCGTCCTTAGCGAATGGGAAAGGTGTCGCAACGGCGCACGTCACTACACGCGCCGCCTGTTTGAGCTTATTAGTGTGACTAATATCAGGATCGACTGATTAATCGGTTCTTTTTTTAGTGCCGTCGCGATTTTAAACGGCGTCGGCGGAACCGGCCTTTTCCCCCCTCGCGACAGATAGGTAAACACCTCGCTCGGATGCAAATTAACGCCATTATGAGCGGCAATATGTTCAGACGCGAGATGGAAGCGTGTCTTTCCGCCAATTTTTTTCCCCTCTCGAGTGACGGCTTGACGCCGCTTTCGCAATTTGTGTTCATTCACATCGAAATGCAACGCCCGAAGTGATGCACGGGAACACGTGCGCTTTTTTTCATGGATTTTACGGCGGGGTGAGGGGAGTTGGGAGGAGTGTAGGGGGAAGGAGGGAGTATGGAGACTTATTGCTCGGAATAAAAAAAAAGCCAATGCGAAATAGGAAGTGCTGTATCTTCCTTCTCCATCCGGCGACGTTCATTTTGACGATGCATTGCATTTCCCCTCGAGCAAAGAGCGTGCATTATGGGATGCGACGTCTGGCAAAACAGTGTTGCAATAAGGGTTCCGTCCTATTTGTTTTGCAAATGTTCTCCAGTGCCAGCGGGATTTATGCATTTTAAAAAATATCCGCCTCCTTTTTCTTTTTAATACTCTCCCCGAGGACGAAAAACAGCATAAAACCTACCTTATTTTATATTTCCTTAGTGAATTGATGATAGCACCATAGCGAGAAATGTTGAACTCTCAGTGACAATAGCGATCAAAACAAATTTCCACTCATCAGAATCCACGATCTTTTTGTCGAAAGGCAGTTGCTTCACCACGCCTTTGAACAGGATAAGTTAGGCTTTCACGTCTTATGAATAAGTCGAATTACTGCGAAAATGACCCTTTTGTGAGCCTTAAAAAATTCCTAAACGAGTAAAATGCTTTTTATGGATCCACGCTTTGAATGTCACTTTTTTCGTATGATCAATATAAGTTTCCAAGCATTTTCCGAGTTTTTTGTGTGCAATAGTTACTTTTTTTAGATACTGAAAATTGTAGGCGAAAAAATGATAATTTGGATTCGTTATGGGCTTAAAAGGGTAAATATTTTTTTAGGTTTTATTTTCATGGAGTTTATTTAATCTTTAATGATAAGTTGTGGTAGGAACTTCAAAATTTGGACGCCTTTTCACAGTGTTTATCCTCCTAAATCGCAAAGCAATGTATGGTTTCAGTTATGTGAAATAATTTTCATATAAATTTATCGAATTAATCTATGGCGATTTTAATCTTCTACTCTCGAGTACTCATTATTTCAGTCGTAAATTTAGTGATTATGTATCGATAAGATGAATACGTGGGATTGAAAGATTTGAAGGGGCATGATGACGTAACGTGTGTAAGATAAGCTCTTGGCCATTCCCCGTCGCATATGTAACACTTTTCATCCACCCGGCATCTTTTTTTCCTCTTTGACTCCGATCGTAAAACTGCTCGCGTGAATTCTCGGCTCGGTGCGAATGACAATATGCGCCCGCCCTCTCCCTATTGCTTTCCTTGAGGTCGTTTCGGATTCCTAGCTGACCGCATGCAAGGGTGGAGAGGAGAATGGGTGAAGGAAATAGGGCAAGGTTAAGGTAGGAGTGAGGAGACGTGGAGAAGTGGAAGGAAATCGAAGGAAAAATAGAAGGATCGCCCATTTCGCGCCATTTATTCGTTATCTAACGACTTCATAAATTCTACGCGTTTCCTTTAGCGGAGCGAGCCGCCCTCGCCTCGCAAAGACTTCAATAGCTGATCTCCCGATAAATATAATTGGAACTGAAATTGGATCGTAGCAGAGGATAGTAATGGAATGTGTTGTTATTAATAAAAACGAAAACACGATTCTAATATGAATACAATGTTTCTCTAATATAAATGAAGTCATTTACTTTTCTATGCAAAAGGCGGCAGATAAGGGTTTGTTCCTTGAAAAAATATTGTTTAGGTGTTATTTATCGTTAATTGAAGGTGCCACCTGTACATTGTCGTAAGTAAGCCATCCGGCAAGCACTTCTAACACCGAAGATCGAATGAGAATCTTCATTTAAAATCAGTATGTTCTAAAGTAAATTAAAATCGTGTTGACGCAATTGTGTACTAATTAAAGCAGCGGCTCCCAACATTTTTGCAGGCGCGGCAGCCTTTCAAATAATAATAGAGATTAGCGGCACCCTGCCTTAAAAAAGGTTGTAATATTTATTAATACGGGTATCACAACGTCTGAACGCATTCACTTATTATTATTACACCATCATCAATTTATTGGAGGAAAGATTATTGCCCTAACAACCTCTCAACATTTCCAAATCGTTTGCTTATCCATTTAACGACCTTTTTCGCGGCGCCTCTTAACAACCAGATGCGGCAACCGGGCCAGAAAACTGTATCAAGGGAGCATCACACGTACAATGCTTCAGACGTTTTCAATAAAAAGCTCGCGCTCTGAAATATAAGATTTCAAGTCTCTGGTTTTAACTGCGGCATAAAAGGTGCTGACAAGAGCAATGATCCTCGTCGCTTTAAAGTGTTGCATTATGTACCAGCCTCCGTGCGGGGAGTGGGAGTAAAGAGGGAGCTAGTGAAGGAGGAGTAGTTGTCTCGAGGGAGTTGAGGAGAGATATTCGAATGAAAGGGAAAGAGAGAGAGAGAGAAGCTGGCATGGAAGTAAAATGAATGAGACGGACAGAAGGACAATGAAAATAGCCGAGACGCCGAGATAGACGGGGAATATGCGAGCGTGGGCGCCCTGGACGCCGGGGTAAGAGGAGAAAGGGAGAAGGAAGGACGGGCGTGTGGAAGTAAAGTTGAGGGATTGAAGGAGGAGGGTAATAAAGAGCGGATTGGTAGGATGGAGGAAGGAAGGATGGCGAAGGAAGAAAAGACGGAGGAAGGAGTACGAGTCATATCGTCGAGAAAGAGAGAGAGGATTCTTGAGGTGGGGCCGAAGATAGATAAGCTGTCTCGATTTAAATACGCGGAATGAGCTTCGAAAACGTCTTCTCCCTCCCCGACCCCTTCCCTCCTTTCTACCGCGCTTATTCATAGCCATTGTGGGCTGCGAGGGTGGAGGGGGTCAAGGGGTCGCCTCTCTCTCTCTCTTTGGTGGGATGAGGTGAGTGAGAGGAAGAGGTAGAAATAGGCTGGAGTGGTGTGGGGGAATTTTGCGCCCTCGAGATGGTGGTAGTGGTGGATGGAGTAGTTTTGTTGGGTTGGTCGTAGTGGAGAGGAGGTGTCGGGGAGAGTAGAAGGGGGAGAGGATTGAAGCTGTTAGGAAGATGTGGATGGGGCAAGGAGTTAGATTGCCTGTAACTTTTCGCATCTCGGATCTTTGCCAGCTTAAGAAAGGCGTATCATCGCCGGTGTGCGGTCAGTAGGATATGGTAGGGGATGGAATGGGAGGTTGGGGGGATCGGAGGAGGGGGGGGAGAAGATGGATAAAATGCGAATGGAAATTTAGGGGAGGAAAGTTGGGGGAAGGAGTGGCGGTGGTGGTGAGTGTTGTGTAGGTTGTTTGGGAGGCAGTTTTGGAACGGAGGAGTGTGAGAAATGAGGGGGATCTTTGGATGGGTCTGATGTAGATAATGTGGCCAACCGCACTGATTTATTCAGTACTGTACTGAATTTGACGATGTTCTACGGATTAAATTTCTGTCCTGATTTTTTTTACTAATCCCTTGTTACACAATTTGCCTTGACGCGGTAACTCAGCTCACTTAGTTGCATTTTCCCTATGATTTTTAAGGGTCGTTTTCTTAGCCATATAAGTAGCGTAAAATGTTTACAGATTGTGATTGATCCTCTATTCGTATGCATGGATAAAATATTGTAAGTTTTATAAGTCTAGTTGAACTTTCAGGTAAAGAAGTCAGTACCGATTTGTCTCATTTTTCCTGATAATGTTCCTGAATTTTTGCTTCTTTTGGGCAAATAATGCTATTTGTGCTGCATCGGTCTTGCCAAAAATTGTTGTATTCCATTTAGATATAGAAAGCGAAGCATAGAAGGGTTTTCTTGTTGATAGGCCAGTTCTTTTTACTTGGACGTTTTCGTTAAAGATACTTGAGTAAATGTCAAGATTCCACGAATCCAAGAGTGTGTGGGTGATAATTCATAAAATTACCGCTTCGATAATCCGCAATACGTTTTTAGATTTAAGTTATCCTGTAGAAATGTCACATAAAACTCACAAATAAGAATGTCAAGCCGAGTTAAAGTTCTCTTGGAGACAAAAACTATTATAAGCGTCGATTTTTATTCCTGACGTTTGTATTTTATGCTCATACTCTCCTTCGTCTTTCAGTCTGTATGCACTTCATACCACAACTTGAATTATACATTAGCGAAGGTAACGATAGTAGGTTAGATTTTGGGCGCGGAGCCTAGCGAAGCGTTATTTGGCACCATTCATGATCCACTCACCTAGTCTTATGACCTGCCAAATCGTGTTGACGAGTTTCTGTACCTCCTTCTTCACTTTCTCTCTATACTTTTTAAACAATCATAGACTTATACGATTTCTCCCACCCACTCCTTAAGTGCACGTTGTGATATTCAATACAATCCTTTATACTTCTCTATAAATAAAATGCGAGTATGGATACATATTTTCTAATGCCTTATTGCTGTACGCCATTTACTTCAGACACAAAAAAGTTTAATTTAGGTGAATATGTTCCAAATTGTTTTTTTTTTCTATTTTGTTTCATAAGTAGCGGTGAGGCATAAAAAGTAGACGCTGTTTTAGAATAATTTTTACCATTTTTCAAACGACATTATTTACGTATTTTTCTCATTTGAGATGAAGGCTAACTTTGAAAACAAGAAAGAAATCGGACTCACATGAACTAGGACGCAGCCGAGCCAAGAAATCCCCGAGGAGGAAGAAAAAATCGAGTGGATAATTGGCGAAACAGTTGCGGGCAATTTTTAAAAATGAAAAATTCCACCTCGCTCCACGCCACCACGTCGCATTTTGAACAATAAACGCGATTGTAAACTTCGCTTGTACCTTTAGATGGTGACGGATGAATGCAATTTGGTGAGCACGCATCGGATTGAAGGGCGAAACGAGGGAAGGTGGGCGGAGAGGGAAGAGAAGAAAAAGAGGGAGTGGCGGGAGAGAGAGGGACCGGAAAGGGGAATGGGATGTAATGGAATCATGACGGAGAGGAAGATTGGGTGCTCGAGTGTGTCGCAGGTTACGAGAGGGAGGCGAGAGGTGTTTTGGGAGGCAGAAAGAGGGGGAAAGATTAGTATGAATAGCGGTGAAAGATAGACCCGTCTTTATTTGAGAGTAGACTGTTCTTTCTTCCATTTGATCAAGGAGTGTCCTATAGAATTTCGAATTCGCCAACATGTGACCATCAGGACATCGTAATGGCCGTATGATACAACATAGGCAAATGCAATGTGAGCAATTTTTTAAAAGTTGGTTTAAGGTTGTAAACATATGGCGAGTGGCGAACCTATTGGACACCCCTGATCTCATTTATTGTCAAGTACAAAAAGATATGAAAATATACGCGGTAAAACTGAGGCAACTTGGGTGAAAATGAAAAGAGAATAATGTTTTTTGGTAAAAAAACTAAGGAAAATTATGTAGCTAGCTAGCTTGGGAAAACCCCTCGCAGCAGGAAACCATCTCCACAAAAAAGGAGTGTGAAAATCCTGCGAATACTATTGATAAAGAGCAATAAGACAGTATGGTGCCCACATTGATATGCCTATACACTCATGAAGTGAGAAACAGTTTATGCGTCATTAAATAGGCAAAATATAGAAAGAGGAAACAACATGGTGGATTTATTACATACGTATTCATGATTAAAGACGTGCGTATTTGAATTTAAAGGAAGAAATACTTTCCAAAAAGAAAAGAATCAAATGAATTTGTAAATAATTTCTATATGTAGGAGGAAGGGAGGGCGAATGGAGAAGAGTATACAAATTGTGAGGTGAAGGATGTGGATGGAGGGGAAGCGAGGGAATGAGAGGTAAGAGATGAGGGAATGGGATGATCCAGGAGGAGGAGGAGGGGAGAGTGAAGTAGTGTAGAGATGAAGGGTTAGCCGTGGGGGAGAAGCGTATAGTGGGCGGGCAAGGCTTTGGAGTCCAGATCTTCGGAGGGCGGGTGCGGTTTGGCGTCGGACGGGCGTCTCCCTTGGCAGGGGGTCCGGACTCTTTTGAAGGATCGTCGGGTGTGCCAGCGTGCGTGTGTGCTGCGAGTCGGAGTAAAGTCAAGGGCTCGGCAGAAAAAGAAAGTGACTCTCCTCTATCCCTTTTTTCTCCTTCCCTCTTTTCCTCCGAGTCGTGAATAATGGCGTATCCGAGGATGTAACTAATTGAAAGAAATCTATCAAGAGTTAACAATTAACGTGCGACGAACGCGGTTAAGTTTTTGCGATGTTCTTTTTTTGTTCGGGCAGAAGAAAAAAAAATTAAAACGACGTTTTTGGCGCCTGCCGGTTTATGTTTTTTAAGGTGTCGAGAGTCGACGCTGACTTTTTTTCGCTTTAGATCGTAGGAGATGGTTTTTTTAATGCTCATTTTATTGGAAACGTTGAGGACGACTGCAGCAAAACCGTTCTTTGGAAAGATACCGCCGCAGAAAGATAACGAGGAGCTTATGAAATAGCCGGTGTCGGGCGATATTTAAATCCTGCCGGAGGCCGTAAATTCTCCATGGCGCCTGGTGGTATCTTAAAAAAAAATAATAAAAAGTTCCCAGACTAAAACCGTCTGCCCTTTTTACGCTCATGTAAATAACGTTGAATTTTTCAGCAGTATAAATAAGTTGAATTATTTTTAAAAAATCTTATCGTAATTCCTCGCGATTGTAGACAAATAACGAAACATATTTGATGGTAATATAGTTCAAATGGAATAGGTAATTTTTAAGACAGAGCCAGAAAATGATATAAATCCAAGTCAGCGTGTATGAAAACTAGCGCGCAAAATGTAAATACTCTAAATCACCCAAACCTATACCGAAGACGTATAATGATGGAGTTATTGTAACTTTTAGCATTATAGCTTCATTTTAATGTTTATGAAAATCAGGGAGAAAACTTCGATTTATCGAAAATTTTATTAACAGAAGTTCGAATTACCGAGGTTCGGCAACGCATATTTTCCTTCCCCAGTTTTCGTACACGTTGCCTTGAACACTTCTCTTACTCCATGCTTTGACCTCCGAAATTCGAGTGGTCCGAGTCGATGCTCTTTCCTCTATCACAGTATCATGAATATGACGCAGAAGAAGCCCATATTCGACTTAACTAGAGATAAAACATTACTGTGAAATGTACGTCTAGTCGGTTCTCGATAAGAATTTTTTCTTTCATTAAGAATTTTTGTGCTGCATTCGTTTCTCTCTCTCTTTCTCCTTCACCATCGAACCCGGTTACTCTAGAGCGGTCCGGGTATACGAATATAACGTTTTAGTGGCCACTAGTCGGTAAGTGACGTAATAACGAGCCGTGGCCTTCTCTCGTGTGTGTTCATGTATGTGTGTACGTTCGCATTGACTGCGCCTCAGAGAAGAGTTAAGGGATTGGATGGTGTTGCCCGCTCTCTCCCTAGATGTGGCCAAGTCGCTTTCCACCTCCTCCCCCTTTTTCTCAACCCTCCCCCTTCTCCTCCCTTCCTTCCAACACCCAACTCCCGTCGCTGGAGCTGGCGCCGGCGAAGGTGCTGGAGGGTGAGGTGGGCGGACGTAGGGAGGATGGGGATGAGGGGGAGGGAGTGAAGTGGGTGGGTGTGCCTTTGAGACTTCGCTGGCTTGTGGGAGAGAGAGGGGGGGGGCAAGAGGATGAGGGAAGAGAGGAAGGATATAGGTGGGAGGGAGGGAGTGGTAGGAGATGAATTTCTCACCCATTTTGTCCTCCTCCTCCCCAACTCCCACCCACTCTCCTCTCTTCTCGCGGATCGCTGTTGTGAAAGAATCGAGGTGCCCATCAACCGCATATTTTAGACACGTGGTGAGCATTTAGGCGGCATTCTTTAGGAATAGGACCGAATCTAAGCTTACAAATGGCGGTGGTGGTACCGGTGCCGGGAACGACGAGCGGAGATATTCCTTTCGATTTATGGAGTAGTTAACTCCATAATGGAGGTAGGGTTGATTTTCGTTAAATGTTACCATGAGATCTTAGAGATTTATTAAGTTGGTGATCCTGAAACGCTTGATTGGCGCGCCATTGCTTTAAAACGGGTGAAAAGTGAACTAAAACTCGATTATTTTAGACCAGGAGTGCCCAACCTACGGCCCGCGGGTCAGATGCGGCCCACTGCCAGTTTTTCATAGTTTTTCAATATTTTTGTCATTTTTTCTTTTTTATATTTCAAAATTTTTAAAAATATTTAGCTTTAAATTGGAACCTCAGTAATTATTTCTCAGTTCGAATAAGTTATTTTTAATCATGTTTTTATCTCTTCTAAAAAATATTTCTAAGATTGAATTCCGACATGATTTTTAATACTGAAATTTTAACTCTAAAAACCTAAGTTTAACTTGATTTTCACTCATACGGTGCTTAGGAATCTCTAGGTAAATTCCGATTTAACTTTTATTCTGGCCGCCGAAGCATTGGCAATTTCCAATGCGGCCCACCGAAGGATTCACTGCCACCAATACGGCCCACCATGCAAAAATGTTTGCCCACCCCTGTATTAGATGATTGGGCCGATCCAATAGTTTAAAATTGAACCTTAAAGGTAAATAATTATTTTAAAAATTGGACAGATCTGTAAATCCGCGTATCTGTACTTATGAAAGCTCATGACGCGTATTCGTCAACGATAAGATTTTTATTTATAATATATGTAAATACAGTTAACACAAGAACTGATTGTAAGCCTTTTATCCGCAGAATTGAACGCAGTAGTGTCATAATGGTGCATTCGCTTCTCAATTTATTAGGTTATTTTTTGAGTTTTCAACGAGAAAAAATGACCTTACAACTCTACTTTTCATCCAATGCTCGTTGGCGAATTTCATCTCGTGATATCTGGCGTTTTTAATATGTCCTTTCAAAGTTTTATTCCTTCCGCGCCATATATTCTAGGAAAAACTCGGTTGAACTACCTCCAGGAAATTCGATGCGGAGCGTTCGCTAAAACATTCTGTCATCGAAAGTTTCCGCCTGTGACAGAAATGGTGACTGCTGCCAAAATTCTAAGCCTTTCGAATAATTCGACGTCAGCGTATATATGCCGCGGAGACATTTTAATTTTAAATTTCAACGTGACTGTCGAACGTGCGGTCATCTTTTTTGTATGTTTATATCATTATAAATGTTGCATGCGAAGCGGAAATGAGATGCGCCTTCGCATCGAACTGGGATCCCGATAGCGTTTTTAAAATTAGTTTACTTGCTCGTATGTTCAAAGATCGGATTGGATAGAATTTTAGTAGCTTTGGTATTGTTAAATGGAATAAAAATAGAAAACATTTATAGTCCTACATTATGTCAATCTATTGGTATTTATTTCCGCCCAAAGTTGTGACGCCAATCTGCGGCACGTAAAACCCATCTTGGAGAAAAATACCACCAGCGTTTCCTAAATGTAATATAGCTCCACCTGGTCAAAATTTAACATTTATTTTTGATTTTTATTATACGAGAACATCTACAAATATTTTAATTCTGAAACTAAACCACCAGCACGATTTTCCGTGTTTACTAAAACTTCGTCCAGCAGATGCGCGAAAAAAATTCATCTATTACCTCTCTTCTTGGCAAAGATTAGTGACCGTGTTGGATCTATTAATAACACGGCGTGTTTTTCCGATGGTTCGATCCTGCTCGTATAGTACCTATCTATTCGAAAGAAAAGAGAGAAAGAGAGAAATGAGGAAAGAGGCATTCGAAGGCTATGCAAAAAGGATAAGGTGGGTGCGGCGAAGGTAAAAGAAATCTTGTGAATGAGAGGAGTTGGGTGCGGCGGGTGGAGGCGAGGAGAAGAGAAGGAGGGAGAAGGGTCAGATGAGACGGAGGTGTGCGGAGGAGGTGGGAGAAGGCGAAGAGAGAGAGAGAGAGAGGATTATATCGTCTGCCGAGGAGAGAAAATAAAAACGATGAGAGCGAATAAAATAACCCGTTTTGGCGAGAGCCTGTTCACCCGGCGTGGTGGATATTAATGGCTCATAATGACGCAGAAGTAGGAGGCTGCGAGAAAAGAGGAAGAGAGAGAGAATGGAGGGAAGATGAGAATAGGGGAGAGAGAAAGAAAGATAACGAGAGGAAAAATCGCAGAAAGAGTAAGGGATCGGGTAGAGAGAGAGGTATTATGGGCGTAGGATTACGCCGAGAAGGAATTTTATTTTCTCGAAGATTGGTTGCGCACGACTAGCGCGGTCATAACGACCGATCTGATACTGTTAAAAAATAAGAGTGAATAACAATGTAAGTGGGCGACGGGGAGCGATTCTTTTAACAAGAGAGCTAAAAAATGTATTGGGGAGTCATTTTAAGATGGCGTTGACTAGATATGGACTTAAAATAAGGTAGAGTAGTATGAATCAGGTATGGAGAGAATAAATCTTTTTCTGATTCTATCGTATTTTAGCAATAAGGGAAACATAACGAATCAGGTTTCGTCTTCAAAAATGAATTCTCTAGTTATATTTATGCAGTAGGAATCATATTATCGAGATTAATTGAAAAACGCTGATAACACGAAGAATGATATTTTAAGGCAGTTTACTGCAAAAGATTGTGCAATTCATTCATGTAAAAAAGTCACGTGCCATATTCACCCAAACGAAGACGATGTCTATGTGAAAACTTGATTTTATTGAACATTTATATTTATGTGATCATACGGAAAACTAATAAAAATAATCATTCATTAATCCTCAAGCGGATAATCTTTTATATTATAAAGTATAATGAAGTTCGTGTAGAAATAGGAATTTTTTCTAGTATTTCCATATTATGACTGCAAAACAAAATTATTCACAATAGAGGATATGACACGATTTATGGTAGGATGAGTGAAGGATGGCTTGAGATTTAATGCGTAATATTCGGGGTAGGGAATCCGTTGGAGAGGGATAGGGGGGAGAGAGAGGGTGGTGAAACAAATCCGCGTTCTCTTGTGACACCCTCGCAGACATGCGCTTAACGAGGCTTCGTCAAAGGTCACAGGGAATAAAAAAAGAGGTGTAGAGAAAGGAAGGTTTGGGATTTTGAGGAGGTAAGGAGAGGAGAATGGAGTGGGTGAGGTTGTGGAAAAAGGGTAATTTTTAAGGTCTCAAGGGTCCTCCTACATTGCTACTTTATCTCTACCTCTCTCACGTTTCCTAGATATTCTGCGTTGCCTTGCTCGATTTTTATATTCCGTTAAGAAGTCCGCGTTCGATATTTCCGTGCATCGAGAGTTTTAATGAATGGAAGAGTTGTTTAATTTTATTCACTTATTGCTATTTTTATCGGGTATTACGTGGAGAAACAGGAATAGTTAAATAGTTAAAATACTTTTCATTCCGAAATACTTCATTCTTTTTTATTTTTGTAATACATGTACCGTATTTTGCGGCATATAAGATGCACCGAGGTATAAGACGCACCCCGGTTTTTAGAAGATTTTCCAGGAAAAAAGTATTTTGGTTCACCAAGGCATTTACGATGGGCCATGCCGTGTATCAATTCCAGCCGTGATTAAGTCCGTATTCGGCAACGTTTACAGAAAATATTCCGGCATGATAACAGTTAAATATAACGTTTTAGAGAAACTTCATTCGTAAAATAAATATGGATGATCTAAAACATAAATAATTGCTTCGAGACTAGTATAGCTAAATGTGCCCTGCGTGCACTCGGCAGCCGTATTAATTGAAGCTGTCCGAGTGCTTCGCACCGTTAGTACTTACTTAAACTTGAGTTCAAGATGACATTTGAATATAATGAGATAAATAATAAATGGAATGCGTATGTAATAACGATACGTACGTTCAACTAGTTCTTTTCTTCTGCAACTTTTTTGCCTCGTACATAACGATTTTGATGGATACAGCAATACCAAACTTTCTGTATCCTACTATCCATCATTTCCTCAGTTGTGGCCATTTAAGACTAAAACCTTACGAAGACTGTGTTTCTCCTATCCCATCAGCTTCAGTTTTTCCTTGTTTTCTCCATTCACAAATCATTTTTTTCTGTGAGAGGCGGACCGAAATGATGTGCCGCTACTCGGTTTTCGTACGTTTTCTGCATATTCTATCGCCTGAAACTTATAACTAATGGCGTAGGCCAGCGTTTCCCAAAGTGTGGTCCGCGGCCCGGTACCGGTCCTTGGGAAAAAAAATGCCGGTCCTCAGAAAATATTAAAATAATCGCGCTATCCTATTACGTCTACGGATACAGCTGTAACAAATTAAATTGACTCTTCTGTATGTGTTTGTGCACTCGTTTGTAAGTCTAAAGCCATCGATACATTGGGTAAAATAAACGCGCCGGAATATGCCGTGATCCGAACACGTAGGATTAAATGTATTGCAACACATTGAGATGAAATTCTGTTCCGGTAGAAAATAAAACGCAACATGTAGCGATTTTTGGAATAATCGCTTTATGTGTCAGATACTTCGTATCTGTAGCTGTAGTATTCACAGAAAGGCTCTAGCCGTGAAAGGTATGCCCTCACTTTTGAGTTCAACTATTCAAGAATGTGTGAGGTTTATAAATTATATTAAATCTCGTCCATTGAATTCCAGGATCTTTACTGCTTTGTGTAAAGAATTAGGAAGTGAGCATGAGCATCTCCTTTTACACTGTGAATCGCGATGGTTATCAAAAGGAAACGTTTTGCAACGACTTCTTGAAATGAAAGACGAAGTTTTATTGTTTTTTGAACAGCATCCTCCATTGTTAAGAGATGTTATATACAAATTTAAAGACAGATTTCGCAAATTTGATTGGTTAACAAAGGTAGCCTACTTATGCGATATATTTTGTGCTTTAAATGAGTTGAACTTAAGTTTCCAGGGCACCAACATAGATATTTTTAAAATTCTGGAAAATGTTGAAGATACAATAAAAAAACTTCGAGTTGAAAAGGGAAATTTTAAGTCTTTCTATAATTTATCTGAATTATTAGAAAATTATGCCGATGTAAATAACTTAGATGCGCTTTCTGTAACAATAAAAGAACATCTCCTGGGGCTAATATCAAGCTTAAATGAATATTTTCCCCAAATTGACTGCAATAAAATGTGGATTAGGAACTCATTCACTCTTAGCACAGAAAATGAAGAAATATTGCAACTAAATGAAACAAAAGTAGATTCACTAGTTGAATTTTCTTGTGATACTGCATTGAAACAATTTTGATAACCTCTGCTTGATTGATTTTTGGCTGAGTTGCCAAAATGAATATGCACATTTATCTGAGAAAGCGGTCAGATTCCTAATGCATTTCAGTTTAACATATAAGTGTGAAGCCGCATTCTCTACTTTGGTTTTCTTAAAAACAAAGTATAGGAATAGATTGGATGTCGAGCCAGATCTGAGGATAAAATTGACTTCTTTTCATCCTGACATACAGTTGTTGTGTAATAACAAACAACAGCATCCTTCACATTAGTATGTTCTCTTTTCCTTTATTACTCATTTTGTAAGATTGAATTGCTAATTCCTAATGTTGTAAAGATACATAAAAAGTGAATTTTAATAAATAGATAAACAATGGAATTTGATTTTTTTTAATTGATTTTATGGTTTTATAAATATGCATGTGCAATGTATTAAATTCTTTATTTATTGTGCATTCATCGGACGTGCAAGCAAAGTATTTCCATTCGCGAATGGTCTGTTGGGAATTTTTTTATGTGTGTACTACGGTGGGACGCAAAATATTATTATTAAAGTAACCGGTCCCCAGGTCTGCAAAGTTTGTAATAACCGGTCCCCAGGACTGCAAACTTTGGGAAACGCTGGCGTAGGCATATCTTTTCACTTTTGTAGCCATTGCTATCTCAATACACGTAACGTTATTTATCCTAGGTACGTATAAAATACTTATGGCATCTACACGAATGCTACTGTTCCGTGGCATTGATCGCGCTATTCAACGGGATCATTAAGAACTAAATCATCGCAAACGCGCCGAAATTGTAATCAATGTGAGCGGACATGTATTAATAAAGCGTAGCGTAATAGTGAAAATGCGTCCTCGGAATTCACGTTGCATAAGGTATTACTGTATACATTAACAAATTTTTCACTATTAATTATTAATAATGTATACTTTAGTGTTTTTGCGACGAATGACTGCCAATTATTCCATTTTGGGAATGAGTGTGCTCGTTAGTGTCAATATTGAGAACAGTATTAATCTTACCTTCGGCGTATAAGACGCAGGCTGATTTTGGAGGTCGTTTATCTGGAAAAAAATTGCGTCTTATATGCCGAGAAATACGGTATATTTAAATAATAACTCAGTTGTCGAAATCCCATAAAAGCTCATATTTGTATAAAATTTTTAAATCTGAAATTCTAAATCCTTTTCTTTAATTAGTAATCGCGAATTTATTTCGGGTCGCTAACATGGTTAAATCGACAAATAGACGAAAAATTCAGTATAGAACTGGTAACGGCAGTGTTCACCGTTTAATAGATATTCTTTTAATCCAGCGAATCAGTTTTTTTGTTACAAATTCTACAAAGTTTATATAATAATAGTAAAAAGTTTCGTTACGCCGCATAATTTCTGTACAGTATGAATTATTTCTATTTCTGTAATTCAAATTCAATAGAAATTTAAATATGAAAATAGACAAACATCATTTTATACAGCACTTATTATGTTTTAATTATAAGCGAAATTGCAATAAATAACTATGAAACTGGTCTTATTTTTCGGACATTTCTTCCGCGCACATGTCAGTTAGATCAGTGTCTCGCGGGAAGTAAATAGTAAGGCCCTGCGAATCTCAAATTATGAAACGAATCGAATCGTCGTAAAGTATTCGAATCTCGAATCGGGCAGTTTTTTTACATTTAAGTCTCTCTAGGCTGAAGTGTTTTATTTCTAATCACTCTTTAGTTAGCTATCCAGTTTTCGTTTTTCTGTTTTGTGTAAAGAATCTTAAAAAACACCAAAAACAGTCACTTAGAAACACTACACACCACAATCATCAGGGTGGCGTGACGTTTTCGTCACGTAGTATCAGAAAAAACTGTACTAGGCTTTGTGATCTAATATACATGGCATAATAATTAGCATATAGTTTGAAATAATAACAAACTTACAAAAAGGGGTACCTTCTATTTAAAATAAATCATACAAAGTTAGGATTCGTTAAAATTTTAAATAATAAATCTTTCTTCTTCTTTGCCCATATCAAAGTCTCGGCATTATGGTAAGACAATGTCGCAAGCCGGATAACATTATGCCACCCACCGAATTTACTTGTCCTGATGAAGTGTTTGTAGCCTGAATTGCCAGCAAATCTCTCCCGACTTTTGCTAAAAATGGATGGTATCTAATGTTCTCATTCCAGTAACATAATGGGTCACTATCGCGGTTCATTACAGATTGTTTTGTGTTGGTGTATTTTCTCATGAACCGTCGTCTATTTTTGACGACGCTTCTTTTTGCGAGTCATTAAATTTAAAAAATAACGTATCCATAAGGTTGTCCTTTTCTGCTTAAATTTTTATACAATCAGTATTAGAACAATTAGCTCTTCGTCTTTTCCTTCTTGCCGGAATGCATTTTCTAAATCTGAAGTGAATTCTTCAAAAAATGCTTTATAGTATTCGCTTGGGTTTCCGTGAATAAGACGAACTTAAATCTTGGATCAAGAATTGTTGCAGCCATAAGGTGGACACTGGTCTATATTTCGACCGCTCTGTTTGTGTTTATACCTTGGGGAGGGGGATGGTCCAATTGACAAAATTTCTCCCGCCAGTACCTTATATTTAGAGTATTACACTATAATAGTTAAAATGAGACCAATAATTTAATAAGAATATATCAAACTTTCATTGGTCGATATATCGTCTACCGATTCGAAATTTACGAATCGTTTTTTGCGATATCAAATCGAATCTTTAAATCCGATACGAATTCGAATCGAATCTCGAAGCTTCGCAGGGTCCTAGTAAATAGAGAAAAGAATCACGCCACCGGTTGCGTTGAATGAGTAAGTAATCATAGTCACGTGTGTCAAATTTCGAAAGTGTTCTGCAGCATCTATAAACTGCTAGAGTTAATTATGGCCATCGCGCCACCTACGTGCACCCATCTCAATGAGATGGCAGAGGATGGACAGATGACGAGAAGAGTGGCTGGATGCACTATCGCGTATGATGTGAGCAATCTCTTTCAGACCATCCTTAGAATCACCCGCCTTCACGTGGCATTAGGGAAGGAGGAAAATAGAGAGAGAGGGGAGGAGGAGAGAAAGGGAGGAGTGAAGGGAATGAGGAAGAAGAGCAAGGGATAAAAAAGGGAAGATATGAGGAGAGGAAAGGAGAGGGAGGAAGGAGAAATTAGAGTGAGACAGGGAAGGGAGACAAGGAGAGAGAGAGGGAAGAGGGATAGAACGGTAGGAGGTAGATGGGGTGAGGGATAGGAAAATAGGGTGAGATTGAGAGGAGAGTGAGAGGGGGAAAGGAGAGAGTGGGAGAAGAGGGGGGAAAGGAGAGAGGAGAGGGAGAAGAAATTTGAAGGAGACGGGGAGAAAGTAAGGGGCGGAGAAGGGAAGAGGAAGAGGACAGAAGGAGGTAAAGGGGGTGAGGGAGAAGAAAATAGAGTGAGAGAGGAGAAGGAGAGAGTGGTAGAAGAGAGGAGAAATTAGAGACAAGGAGAGACGGAGGGAAGGGGAATGGGACGGAAGGAGGGAGGGTAAAGAACAGAGGAAGGCAGAGATAGGGAGACCAAGGGAGGGAGGAAGAGGGGAGAGTGGGAGGAGGATAGAGTGGGGAATGAAGAAAGGGAGAGGACGAGAGAGAGTTCGGTGGAGGAGACCCGCCGGCTGGATAAATCACTGCCAATGAAAGGAAGGGGCTAGGGAGGCGTTTAGTCCACGTCGTCTGGCAGCAAGCGAGTCCTCTTCAATCGGCGCCAAAGCGACCATTCTCAATCGCGTGTGGCGTGATATCACGCGCCACACCCACGGCCACGCCGTCATTCCACATCTCACGCCACCGAAAAGAGACACGCCTTCGCGTCACGCCCGCGTATAAGCGTATAAATATTTGCTTTCTCTCTCTCTCTCTCTCCCTCTCTCGTTCCCATCCCCTACCTAACTTCTTTCGTTCCCTCTCCTCCTTAGACCCCACGGTAGCGACGGCATCGACCCCGCTCTTGCCGCCACACAAAAAAGGTGGCAATGATCCACCGCTCTTGCCGCCACACAAAAAATGTGGCAATGATCCACTGCTCGGGGTACGTTTGTTAAAGGGGTAAACGGTCTCGGATGGTAGGGTGGGTGCGGGGAGGGGGTACGACAGGAGGGGAGAGTTTGACGAGAATAAAGACTAGTGGCAATCTTCGCACCTTTGATTGCCTCTATACACAAGCGCACAAAACCTAACACACCTTCCTCCCTCATGAATTCCTTTTCCCCTCCTCTTTCTCATTCCCTTTTTAGGGGAAAACTTGTCCCCTCTCTGTCTCCTTCGCTATCCTAATAAACCCACTCAATTTTCACCCCTCGTCACCTCTCGAAGTGGACTTATTTGTCTCCTTGTTTACACTATCAGTCACATTCTCGCGCTCCTAACCTCCCTCTCTATCTTTCTGAATTCCCTTCTCTCTCTCCCCTTTCTCCTTTCCTCCCTCTCTACCGCCTTCTCTTTCCTTTCTCCTTCTCCCCTGTTCCGTAACGGCACCCGTCTTCGTGTGTGTCTTTTAACGTCCATGTCCAGCTAGGTCTTCGAAGCAGGTTAGGTTTGCTTTGCGTTATTCTATTGGCGAAACGGTTCCGCGCACATACCGTGTAATGACCGACTCCTTGAAAAAGAGATCCCTCCTCGATTGTTTGGCATTGTTTTGACGGGGGGGTTGGGGGGGGGGAGAAGCTGGCGGTGGAGGGAGAGAGATGGTAGGAGAAGGTATGGCGTGGAGATTGGCCGAAGGGGAGATGGACGGACTGGCATCCATCCCGGGTAAAACCCATTCTTCACATGTGAGCTCTCTCTTTCCTTCTCTATTTTACCTCCAACCTGCCCTTCCCTTCGCGTCCCATATTTTCCGTTTTCTGCCACGATTCCAAAACCTTGTAGGGGGTGTTTTTAATTTTTTCGTTATTTGTAGTGCTTCTGTTTTTTTCCTATTAGGATTTTTCTCATTTGTACGTTTTTTATTTACCTTTAAATACTATATTTGCTATTTCACTTCCAGAAACCCTATCCTGTCTCGTTTATTTCTGTCCAGGCTTTCTGTGAGCATTCTAAATGTTATTATCGACGTTTTGATTTATGAAAATTTGCGAGAGTTCTTTCCATTTCCGTCTTCATTAATATTACTCTTTTTATCCCACCGTAACTTGAAAGTATCATTACATTTTGCTGTTTTATTTTTCATTGATAAATTTTTCTCGATCTCTAAACTTTGATGAAGTAGTATTTCAACCGAAATAATTTCAATTTAACCCTGATACATAAAACATTTTTCTGCATTTTAAGGCAGAATTAGCTTTCCTAAAAAAACATTTTGGTCATAGATCTGTCATTTGTTGCTTTCCCCTTAATTATAGTAGCAGTATAATTTTTATGCTATATTATTTCGATAATAATACGGTAAGAAATAAAGGGATTAAAATAAAATAGCAACAAATAAATAACAACTAGAACTTAACCTCGATAACTCGAACACCAACATCACGAAATATTTCTGTCGACATTGCAATTTTTCATTATGAAAATGAATGTTTATTACTTTAAGTTTTGGTAATTCGTAATTTTTCTGTCTTCCCTTGAATTTCTAGTTATGGAGATTCAATTATATAACATTCAGTTGCACTTGCGATAAAAAAGCGTACCTAGAGATACAGAATGTCTCTTAAGCCAGAGGAACGAGAGGAAATATTCCGAGTAGTTCCGAGAGGGAGTACAGTCCCATCTTCTAAATATATCCGATTTTTGCTTTCTCGCTGCCTCTTTCTCGACCTTCTCTATATCCTCTTCACGACCGAGGTCTGTTGAGATCGAGGCGGCGGATGGAATGGGGAGAAGAGACGGTGAGAAGTGTCGAGTTTCGTCCCTCAGAGTTGACGGAGTGTTTCTCGGACGGCATCCCCTTCGGAAGGAACAAGGGAACGTGTTGTGGGACGTGTATTAAAGGGTTCCCTTTTGGTTACTACGTTAGTCTGAGAATCCAGGAGAACGTTCCGGCTTTTTAAATATCGGACGGAGCTGCCAAGTATTTGGCGTACTACTTAAGGATTACATTATAGACGATGAAATATTGCAGAGAGCCGGCAGACAGTGCTTCAGGGAATATATATATATGTATATGTGTGTGTGTGTACACCTTTCTCTTTCATACGTTCGTTTTCTCTCAGTTTCGTCTATCTTTCCCTTTCGCTCTGTTTCTTCTCCATAGTCTTCCCTCTCCTCAGAAAGTCTCTCTTCTTTTGTTCTCTAGTGTACTTAAGCCATAAATAAAAGACAAAGAGGCTGGTTTAATGAAAGGAGAGGATTTAATGGAGAGTCTATGCCTCTCTTCCCATCTTTTCCTCACGAATTCCAGTTTTAGATTTGGGTCAAGTGAGTTTTTTCCGTTGTGACTTTCGTGTCAGCCAAGATAGAGAGAAACAGAGAGCGTTTTCATTTGCTTTGCATCTCCCATGTTTCGGTTATTTTGTTGTAAAAAAATACGCTTTTCACGGTTAAAAATCTCGTTTTTATCCACTGTTTATTTGTCGCAATCCTTCGCCGATTATTTCCCATTGGGTAAATTTATCGTACCTACTCGCAATGAAAACAGCTCCCAAAAGATATCAATTTTATCTTTGGATTGCGCTTATATCACAGTATTCGATAAAAAACGCCGCATTTTCATAATGCATAATGTAATCCATAAAAACGTTTTCTTTTCTTTCTTATATTTATTCTCATCCGTTTGTACGATAAAAAACTTCATTATCATGGCTTAACCATTCTCGTAAAAGAGATTTTTCCCGAACCGTCCACAAATACCCGTCGTATAAAAGTCGTCACAGACTTCAAACCAACAAAAAAATGCGACTCTCTTTCACGGGTAAAAAACGCATACTTTTAATTTTTTATGAAGGAATAAAAAAATCAAGGGAAAGAGAGGAGAGCCGACTTCGGCCACAAACAGCCGAGCCTTTCGTCATTCGTGACGTTTGTCATTTCAATAAAACCGCCCTCCCGAAAAATAAATCCTTCCCGCTTTGCCGCCTAACGAAACCGCTGCGGCATTTTTACTTCACGAGACCACACACTAGCCGAAACGCTTCGCCCCCTCACGCATATAAATATATATGTGCCTTAAAATACTCCTCTCTAATTTAAAATTTCCCTTATCACATCAATTCTCCGTCATATTCACACTTCCAACTATTCTTGTTCCGTGAGTTCGCTCGCAACCTCGCCCGTTTATCTTTTAAACGGGCTTCTCCCCCACCCCTCCCAACCGTTCGATTTAAACTGCCTCTCCCACCCTCCTCCCAGCCTTTTCAATGTTCCGACCGCCCTTCCTTTCGCATACATACCCTTCTTTTCTCTCCTCTCGTGCCGTAAACTCCGTGTGCGACGTTGATTTCATCAATCGTTACGCCGTCACCCTCAAACCTTTCGCCTCCTCCGCCTTTTTCTTACTTGTAAAAAACCAACAATTCTCGCCCGCCCTTAAACGTATTAGCCGCCACCGCCGTCCCGAGTCCCTTTTCGAAATCTTCCACACATCCCTCTCCGTCTCGATATATAGTTTCTCCCACACACACACACACACACACACACACACACACATATATATATATATATATATATATATATATATATATATACACACACACACCTCTTCTTTCGCGTATAATCTGTCCGCTCAATCTATCCCACATACCCTTATCTTCCTGGATATATCCGCGTCTTTTTTGCGCGAAAAATAAGGCCGGCCTTTTTTTTACGAATCGTTTTGTTTTCACTCTCGAACTCGCCGACTCGTTTTTTTGTAATCCCGCTCGAGAGAATTGAAATATTTTTTCCCGTCGTACGCCTAGAGAAATGAAATATGATCACGGATCGGGAAGGGAGAAGGTTACTATATACTATTTTTAAGGTTACTATACTATTTTTTATACAAAAGTATAAGAAAAAACATCATCGAGTTCGGTCCGGCGGGAAGAGAGGGGCGAGCGCCCCGGGCAGACAGGAACGTCGCGAGTCGAAATTTTACTATATTATTTCGAAAAAGTTTTTAAAATAATAATTTATTTAACATAAACGGGCTTCCTCAATTACATGTGTTATAGTAGATTTATTACAAGCAGATACGATTAGGCTCACACCAGGATTCAAACCGGCCACCCTTGTATTTGGAGCTAGACACGCTAACCACCCCTCTACCAAGACCATATTTTTTCATCATATTGCAATAAATGTGACATTTTTCTTATTTTGGCGCACCAAATTATCATTTTTAATAATTACACGTGTTCGAGGTCGATATTTTTAAGTCTCGCCCCGGGCGCCAAACTTTCCAGCTACGGCGCCGCAAGAGTTGAATAATCGACCTTGGTACTCTCTTAGAGACGCGAGGAAGATGGCATATGTATCCAATCCTTTCGAAACGATATGTCCCGGATGTTGACGCGAAACATCACTTAATGACCCTCCTTATTGGCTCCCACTCGCGTCGTGGTTTTTCTTGAATTTTTATTCGCGGGCCGCCGATCTCTACAAAAGGGAGAGAGAGAGAGAAAGAGGTATGTAGGAAGAGAGTGGCGTGACGGATTCCCAAGCCGTCGTTATTCATGTTTTCCTCGCTTTTTTCGAATCGGTTTTCAACCCTTCGCTTGTCACACGGCGTCTTTTCAAGTTCGCATTCGCTTTCAATCACGGAGAGGGATCGGTTTCGGTCGGAAGATGTTCCATTAATCTTCATTTGACGGTAATGGCGGGGTCTTTCTCGGATTTTTTCCCTTCGCTACGGGATTTGTCTGTGGCGTTTAGCGTACCTTTCTCTCCTCTGCCTGGTAAGGTTTCGAACGAGCCAGGAGAAAGATTATGATTCTCCTCTCCAGTGTATCTCTCTCTCTCTCTCTCTCTCCCTCGTTCTCTAATCAAAACACTCGCGAAGAAATTCTTCCGCCAAAATTGTGTTTTTCACAGCCGATTGATTTACTAACCGCCTGGCGTCGTAAGCTTCCGTTCGCTCCCTTTCATTTTTTTGTCGCCAGGCATTGTTGTTGAGGGAGATAAAAGGAGCCGGTTACGCGGCGCGAGTGGGAAACCGCAATTCTTTCCCATTATTTATCGTTAAATTATTTAAAACGATCTATTTGAAAAATAAAAAATATAGACGACGGTTAAGAAAGAAGATGATTTATCGGGATCGTTTCCGAAACAATTCCGTCCCTTTTATGGAGTAACTCACCCCAACGGGTTTTTTAAATTTATTTATAAAGGGAATACTTTGTAAGGTGCGGTCGAGAAACTTTTTGTTTCAAAATGAAATTTATTGTAGACATGTGATCATGCTTTAATAATTGGCACAAGCTTCAAGAGACTTAAATTTTCACGGATCGTGATTATGATTATAATAACGAGATTGCTGTAATAAGCAACTATATTTTCGCCGAGAAAAGAAGTATATTTCGTAAGAAAGAACAATTTGTATAAACCATTTTATAATTACCGAGGTTGTAATGTGAAGTTTTTTAATTCCGCGAAACATAAAGTTTATTTCCTATGTGCAATTTCGTGAGCAAAAAAATAATACAGCTTCGCAATATCGGTATCATATCCGGTGAATGACGCACCGATTCTTAACTTGTAAAGTCAGAGTACGCTAGGGAAGCGCCGCTTCCCTTAAAGGTAGGTACTTGTACATTTTATAACATTATAGTTTGCTTTTTTTGCGTGTCGGTGTAGAATAGCTTCCCCTATTTCAGCAATCACGCCTCGCCACTGCGAGAGTACATTATCAAATCTACAGTCTCGATATAATAAAACTGCCCGACGAGAACTTTTCCTACAATTCTTATTAAGACGTCATCTTGTCCATTACTTCTCCACACATACATATTCCGTCGAGTCGCGCCGCGTTAAGGCGACCAATATCTCAATTGTTTCTTTCCGATCTCTCTATACCTTTTCCTCGCTCGCCCCGCCCCAATAATAGCTCCTGCGCATTCAGAAAAAACGAACCTTCTCTTTCGCGAGCCGCCCTGCCCTTGACTGGCTTCACTTTCATGACTCTAGCGCGGCCTGGAAGTTATGCCCCGCAAGAAGAAGGACCGTCTCGAATCGAGATGGAGACCTTTGCATTCGAAGGCGAGAGAATTTCGTCTAGCCGTCCGAGATAAAGGAGGGGAGAAAGCAAGAATCCCGAGTGCACTCAAGCAGAGCGTGCGCACTTATTTTTTTGCGCCAAATGGAATTTCATTTCGCCATCTTGCTCATCTAGTGAGATCATATCTATGAGTTCTCAGTTTTCGAAAAGGAATTCATTCGTCCATAAATAGCCTTAATGTCTCCACTGGATTTTTTTAAAGTTATCACTAGGACAGTTACTTTTCATTAAAACCATTTCTTTAAATTTTCGTTGTTTACGGAAAAACATTTAAGCTGAAATTAGCATGGTAAATGTACGTACGCTTTCGCGGACAAGACAGCCATAGCTTTGTTGTATGGCAGGGGCAGGAACGCTTTGTAAATTTTAAATATTTACTTATAAAGTCTTAATGCAAACGAATGTTTCTTTAATAAAAACTTCAACGTTCACAGGAACGATTCGATATACTATTGCAGGAGTGGCCAAACCGCGGCTCTTTTGATTTAGTATTCGGCTCTTTTAAATTTACACTCAGAGGAGTGTCATCGTTTTTTTACTAGAGATAAACAATGTCGTAGTGGGACTTGAAACGCGTTGGGGATGCCTAAGGGACATGTATTATATCTGAATTGCTTCCAATATATATATTATGTTTTACTGTTCAATTTATGAACTTCTGAAGATTATCGAATGCAGCTCCTAGGGTAAGAAAGACTGGCCATTATTGTACTATTGCGTTTCTAAAAGAATTCAGCAAATATCTACTTCTCGAAAAAATGCTTACAGGCTCGATAGTTATCTTTTTTATGTAAAAATAATATTTCCGGGCATGAAATTAACCGAATGACACTTCAGTATTCTTTTATTTTCCGGAACAAAAAATTTCATTGTCGATAATTGAAAGGAAAAACATAGTTGCAGTTTTTAGTTGCGAGAATATCTCATCCATCTCCTTCGGTATATTTTCTTATTATCGTTCACATCCATTTCATATACACCTAATGCGGTTTCATACAACGGAATTCGCAAACTATAATCGCATACAAGCGGAATCGCTGGGAGATCCGTATGTCGAAACGCACGAACTCAACATCGTTCCCGCTTTAACATTCAACCGTACAGAGTACGTACTTACTTCTCCGCTTGCCACATTAAAAGAACGAGCGGAGTCTACCGAAAGGGGGCGATAAATTAGTTTCCGTTCCCATGGCGACCCAACCTCACCTCTTTCCTCCGCCTGGCGCCTAACTTCTTCCTATCCTTGTACGCCGCAGCATTCGATTCTCTGTTGTTTTTTTCCCTTCTCTCCTTTCCTAAGAATGCTTCTGACCTCTACACACACACACACACACACACACACACACACATACTCCTCGCCGCGCTCTCTCTCTCTCACTCCCTCACCCCACACGTGTCAATAATACCGCGCCACCCTTTCTCTTCACTGAGAATGAGGGAGAGAGAGAGCGGGAGGGAAGGTGAGAGGCGGAGTAAGGCGCCGCGTTTTAACTCCACCGTGATTTATGCCACAATTCCATCTTCCCCTCTCCCTTCCTCACGCGGCTTGCGAGACACCGCGAGACCCCGCACACCTCTCTCTCTCTCGCTCTTTCTCTCTCTCTCCCCGTACTCCACCCCATCTTTTTCCCCTCTCTCTCTTCCTCGGATTCCCTCCTTCCACTCTCTTCACAGGCGCCGTGTGCCCGACGTTCCCGTGGCCCTCCCTGCGTATCCCATTTCCCTCCCACACTCCATTCTCCTCCCATCTATATACGCGGTTAATATTCATCGTGGTTCGGTGCGGGTTGAGAGAGGTAGAGAGAGAGAGAGGGAGTGAGTGCACCCAAGGGAAGCTAGAAGGAAAGAGGAGGAGAGATTTATTTGCATGGAGGTGTTTGGGGAGGGAGTGGAGGGGACGGGGGGATGAGAGAGAGACAAGCGCGAAAGGGAAGGGAGAGATCGAGGGTGGGGCCGCGACGTGACAGCATGAGGTCGGCGGCATAGTAGTTTGTGTTTGTACACTCTCTCTTTCTCTCTATGTCACACATACGAAAGCGCGGGCCACATGGCTGGGATAGGGGTACCACACGAGTAGGCCACACGCGAGAGGCACGCACGTAGTCCCGTTGGAACGCGGGGACTTTATAATAACCCGTTCGGCCGTCTTTCCTTTGTTTTGCGCCGCCCCAAGGACCCCGTGGTGAATGATCCGACTCGCCTATCTTTCCCTCCCTCACGCTCCTTCGTCCTTCCATCTCCTCATTCCCCTTCTCTCCATTCTTCTCTCTCTCCCACACCTGCCTACCTCTTTTTATCCCTTCAATCTCCCTTCTTTTCCTCGCTTCGTGTTTATGTGTCATTTCTTTTCAATCGGTCTCCCTCTCCGCTGGAACGGCTCGGGTTTTCCACAGTGTACACGGTCGCGAAGGAGGAATGTTCTCTTGGCGGTGGCTGAGAAACGTATCTGGGTATGTTCGGAGCGGATGGATGGATGCGGTTGCTTTACCTCCGTGTCATCCGCGAGTGATAAGTCGACGCTATCTAGGTCTTCGCGATCTGTGGGTGTAACGCTTTGTGATAATTACAATTCGAATCACGGTCCTAATGAAAGATTGCAGAAGTTAATTGCCCGTTGATTAATTACCGGGATCTCGTTATTCAGACTGGGATCAGTGTTGGGTTTATTTACTGTCCATTGCTATGTGCTTAAGCTGTTGTCGGAGGCATTCATTTTATTCATTCATTATTTACTTTTAGTTTTTTTTATAAATTATAGTTTTTTTTACTTTACTGGTCATAAATGTATATTAGCAAACTCGGAGGTTATTGAATCAGGTGTCTCAAACTAATATTTCATCGGAGTCAAATTGATAGCAGAAATGAATGGTGGGCCGCATGTTATAAATATGAGCATAATCATTATATCAAAAATTAAAAGTGCAAGACTCATAATGGTGCATCACGCAAATCCTTATTATAAAACATTCTTAAGTTGCTTTTGATCTCTTTGTCACTCCATCATTCCCTCGTCTACGGTGTCTCTTCTCATAGTGAAATCAAAGTAATGAGAGAGTCGTACTTTTTGAACTGGAGAACCGCATGCAGTTTAAATTTTACTATCATTATTTAAACGTAAACTTAAACACAAGTTTAAATCGATGAGATTACTTTTTGTCAAACGCGTCATGTTAGGTTTGGTACTATAATTTCTGATGTCATCCGATCTTCGAGATTGCTCTTTTTTATATTTTCTTGCGGTGCCATAAAATTTTCATTCCTCTTGAAAGAGAGAGGGAGAGAGAGACTTTCTCTTTGAGAGCTCTTTGTGTGCTTTACCTTATCCGTTTCCAGTAGCCCGATGAATTCCCTATCTATTGACAGTACTACTTCTGAGAACTCCTCCCCGGTTTTAATATTTTTGATGGACGAGTTAATCAAATATTTTTCTTGAAACGTTTCGGTCTCTGCTAATGCGTTTTTTATGTCTTGTTTGCCGTTCTTTCTCGACTTTTAATGTCTATTTCCCTCTCTCTGGGCCAAGAAAGCGCGAATAGATGCCGTGGGGATTTTTTCCAAGTAAAAAGATAAATCTCAGAGCTTATAATTCGTTTCCGTTTATTAATAGAGATTTTGAGGTATGTCTGTGTAATTTGACATATTATTTATTCTAGGCCGCTCTGAACAAATTTCACTTAACAAACTTTGTTAGCTGACGTCATACCGCGTGCTGCACGAGGTAGTTACTTTGAGTCAAATATTAAGACGAAAATACTCTGAAATACGATTCGAAGTCATTTAATTTTCACAAGTAAACATTTGCCTATTTTTTCCTGTTCATACAAAATCGAAGAAAACTGCTAATTATGGTAAGTGATATTTATTCACGATAAAACGCCACAATATCAAGGTTTTTATATAGAAATTATTGGTTGAGTACTGAATAAATCCTTTCATAAAATATTTCTAACAAAAATAGGCGAAGAGAGACAGTAAATTTATACGTAGGCATAAGCAAAATTATTACCAATAAAAACTAATATATATATATATAAAACATGCATACCTACACACCAACTGTAGAGGAAGAAGCAAAACTACTTATCAACTATTGATTACGTAAAAACGTACTCAAGAGATAAAAAGTGCTATGTTGACGCGTGGAAGTCATCGAACTCACTTTAACATTGTTTGCGCGTGAGATAACATCGATGAAAACACGGCGATACGAAAAATAAATAAAAAACAAAATGAGCTCAAGATAGAGGGTAATACTGGCGAGTCTATCGTTTCTTACGTTGATAGCGATACCTTGAATTAGAGTTGTGAGTACACTCGAACTATAAATATTGAAAGAAACGATTACTTTCCGTACAATGTTTCGAAAAATTCACGAATGTAAGCTGCATTTAAAGAATATTACGGAATATCGTGAACATTTGTGGTAACGGTCGTTTTTAAAGAGTAGAAGGAATTTTTAAACGTGACCGTAATGAATTTGTGCTTTATGTCTGCGTGTTTTCATTGGATTCCGAGATAAATAAATTTTATTTGCGAGCTTTATTGCCACGTAACATTGCTCAGACGCCTCATCCGCGATCGCCTGCATAAGGTTGGTGTAGGCAACCAGCCAAGCATGAAAGTTCACCCGGTTGCATTTCCCATTTGCGCCGACAATGGAAACTAATCTGGTTACACAATTCTATTTAATTATGATTTCCCTCCCGTTCTCCTGGTGATGCAACAGTTTCGTGTCTACAGGAGAGCGGCGATAATTGGGATAGATTATCGCGTTATCGTCTGTTTTCTTCAAAAATGAAAAAATTCAGTAATGGGTTATCGAGATCACCTTGTAGCTTTATGAATCTAATGATCGATCTAGATAACTACTGTGACATAAAACGGTTGGGAAAATCAGAGACTCATTTCAGCCACAAAGAAGCCGCCCTCTGGCGTTTTTAACCGACCGATTTTCCCGTAAAGAGTCTGAATCTATGGTCGGTGAATTGCCGTTGAAGACGGCTATCTTGTAGATTAAATGCGCATCTGATTTGCTAAGGGCTTTGTGGCTTCAGAAGTTTCTTTCATTAACTGCCGTTGGACTTGTCCTTGTTCTGTTAATCAAATCAGCCTGTGGGTATAATTTGTAATAGAACTTTGAGATTGAACTCTATGGGGCTCCGATATCGGTTATAAAAGCTTCGACGGGGAAATTTTCAATTCATTGCAGTTTTCTGTTCGATAACTGTTGAAACATATAAATTCCTGGAGCCTTGCCCGTAAATGATAGAGGAAAATGCCGTAAGCGTTTGTACTTATCTGAGTAAAAAGTTTGATTAAAATTGTAAAGCGTTTATTAAAGAGTACATGGCTACAAAATATGAAATATTAAGAGGACGCTTATTACTTCCATTTTAAGCAAATAATTGAAATTGTTGGGATGGATGAGAGAAAGAGCGAGGAAGTTCGTGAATAGCGATGTCCGCCGCCTACTTTTATAACACCAAAACAATAAACAGGCGATATTCAAGCTTTTAATGGATTTCCATCTTCGTATGTGTCCCCTTTCCCATATTTTCCCTTCTCTCTCTTTGCTTTATTTCCTCCCTTACTCTTTTTTTGCTCTTTCTTCCCTTCTTTCTTTTTCTATACCTTTCATACTGGCTTTTCTCCTTTTCTCTCTCATACTACAAAGTCCACTCGTCTTGGACGTACGGCACGGCATTTTCGTCATCGAGTGTTTGCGCTTTGTCGCCATGTTGACTTCTCATTTTCGCTCATCGACAAGGACAACATGTCTCACGGCTCTCTCTTTTTCTCCCAATATCCAGGTTTAAGCATTATAAATATTTCTGTCGTTGCGAAATACGGAAAAAACAAGACTACTCAAATGTTTAATTAGTATCATTTTAATTAATAATCCATTGCATGCAATATTTGAATCATTGTAAAAGAAGTTTTGGTAAATTTCTTACAGTCCCGCGATATTTTGATGTTCCGTTAATATGTACTCGAATTGTTTCGTGTAAAACTCGAAACGCATTCCGATCGAGAACTATCTTATGGAAATATCTTCACGCTGAGGATATGGTAAAGCGCGGGGCAGGTTCCAGGATGGAGGCACCTCCGGAATGCGGGAATGCGTTAAACTATGCGTGAGAATGAGAGTAAAAGAGCGTGACGGAGCGAGAAGCGTGAGTTGGGATGAGGGAGAAGGATGAAGTAGAGACGTAGAGGAAAAATATAGGAGCCAGACGGGACGAGGAGTCCCGGATTAAAAGCGACGCAATCTCTCTCCTAACATCCCCACGATCCATCAACATCATCCGATATAGGATCCATAAAACGGTAGGGTTTGATTCCACGGACGTAGAGAATGAGTGGACAAGCGTCGACAAACAGAGGCGACCTCGTTAAGTTTTTCTAGGCTTCTTTTGACGTTTTTTTAACGGCTGCACAGATAATGGGTGTTTTTATTTATTTTCAAGTTGAGCCATCGGGCAAGTGTTATAAAAAGTCTCCGTTTGCCAACACGTAACTAGTGAACGATAAAGATGGACATAAATAAAAAACTTTCTCGAATGTTCACCTACTGGAATAAAATCTCGCTCGTTAAGTTCCGGTGGAGAGAGGATGAAAATTTCTGGACGTGGCCAGGAATCAAACCCAGATCTTCCACTTCCACGCTTTAACCGGATAAGTCGTTCTCTTTGCTGTTGTTCCGCATGTTGGCAAGAATTAACACTTTGTTAGCCCTTCCTCGCCGAAAATACTCCTTACTCGAGAATAGAGTGGCATTCTGACGCAATAGCTTAGCTGATGAAGATCTGCCCGGTAAGTGGAAGACCGGGGTTCGGTTCCAGGTGAAATCCGGAATTTGTTCCTCCTCTCCCTTTGAGCTTATATAAAATTAAATGGTCCAAAATATACAAACCTTTATTATTGTACCTTTCATTAAGGCTTGATAGTGAGTGAGAGAAGCTGCCAAAATTGCATTCATCCACATAAAGATAAGATTTAATCCCCTGCGGTTATGCTTTTCAACTGCCTTTAAAAAGTGAGGGAATAGAGGTTATTCCATCCATCTCTGGAAGGTATCGTGCTCGTAATCTGAGCGCAGTCGCGCAAACCGCAGTGCAGATATTACTTTACTCGTTCCTTTGATTGTGATAGGGCGGAATAATCCGACGCCGAGGCCTCGCACCTGTGTTTAGCTGGACAAAGACTTACACCCAACATACATCATCCATTCTACTATCGTTATATCATCGCTCTGGTTAGCTCAGAGATATCCGTGACATCAAGCCCAACAAAAACAAATTATTTACGGCTGGGTAACCTGGGAGGAAAGGATCGAATCTGCATACATTTACATTCGGATCACTTCCTATTGAACAATAGCATCCGCCTCGCTACGTCACCGCGCAGAAGGAGCTCCCATTTTGCCCTCCCTTATCACACGCCCTCTTCTCTTCGCTCCGCCAATTGGTGACGTCACTTCCGCGATCTAAAGCTGATCTGTGACGCATGTCGTAATATTCGGATTGAGAGGACGTAGGGGAGTTATATTCCCCGCGACGTGCTAGAATTCCTTTATTTAGGGGAAAACTGAGGTTATCTCGAGTTCGAATCCAATTCCTACGGTATTTGCGGCACTCGGCGTGACAAAAATTTTTGAAATTTTTGTGTTCGTGTATTTGGTGCTCGATTGCATAGTTTTACGTTATTAGAAGAAGTTTTTTTTAAATAATTCAGAGAATAATGTTACGGTGTTTCAAAATCTGGAAATTTTTAAATTTCGTGCCTCTGTCTCGCCTTGTGTCCATTGGCATGGTTTTAGCTCCACGGCCTTGGCCTCTTCTCTCTATTAAGTAGTTATTTTTATCCATTTCTCGCATTTTTCTCATTCCTTTAGAATTTTTTACCCTACCATATTACGGCATGTACTTCCAGCCATTTCGCGCTTGATTGTGTCCGTTTCATCTTCTTTCAGCCCTTTTTTTTACATGTCTGTCTGTATGTATTTAGGATTTGTAGAAGTTAGGTCGTGCGTTTCGATTTCTTATGGTAATATATTAACTAATACCTTATTACTTAATTCAGTGAAACTTCCCAAGGATTTTGTCAAAATCAAAATTTGTCGATTGATAAGCCTTTTACTTAGATGAATTCGTAAAATTATCTCAACGAATAGGTAATTTATTTATTTATTTATTTATTTACTAGCTGATAAACAGGGCTTTATGGCCTTTTACAATGAGCGCAACAATGATAATAAAGGCGAATACATACGACCACGCCTTCGGCAGGAGTCGAATCCTTGACCCTACAATTGGGAGCTAGACATGCTAACCACCCCTCTACCAAGGCCGGCAAATTCAAAAGTTTTTTATTATCAAGAAAATGTGCAAGTAGTATGAAAAATTATGATATTATTTGAAATTTAAAGCATCTTGAATGTACTATTGCGCAGTTTTGAGCGAGTTAATTTGTACGTATTCCTAGTAAATAATCTGACAGTTTTTAGCCGTAGAATCGGAATTTATGCGAATTAAAACTTCTTTAAAAAAGAATTCTCTTTTATCGCATCCTCGAAGATTTATAACGCAATCTCGAGTGAATTTACTAATATTCTTTATATTTTTTATCATAAAATCGAGATTTTTCACGAATGAAGATTCCTCTCGTAAAACATCGAATATTTTTATCGTCCCTTAATCTGCTTTCTCGCGCATATCATCTTCTTCTCTATTGCAAATGAAGACGGGAGGAGAATAGATGGAGAGAAATAGAGGTAAATAAATGAGTACGACTGGTTTCTCTTTCTCGGTAATTCGGCTCATGCAATTCCCGCACTCATTCTCTTTGATGTAGAAACGTGTTAGTCCGAAAGAATTTCGATTTCCCTCTCTAGTATTTCTCTCCCATTTCCATCCGTCTTTCTCTCTGTCTCCTTTTTATTCGCGTTCCGCAGGTTTCGGTAGTTGCCTCACCTCACGCTTTCCTCCTAAATAAACTGCCATGGCGTGCTGAATCGCTATGTGCCGTTTTTCAAAGCAACACGGTTTTTTATTTATGTATGACGCATCTCGGAGAGAATTGGATTCCACGGTTTTTATTGCCATCGTTTCGACACCGCGTTACCATTTTTGGAAAGGATCGGATTTTGCGGATTTTTTTAATTTTTTATAACGGAATTGCTATTGTCCTTTACGCGTCTATGAATACTCGCGTTTATTTTATTGTATTTTTTACGGTTAAATTTTTAGTCGGGATTCGCGTTATTGAGTATTTAAAATTTTCTAGTTTTATTGTTGCAATAACACTAATTCAGGAGTTAAATTTATGGCAAAGTTGTAAATATAAGTCAGAGGTGAAAGTAGGATATTTTCGTATTTCGTATGCTATTTTACTGTAGGTACGTTTCATCGCCAACTGTAGCATCAAGGCAACATTCTCTAGCTTTCTTATTTTATTTTTCTAATTTTTACCAAACGTGCTAAAACTTGGAAGAGGTAATATATCAACCAATAAAAAGTTGGAACCTTAATCATTATTTATTTTTTTAAACCATTTTCTACGTGGTAATGCTGTGTTTTTCTCATAAATAAATAGTTCGGGTAAACGAAGGCTGAGGCATTTTTTCCGATTTATTATTCGCGCTCACCAACCACGACGGCCCTTTATCCAAAGTTTAAATCTCGTCCTCGGTTTTTTTTATTAGCTTTCCACGAACGACGTGAGCCCGGGTTTAAAGCATCGACGAATCAAAAGCCACCAGTAAAGATAAGAGAAATGCTTTCTTCCGATCTTTTCTTCTTCGAGCTCTTCTTCATTTTTTTCCGTCGTGGAAGCTCCGCAAACAGTCGTTAGCGTCGAATTCCCTCCTTTCCCTTGCGTAAACATCTTTCTTCCTTTCCCTCTCTCAGCATTTGCTGCGTCTGTCGTTTCTCTTTCATTATATTCTCTGGCGAGCAGGCTTTTACCCCGAAATAAAACACGATACTTATTTTACTTCCACTTGATCCGATTAAATTTCGAACCGACGCTGGTTTGTAATTTTCCTCCACGCGCCGACCCTTCTATTTTTCATCTTCCGGTAAATCTCCATTTCGCTATTAAATTAGCGATAAATAGCTATATAGTGCAGTGCAAAAAGAGAAGAAAATCGAAATGTTAATAGCTTCGAGTTTAGAATTATATAGGCAAACTGTACATCTTCAATATTCATACAAAGTTTGGGAAAATAAGATGCGCATTTCAGCCGTCATCAATAGTAATTGACCGATTTGGGCCGAATTGGAGAGATATAGGCTCTCAAATTGATTTTATCCATAATGTGAGCTCAATAGTTCTCTTTTGAAGAAGAACTGGCGACCACGCCAGGTATATGTCATTTGTCTCGTAGAGCTTCATAATCATAGAAGACCACAAAGTCCAGAAATGCGCATTTATGCTTCAAATTATTCGTGAACGAGTTCATTACAAGGCATATTGAGCTGATTTATGGAATTTATGCGCATATATGTGAATGTTGACGTCAAACTAAGACATATGTCAACAGGGCTAATACGTTTTATTTTTTTAATCAAACGGGAAATCCCTAAATAATTGAAAGGGTTTTACGAGGAACTGTGACCAATAGTGACCAATATTTTTCCCTTTTGGGCACTGTCAAGAGAGAGGGGATCGCGCATTTTAATCCTCTGCAGCCTCACAGGATTCACGTCCCCTTTTTTCAAAGCATCCCCACTTTTCTGTATCGAGTATTCCCAAGGCCATCGTTCTTTCTATTCTCTCTCTCTTTCTCATTCCCCCTTTCCCCTTCTCCTACTCCCACTCCCCTACTATATCCTCATCCATTCTACCACCCCACGCCCTCTTGCGAAGAGAGCTATGGGAGGGAGTAGTTCGTGGGTGATCAGGGAAGCCGGTCCCTCTTCTCCCAACTTCTCATTTCCCCTCTCTCTCTTTCCTCCGCCCCCTCATTTCCTTTCCCTCTTCTCTCTCATTTCCTCCTCCGTCCCCTAACCCTTAGGCAGCCCGCCTCACATACGATCTCCACAGCAGGTACTTTGCCCACTCCAGCTCTCACGACCCTTCCCATCCTACGGCCATCTTCCCCGCCCCCAATCACCCCAACCCCTTTACGTTCTTTCTTCTCCCTCCTCTCTCGTCCCCCTTCCATTTCCTTCCCACACCCCTCTAGCTATCCGAACCCGCTCAACTCGGACTCTCTAATCTTCTCCGTAGCCTACAACACAAACACTCAGAAAGTGGCGATAAACACTTCCAACACTAAATTACCCTTTGGGAGTTTATCCCGCCCGCTCCTCCGCTATCTGTCCGCAATCTCGGGAGCTCCCTAAGCGGATTTATAACTTGTAACTGTTTGAGCTTTCGCTTGCGTGGGGTATGTCTTTTTTCCTCCCGGGCAAGCCTTAAAAAAGGCAGGGCGCCAGTAGTAGATTTATTTCGATCTGAAAGACGACCACCCCTGTGGGTTTGTAATTTGGTCTGGGAGGATTTATTTTTTTATCATTCTTGGAAACCAATCGGATGGTGCGTGATTAATGAGCTTCGGGAAATCGGCGCTAATAGTAGGCCAAGTATTATTCACTCTAAGGTTTTAAAGGCTAATCCCGAGATGGAGGGGTCGTAAAATAAAACTCCAGTTTATGGCAGAAAATTTCTCGAATTAGGCTTTAAAAATCGAATCGGTCTCCATTTCAATGCCATCGTGAGGTTCGATTGATAGTAATTTTCAGGAAATTCCACGCCTTAAACCGAACATCACCTTTTTTTACTTTTTGTGCCTTCAGTCTAATCGCATGATCTACGTTCTAAAATGTGTCTGAGAAATGATAGACGAACATTTTAGGCAAATGGTTCCCGAACGCGAATGTGGAGCCAATCAAGCTTAGGATAGCCATAATATTGATTGTCGGATGTGGAAAACTTTTCGGAGAATTAAAAACCGCCTCACCGTCTCAGAAACAATTTTACCTGAACAAATGAAGCGAGCTTTGAAAAACAAGATCCGCGGTCGCCATCCCTTTCACTTCTTCACTCCCCATGAAACAGACCTACTCGTCCCTATCCGCAGAGAGTCTGTGGTTCATTTGCATCCGTTCTCTCGTTTCACCTTTTCTCCCCAACCTCCTCCACCCCCTCTCTCTTCCTCCCCCTCCTTTTCCTCACTCTTCCTCCCGCTCTCTCTTCCTCCCCCTATCTCCTCACTGGCTCACTCCCACCGTCCAGCCCCCTCCTTCCCTTTCAAGTTGACGATCTTGCCTCTATGATTGGCGCCTGATGGCCCGCAACGCGGCTTCCAATTATGGAGAATAGAATGATGATGGCGCTCTCCGAGAGTGGAACAGGAGAGGGAGGGAGGTGAGGAGTTGGGAAGTGGAGGGAGGGAGGATCGCAGAGGTAGAGACACTGAGAGAAGGAACCCGGAGAGGGGGGAGGAGGAAATGATGGTTATATGGGGAGGCGAAATGAATAGTAACGTGCGAACACCGCCTCTTGTAGAGAAAAAGAGTGAGAGTGTGTGTGTGCTTATGCCTCGAAGGGTTTTGGAATGCGGCAGCCAAAGAGGCCTTGAGACGCAAAACATTAGCCAATCCTCACGCCTCCTCATAATAAAGAAGGGTGTGTTTTTTTTTCTTTTTGGTTGGTTACTGCATCCCGTAGTAACGGAATAATGTTTTCCACGTAAGTAATCTTTACGATCCGGGTTGTTTTTTTCGTTTTTCTAATCGGTTGTCGTAAATTTTATTCTTTAAATAGGTGCGAAATTTCAATCCTGGCACATGCAGTGACAGGAATACTATGATTTGTGTAGCGAGAAACTAGTAATGTCTTTAAGCAGTGGTTTTGAATATCCGATTCGGTTTTCTTCTTAGGGAAAATAATTAACTAAGTTGTAGCCTTAGTACTTAAAAATTATGGTTGACCTCGCATCATTCGGCGATACTGTACGGGTAATTGAGTCAATAAACAAAGTTAAAACTATTATAATCGCTATTTTTTTTTAAGTATCTCAATTTTGCGACCGTTCCTGCGATTTTATCTAACTCTGGTGAGAAGTATCGCAGAGGATTTTTTTAAAACCCGAAATTAGGTACAGTCATTGAGGCGAATAGATTGTGACTGATCTTTTCCCTCCCTCTCTCCGCATCCCCCTCAACCCCGCGTTGCGGTGAGTTCGCGGAGCCTCGGTGAATAAACATGAGGGAGTCGGTGCCTGCGGTGTGATGGGAAACGAAAGGGAGCGTGATGGCGGGTGGGGGGCAAAGGGGTGGGAGGCGATACCGAGATAAGGATGAAGAGAGAGAGGTAAACAAGTAAGGCAAGGAAGGGGAGAAAAGAAAGAGTGAAAAAGAGAAGGAAGGAATGGAATTAGAAAGGGGATGATGAAAGTGGTGGATCGCGAATGGAAATGAAGAGAATAAAGAAGTGGAATAAATTAGATTGGATAAGAAAGTGATAGAGAATTTAGAGTGAGGAAGAAAGAAAAGTTCATGATGTATAGAAAAGAAGGAAAAAATATCAAACGAAGCGGTCGGACAAATTGAGGAACAAATTTTCATCGGTATTTTGTAAATATTTCAGAGTGGCTTGTCTCTACAACCAGGGCCGGCCAAGTACTTTCGGGGGCCCGGACGCAAGCAAGCTTTTGGGGCCTCCCTATGTCAAAAAAACCTGCCATTTTGTACACATCTATGTTACAGCTTAGAGAGAACATGCACTAATAATTATAAAGGAACTATAATGATAATTAATTTAATAAAAAAGCAAAAATTTGTTCAAAGATGTAGAGATATTATTTATACTCAACCTTTGGGGAGCCCTAAAAATCGGGGGCCCGGATGCATTGCATCCGCTGCACCCCACCCCACATGGCCGGCCCCGTCTACAACGTCCATAAAAAGATTAAGAAAATCAGATCTCCATTTAGGATACTAAACAAACGTAACCAGTGGTGACTCATCAGTAGCGGATTATCATCGAGTTCTTCATAAAAATTCGTAATTGATTTTTCTGACCTTTCTAAGGTGAGCTCGATAATTCTCTATCGAATTAAAAATTCCGCGGTCAAAATATATAACACCCGACCATGTTTTAGAGTTAAAAAGTCAACTTTTGTGAGTTAAAAAACACAATAATGGAATTAATAAAAAATGACAGTGATAATGTGTTCTTCAAACGGTTACTTTTTTGATCAATCCTACGATTACGTACTTCGCTTTCCTTGGCTGATATTTATAGTTAAGAAATAATTAAGGAGTATGGGGAAAAATTTAATGCAAAGAAAAAGAGCTGAAATAGAAGAGAGAGAGAGAGAGGAGATAGTTTTAAGGGGCGGGTTAAGAAAGGCGGAGTTATTTGCCCAAAGAAAGACGTGGAGAAATATCTAACAGTCTTGAAAGAGAAATAAAGGAAGCAGGAAAGCACGAGAGAACAGGAGAGAATGGGAGAGATGGCAGAAAGCGAATCGAGGGACGCAGCGAGGGCGGAAACGACGGCGCATAAAGGCTCTGCCGCTCGGAAATCAAGATGCCTTTTGGGCCCGCTCTGCTGAAGGCCGGATCCTTTCTCGGACGTGACACGTTGTTGAAGGCGCGCCCGTCTCGTAGAGAGAGAATCTCATTACGTCCCGAGTGAAAACGGACACCTACGAACGCGGACGGGGCAAGGATGTGTGTGTGCGTGTGCGGGAAGTAGTGGGAGGCGAGGGTGTCGGAGGAGTGGAGTGGGAGAGGTGGCGGGAAGAAAACCTCTCTCTGCCTCATCCTCTCTCTCTCTCTCTCTCTCATCCCAACCTCTCGGCTTGCGCATCTATCCATCCCCATCCACCCACTCACTCCCTCGCCCAGTCCGCGGAGTCACGCTTTTGTCACGTTTTTGCGTAAAGCGCTTGGCGGCGCGTGATGGCTCACGAAACTATTCACCGTGCCTCCGCTTCTCCTTCGATCCCCCGCGCGGGAGTAATTTTATTAGCATATTCCCTACACTCCGCCCCTGTCGGAAATTGCGCCGTCGCCTTCACTAAAAAGCCCTGTCATAATATCCCACGAGCGAATTTAAGAGTCTCTCTCTCTCCTCTTTATTACGGGCCGCTCGCTATCGCATGCACTCGAGAGTCGAGAGGAGAAACGTTGCATATAAAATAGGCGGTAAATCTTTCCATTTGCATTTCGATGCGGGCGATTTTTTCCCGCATGCTTCGCTGGAACACGAGAAGAAGAGAGGCATATAGAGCTACTTTTTATCCCGACCACCTCTGCAAATATGAAGCTTTTGTTGCGAATATGATGGCGGTATGAATAAAAATTTAGGGACGAGTAATTTCTTCGAGAAATTTTATTTGTCGTGATTTTGCGCGTAAATGGCGCTCAAGGTCGACTGCGATGTGTTTATTTAAAATTGTAATGCCGACGCGGTTCTTACCGGCCGTAATATTATTACTGGCAGTTGCCCTGCCAATGCATTTGCGTCATTTGATGTAAGTGCACGTGAAATACAGTAGTCCCTCGCCAACTGTGGGAATTAAGTTCCTGTCTTAGTCTGCGGTCGGCTTATTGGAAATTGGGTGTTAAGGAGAGTGATCCCTGAGAGACATACCTAAAAGTCCTATAATGTACAATTCAAGGTTAAAAATAATGTATTCTATGCTTAAAAAACATGTTTATTATAAAAAGGAAAATACATTTAAAGTACAAAGAAGTATTGTGCAGTGATAATATAATGGCAGAACAGGTCCTGCTGACGGCGCCCGCCTGACCTTACGCTTCATATTCATCGAATAAAATTCCTAAAACCACCTCCCGACTAATTCGTGGTCTTATTGTGACCTCTTTCCTATGTCTCTTTCTGGCAAAGACTAGTTCACTATCATAAATTTCAATATTAGTAAAATTAACCAGATAGATACGACCGCGCGGAGGACCGCGGATACTCAAGATCGGATACCGCGGTTGGCAAAACCAGGTACAATACCCAAAACCGCGGTTGGCGAGGGACTATTGCATAAGCACAATAAATGTTTTCTTTGGCAGAATGGCGATAAATTTTAAACGCAAAATTTGTCTTTTAGAGCGATTAAAATGTGAAAAAATTAATTAAAAAACAAAAATCCGCGTTCTAGTCTTCGAATGAGAGAGATAGGCTAGCAAACTTTTTGAACGCATTGGGAAACGCACTTGCGAAAGGAAAAGCATCTGAATCGTATTCCTCCGCGCGCGTTCTTGCTTCCTGAATTTTAAAAAGCGATCCCAATTATAAATAGATCGAAGGCCGCGAGGACAAATGGGACTACGGAGTCACGGTCTTTCCGAGTACGCCGCCGCAACGGTAATGAAAATAAAAATAAAACGAGTGCTCCTTTTGTGTTTTATTCAGCGGTCTGAGGAGACGAGAATGCATATATTAAAAAAAACAACCTCTTCTGAGTAGAGGAGGTCGGGATCTCGTGGAGGATAAACGAAGGGAAGAGGAAGGAAGGAAGGTTGGTGGAGCGGGAATTGTGGAAAAGAGGAGGAAGATTGAGGAGAGAGGGAGAGATTGGAGGATGTGTGAAGAGTGAGAGAGGTAGATGAGGAGTGGTGAGATGGGCCGGAAGTGGCTTTTATTCCTCCCAGATTCTATCCCCGTTCTATTGTCCCACACCATTGTTTTTCCACATCCTAGTTACAAGACCATCCTCCCCCACTGCTCCCCTCGCATCTCTCCCACGCCCCATCCTCCCTCTTCGTAAGCGGCGGTGGTGCTGCGGCTCTTCCCTCCGCTGCCCTTGGCGCCTGGGTTCTTCTTACACCGCACACCAGCCACTAACCTAACCCAACTCTCCAAAAGGAGTCGAGGCCACCGCGCGGCCAACAGCTAAAGAACACTGCCATATGTGTGTGTGTGTGAGCGCGAGTGAGCATGTGGATGAAGAGGAGTATATAGAGAGTATGAGAGGATGTTCTCTGCTTTTTCTTTCTAGACATCCATTTTTTATGTATATATATTTTTTTAATCCGCTGGAAGGTTATTTGGAGGGGAGTAGAGGTGTTTTGTTTTCGTTACCTTTTCCTTATCCTCTTGATTACAAGGTTATTCCCGTCCATTCAAAGCTATAAGAGTGAATGGAGGTTTTTGGGTCGTTATTTTTCTCTAGATCGAAAGAGACAACCGAGAATCGAAGGATCGAGGAAGTCATGGTGTGCATGGTGTAATTATAATTTTTTTATCATGAGATATTCATTTGTTTCCATTGCTGGAAATTACTTTTATAGATGATTAACATTTCATTGGTAAATATTTTTATCGAGCGTGTTCACCCCATATATAAATCTCGAATTATTAGCCGGGAGTAATTCTCGAGAATCGTGACTCATTACAAAAACGACAGTTGGAATCGTGAAAACCGTATCCTATTAAGACGGATTTGCTACAGTTTGAGTCGATTACCAGATGCCATTTCTCTTTTACCTTCGTTTTCTCATTTACCGTTGGAAAATATATGTATTTTTGAAAAAATCTACCGTTTGAACTTTTAGAGAGAGATATATGTATATATATATTCTATATATACAGTTACGGGCGCGAAGGTCGTCATCTTAGGCGCCTTTCAAAACTTTCGACCCGTAGGGAAAAAAATATGTATTTCCAAACGGAGGGTTTTCACGACACTTCTATCGCGTGCCATAGCGTGACTGCACCGGGTGATGCAACAAATCGACTTCGCTCCACTTTCTCGAGACGTCGGGATCGCGAGGGGGGAAAAAACGTGTTTGTGTTAAAAAAATTACACACATCGATGCTCGGTGTACACAAATGTGAGGGATAAAAATGGTCTCCCGGTGAAAGTAAAACACGCTCTGCGTCGAGGAATGTTGCGGTGAAATTATACCGATCGCGGAGAAATCATCGTCGGCCGCCGCAGCATTCGAAACGATATATCGGAATTTGCATCGCGCTTTTCTTGTTTACATGCGTTTTTTTTATGTTCCGCTCACGAAAGTTTCCTGTACTCTGAAAGAGACTATAACGAAAACGTTTTCTATTTACATAGTTATCGTCAGTGACCCATTTTAATTGCACCTGGGAATTTTTTATTAGGTATCGCTATATAAATAAATATTCCGGTCATGAGTTCAGCAAATGTAGGTATCTTTGTAGTATAATATCGGTGAATCACCTCTGACGACGGCTGCTTTGTAGAGAGATGCGCATCAGATTTTCTCGATTTTTTGTAAGTGTTGTAGAACCATAGTTTGCCAGTTCTTCTAAAGGATATAAAATTGTAATGTAATAATGCCTTTGATTTAAAACATACAACCATATTAATGAACCAAATCATCTTTTAGAGTTAAGTGGCTCCTTATATTTATTTACGTCTCTCTCGAACGCGCTTTCACTTTGACCAGTAATGTTCATTAATTGGTGGTAATGTTGAGCAACGAATAGCGCAATATTTGAACAAGCAGAAGACTTGTAAGTGAAAGGAAAGAAATGTATACACAAAGCATAATGGGGCTTGGCAAAGTAAACAAATCGAACATCCTTAGAGTTTATTAAAAATTTCCCCCTATAATGTAAATATTTCATGCCTTGAGACAGCATTTGACCATTATGTTATCTATCTATCTCTCTCTCCAGATTCAGAAGAAGAGGCGAATTGTTGCCAGGGTCCATTGCCGCAACATAAAGACGGAATGTCCCAAGCCCAGCTGCGATGAGCCAGTGCTGCTGCCCGGACGTTGCTGCAAGGTGTGTCCAGGAGATCTGCAAAGTGAGTACATTATTTTCTATTTGGATTTCTTAATGGGTCAGGGGTGAGGTCGACCAGTGGCCAGGCGTATCAAGCGCATCCTTTTAACGTGATCGCAATACGTACTTGAGCGGTCGACGAGAATGGCAAATGTTTCTCAACAATTGGGAGCCAAGGTCATCCGCGTGAAAATTCAATCGACCAGCTATTGACATTTGCGCGGAGCCTTTGCGGATGGAGGGAAGCGCAAGAGCGGAACGAATCGATACGAGCGAGCAATCGATCGAAAACATTCCCTCCTTGAACAGTTATAGGGATTTTTTTCTTTGTAAATTATACCACGCGTGAAGTTTATGGCGCGAGTGGAAGTCACGACTGGCGTATTACTGCGGAAACTGATTGCTTTGCAAGTTCTTTTAAGATTTGAGGAATGGCCTGGGAAAAGCGAGGTTAAATTTCATTCGTACAGCCGCTTTACACGGTCTTTTTCAGGAACGTATGTGCCGTGCAAAGCGAGGGATGGGAATAATTAAACGACTCGGCCCATTGAAAACTATTTTTTAAATTTCTTCTTTGTTAATTATTTTAAATCATAGCCCCCTCGCAAACATTCAAAGCACTTTAGGATAGATTGCATATTTCATTAAAATGCAGATACTTCATGTAACTTGACCACAATTTGGCGTAAAAACTACTCATAAATATCCCGGATATGAAAACATTAGCGGAAAATATTCAGCAAAATATGTCGGAGCGCATAATCATCATAATAATTTTAAATGCAGTTTCAGCGCGATGCGGAGTCATTAACGTTTTCGGAATTATCGCCCGAAGTTCTCATAATGACACTACTTTATCGCCATTTCATACACCCACATCGTTTTGACGGCCTTCTCTCGACGCCAATAATTCAAACCAAGCATTTTCTCCGCGATAGCTACGGGTTAAAAGCTGTTCGGACAATAGCCGCCGACACCATTACTTCGCCTTAAATAAGACTCTCCGCTGAAATAAATCTCTCCGGCGGAGGGATGCATGTGTGTGCGAGCGTAATGGGCGTTTGGGAAAGACACAAGTGAGAACGAGTTGAATAGTTGTGGAAGTGAATTATTTCCGTGGGGCATTTTCTCACGAGTGGGTTTCCTCTCTCTCTCTCTTTAACTACTCCGGCGGCGGGATAGTCGATGGATGGGAGAGAGAGGAAGGGAGAGAGAGTGAGGGAGGAAGAACCTTGTACGGAGGAGGGGAGAATGGGGCGAGTGTGTTGCGGGGGTGAGAAACGAGGAGGTTAAAAGAGTGGGAGAGAGGGTTTTGTTTAAAAGGGGGCGGGGGTGTGGAAGGCAGAAGGTGTGTTGGGGGTGAGGTCGTTGTGGGAGAGGAGGAGGAAGTTAAGCAGACAAACGACTTCATCGGCGAGGTGCGAGGTGTTTGCTGTGTTCTTCCCCTTGCTCTTCCCGCCTCTCTTCTCGACCTTTCCTCTCTCTCTCTCTCTCCTCTCTCTCTCTCTCCTCTCTTCTTCCCTCGTCCCACGCTTAAAAAAAATCTCCACTCCGTTGTTGTAGGAGGCCGCCGGCCCCGCCGAGAGAGAGAGAGAGAGAGTTAAGAGATTTGTTCGCCGCATTCATCCGTCTTAAAGACTTTCCGTAATGCCGCGGCGCGTTGAAAATAGAACGCGGACAAATTATCGGCGTTGGAAAAAATGGGTTCGGATCTGGCGCTCGATGTTTTAGTGCGCGGACGTTTTTCCGCGTGAAAAAATCGGCGATTCTTGGCGCGGTAAGGGGGAAACGAATAATTTTCCGAGTTGGAAATAAAATTGAACGCATAATCTGCAGAGAAGCAGGAATTTTTCGCTTATAAGATGCGTTTTTTATGTTTTAAGCTGGGCTACCTGACTGCGGGAAGATGCGAAGAAGAGGTGGTCTTGATAAATGATTCTTTGACATTATCTCCAACCGTCATGAATAGGTTATTAGAATCTGATTTTTATCTATTAGAATATTCCATCGGTGAATCATCCCTAATGACGGCTGCTTTGTAACTGAAATTCGCATCTGGTTTTCCTGACTTTTTTTATGGCTATTGTAGAGGCATTTTATTTTAACCGCAAGCAGTGCCGTAAATAGATGGCGAAGGTTGACTTTGACACAGGCGCCAAACATCCCCGCTATAAATGCCAAAAGTTTATTTTCCAAAAAATAAGTTTTAATTCGATGACCAAATGTTAAAGTTATTTTAAATAAAATGCTGTTTTTTATTAAAACGATGGAAAAATAATATTTTACGTAACTTAGGTGTTTCCTAAAATTTTTCTGGCCTTAGAGAGCGACCGATAATTCTTTATTGCATCAAATAATTCGTTTTTGGTAATCCGTGGGAAATCATTTTCTTTGCCTTCGTCATTTCCAAAAGTATGGAATTTAACCGATAATTTCTTAGATTTAATTTCTATTGGTGGATTTTTTAAAAAATTCACATGCATTGAGACGCTAATTATTTTTTTGGATCATTTGGTTCCTTCTCCTCCGCTATCCACCTCGCGATTTTTGACGGCGTTTTAGTGATCCATCGATCGCATAAATCTACTTGTCACATGGATTCCCATGCCGCCTTTCGCCCACGATATGTCGTCCGGATTAGCTCGGGACTGACGGTGTAAATGATGTTTCGTGGCCAAGCATTTGATGCATGACGGTGACCTGGTAGAGGACCGGTCTTCGCTGTGGTACTACTGAACGGATGCCAAAATCCTCGGGGGTGCCGTGAAGTGTACATTGCTTGATTCCGGAATACCCTGACATAATCAAATCGTTAGGGAAAATTTCGGGCCAAGTAGGCGTTGGAAACGCATCCTCCAAAACAGGTCGCCACATTGCGACAAAGTTATACGCCCCCAAAACCGAGAGAGGTTCTTCATCCCGAGGTACGCGCCAAGTGGAGCCGAAAACATGTGAAGGTCGGATATATTGTCCAAATTTCGCCAACGGATCGCTGCCGTGTTTATCTATTGCGGTCATCGCGTCCGGAGCCGTGTTTGATGTTTTTTTCTCTGGCACCGAATGGATAAACACGTCACAAGTACTTTCGATTTAATAATTGTCCTAAAAATTCAGTTGTCATTTGTTTTTTAAGGTAAAAATTTAAAGGTCAATTTGGAATGCTATTATTACCCGTTTGACGTCCTTTTATCGTTGTTGACATCATTTCTTGAAAGTGGAAGGATAAAGAAAATTGCATCAATTTGCTTTCGGAATGTTGACGTGAATTTTCATCGATTTCCGGTAAAATTAAATCGGGCCAATTAAGTCGGTGTACCACGACCGACGCAATCAGGTGAGATACGCGTTTAAAATTTAAAAAAAGAACGAGCCGCGCTAGCGCCACATTGCGGAATCGTCGAACGATTGATTTACGAAACTCGCTCTCGGAAAAAACGACGCCGTATTCGAAATCGACGCCGTGCGGAAGCGTCCCACAATTCATTCTCTCTCCTTTCGCCGTCGAGAATGAGAGAGAGAGAAAGAAAAGAGATGGGTGAGATTCATCGGGTCACCATTTCCTTCCGAATCGAATCTCCGGTGCCGAATGCTTCCCACTTTGTGTGCGTTATCCCATTTACCCTTCTATCCATCTCAACATCCGCGCGCCGCTTGCGATTCCACCATTATCATTGGGAGAGGCATTGTGCCAGACAGACAAGCGGTGCCCATCGCATCGCCACGGTTCGCTCATCGTCAGCTTTTATGGGCCAACAGGGAGGGAAAATGAGAGAGAGGAGGAGAGAGAGAGAGGGAGTAAAACACGAGCGATTCCCAGCAGTAACTCATCGCGTCGCCACCCGCTGTTTCCTTCAGCGTCCCTCCTTCCACTAACCGCAGATAATTAAAAAAAAACCTGGATGGCGCTAAGGACATCCGGATGCTCTCTCTCACTCTCTCTCTCTCTATGCGATCCTGCTATGGTTGGGCATCCGATTTATCGGGTTTTAGGATCTCTCGGTCTAGTCGGGTGTGAGAGGTCGGTATTAACGACATCTCTTCCTCCCCCCGCTACCAATCTAAATCTAATTTATTTTACGTCGGTGAAGGTGGGATGGATAATTTTTTTTATGTTCTCCCGCCCGATAACTTCGCGGGTCGGGTGTGAATAAAAACGATAAAAGTTGTCACAGGTGCTTCCGCTTGCGTGATGTTTCGTTGGTTGCGTGGATTAAAGAGGTGAATTGCCCATACTAAGGTGGCAGGTTAGAAAGTTTGGTTAACAAGTCGAACTGTTGGTCGATACAATCGTTATATTATTATAACTTGTGTTTCATCAGGTCATATGTTAATATCGTACGCTGAATGTCTTCCTCCTATTTGCTTTCATTAAAATCACGTCAGTTCAAGTCGTAAAGTTAGAAAGAACAGTTAATTATCCGGAATTTTCGTGTCGTGAAGCTCTCTCATACTTTCGCCATCATGATTTTTCTCATAAAATTGAGAACATATTTTAATAAAAATACAAATTATTTTAAGTTCGTCATGTCTATAATTATATATATTTCAGGAATTTCACAATTCATTTACCAGTCAATCGAGGTTTTGAAAAACTCATGCTTGAGTGTTGTTTACGAATACACCTTCACAAATACATCGACGCGTTTCCTAGTTTCAAACAATCGCCCTCTGTAGGTGTATTCACTAGATCTCGTCGTTATAAATAAAAAAATCACATTGCGAAGTACAGCATTATCGGAACTTCTCTTAATGAGGGGACTTAATTGTGCCCTAAAAGAGTTCCTTTGTGAAGCTAACCAACCCTCCCTCGTGCGAACGTGTGTTCGGCAATGTTTGGTCCATCGATTCGTTTCATCCATTGGAAATGGTGGAGGCGTTGTTGTTGGAGGAACATTAGGTCCACGATCATTTGAGAGGAGAGAGAGAGAGAGAGGTGCGGATGGGACGGGATCAGCGAAGAGGCGTGGTGAAGGAAGGAAGAGGGAGGAAACGATGGCGGGGAGGGGGTGGGGTGACGGGAAGGGCCGAGTGTGAGGGATTCATTGGAGCAGATAATTGGGACATCGGGTGGTGTGAGAGAGGGCGCTGGGAGGGAGGTCCCGAGTTTGTTGAAAGGCGCGTGGAGTAGGGTCGTAATAAAAGGGCATGGAGAGGGAGAGATAGGAGATTGGTTTAGGAGGAAGAGAAAAAAAAGAGAAAGATTACACTGGTTTAGGTACGGGTTCGGTCAGGGACACTTGGAAAAAGAGAGAGAAATAACACAGACGGAGTGGCAGAATCAGAAAAAAAAGTTAGTTGGTTGATGTCATGAAATTTTCCTACTCATCTCTATAGACCTATGAAATTGGGGCGAATAAAACGATATCACGTCGGCGTTTTTGTTACACGTGGGGTCGTCACTGTTTCTCCATTCTCTCTCTCTGCCTCCTCCCTCATTGTCGTCCACACATTCTCCTCGGTGGTCCTTCCGTGTTAGTTTCATGTTGGAACGAGGAAAACAGGAGGGGTTTCTTTTTTATACATTTTTATTTCCTCTATACACTTATACGCCGTGCCCAGCGACCTCTACCTATCTAGCTGGAGGTAATACGGTGTTACAGTGTTATTTTTTCCTCCATCCCTCCCCCTCAGTCCCGGTACGACCCCGCCGAGTTTTCTCAGAAAGGTCAAGCCGTTGGAAACCGAAGCGTTGATCCAAAAAGAAAAAATAAATGGATTCCGTCGCTTCGCTGTTTTGAAAGTGCCTCCCTCTCGGTCTCTGCCTCTTTCAAATGTACCTCTGCCACTCCCCCCGGTTCCGACTGTTTGGTCGTCGCGGTCGTTGTGAATCTCTCTCTCGCATTACTATATATGGACATCCCCATCCCTCTTCCTCACCTCCTCGCTGACATTTTACGTCTTCCTCCCTCCATCCCTCCCTTTCCCATTCCTGCCATTGCTTGCCCGGTATTCTCTCTCTCCCTTTTAATCTCATTTCTCCCAATCTCCTCTCGGGTAATGGTAACCCGCTTTCATATTCAGTTTATTTCGCCGCTGCCCGAGGAGAGAGATTATACGGCTCAAATATATATAATGCATAACGGTTCCGAGCATTTATTGTCGTCGCGGCTTGAATTGCCGAAAATTCCCGTTATTTGCGACTTATTACGAGATGAAACGCGTTTCACTCTCTTTCATATCGTCCGGTGTGTCGTTAAAAGTAATGTTCCGTGTCCGAAAATGTCGCGTTGTTTAAATAAAGGGGTGAAAAAGCCGACGTAGTTAAAATTTTAAGCCCACTCTTCTTTTTTGTGCGATAACCTTGCCACCTTGCTACCCCTTCCGCTGTGAATAAATTTAGCCCTTTCATTCGAATTAAAAATGTTATATGGCATTGAACTCGTTTCACTTATATGGAGCATTAAAATTCATAACTGTTTATTTTAGCGATGGTGATGTGAGCGATGTTCCTATTTCCCTAAATTAAGTACATTCTTAAACCCATTCCGCGCAAAATTCCCTGATTCTACCCTGCAGATTAGGTCAATAGGACTAAGGAAGGAAATGTTGTCAGGATTAAGGATTTTCAGAATAAAGGGTCATTGGTAGAGGGAGATTCAAGAGGGAGGAAGCGCAAATGGTGCAATTGCCTCCTCCGCTTGGGAAGTTTCTGAATCCGCCCGTTTTTCCTTCGACTTGGTTTGAATTAAGCCGAGTGATGCATTTCCAAGTCATGTCTGGCGGCCCATGATTGTGCTGGACTCGTTGCGGCATGTGCGATCTCACTTTTCGCTTCGCCTTATATAAGAAGTAGATAGCTTCTCGGAGAGTTATCGTATGCGTTGTGGCTTTTGCATGAGCATCGGGCTAACTTCTGTGATTCTCTAATTTGAATTGTGATCGTAATATTTTAAAGACTTGAAAATTCCGGCGACGCAGTTATTTACCACATGTTCAACAAACAGTGCAAACGCCATAAAATGGACTAATCTGTTACCCCGAGCACAGGTTGTAGCGATGGCTAATTCATTAGATTTTTTGTACCTACCCCATACTCGGCCAAATGAATTTTTTCTCCCAAAAAACATATAAATCACATAGAGATTAAAAATAGTCGTGAGCAATTATCAGCTTTACGAATTCACTTTCACAGTTAATGCTGTTTTGTAACTCAAGTAAATTTGGCAGTAAGTTATCTCATGAAATTCGATACGAGAAAGCTTCCGTTGTAATTTAACGTCAATTTTGCACTATCTTTAGCGACAATGTCGAGCGAGGTGTTCCTTTCTTCGTTATAGTTCTGCCCAAGAGATTGTCGCGTCATCATTAATGGGAATAAGCTGTTTTCTGCCAACATTTCCATCTAATGAATTGATGCCATGTAAGGAAATGTCTAGCGAGTGAAAAGATTTTAAATGCCGAAGGCGATGAATTGTTGTTAAGAGGGAAAGAGAGAGAGAATCTCAGCGGTGAGAGAGTAATGGGTTAGGCGTTGGGAGTCGGAGGGATGCGAATGTGGGAGAAAGGGAGAGGTGTTAGATGTGACGGGGAGATAGTATCGGGCGGGTCGGACTCGTCATCTTTCTCCGACACCAGTGCAGCAGCAGGAAGGGGCAAGGAGTCACTCTCACTCTCTCTCTCCGTACTCCCCCCTCTCTCTCTTTCTCCTTTTTTCTCTCTCCCCTACCCCTTCCATTTCGCGCGCGCTCTTTTTCCTTTTCCTTACGAGAGCAGCAGTTTCTTTTGTCCCGAAGATTAAGACCGTCGTAGACGTCTCGCAGGCGCCAGAGAAGCCTCGTCAACATACTGGCGCCAGGCGTCAACACGGTCGGATCGCGACTAGTCGCGTCTCTTAATGGGTCCTTATCGGATCTCACTCTCTCTCTACCTAACCTCATGCCTCCGCCTCCTTCTCTTTCTTCCTTGCGGAGGAGATGTGCGGTTTCTCGTGGAGCGAAAAGACGCGCGAGGCGATGCTCCCGGCAGCGATGTTCGAGACGTACTCGGTTTCGCTGTCGCATCTGTAAAGGGAAGCCGAATCGGGAAGGTGCGAAAAAGGAGTTTTTTTTCCCAACGAGGGTCTTTTTTTTTAACGTATCGCGACTTCTTGCTTGTTGTAATTAATTAAATTAAATTAAAGTTCCTAGTTTTTTTCGCCACGAATGTGATTGCTAATCTTAATTATGTTAAAAATTTCTCGTTAAAACGTTCATTTTCGAATGAGGAGAATATTCTTATTCAATCGTTAAAATTACTCGAATTCGTATTGGAAAACTTCTAGTTTAGTAATGTTTTTCCCCGCCATACAAATATTGTATCATGTTTATTAGATTGAACGTTTTTCGTCGGAACTAACATTTTTGTTAGTTGCGAAGCGCAGAAATTAACAAATATCGGAGGAGGAAAGGAGAAAAATGCGCGTTCACATTGGCTTGATAGCTTAGCTGATTAAACCCCGAAAAGTGGAAGGCCCGGATTCGATTCCCGGTTATATTCAGAATTTTTCTTCTCCTCCTCGAGTTGGTTAGTTATATGGTCAGATTTTCTAGATGTAAATTTTCATTGTTCTTTCGAAATGCTATCGGCCAGTGGTCTCAATTCCTTTAATGAAACGTTCGTTCTGGTTGAGATTTTTTCCCTATTAGGAGTGTTGCAGACGGAAAGTTTCCGTTCGTGTCACTGTACAAATAAAGCTTCCGACGTGCATTTCAAAAAGACTCTCGGCGCAACGGCGCTAATAGCCTCTCTTGACAATGCCAATCTTCTGTCGGTCGTCAGGAGAACTTTCCGCCACTCCCTCCTAGACTTCTCCCCCCTCTCTTTCTCCCTCCCTTTCTGATGCATCCCCTCCCTTTCCTCCCCTTTGCCTGCACACCTCAGTCCGGTTTTTAAGGGAGCCGTTTTAGAGTGGTGCTTGTGCGAGGTAAGGTGCCGGAGAGAGCAAAAGTGCCTCCTCGAGATGAGGTCCTTCATAAGACGTTCGAGTGTCTCTCCAACGTTCCCTCTAGTTTTCGACAATTTTCCCTCTCCCTGATTAACTGAGAGAAAGAGAGAGAGAGAGATTTGTCTGTCCGTCTCGCAGCAACAAATACATGACCAAAACATCGACGCAATTCTCGCGCTCTTCTATCTCAAGTATACCTCTTCGCTCTCAAAATACAGTAGATTCTAGATCTACGAGACTATTCCTGTTCATTGTTATGCCTATTTAGGCATAGCACACACAAATGAAAAATTTAATTAAATATTCAAATGATGAAGAGAAAAAAACTCAAGTGATATTTTGCTATGTGTTAACACTTTTGTTAGGTAGGTTATAGGACAAATGAATACCATGCATATGTAACTACGTAAAGAAATTGATATTTAAAAAACTTTCAAGATATAAGTTATGAAAAATTCCGGTTAATTGAAATTCCGGTTATTTGGTGTCCATTTAATCGGAGATTTATTGAATGTTACGGTAACCTGAGAGTAACTCTGTAAATAATGTTTCTTGTTCCACTTTCTCGTCGAGATCGCGGTTCGATTTATTTTTTCCCCGCGAGCAGGGAAGTATGTATTTGAAAGCGCCGCTAAGGAATTATTAAATTTACCGAGCATTCCACCACTCCAGCAACATGGATGAACACTGCAAAAAAAAAGGTAAACGCCTACATTAACGGGCATATTCTAGCGATTAATCTATCACACGCGCGTTTTTTTGCCAGAATAAAAATTTATGACTGGAAAAACTAGTGGGAAAGGTTTTTTTTATGTACAAATGACCTCAAATGTGGTTGTCGAAGTAAGAGGGCAATATGCCGTCGCCGAATGCGTCATGTAGCAGAAGAGAACGTCTGGGTCTCGGAAAAGAATTAAGTTTGCCCCTTTGACTTTTATGCCCGTGCGGTCCGACGTATGGACCACAATTAGCCATTCACTGGTCATAAATTTGGTAAAAATGGCCTCAAGAAAGAGAGGTTGCCTTTTGCTATCCGTTTTCCTCGCGGGACGTTTAACGACTCCGTGGAAGGAATACGCGAATGGGCGGGTCCTCTTTCGAAAATGTTATCGGCATCGGTGATGGGCGTTATTGCCGTTTTCGTCACTGTCTTCTGAGAACTCCATTTGTCTGTGAGGGGTTTTTCACTTATGACCTTCCTATTCCTATTGAATGCATACTATGCCTACTTTCACAGCCTTTACGGCATACTGTTTTGGGGATATTCAAGTTGACCGATTTTTACCAAAAACTAATCAGTTCTTGTGACTTTTATAAAAATGTTAAATACAAAATTTCGCGTTGACCTAATTAATAAATTTTGAGTTATAGCACCCTCAAATAAACTATCACATACACACACACACACAGACAGACATCATCGAGAAAATGGTCAAAAAGTATTCAGGGAATCTCAAAACCTGTATTTCCGTTGAAATCTCGAAGTCGATTTTTTCATGAAAACAATACTTTCCCCTATACTACGTATGGGGAAAGTAAAAATGGAATTATGAATGTGCATTGTTTATATGTTTAAATGCTGTTGTTGTATGTGAAAGAATTTATCTTGTTTTCACATTAGATCAACTGTACATATGTATAGCACCAGATATAAGAATAAATTAGATTTGCCATTTCGCAGGACCACAAAAACAAATAAATATTTCAATGTCAATGCACGAAAACTATTTAATAAGTTACCCAATGAATCAAAATCTGTTAGTTTACCTAAATTTTAAAAATTTCTATGCTCATGGGTAAAATCTAAGTCGTTCTATTGTATTGACGAATTCCCTGAAAACGACATATCTGATTTAATACTGCAACAAATGGTAAATGTACCATTATTAACCTAGCATGTATCTGTGACAAAATCTATTCCGCTTATAAGTTGGTCAATGAGGAATAAAATTATTATTATTATGAAAAATTACACAAACATCACATTAAGTACGTGTGTTTTGTTCGCCACGGTACGTAAATGAATGTGTTATCTTTAACTTCATGCTGATTTTAGGGCATCCTTTTTATGCCCTGTAAATTAACCCCGATGTTACGTAACGGTGCAGCGTTTTGTAGATTTTTCACAGAAAAATGTTTTTACGGCTTATCGTTACTGTAGCGAGTTGTCCTTACGTGATGGTTTCGTCTGAAAATGCCTCGTATTTTTTATTCTGCAATCGATTAGTTTGCTTTTTCACTTTTAAAATTTCGCATTTCGTAGGAGTGATGATTTTGAGGATAAATAATTTTTATCGTTATCATAAACTCTGCATTCGAATGAATTTCTGCCTTTAATTCCGCTAGCTCATGGGCGGTATCAGTAATCGAGTCGTAAATAGTAATGAACGTTGTACAGTGCATCATTTAAAGGTATTTGCATATTATACCCGAAGTTAAGAGTAAATCCCGCTCGAAATTAGATTAACGCTCGAGTTAATAACCGTTATATTCAAATTTTGAAAACGTTCCGACCTTTTAATACCTCCAACGAAAGTCCAATAAACTGGCGCGATCGCTGTTATTATTTCCGTAATCCCCGATATTATCATACTTTCGATTAGCTCTCCGCCATAACGAACTTCACAATTCCCTATTGCGCGTTGCACAATTCGACCGTAACCCAAGGCGAGCCGCGCACGCTTGGCTCTCGCTCATTTGTTTCCGATAGTTCAAGCGAAGGCCACGGACCTCCCCGAAGCGGGACCATCGCTTGCTCGATTCGAATGGCTCGAGGGAACGGCGATAATGAGACGAGATTGGAGAGGGAAAAGAACTGGGAGCACAGGTATCGGCAGCACTTGAAGAAGCGTGAGTTCCTCGAAGGGGTTTTCAAGGCGAGGAGATAAGGAAAGGGAGAGAGAGAATGACGACGGAAACTTCAGCTGTGGAGAGAACGTGAGTGGCGTAGAGGATGAAAACGGGGGTACTGAGAAGGGTGCGATGAATGAGAAACGACGAGAGAGGAAAAGGGGGAAAAAAGGACTTAAATTGGAGAAGGAAATAAAAAGTGTAATCGTCGCGTAGAATGGCGGCGAAGTGTGAAAGTGTTAAGGATGAAGGCGGAAAATGGTTGAGCGCAAGAGATAAAAATAAAATAGGTAGAGCGAACCGAATTATAACAAAATCGAGCTGACGAAAGGTATTAGAGTAATCGATGAAAAAATTGCCTTTTCTATTATTTCCTCAAATTTTAACAATGCTCACCCGAAAAGAAAAATCTTTGACTCGGAAAATATGGCACCTAATTCCAGAACCAGCAAAAATGTAAATTTTGTCACGAAATATTGAACTGTAGTAAAAGTTTTACTCGCTAGTAAAATCGTAAATAAAGGTACGAAGAGATAAAGCCATATAAATAATATGGTGTCGTTCAAACCTTTCTTCTTTGATCCTGCGAAACTTTTAATTAACTTGGAAGGTAAAACGGATCTTGATTGCGGCTTCCGACTGGATGAGCTCGCGAACAGATTCCAAGATCTCCCAATTGTCTCCAGGTTTCAAGAGAGAGAGAGAGACGGAGAAGGGAGAGAGATAGAGGGAACTGGAGAGAGAAAGATACGGAGAAAGGAGGTAGTTCTCGAAGGAGCGTGCGAATGGAAAATGCAGAGTAGGTGAGCGTAGCGTTGGATCGAGATGCTAAGGAGGAAGGGAGAGAGTAGGAGAGCGAAAGAGAAATAGGTAAGGAAACGGATGGGGAAGAGAGGAGAGGGAGATGGGAGTGGCAGAAGTGTGGGGATGGAAATTAGAAGTGATGGGAAGGAAGAGCGAGAAAGAGAGGAAAGGGTTGGGTGACGCTTGGATAGATAGGGATGAGTGGGAGTTAAGGTGTGGGAGGGCGAAGGAAAGGGGACCAGCGCGTAAAGGACGGGATGAAGGAAGAAGAAGAGGAAAGTGGAGAGAGGAAGAAGAGTGAGAGAGAGACGGCTGGCAGTATTGGGAGGTTGGAGAGGAGTGGGGGAGGGTATGGCGCCAAGCATTGGAGCCTGGCTCCAGCCGACTGAGAGAGAGAGAGAGGAGAGAGATGTTGGCGGTGTTGTCAATTCTACGCTCTCTCTATATATCTCTCACGCTCTATATTCCGCGCTACACCTCTATATCTCTCTCTCCATTCCCTCTCGCTCCTCTCTTACTCTCTTTCTTGCTTCCTTTGTCTCTCGTCTTTTCATATATCTTTTTGTCTTATTTGAGCTGAAAAGAGTTTCTGTAAAATTCTGCCATGGCCGAGAATCGAACCCTGGTCTTTCGTTTTTCCGGGCTAATATTCTGCCGCTGTTATACTGAGGCAGACTAATCCTCACGTTTTCGAAGAGGTTATTTCTTCGATTCTCGGTTAAGTCATGCCTGCACGCTTAGAATTTAATATGAAAACTTTGAGTTGAGTTATTTTGTGCTTCATAAACCTTTGCGAGTTATTTTTCACTCATTATGCTTAAAAACTCGAAGCTCATGGAAGACAAAAAGTCCGAGCTATGGATCTTCATATATGTAAACGACCGTGAAAAATATCTGCTTCGGCTCATCGAAAATTCCAGTTATAGACGTTCGAGTTATCGAGATTCGACTGTATATCTGTATATCTCTCGTGCTCGCTCAATTATTTTCCTTTCCATCTCCATTTGTCTCTAAAAAACACAGGAACTCCCTCTTCCAAACAATTTCCTCTCCTTTTCTCTTTCCGCGTGATTTTTTCACTCCCTTGTATCTATCGTCGGTTCATTTTTCCAACCACCTCGTCCTTTTATTTCGCAGCCGCCACCTCTCCAGTTCAACTTTTTCGATGCCTATCATCATCCTCTCCCTTTCCCTGTCTTTTACCTCAATTTTTCTTCGCCTCTCAGCTGTTACCGGCTTCGGACGAGGATTGAAAAATCCTGTGTTTTTTTCGTCAGATTTTCTATCAGTAGGACGAAACCCGCACTCGTTATTTTCCACCGTCGTGACGTCTTTTATAAATATATTTATAGGGTTTATCATCTCATGGAGCAAGTTTCTTGAAGAAAAAAGAATCGGATTTAATTTTCTCCGCGTCTTTCGTGTTCTAGTTTTTGCTCCTCCCGATCGTCTTCTCTCCCAAGAGGTCATTCGTTGGTCTTTTCGTCGTCCGCCTTGCCATTTGTATCGCGCTGGCGTCGCGCGAGTCCGCCGGAGAACTTTTGCGATTCCTATCCCGGTAACCCAGTTCCTGTTTCACCGTATCATTCTCCTCAATTACGAGCGTCTCGCGTTTTTTTATTTAATCCGTTCTATCATTTTCTTCGGACCGTTCCTACGGTTCGTGTCTGTCGTAATCTCTCGCTAGGGGTAACGTCTTATTGCCAAGTTTCGCCTCTTTCGTTGTTAATTCTCCCTCGTACCGCCATGTGGCGCAGCGTCGAGTGACGTGCTTTTATGGTTTTTTAGTAACGAGGTCGTTATATTAGGTAACGTATACTTTTAGTTTTTGGTAGCCTTGTTATTTCTGTTGGAGTTAACGGAGGAGAATACTTTTTTTTCTATTTTTCATACCTGAGTGCTTTATTCTTGAACGTATACTTTTATTTTTCACGAATTTAATATTTAATATTAACGAGCTTATTGTATCAGTTTTGTACAAACGAAATTTTATTGGGAGGATGCGTGTATGCATGTAGAAATGTGTATACATACATGAAGTGGCGTAACTATGATTTGGAGAATGTGGCATTTGCCATAGGCGCCGTCTGAATAAGCCAGACGTTTCCTCAACCATGCCAAAAGGTTTTTTCCGATAAATAAGTATTAATTTAGTACTCAAATGTAAAATTTATATGCAATAAAATCCTAATGTACTCTATATGAAAACGCAGAAAATGACAATATTCTACGCAGCTGAAGCGTTTTCTAAATCTTCGCCAAAGGCTGCATTTCTCCCAGGAACACACATATCTGCATACATACATATATGTTAAACAGCTATTTTCGCCTTGATTCTTTTTCTGGAAATCTTCGACATTTATTTTCTTTCTTAAAAAGCCGGGAGTATATTTTTTCATTCCGATTGCGTTTGGCATCGGTTTTCGTCGGCTGCATCCTCTCTCCGCCCCCTGTTGGAACGGGCGAGGGAGCTAGAGTCTCGCTGGTCGGTTACTCATCTGATAACACCCCTCTTCCTTCTTTCTCCCGTTATAAGAATTGGCACGGCGAAACTTTTCTCTTTAGCCTCTCTCTCTCTCTGTCGGAGAGAGAGAGAGATAAACCTACAAATGCATCTTGACTTTCAAAGCATTTTGTGCGACTCCTTTATCCTTGAACTTTCCCTTATTTTCTAACGCGTTGGACCTGAATTATGCAAAAGATAGGGTAAAACGGCATCCCGTCCCTATCGCGAGTATCGGGGAGTGTTATTAAGCCCGACGACACCCTGCAGTGGCTAATACATATTCAAAATTTTAACAGTGCACTAAAAAGGTTTGATATTTTTAGAAGTGGTCTTTGATCCTTTCTTTATGCATATAAATATATGCTTTCTACTTTACACCCTCGCTTATCCGTCGCGTAAATATGCCCGATGTAACGGAAATAACGGCGAGAAAGGATTTTTCATTTTTTTCCTTCTCCCTCTCCTGTGGAAAGTGATGGAGTCCGTAAAAACTTAAACTTAAAAGTCTCTTTAACGCCTTACCAACTCCTCTTATACTTCATAACATATTTTAGAAGGAAAGGAGGAATAAAAAATCTCGGCTGCCTTTGCAACTGAAAACATAAGGCTATAAAAAATACGCGTTTTCTCCGATATAAACTCTTACCAGTGCCGGTTCTTTCTCTTGTCCTAATAACTACGGTATAAATAGGGACTAATATCGTTACCACGCTTCGTATTCGTGCGATGTTCCCATTTTCCCTTTCATCTTTTCGCGGCGTAGCGCGCGACGTTTAGGAAAAAATCTCCTCTCATGCAAACTTAGTTTTAGCTTTGAATTACGGTCGGAGGGATTTTGTTTTTATCGCTTTTCCTGAAATTTCCCGCCGAAGCGATGTCTCTTATTCTCGAGGTGATCAACAACTCCTTCATCGTGACAAATGTAACATCTCTGCAACGCAGTCTCACGTGATTCTATGATTTTATGATCTACTCAGTCGTGGGTTTATAATTATAATAAAAATATTTGCGGCCATTTTTTATCATATCGAGATTTTGTAAATACCGACAAATAAACTACTCTCCATTGTTGCGCTATATATTTCACTTCAACTAGGCTTGTACTCCGGGTATTATTTGTATTCAATACAAATACTGTACGAGATTGTATTAGAAACTGTTGAACCGTTTAATCATAATAAAAATATTTGCGGCCATTTTTAGTGCTGTTCGTCATTGCTGAAAAGCACTATTATCTTTCTGATGTCCGTCCGTCCGTACGCATATATCAGGGAAGAATTGGCTAAACCGATTTCAATCAAATTTGGTGCATAGAATATTCACATAAATTAATTACCAAAATAACATATTTGGACTGGATCGACTTAGCAGGAGTGCCACAATTGCAAAGTTTAACTTTTCGGTAATTATGAATTTGGAAGGAATTTAGATAACCGATTTCAGCGAAATTTTGTATAAAGATGTGTGCAATATAGAAAAACAATATCAATATATAGTGTAGATATGTATATGTAGATATGTATAGTTCCACAATAAATATAATAATAAAATTTCTTTTTACGTAATTGTGTTGAACTGTCCACATAAATTTTAACTAATTTTAATGCTTATAATATACACATATACACAAAACCATATTAATATATTTAATCCGAATCAACAAAGAGGGGTGCCACAATTGAAAATTAAACTCATTCAATAATTAAGGATTTGGAATGAATTAATTGACTGAACGGATTTCAGTTAAATTTTGTATATAAGATTTGTACAAAATACCGTAATGAAATCAAGATGTTTAAAGCGGAGCTAAAGAGTAGGCCTACCACAATAAAAAGTTAAATAATATTTATTTTACGCGTATTTATAGAGAAGTGACCAAACGGATTTTAATCAAATATAGTATATTTAATCTCCATATAAATAAATAACCAAAATATCATATTTCAACCGGGTCGACTGGACAGGGTTACCACAATATCAAGGTTAGTATTTTTCTGTAACTATGAATTTGGAAGGTATTGGCTGAACGGAATTCAAAGAAATTTCGTCTGTAGGGCGAGTATAGAAAGGGAAAACGAGATGAATATGTTTAGAACGGATAAAAAAGCAGGGTTACCACAATATAAGGAAAATTATTTTTCTGATTTCTAAGCAAAATACATTAGTATACCATTATACTACGGCGAATTCGACGAAAAGCACTTCTGTACCACGGGAAACCGGTGTAAACTCCTACTTGTTCATCATATCGAGATTTAGTAAATACCGACTGAAAGAAACTACTCTCCATTGTTGCGCTATATATTTCACTTCGACAAGGCTTCTACTTCGGGTATTATTTGTACTCAATACAAATACTGTACGAGATTGTATTATAAACCGTTGAACCGTTTAGCTCCTAGAGCCGCTCACAGACTACAGACGGCGGGCTACGGACAAGGATTTTGTTTAAATATTTTTCCTTATAATTTCCGCCAAAGCAAAGTCTCTTGTAACTAATTCTCATGGTGTTTCTAACTCCTTCGTCGTGACATTGTGACACAGTAATAATAACATCTGTGATACGCATTCTCACGTGACTATGATTGATGATCGACTCAGTCGTGATTTCGTAATTTTTCCTCCGCTCCATCACAAAATTAAATTGATATTTTTCTTCTTTTCGTGTTTCTTTCTTTAATATTCTCCTAAAATTTTTCGACGATAGATTTACTTTGTAGGACGCTAAGTATTATGGAAATTTTTTATTTTTGAATCTAAGTAGATGTTTTTTACACTCGTATTCGTACGCGTTCGCATAAATTTACTTTCGATAACTCGAACTTCTCCTATCTTTTCTCGTAGCTCGCGGTATATAGTGTGTGGCGAATTAAATTTGAAAAAAAAACTACTCCTTTGATATATAAAACGAGATACAAGCTTATTTACAAACCTCTGCCCAAGAACCTGCCTTGCGTTTTTCCTCCCCATGCCGAGGTCTTGGGTTCGAATCTATTTTGGATGAAAACGGAGAGTTATACGGGCTTAAATCAATCCATTCAGCGTCGGAAGCTTGACTGTGCTAATGCAGCATTGATGATCTGGCTCGATGTATGTGTGCGTGCGCGTAAAATGGACGCATAAACGTGCTAAACAAACAGACATCAAACAGACACGTCTCTTTCACTCGTTCTCTCTCTTCCATATTCCCTTCCACTCTTCCTCTCTTTCCTTTCCTCTTTCGTCCTCTCTCTCTCCTCTCGTCTAGCGTTTATTTTCGTGAGAGACTTGGGTGGATAAGGCAAAGGAGGATGGGGAAAAGAGGGAGTTAGACGAAGGGGAGGAGCTGGGGGGGAGGATAGGAGGAGAGCGGCAGGCGACGGAAGGATGATGTCGTAAGTGAGGAGGTGCGAAGGTGGTGGATGGGTGTGGTGGAGGGTGGGGTGGTGGAGAGGGAAGTGACGACCCTGACGGAGTCTCTGTACCCTCTCACACCCACGCCCTTCTCCTCCTTCCCCTTACCGCTCCCGACTTACCCTTCCTTCCTCCCTCTGGCTGCCAATCTTGGCTTCCATCCCTCCGCGTAATTGGCTCCCTCTAAGGGTGTGTCCGGCGTAGAGACGAACCGTTTCGATATCGCGGGAGCATCTCCTTTACTTTTACATCCAGGGTGAACCCCCCCTTCCCGCCCCTCCGTCGTACATCTTTCGCTTCCCACCCCCCTCCTTCCCGCGAGTGACGTGAAAATATTAATAAAAGTGCCAAAATGACCGGTGATCATGTAACGGAAGGTGAAATTGGGGAAAGGCAATGGAGAGAGGAGATTTTGTTATTCCGATAATGCTTGCGACGACTTCGAATTATCGAATATGATTATACAGGGTGTCCATAAATTCGGGAGGCAGAGAAATGATCGAAATGTTTTTTATATTGCAGTTAGGTAACCGAGGGTTTAAAGATGGAATTTACGAAAGAAGAAAAAAGTTGAATCGCTTTCAAAAATGTATTGACGCAACAGAAGAAGACATTGAATAATCTTAGTCCTTATGTACAACTTCTTTTATAATTGAGGCGACTAGAATCAAAACCCGCCTAACCAATTTTTAAAAAAAATTTATCTTATTGTAAGATGACGCTCAACTCGTGTGGATGTGGCGGGTATTGAACCTGAGTCTCTACTTTGACCTCATTTTATGCATATATGTGACAGGTTTTGAAGCAAAATACCACTTTTATTGAATTCCTCTTTATAAGAACCATAATAAAACGTGTCTAACTCAATTTTTATAAAAAAAATGATTTAGCGGGGTTTGATTCTAGGCGCCTCAATTATCCGATGTTTCCAAAGTTGATGGACGCCCTGTGTCTTTGAGATGTAAGTATGGATAAGGACAAGTTCATCAATAATTAAATTAAAGCCGCTAGATGCTCATTTCCGAACGGACGAAAAATTAGCCGTAATTCTTCAAGTCTCCTCTGCGTCATTCTGCAAACTTTTGTATATCTGCCTTACTGCTCGTAATGAGAGGAATCACGAGCGAGAATTATCCACTACTTTCATCGCCGTATAGATTTACCATACTTTATTCGTGTTAATCCATTAAGCGCATTGAACTACGGGGAAAAGCGCCGTATGTAATTTCATACTTACATTTGTTTGCTCGTTATTTTGATTTGGTTTGCTGCCGCGATTTCACGGTTTTGACGGAGGGAGAAAATGTGAGGGTAGGTGGGAGCAAGGGTTAGCGGCAGCGTTCCTGGAAGGAGGGGAGAGGAGAAGATGGAGAGAGATATAGAATTCGGAGTGACGGGGAGGATACAGAATTGAGAGGAAGAGGGAGATGGAGTGAGAGTGACGGGCAGAGGGGAAAGACCCCGTCAGGACTTAAAGAGTTAACCTTGCCCCTATAAATATAAACGAAATTAGGATAAAAATACTCACTTCCGCTTTACCCTGTACCTCCCTCACTCTTACTCTCCATATAGATCTCTTTTACAATCTCCTCGTCCCGTCTCCTTCTCCTCATCCCTCAACAACATTTCCCAATCTCGAGTTCCCCCTTTCTCTCGCCCACTCCTCTCTCTCTCCCTAAACCGAGACTTTTCTTCCTTCTCTCCTTCGTTTCCAATCGTTTGATTCATTTTCGTCTCCCTCTTCATTCTCCCGTTCTTCTTCTGTTCGTACCTCGACCTCTTCCTCTCGCTCTCTTCCTGTTTCTTCTGCTCTCTCTCTTTACTTCTTCTGCCTCTTTCCTACCTGTCTCTCTCCATTACTTTTCCTCTCTTTCCGTCTTTCGCCTTTCTCCCGACTCTTTCACTCGTTCTTTCTCTCTTTCTTTCCGTCACTTTTCTACTCTTTTTTCTGCCCTCGCTTCTCCTTTCCTTTCTCTCTCTTTCCCTCCATTCTCCCCTCTTTCCATCGCTCTCTCCCTTTCCCTCTCTCTCCTCTCTTTACTCTTTCCCTATTTGGCCTTTTTGCCATAGCTTTCTCTCCCTTTCCTTCTCTATCTCTCTTTTCTTCACATTTCCCTCTTTTCCTCTCTCTCGTCCCCTCTTTCCTCCACAATTTCCTCTTCTGCCCCTATCTTATCTCTCTGTCCCTTTCTCTTTTTTCCCTCTCTCCCCCTTTCTTTGTTTCTCCTCCCTTTACCTCCATCTTTCCTTATTTCCTCCGCACCCAGTTGCTCTATTTCGCCCCTTTCCCATCTCTCTCTATTTATCCCTTTCTCTTCCTTTTACTCTCTATCTCTTGTCTTTGTTTAGCCTTTTTATCCGCTTTCCTTCCATTCACTTGTTTCCCATCTCTTTCCCTCCCTTTTCCGTCTTTTCCATCCCATTTTTCTGTTAATTTCCATTGCCTTGGTGTAGGGGTGGTTAGCGTGTCTAGCTCCCAATTCTAGGGTCGCGGGTTCAAATCCTGCCGAGGGCATGGTAGTATGCGTTCGCATTTTTTATCGTTATTACGCTCATTGTAAAAGGCCGCTAAAGGCTGTTTATGAGCTAGTGAAAAATGAATAAAGGAAATAAATTCCCTTCCTTGAGCCGTTTCTCTCCATCCCTCTCATTCTCCTTTCCTTCACGCTTCCTCTGTTCTCTTCGCCCAACATTTCTCTCTCTCTCTCCTCCCTCGTGTTCTATCTCACTCACTTTGCCCTCTCCACTGACTCTCCATCTCCTGTATAGTAGCTGGCGCCCTAGTTTTCTGCATTTTTTAAAACCACCTGTCACGCACTTTTTCCGCACAAGTCACTTCAATCCATTTAATATTTGTCCCTTTTCACTTTTTTTACGAAAAAATACCACTCTTGCACCATCGAGGGCGTTTTTTAAAATGTATTTGGCTCCTTTCCCGATGGAAGTTTCACTCTTGTTCCACAAAAAAAGCCAATGCGCTTTTTATTTGCTTGAAATTTTAACCCTGTCATCTCTTTTTAAAAATTTTTGAATCGCTCGTTTATATATATATATATATATATATATTTTTTTTTTTTTTTTGGCTCTCCGGCCTATTTTTGGAATAGCTTTTAATCTTGTGTTACCGAAATTTGTTTGCTTTTGCCGTTTATTTAGCGTGAAGGAAATTGATCGATTTTCTCGCCGACATAAAGCGGAATATCGAGGTTTTCGCATGGAAATAGGAATCACTGAAAGGTTTAATTTTAACGAGGTCGCTACGTGGGGAGCCAAATTCGCGGGCAATTTCTGCTCATGTATTTTGTCGATAATCGCGAATTAATTTTAATATGGTCGCGAGATTGTCAGGAAGCGCGTGTTGTGTAGCACGACGGTCGTTGGCGGTTAAAAAAAGTCGCGGGTGATTATCGCGGCTCTCGTAATGCGTTGGGTAACGTGTTTTGTTTGCGAGAATTTTTCAATCTTTTGTAACCAGGTCACGGCTCAAGTAGCTTCTCCCTTGCTGCGCGTTTGGACGCGTTGTCGCGTTATTTTTAATACATTGTCAATGCGGGGAATATACGAAACAATGTTGCTCCATTTTTCAGGGGAAGAGGACGGCTTTTTGGGAAAATCGGATACCTTCTCATTTCTTTTCTCCTTGCGGCTATGCAAAATTTGGTACAACTGTGTCCGACGGTTTCAATTTTTTAAGAGGCGGACACGCACGCACATGCGAATATACCGTACTTAGTCGCGTAAATGCTTCCATCGCGTTGCTGCCCCACCTGAACTATGAGGAGGAAATAAAATATCATTTTTCACCAAGGGTCCATAATTTTCCTACGTTATCTTTTCCTATTATGTTCTCTTATCGTCCTAGGGAAAAACGATCCTCTATATCGCTCCGTTCTACAGTCGATCTCGCGAATCCTATCCTCACTGTCCTGCCTTCCGAGATACGTCGGGCTTCTGATAAGTCCTACTACCTCATTCGCTAGTCCCCCCGACATGATCACTTTCATACGATAGGGGAAAACTGCATATTTGCCCCACACTTGTTTTAGTGTAAAAACATTCCTGCGAAAAAGTGGGGCAATTAAGCGAATAAATTCGATATACAGTAAGACAGATTATCCGTATGCGGATTTTTCTAGCGGCAAGGCATTCTGAAGAAAATTAAGAGTTTTCCCTGATAAAATCTACGCAAAAATATTTCTGACCAGTTTGTAAATTGCTTTATGTAGTCTACCAGTAAAACTATACTATAATACCAAATTTAACGAGTTAAATTATTTTTTGGCAACTTTAGTATATATTTTATAAATCTCATTATTTAATAAAGTAACTGCTTCATCTACATATGCGTCGTCTTCATTCGGGTGAATACGGTATGCACGTTTTTAATTTTACGATTTTTAACAGATATTTTCAAGAATATTATCTTGATAATTTAATAGCCGGCCTTAGTAGATTAGCGTGCCTATCTCCTAATGCTTGGATCGCGGGCTCGAAACCTTTTCTTTATCCGTGTCCTCTTACTATCCGTCCTTATTCCAGTCCCAATTAACGTGGATAATTGGAATTTCATTGGAAATGTAGATAGTAAAACCTCCATAAAACGCGTCGATTGGGATTGCACACACACACTCGGCAGATGTATTTTAAAATATAACCCGCACAGGAGAAAATAAAGAGCTTCCCATTACTCCGACCAATTCCGCCTTAATGATACTTGGACCATATCAGAAAGGGTCAAACGATGGCTCGCTGCACTCGTACGGTTTTATTAATCTCCCTTCAGCTCTCCTCCCAATCCTCTCCCTTTTTTCCTCCTTCCAACCAACCCAACCAATTCTCCTCCTCTCTTCCTTTGCTCTTTCAACCCTTCTCTTTCTCCCCTCGAGCGAGCGAGTAAATGGCTCAAACTCTCTTTTTCTTAAACTTCCCGACCTCCTCCATCTCTCTCGCTCTCTCATCTTCTCCCCTTGAAACTATTCCAAAGGCCAAAGGGACGCTCTCCCTCTTATTTCTCCCCACCTTCTCTTCTTCCCTTCATTTTTCCGCTCTCCCGCATTACTACGAGCCCACAAATGTCAGCCCACTCCACCTCTTTACTTCAAGCCTCTCCTACTCTCTCTCTCTCTCTCCAAAAAATTCTCTTTCTCCTTTCTTCCTTGTTTAAGCTGTATTATCTCCCGCCAAACCACCTCCTCTCATCTCGACGGCCTCTCCTTTGGCCTACTCTCGTATTTTTTTTCTCTTCCACTCTCCCGATCCCAGCATCGGCTTCATTAACTTAATCCTCCTCGGTACCTCTTTCAAATTGGGACGAGGGCCAGGAGGCCTCGGTTTCGTTTGGTAACGTGAAGTGTCATTTCGCGCAGGGGATTCTTCCAGGAAACCTTTACTTTTTTATTTGTTATTTTTTTCGCCCGTCATTTGGAACGATGGGGTTTGCAATTTTGTGGTTTATCCTAGGCGCGGTCCTAGAAACAAGTTTTTTATTTAAGGAGAGACTTTTTTATTTCTGCGTTCAAGTTGTTTGAGTTTTTATTAGTCGAGAAAGAACTGCGTCGTTGGAAGTTTTTAGGTTCATATCGTCGTTTAGGTTATTTTTACTCACATAGTTTCACGCCGGAATTCATAGATAGGAGAATGTGAACGGTTACGTTGAGTGTCGTTGGGTTCTTGGCGAATGGAACTTAATGGGCCTAATAGGATTTTTTTTGGAATTTCGCAAGGAATCTTGCTGTTTACTTTGGTTATTGCTTAAGTTGAAACGCAATGCTGGTTATGGCTCATAATACATAGCAAAATTACGCTGTTACACGCCAAAGATAGCGTTGGCGGCTTAGAAATCCCAATCAAGTTGAAAAATTTTGCATCATACTCTTGACTCTGTTAATATTGAAAAAATGTCTACTTTGCCGTTAATATGTGTTGCATAAGCACATTGAGGAATCGAGTTTGAGGTAAAATGGGGGAGGATATGTTTTTTAATGCTTATGCCTGTTTAAGGGCATTAATTAGGTTTCTAGAACATATAATGCAAATTAGCTTTTCATTTGGTGGATTTAAAAAGAAAATTGATGCTATTATGAAAATTTTCCACCACATTCTGCGAACTTCTTTTTAAAAAAATCTGATATGGCCACCACATGACTTTCTCCATACCTGTAATATTTCTAAAAATTCCAAATAAATTACATAATAATTAATATTTTAAGAAACTGCGAGAAAATTTTAAACTTTACAAATAACAGAAATAAACTCAAACTATATAGCCTTCTGATATTGGATTTAGCCAAAAAACTCCATGAAGAAAAGAAAAAGGAGCGTTACTAAGACGTAACTAAGTGTCAATTGTTAACAATAGTCGTCGGTAGGTGGCGTGGTGGTGGCAGCTAAAAATATAAGATATCTCTTAAACAATTCATTATATGGGAAAATATTTCAAACAAAGATTGTAGAAAATAATATTTCCTACAACTTTTATTCTAGTACATTATTACATTTATTAAATATTAAATCAAATATATCAAAATAACGTATATGTAACGAGAGTGAACACCCATTTCCGATTGACCGATTTTTACCAAAAACTTATCACTTCTTGTGACTTTTATAAAAATGTTTAATATATAATTTCGCGATGACCTGATTAAAAGTTTTTTAGTTAGAGCACCCACAAAAAAGCCATCACCTACACAAACATCATCGAGAAAATGGTCAAAACGTGTTCAGGGGACCTCAAAAGGTGTATTTCCGTTGAAATCTCGAAGTCGATTTTTTCATGAAAACAATACTTTCCCCTATACTACGTATGGAGAAAGTGTCAGATTTTTCCAATCACGCATCATTCGCAACAAAGTAGCCTTGGCGTTTTTTTTATAGGGACGAGAAGAATTTTTTCCGAACTCCGTCAAGAGGACCGTAAAAGGATTCACTCAGGAGAGGGAAATATAGAGATCGGAATGCCAACTCCGTTGTTTTTTTTTTCAATTTAATGCCTGCCAAACGTGACGGACATACGTGAGAACCTTCGGGCTAAGAATATACGTTCGATTGAGGGAGGAATGAAAGATGGAGCCCGATCGAAGCGAGGTCTTAGGTTAACGAGAAATCGGAAAAGGGGAATGAGAATGCAACATGAAAAAATGCATCAGATTAACTCCTTCCCTCGAGAAGGGAATGAGGGAAAAAATAAAAGGATTGCTAATGCAATCGTAAAAGGCGCCAGGTTTCCTATAAACAAACAGTCTCAGAGCGGAGGTCGTGATTCATTTAGATTTGCGGAAGTGCTAGACGTTGGAAACCCATCTGAAAGCCAGATAAGTAGGGGTGTATGGAAAGGGCGAGAAAGATGAAGAGAAATGGACATTAAAAGAGGGGAAGAAAGGAGATTACAAAGAGAGAGAAGGTACAGGAAGAAAGGGTGAAAATAAAGTTGGAAGAAAAAAAGAAAGATCGGGAGATACAAAGAGATGGAAGAATCTTAAGAGTAATGATCTCTCTCCCACCATTTGAGGTGTGGGACATTAACAGTTCCAAGGAGTGGAGTGTTTGTCGACAGAGACAGTTGAAGAACGGAATAGCGCTCGGTTTCTGGGTTCGTGTGCGTTGAAACATGAGAAAGGTTCTTAATGTTTTACGGGAGATTATAGGCTTCCTTATTCCTTGGATTTGCTCAAGTAAGCCAGAAACCTACCGAAAGGTAGAAAATATTTAATGAAAAGGAGAATTAAATCATTTATAGAGTGCGTGATTTGATTTCGCCAATCTCGCCGTACTTACCTTTAGGGACAATTACAATGTAACGAGGAAAGATAAAGTACAAAAGGAATGTACCATTTATATATTTCTGCAGAGGAATGTCTTTTTTTAATTATGATTTATGGCATTACCTCAACCATTATGTGGAATTTCTGGACGAAGTATCATTAAAATATTACATTTGATGGTTTATAATTATATTAGAGAGCGTATTCTTATATTGTTTTTAATAAACACACAAGAACATTCAGAGTGTGAGCAAAAAGTGCCGCTAGTGTTAGCCTCTTGGAAAGTACTGTCGGTATTATATGCAAGCTCCGTTGCCTGCACTCTGTGACATGTCTGCTCGTATTCGTGGACGTTCCCTACATAATATTATCGTGAGCATGACAGGAAACTAAAGGAACTATTGTTGGTTTCGGTCTAGTTAATTAAACATTCTAATGAAATTATACCAATGAAAACGTTCTGAGGATGTCGAGACTGGAATTTTCCGTCGATTAAAAAATTTCATTTCATGCCGTAAATTGAATTAAGCCTTTTTTTAAATGCAATTTAACTATTTCCTGAGATAACTCCCATATTTTTCGTAACCGAGATTAACAAAACAATTAGGCGGGAAAATTCCCCCAAAGGTGATAATTTTTCGAACTTTGAAAATTTTCTATTTTTTACCCCCTTGTCCTACCGTTCAAACTTTGATATCTCGACGGATAATGCAGTTTTCTTAACCAAAACATTTTGTAATATATACATACATACACATGCATGTAGTATCTTTATCCTCAGTCGGGCACTAGATACCTGTCCGTGGTCTTACTTCCACGTTGCACAAGCATGTTTTCTCATCTCTTATCCCCGTCTTCTTTTTTTCTTTGTGGTCGCTTTCTGTCTCTTACGACGCTATCCAGAAGTCTTATGTCCAGCTATGACCTGTTCTTCTGGCGATGTGTCTGGCCCATTGCCATTTCAGTTTCTTCATTCGCTCAGTTATGTCAGAGAACCTAAAGAACGCACGCTAGGATATATGTGTATTTAACAACAAGGGAGAGATAACTTAGGAACAAGCAGTATAAGTATGCGCGTGTGTGCGTTTAATGCGCGTGCCTGTGTGTGGTATTTATATATGCACCCATAAGAACGTATATATGAATAATATAATTTTGAAGAGTTTTACAATCACATTTTCTGAGGTATTTTAACTGAAAGAAATTTCTGTTGTGCATTACCAAAGTTTAACGCATTGAAAATAGTTTAAATGTGAATATAAACGTATGATAAGAAAGAGTTTAAGAACGTCGATTCTTAAATGTTTAAAATGGTTGAATAGTCAAGTTGAAAGAACTATGTAGATAAGGCAGTCCTTTGCTTTTGAAATTCTGCAATACTCGGAGGGAAGTATTAGCAAATTTAGTCGACTGATAAAGCAAAAGTGCGCTTAGAAACCGGAACAATACTTTTTAACGAAAACGATTCACGCGGTCACTCGCCGTTTTCGGAAAGAAACCTTTCTATTAATAGAGTACGTCCTGATCTTAATCGAGAGGGAGCCTTTAGCCTTTATTTTGCAAACTCTTCACGTGACCTTTCTTGAAACGGGAAGAAAGAGAGAGAGAGAGACCTTCCACTCTTAAAACAGCTTGAAAGAGGAGGAAGGCTCTCTCGGTTGTTTTTAAAACGAGGAAGCCTCTCTCTCTATACTCCCGAGATGAAAATTGAGTGGTTTACCGGAGCGGTATGCCCATGAAGGGACGAGAGTGGTCTTAGACTGGTGAGGAGAGGATGGATCGTAATAGGGAATAGACAAATATGGCGATAAGGCGCCGAGGCGGAAGTCTAAAAAGACGCTCGTTTTTTTATGGATTCCGGAGAAGGGAGCTTTAAAAAAACAGACGTGATTCCAAATGTGGTTAAGTGTCCCGCGACCACCAGCGGGTTATAAAAGAGAGAAAAGTGGGTTGGGGGAGAGGGAACTTCGTAAGTCGGGAAGTTTGGAGGAAAGGACTCGCAAGGGAGAAAGGAGATCGGAGGGAGAGGGTTGAGGGAGATGAAAATTGCAGGAGGTGGGGAGAAGAATGGTTATATCGAGGGGAAAAGACGGAAGAATGCTAATAAGGAAAAGATCGCGCTAAAGCCAAGGAACGCATTTGCGGATTGCGTCGGGTAGGAAAAAAAAGTTCCCGCCAAGATGCCGCAGTTCGTTGTCGTGATGGCGTCTGTTTTGATAGGCTTTCTCGGGGTTTTTAGGGGTTTTCTTAAGAATTGCGCGTAAACAGCGTTTTATAAACCTTCCCCTTTAACTTGTGAAATATTTTTCTTAAACGGAGCTTTCTGAAAATGTTGTCGGACTGAAATTCCTGTGCTCATAAGTACTTTTTTTTAATTCTTGCGAGGAAGTAGTTTTTGCATTTCATTTCCTTCTATAGCACGATGCTACGTCATCATCATCATTCCTTCTGGTAGCATAGCAACTGCATTTTATTCGTGATACTACTTGCGAGAGCAAGGGCGAACCATTGCGTGTTTTTAGATGAAACATAATGCAGAATTTACAACGCCATTTGGACAAGTTCATAATCTATTCATTAGTGGAACTTTATCGTTTGTAGAGTCTTCAGATTGTGATTATTTAAGTCGATACAGTATAGATTACAAGATTAATAGTGTTGTGATATAAATATACGAACTACATGATTTAATAATCCAGTGAAATTCACGCGCATAAATTAGTTAACATCAATCAAAACAGTAAATGCAACTTATGCGCGAGTAATTTTTTGGTCTCTTTCATTGTCTAAACAGTTGTGTTTTATCGTCATCACCCGCTTAAGAACTCCCAAATATTTCGTCTAGTTCGATAGAAAAGCTCGATTAACGCGCGATACACAAAGCTCGGCACAACAATGTAACTCTGCAAACTCGCTCCTCTCTTAATCCATCGAGGATGATCCGTGGGCGCCCTTGACGAGCATTTCCCTGGCTTCTCTGTTTGCCTCCTTAGAATTACGCCCTCCTTTAACGATCCATTATCTCTTTACCGCAAACACCGTAGTCTTCTCGCTCCAGTTTCCTTTAAAACGCTTGACTTATGCTCCGTCTCGTAATTATCGGAACTTCCCCAACCGTTAAATACTTTTACCTCGACTTTCGCAAAATGTCTTTCGTTCCGTCTGTTTTTCTCTTGACACTAAAAGACAACTCTCCTGACTGCCTTAGAGCAGGTATGTCAAACTCGAAGAGGCATATGGGCCCCAATGAAGCGATGGGAGCTATAGGCAATTAAGGTTGCAGTTGTTTAATGAAGCCCAGATTTGGAAAAAATAGACTTCATCTAGAACATAGGTGCGCAACCCGTGGCCCAAGAAACCTTAAAATAATTTAAAATTTTGAGAGCATTTTCGTTATTTAAAGTAATCAAGAGTAAGCAAAGGCCTCGTTTGCCGGACTATAAACTTCAAAGCTTCTCCTTCTTGAAACTACAAACTTGACCCTTGATATTAAAAATTTAGCTGCCAATAAACAACGCCAAAATTAAAATTATGTAGGTAAGACAATTTTTAAATATTATTTTACATATTGTTGGGGCATGGGAGACATGTCACGATTTGATTGCAACTAAATTTGAAAATGTTTATTATATAAATAGATAATATGTCTATATATTAATATCATATTATTCTTAAATTACGTGGTACTTTGCAAATTTCGCCGTCTGAGTGACCCGCGATTAAAAAAGGTTGCGTACCACAGATCTAGAAAATTGGACGTCCGTTTAGCTATTAAAGAAGATAATTTAGAAAACCTCTTCCATTGTAATAGCTATTTAAAAATCTCGTCCCCTTTTCACAAAAAAAGCGTTTAAATAAAATCTCGAACGAATTAGTTGAGACAAAAATTAGCATTCGGGAAGTGACAGTAAGTGCCGCCAGTATGACATAGTAACTCCTTTGCGCATTTAGCGAATAACGCGCGAACACCAACAACGCGCGTTTGTCATTGTCGGTTGTTTTTAAAAATCTAATCTCTCGCCTCCTTTATTATTTATTTTAGTTATTTTTTAAATCCCTTCCTTTAATAAGAGATTCATTTATTCGACTCGGCTGCTCCGAGGAGAAAGAGAGACGCCACGGAGGCGGCTAGGACGTGACATACGGCCGGGTCGAGAGACATGCAACACGGGAGAACCTCAAGGAGGTGATAACACTCCGGGCAACATTGCATCCATGCGCGCGCGCACACACACACACACACACACACATATATATATATATATATATATATATATATATATATATATATATATAATATCAAAATAAAAGAGGGGAGAAAAACAAGCCCTGGCGGATTTTGTGGCCGTCTTCCACGAACGACTAAGCTCTATTTGAATGACTCTTCTTGAGCGTTTTGTGCATGTGTGCGTGCGTGTGTGACTACTTGCCTCCTTGGCAATTCTAACTCGATGACAGATGAGAGTGAGCTCTCTCTCTCTCTTTCTTTCTCTCTGGAGAGAGGAGAGAGAGAGAGGAAAGCGAAATAGGAGTAAAGATGGAGAGTCTTTCTGTGACATCGCTAGAAGTCCATATCACGTGCTAGATTTCCTTAAAGAAGGTCGTCGCACCATTGGAGAGTATAATTTGCGCTCTGGTAAAGAGTTCAAAAAGAAATGGGCAGTAAGGTGGGGGAGGAGGAGGAGAGTTGTGGGTGAGTTGTTGGTTGTTGGATGGAGTAAGAGAGAGAGAAGGGAAAGGGGGGAGTGAAGGGAAGAGATTAGGAAGAGGAGGAGGAGAGTGGGAGGTGGGGGAGGAATAAGACAGGGAGGAGTATCTACCCGAGACGCGGCCTAATTTATTATAGAGGAGAGGCCGGCCAGCAAATGAATTTATTACCTCGCCTCTGTTATGGCTAATAAGAGGATCTCCCAACTGCTCTTCCCCCTTCCCCCTCTCTCCCCCCCTTCCCCCTCTCTCCCCCCCTTCCCCCTCTCTCCCTCTCTTACCCACAGTCCCCCTCTCTTCCCCATCCCACGGGTACGCCTCACTCCCAGCGTAGTCCCATACTTCTTCCTCCTCCCTCTCCGTCCCGCACCCCGCACTCCTCCTCCCACCTCCTCTCTCCCCCCCCCCTCTCGAACCACCGCAAGCCGCCCTCCCTCAAAACCTCCACTCTCCTTGCTGGCGCCAGACACTCCTCCTTTTCCTCCCTTTCTCCTCTCCTCCTCCTCAGTCAAACGCCCCTCCTCTCCCTCTTCAACACGCTCTGCCGCAGACCAACTTTCCATTACCACCTCTGCTAATCTCGTTAATGCAAATCCTCATTCGCAGTCTTCCCGAACCTGTCTGCTACTCGATTCTTCTCTCTCTCTCTCTCTCCCTATCTCTCTCTCCCTCTCTCTCTCTCTCCCTCTCTCTCTCTCCTTCTCCCTCTCTCCCCTCTCCCTCTCTCTCTCTCTCCCTCTCTCTCTCTCTCTCCCTCTCCCTCTCTCTCCCTCTCTCTCTCGCCCTCTCTCTCGCCCTCTCTCTCTCTCTCCCTCTCTCTCTCTCTCCCTCTCTCTCTCTCTCCCTCCCTCTCTCTCCCTCCCTCTCTCCCTCCCTCTTCCTCCCTTCTCTCCTTTTTCCCACTCCATTTTCTTCTCTCCTTTCCCTCCCACTCCTCCGACTCTTCGTCCTCTTCGCGCAAACGGTCCACTCGCAGAAAATTATTTTTCGCGTCGTTCTGTTTCTCTTCCTTCCTTTTCTACGCTTTCTAATCCCAGGTGCCCCTTTTCTAGGTGGATCTCCGTTTGCTTTTCCCAGCTTACGTCATCAGCTTTTCATATCTCTTCTGTTCCTTTTATGTGTATTGTATTGTCATCGTCACAAGGTTTACCAATAACGTAAATAAATCTAGACATTCATCTGGCAAAATAGGTATAAGAAGGTTATGAAAATCAGATGCGCATTTCGGCCACAAGTCAGCCGTCATCAGTGTTATTTACCGGTATTAGATAGTAGAAACCATTGATGGCTTCTGGAGATACCTATGGTGTCAGTGTGTTTTTAGGTACAAGTGAGCTCGATAACTTGTTATTGAACGCATGAATTTTTCCATCCGAATATGGATTACTTTTATTTCTATTTTTTCGATCCAGGACATCGGTTGCAACGTCTTTCGGTGTTTTTTTCTCATTTCGTTTCATCTCGCGCATTTTTACCGAGAAATATTCCCATTCTGCAGTCAACTGCCCGCGTTCATCGTAAAGTTGTTTTAAAATCTTAACGTTTACTGAATTAGACAATCACGTGGTACTTAGAACTGTTGAATAACTCCTATTTTCCTATGTAATTTATAACGTTTATTTATATATGTGTGTGGACATTTATGCACACATTTATACGCTGTTGTAGCACACTGAATACGGTTAAAAATAAATTTGTCACGTTCTAATTGCTGATATCGAGCTAATCTATTTTCACTTCCACTTGGCATTATTTTAGTTAGAAATTATTTTTATTTCACCTTATCTTATTTTCCTTCCATTAATAATTCTTTTGGCTCCTCGCATTTCTCTTCTTATTTTCCAAATCTCTCCTCTCACTCTATTCTTGTCTTCCTTCCCTCTCTTTACGACCCCCCTCTCGTCCTTCTATTCCTCCTGCTCACGTTACATTTCCTCTCTTTTTCATCTCTTCTCCCTTATTCCATCTCCGCTCCTTTATCTTCTCTCTCTCTCTCTCCACACCCTTTCCCGGACTCGTACTTCTTTTTTTTACTCTGAATTCCCTACTTAATCTTGATCTACTGCCCTTTCCCCCCTTTTTGCTCTCTACGAGCTGGATAGGTTTTAATTGATCTCGGCTTTGAATGCTAACCAGGAATCCCCGTTTCCATCACGTTCTTCCTATCCAGATTTTATTTTAAAATCATAGGTTAAAAACATTGAAGGTTTTTATGGTTGTAATTTCTTTGACGCCCTTTTTCTTTAACGGATACTTGTGTGATTTTGGGACGTTGCGAAAATTGTTTGGTGGCATTTACTCACGGTAATCGAAGCTAAGATGAGCGGCTATAAGGCAAGAGAACTGTTTTAGACAATTCTTATGTTTGCCTATAATGCGGGGAAATTTTCAAGAACTAAATGTAATAAGCTTTTGTTAATTAACAAAAGTAATTATTTTAAGGAAAATTTAGGCCTACACAATTTAAGGTCCGTTTGACTCAGAAAACAAATTATATTTCTCTTTTTACATTTAAATATAAGAACGTCTATTCACCGGCTATGTATTTATAAATTTATGCATTTCAATAAAATTATTTATTCTCATCCAATTTAATATCACACCGCTATCAAGAACGCGCAAGCAACTCAAATTTTCTAATCTTTTCGATAAGGAGATTGCCAAGTCGAGTATTTGGCATTTTTTTGACAAAAATGACTTTATCTCGGGATATGACAAAACTCTTTATCTAGGCCATCGTCACTTTGGAAATACTAAGTCCTTTACGACTCAACTCTTGTAACAAGTGTTCCACTAAGTAGGAAGAACAAACAATCTTAGAGGACGCCCCTTTGGTACACTGCACAGCCCTTACCTCCTTTAATAACCTATTAAGAATATTTAACTAACCGTCGGCCGTCTTTTGTCGAGGCTGCTAATCGAAATTCAAACCTCGGCGCTCCTCATTTTCTTCTCTCCGCCTCTCAAAGTGCCCGCCATGCTTTCCACCCCTCGCTCCTTCTCTCCTCTTCCCCTCCGCCCTCCTCCAAAGTAAGCGCGAAAGGGCCCAACACGCAGGACGCCATTACCCCGATCTCGATGTCTGATGGGAAATATTTATTTAAGCTTTAGTCTCTCTCCTTTCACTCCTCGCGGAGTCAACCGTCACGTTTGTCAACCTCTGATGTGCCTCCATCGCCACCTCGCGTCAAAATCCCATACCGGCTCCTTCCATTTTTTTCCACGTTTGCCCTCGACTGTTTATTTACCCCCTACCTCTCTCTCCCCTACGTCCCCTCTTCTCCCACTCCATTTTTTTCTTACCCACCACCTCACACTTCCCAAAGTCATGGTTTCCACTCTTTTCCAGGAACTTTTCATTCGACCTTTCCTTCTCCACTAAAGTAAACTTTTCCCTTTCCATCATTTGACTAATCCAAACCTTTCGATGCCAAACCCTTCCTCTTTCCCTCCCTTGGCCGTTTTTGCTCTAATCCCCCAACTTCAATTTCAATTTTCCTCATTTTTCTCTCTCCCTTACTCTCCCTCTTTTTCTGTCTCCCTACCTCTTCCTCCATTTCTCTCCCGCGATTTTCCTCCCTTTCTCTCTTCCCTCCTTTCTCGCTCTCTTCCTTTTCCTTCCGCCATCTCTCTACATTTTTCCTTCTTCACTCCCTCATTTTCTTCTTTCCTCCACCATTGCCCTCCCTTTCTCCTTCCCTCTCTCCTTCGCTCCATCTCCTTCCCTCTTTCTATCTCTTTCTCCCTCCTTTTCTCCATCTCTAACTTTTTCTCCTCTTTCTCTACCTCTTTCTCCTTTTCTTTCTCTTCCTTCCTCTTCCTTTCTCCATCTCTCTAACGTTTTCTCCTTCCCTCTCTTTACCTCTTTTCCCTCCCTTTCTCTCCATCTTCCAATCTCTCTTCTTTTCCGTCTCCTCCACCTTCCTCTTTATCATTCTCTCTGTCCTATCCCTCTCTGTAGCTGTTACGAAAAGATTAAATTTTCTGCTGTTTTTTTATTTTAGCTTTCATCCTTTTTTCCGTCTTTCTCTCTACACGTGATGTAGTTCCTTTTTTCGCGTTCTCGCAATCACCCTGGTTTTTTTATGTGTCCCCCTTTAATAACTTTCGACACCAACGGCTGATTCCGACCGAATTTGGCAGAGGTCCCGGGGAATATGTAGGGCCCCATACGTTTCGTTCTAACGAGAGCGAGTGGGTGAGAGGGAAGGAGGGCAGTTTATAACCAACGAGCGAAAAAAAATATATAAACATTTTGAGGGAACTTTCGATTCCTTCGCCCTTGGTGAAACGGTCACCTGATAAGCTAGATGCTTCAAAAATTATTATTTCTGTGGGTTTTACTCTTGCATGATTCACCCATTCTATTTTAAGCGCTAAATTAATAAACTATTTTATGTGTTTTTTCGTGGGTACGCACACGACGCGCATCTGAACGGTGTTACATTCCCATAAACACGAAGTTATTCGCGGCGTTTAAATGTTCGTCATTCGCGTTTCAAGATTTTTGATCAAAATTGACGGTGTAATTAATTCAGGCGCAAAATATTCCGCTAATTTTCGCATGAGAACTTTATAGATTAAAAATTTGATTGGTCCCATCTTTCAGTAATACAGTTTCAATCAGTACGTATTCGGAGCCGTTCTCTTTCTTGACACATGTATGTACATGTACGAGCCATCGTTGAAACTTGCCTCTCTAAATGTGACGATACCTTTTCCCCCATTCCTTCCTCCCCTCCTTCGTGAAGGCACTTTAACTCCCCCTCCCCCATCTTACACACTCGTACACACAAACACACGCGCACTCAACCTCATTTCGCATCCCTTCACCCTACTCCCCTCCAACCTACATAATCCATTCTGCGAAAAAATGAATTGCTAGCCTTTGGTTAGTTAAGCGAGCAAAGAAATAAAATGGTAAACTAAATTTGTGTGTGTGTGTAAGGAACGTCTACATATAATGATATATATACACTCATACTTACATACACTATGTATAGGAAAGGTATAAAAAAATTGAGTGAGATAGGAAGGAGATAGGTGGATATCTGCTGTCAAACAGGAGATTCACTTGTGATAGGCTAATAATGTATCGTTAAAGTGAAATAGACAGAGAGGAAGAGAAACTAAGAAAAATTAGAAATGGTGGGAGAAGAAAGGATGTTAATAAAAACAATCAGGAAAAAAAGCAAATTGGATAGGGCACATATTGAGAAGACAGTTTTTACAAAGGACGATCTTAGATGGCAAAATTAGCGGAAGAAGAGGAAGAGGGAGAAAAAGAATAGGATTATTAGAGAATATAAAGCAGAAATATAGTACTTACAGAGGTATAATAGAGGATTCTATGGTGAGAGAGAGATGGAGGTAGCGATTCAGCTAAAATCTGTCTTCGGACAGCAGCATGATGATGATGATGATACTTTTCGGCCAGCAGTTCATCAGACACTAAGAGAAAACATCTATCTATTATATATAGACACTTCTTACTTATGATATCATTATATATAGACGTTCCTTACAGAGGAAGATATATATATATATATATATATATATATATATATATATATATATATATATATATGGTAACAAGGTGTTGGGATGAGGAAACCCAGTGAACACTCACCAATCGGACGACTTCAGGTTGGCGAGGCCCCGGGGATGTCGAAGCAACACACGTAAAAGAACACTAAAATAAAACACAGAAACATCACAAACGTAGAATCTTTCGGAATTATTCCTTCATCAGCTACAGAGAGAGAACCGGTGGCGGTGACACTGGGTGGAGGCATGGGGGTGGAAGGGTAGTGCGGAAAGGTCGCGGATACCCGCCGGATCTGATCCGAGACCAAATCCGGCGGGCAGTCGCACCCGCCACCCCTAACTCCCACCCCAATACCCACACCACCACCGATTCCACCCTCCAACTCACCCTAACCACCCTGTATTTCCCCGGCATCCACGACATTCTGAAAAATATCCTGAAAGCCGCCCATCTTATCCTCTCATCCTCCCCTCACCAGATTCCATTCCCCAGACCACCGATACTCTCCTTCCGCCGTCCCCCTAATCTGGCAAATATTCTATGGAAGAAAGAACCCCTGCACCCACGCCTTTACACCCTGCCGGATCTTACCCCTGCGGTAGACCCCGATGTCTAACATGCCCAATAAACCTCCCCTGCAACTCCTTCTCCAGTCCCACAACCAACATCACCTACCCCATAACTTCCACCACCAACTGCACCACCCGTAATATCATTTACCTCCTGAGATACACCCAATGTCCCGCCTTTTATGTTGGCCTCACCAGCAATCCCCTCAACGTCCGCATGAACGGCCACCGCAACAGCGTCATTCTCAAACGACCGCTGCCGGTGGCCGTTCATGCGAACAAACATAATTTAAAGTTTAACAACTGCTTCACAGTGAGAGTCATTCGCACCCTCCCCGACAATGCTTCGGCTCCCCAACTCCGTCAGTGGGAGCTTTCGCATATCCATCTCCTAAACTCCTTCGCTCCCCCTGGCCTCAACCTTCGATAGCTTTTCACTCCCTTTCTGTCTTCTCCCAACCCCCTACCAATCCCCAACCCCCTCCGTATCCTCCAATCCTCGACCTTTCCGCACTACCCTTCCACCCCCATGCCTCCATCCAGTGTCACCGCCACCAGTTCTCTCTCTGTAGCTGATGAAGGAATAATTCCGAAAGCTTCTACGTTTGTGATGTTTCTGTGTTTTAGTGTTCTTTTACGTGTGTTGCTTCGACATCCCCGGGGCCTCGCCAACCTGAAGTCGTCCGATTGGTGAGTGTTCACTGGGTTTCCTCATCCCAACACCTTGTTGCCATACATATATCCATTTTAGCTTTCCTTTTCCGTAAGCTGTTATATATATATATATATATATATATATATATATATATATATATATATAACAACTTCTCTCTCTGTAGCTGAAGAAGGAGTAGTTCCGAAAGCTTTACGTTTGTGATGTTTCTGTGTTTTTGTGTTATTTTACGTGTGTCGCTTCGACATCCCCGGGGCCTCGCCAACCTGAAGTCGTCTGATTGGTGAGTGCTCACTGGGTTTCCTCATCCCAACACCTTGTTGACATCCATATCCATATATATATATATATATATATATATATATATATATATATATATATATATATATATATATATATATATATGGATGGCAACAAGATGTTGGGATGAGGAAGCCCAGTGAACACTCACCAAGCAGACGACTTCAGGTTGGCGAGGCCCTGGGGATGTCGAAGCCACATACGTAAAAGAACACTAAAACAGCACAGAAACATCACAAACGTAGAAGCTTTCGGAGTTATTCCTTCATCAGCTATCTCTCTGTAGCTGTAGCAAGTGCAACAATGTTTTTCCGAATGTGCTACGGAGCTGAAATATTTTTTAGAGGTAGGATTTGTAAAAAAAACTATATAGAGATTATAGAAATTTTGAAATTTTAATTTGTGTTGGCGTTAAAAATTCTTAAAGTTTAAACAAATAGATTAATGTTTAGGTACTACGGGGCGAGCTAGGGAGCTGGAATTTTAAAGTTATTTAGAGCTTAGTGTAAATGCACAAACATTTTAATATCTTCATGAAGTTGTTATTACGGCCGTTATAAATTTTTAAAATTTAAACAATTAGATAAATGTCATTCCACTACTTGATGTGCTATATCTTTATAATTTGGCAGAAATGTTTGACACTACCCCACAATGGAAAAGTATAATATTCTTAAAATTGTAAATTTTAGGGAATGTTTTACTTCAGTATTTTTCCATAAGGAAAGAACGAAAATCGGTGCAGAGGTGAAATCTTTTGAATTAAAAAATATATCTAATAATGAAATATCTCTGAAAAATTAATGTTTTTTCAAGATGAGATGAAATTCTTGCAGAATGCAAGTACTAACTACTTGTATATACATATGTATGGACATGCCACGTAACGTCAACCGAGAACAAAGTGAAACATTCGTTTGGTAGTTTGAGTGATACAATTATTGTTATTTTTGTTGTACTTATCTCGACCTCATCTTTTATTTCATTTATCAATTGAAACTTACTACTTACTTACTTGAGTATTTTAGCATCTCGCAACTGCATTTCATACCGATAAACTCTAGGGACGAAAATTTCGTTCAACTTCGACAAAGTTTTAAAAAAGGTGTGATTTTACGATAATTAGAGTCCATCTTTTTCTACATTTGATAAAGTTGCCAAATATATGTATTTATTGAAGTAAGGCGAAATTAATATTGGAGCGTTTGGAAGGATACGGCCGAAAGAGGCGTAGAAGCTTACACTTTTCCGAGAATTCCAGCCGCGAAGTGCAGGTACACATTACACGACAGTTTTTCGGCTGCATCGCGCCATGCACGTTAATTTTTTCCTCCGCCATCCTAACCCCTTCTCCCCGCACCCGAACGCAACGTTTCCTCGCAAAAAATTAAACCGTCTCCTCCGCAGCCTCCCGAGTTTCTTTTTTGCAAAGGCAATTTATTCAGTAGATTCGGATCCGATGCTCGTTCGAGTGTGTGTGTGTGTACGTGTGCGTGCGTGTATGGACGTTTCTCCGTTTAGCCATGTACCACCAATCAGCCTCGACCATCTCGGTTTGGTCGCCCTCTCTTCCCTATTACTTCCGAAGATATAGTAAAAGACTGCGCTTGAGCGAAACTTAAAACCTTAAAAAGAAAAACAGGAAAGGAGTCGTAACCGAGCGTGCTTTCTGCTCTGCCACCCTCTTCCACTCCCTCCCTCCCATCTCTCCTCTTTTTTCTGGGGAATTCCTCTCGGTCGGAGAAGCGAGAGAGAGAGAGAGGCGCCACATCCAAGATGGAAGCAAAAAAAGTTGGAGAAATAGGTGCGGAAGGGCGGGAAATGGGAGTGGGGGGGAAGTTCGGCACCCTCTCCCCTTCGCCACCCACCCTCATTTCCCAGAACCGTATCGTTTGATCGGCGTGTCCGCCCGTGTTAGACCACTGGCCCCACCCGCACCTGCCTTAATGGGGGCCCAACCCGCTCTGCGACCCCCTCCTCCCTCTACATAATCCCCACTCCCTCTACATAACTGCCACCCCTCCCCTCTCCTTATCCTCTCGGTTCTCTCGACGATTTCCTCTTCAGTCTCCTCGCCACACTCTCCCCATTTCTCATGCAGACGCATCCCTTCCCTAACACCTCCAATCTCTCGATAGAAGCCTTCTTCTCCCACACCTTCCGGTCATCGCTTCCCGAAAAACAACCCGAATGCCATTCCCAGAGAAGGGTGAGAGAAATAGAGAGAGAAGGGTGGGGTGAGGGTTCGAGTATGTAGAGGGAGAGAGGGGGGATAGTCCTCGCGCCGCCGACAGCAAGGTGCTGTGCTTCCACTCCTACTCGAGAGGTGTCGCCCTGGGCGGGGCGATTGAATCTTTGAGAGAAGACGGTTCGGAACCTCACCTACACGTCCATTCATTACGTTGGGAGGCTGATTCACGCCTCTCTATCTCTCTCTCTCTCTCTCTCTTTCCCCCTCCCCCTTTCCACCTCCTCCCAGTATCCTTTTTTCTCCCCCTCTCCCTCCCTTCCTCCCCTTCGATTCTCGTCCCGTTCTCCTCAATCTCTCCAGCTTCCTTTTTTGCGGTCTTTTCGAGAAGACCCGTCTCTTCCCTCTCACTCCTTCCTCACAAAAACACACTCTCTTCAGCATCCCCTCGTTCAGGCGGCCTCCATCCGATCTCGCCCGTACCTCATCCTCTCGTTCGTGCCAACTCACCTGGTATCCCTCCCTCTCCCATCCCATAAAACGCGCCATTCACCTCCCCCTCCTCCTGAACGGTCTACCCCGATTCCTCTCGCCCCAGACTGTGTAAATATCAGTGAGTGGGGTGGGGAAAAGGAAGGAATTCCTCCCTCTAGCCCGTCTGCCGTTCTTACCCGTGACAACGCACGCACCGGTAATCGTTTTGTTTTTGTTTTGTTTGTTTTATGTAGTTTCCCCCCCGTCGAGACGTGGGGACTGCATTTCTTAAACGGATGAAATGATCGTTTTCTTTTTGTGCGGAATGCAGGCCCGAATGCAAGCGACTTTTCGTCTTGTCGATGAATAATTAAGGATATCAAAAACCGAGCGTGTGGGTTCTCTGGAAATCTTTCGTATCTTCTCTTCCTGGTTGAGATTATGAATGGCGAATGACCAATGGCGGCTATTTTTTGCATTTACTCGTTGAGGCTGTCGACGCTTGAGCCCTGCTCTAATAAAATTTCGTTTCTTTTCCTCGAGTTTTTCTTCACTTTTCGAGTTTTTTATATCAGTCGGATGTCTAGCTGAAACTTCTTTGCGATATTGATCAAATTAATTTTTTATTCTTGGTGATGGCGAGGACATGTCTTCCGAGAGTAGGAGGATAATTATCTCACGCCGTTTTGTATAAATTATTTAAAAATCTAATATTTATCGACTTAATTCCCCAAACAACTCATAGTGGTCACATTAAAAGACAGAACATCTCACACAGGATGTGTAAAAGAAGTACCAAAAAACGACGAAGCCGTTAGTATTTTTTATATTGGGTATGGCGGAGCAGTGCTTAAACCTTCGCCCTTTTCCCGGCAATTAAAAGGAAATGACGAGGGCGCCGACCATTGCGCACGTCCTCGTCACGGCGACATCGATTTCCTACCAGAAGACATTTCTCGAAGCGATCTCCCTTCGCTCACTTAGCCCCTGAGGAACACTAATGAGACGGCTTGTAGTCGACCGACCGTATTCGCCGATTACATCTTCGAAGGACTCTCTTTGTCTTTCTTTCTCTTTCTTTCTCACCCTCACTCTCGCACCCCTTGACATCTTTTCCCCTATGCGAAGGTATACGAAAGACTTCCGTTTTTTTCGCCTACTTCATCGTAAAAAAAACCATTCTCGTTCGGATGAGGGTCCATTTTGTGCCACTCCTCCTCCTTCGCAAAGTCACTCTCTCGAACAAGGAGTGGGAGGGTTGAAAAAGGCAAGAGGTAGGGGAAGAGGGGATGGCACCATCAACATTACTCCTCCTCCTTAACCTTTTTACGGTAAACACGTATCGACTATTAAAAAAGCCCAGCTCTTCCGGTGTAGAGTCTCTTTGCCGTCACTCTTAGGAGGACAGGCGCCGGCGCCTTAGCTTTCACTCATTCGCGCAGCTTCTCGACACACTCTCTCTCCCTGCCAACATCAACAACTCCGCCATCTTCGCAATGAACTCCTCGCTTCTGTTTTAAGGTGATCGTTCATTGGTTTGAAATTATTTCGCCAATTTTTCTTGCGAAAGAATGCCTAGGCAGGAAATTATTTATTGCAGTCCAGTAGGTGTCAAAGTTGTGCGTTGTCCTATTAACCACAAAAATGCTAATCCTGAACTCTCGATATAAATTGGAGAGTTAAATGATTAAAGATTTTTGGATCGTGATTCGTTCGACGGCCGAATGAAATGAGAGAGAAATGAACTAGGAGGCTCGCGTCACGATGTAATGATGGTTTTTGTGCAAACTTTCTTCTTTCTCGACACGGCGTCTCAGAACCATCGGAGTAAATTAGATACCGTGTATAAGAAATTATCACAGAGAAAGTGGAAGACCCGGGTTCGATTCCCGGTCATAGCAGACTTTTTCTCGTTTCAAAATTATTCCAAACAGAGAAACTGGTTAGTAAAAATCTCCTAATTGTAATTCAGAACGCTTTCCTTGTATCAAACTACAATTTTGGATTTGCATTTAGTTTTAAATAAAACGGGACGGGAACCAGAGCAAAGGGAACTCCGATTCGTTGACGACGAATCGCTTTATACTTTCTGTCCCGTTTGTTTAATTTGCGCCTAATCTAATCCGCAAATTAGCCGCGAAGTCTTTCTTTCGCGAGCATAGTCCCGAGGAAGGCAGCCGAAGAGAAATAAAAGGCGATCAACAGAGAGAGATAAAGAGGGTGGGAGGCGGTGGTTGCCATTCTTTTTATTTTTCAAAACGCCACACCCAATCGGATCGCATCTCCCTCATCCTCCTCCCCCGCACCACGCTGCCGATACGCTGACCCGGAACCCGCTCCTCGTGAGGGTGACGTCACTTCTCCTCCGAGGAGGCCCCCTCAAGGAGCAGTGACCTGGCGCGCACGGGCTTTGGGTCGGTCTGGGTGAAGCAGCACACGCCGCCGCGTGAGACAAATAGAGTGATGAGGGTGTTAAGGGGGTGGGGATAGGGTGGTGGGAGAGGAGGAGGGTGAGGGGGAGGGTGAGGAGGAGTTGTAGACGGTCGGGTATGGGTCAAACCTCCCAGACGCGCGGGTGGTCCTCATGCTCTCTCTTTCTCTCTACTTTTCTCTCTCTCTCTTCACCTTAATCCCATCTCCCTACTCTCTCCTCATCGCGATACCACTTCCCTCCCTATGTAAGTTCGCGTTTCGGCCTGAACCCGACGCAGCGAAAAATGGGACCTTGGCCTCTTGCTTTGGTATCCCGAGGGGCTCCCGTACCAGATGTCGCCATCTTCCGCAATCGGAGCGCGCAGGGGAGTCGTTGGTGTTTTGTTTTTGCGTCTTAAGTGAAAATTTCGTCCCTTGTAGCGTTATGCGTGTGCCCAAAAGTGGATTATTAAGGTTTGTGTAACAGTAGGAATCGTTTTTGAGGTGTATTCTTATCTTGACAAAACCCGATGAAATCTTTTTTTATGGGTAATACTTTGCACCATTCATTGACGCAGTTAACATGTCATATCATTTCCATTACTGAGCATAGGTTAAGTATAATTTCATAAGCATAGTAGAGTTTTTGTTATCAGAAGCTGTACATGTGTTGTACTTCTTCCGGCTATATTTTGCTTTTTTGCTTCTTAATTTCAATGTTTACAATATTACTTTTCGTTTATAATGTTATGCATTAGTTGAAAGCATCTTTCCCTAATGGATATAAAAAACTAAAATATAATTATCGTTTTCGGACAAAATAAAAAATGTATATTGCTATCCTTACACTTGGTCAACCATCTCGACTTTGCATTAGCATTATCTTATTTAGGTAAATGAATTTTAAGTACACTGCTTCCTGCTACGATCTTACAACATGATATATTTTCTAAAAAATAAGTCGCTCTTTCTTCACATCGCATATGGGCGGCTCAAACTACTTCTCATCTGATTATGCGATGTTTTTTTAACACGCGACGTCTCGTGACGAATATGAGTCGTTCGAGGGAGTTGAGATCTCAGGATATCTTGAGAGTCTCATACTCTCATGAAACTTCTTTGTGCCAACCATCTTATCCGTTTTGGCTCAAAGATTGAGACGGGAAAGTCATTTGACGGGGTTTGAGCGCGGAAAATTGCCTGCCTGCACGCGCGTGTGCGTATTATGATGGAAGTGATCGAAAACTTTTCGTCGAGCCTACTCCTGTAAATCGAGTCAGCGTAGAGTGACAATCGCATTACTCACAGGCGTGAGCGGTAAAGAGAGAGAAAGAGAATAAATGAGAAAGTATTGAAAAGGAAAGAGAGAGAGAAATGCATCTCGTGGTTATGCTCCCCAAGTTGTAAAAGGAGAACGCGAAGCAGTTGCGGTAGCGAGGTGAGGAAAAGTACCTGGATGGAAATGAAGTGTAATATGAAGAAGGAAGAAGAGGATGACAGAGATGGAGCATCGGAGAAGAAGGTCTAAAAAAAGATGGAGAAAAAGGAATGAGGAAACGAGCGATTTTAATGAGAAAACGAGGAAAATGGGGGGGGGGGGGGGCGGGAAATAGATGCGCGGTTCACATTCCAGGCAGCGAAAGAATAAATTAGGTTTATAATGAAGCGCGGAGAATTTAAGCGTGCGCCTGCGCCTAAATAATGACGTGCATGTCGCCGGGAATAGCGGGGGATAAGATGATGACAAACGAATTGAATCGCTAATTTTGGATCGCGGTCGATGAATATTTACGGGCATTCTACGCTTGATTGAAGTTTTCTTACACCTGCGGTTGTACAAACAAGACCCTACTAGTAGTTACTTTTTTTAAAGCCGAATCGATGATTTTACCCTTTCCCAATTTTATTTTCGTAATATCCAGCCATATATGAATGGGAGCAAAAATTTAGGCGAGGGCACACAGATATCAAATAGGTCCAATTTGTGGGGAAGAGGTATAAAAGATATAAGCCTATCGCGGTGATGCGATGGAAATGGTTGATAACGTTTCAGAGAAATGGTGATGAATTGTTCTCCGATTGGTGAAAAGGAGAAAGCAGAAGACAAAATGGTTGGATGTGAACGCGTATGCATTGCCGCAGATTTTGTCATCAACGGAATCGCCTTATTTTGACGTTTTCTCGCATTTGGGACTGGGAAATGAAGAGGCGAAGAGCGACTGTTTGGAAGAGGCTAGGGAGAGGATCTAGGCAAAGGACCACATTGAATTTTTTTCATGAGAATATGTAGTATTGTGAAGGGTGGTTCTGTGGTCGCATGAGAGGACGAAGAGCGATAGGGGAAGAGAGAGGGAGAGGCACTCCGGTTCGTGATGGAGAGAACTCGCCTTCTCCACCCTTCTTCGCGAGGGTGAATGCGGTGGAGAGAAAGGAAGAGCTAAAAGGAAGAACGGCTTTTGGGTTTGGGAGGTAGTGGAAGAGAATTGGGTAGGTTGGAGAAAGGAGTGGAGATATAGAGGCGGTGGACGGAGGAGGAGGATGTGGGTGGGTGATGTCGTGGGTGGTAAAAGCCAGACAAACGTGAAACGCAGATTCGCCAAGGGGTCGTCCAAGGGTTGGGCCGGTGAGCTGACAGCGACGTTGCATCGCCCATCCTCGTAACACAGGGACGAAATGGTTCTGTGGGCGTAGTGAAAATGTGTTTGCCCTCGCACCCTTTATCCTATCCTCACGCTCCTCTAAAAACAGCCCTCTCCTCTCTGTCATCCTTGCCTCTCCTCATCTAATCCTTTCCTTTCTCTCTTCCTCATCTCATCCTCTCTCTCTCACTATGATTCTCTCATAGAAAGACTTTTATAGCGTGTCACACAGCATCATCCTCTGCCTCAACTCCTTCTCATATCCAGATGTCTCTCTCTCTCTATACCGCCTTCACGATCCTTTCTTCCTCCTTTCCATTACTCTCTTCCATCGCCCTCTTTCACGCTTCTCTCGTTTGAGATCCGTTTTGAGAGTTGAATCTCTCATGACTCTTCCTTAGGGTCCCTTTATCTTCATTCACTGGCGCTTTCTCTTGCTTTCTTCCGGCCATTCTTTTTTAAAAAATAACTCATCTTGGGAAGTGCTGAAAATGGCTTCCAGTCTAATGCGATTTGGGCTCCGTAGAAAGCACGAGATCAGCAGAGTTTTGTTATCTTCTATTTTCTTGTCGGCGCGTGGCGGGCGATTATGTAATAGATGAACGTTCTTGTGTGAATGCGGTATCGGTGTGCGTAATAATTCAATCTACCGTTGACGTAAAGGTTGAGGACAGAATTTGAAAATATGTTGACTCGTTTGTTTGTTGTCGTTAAAGCAATTGCTGCGCATGTAAGTTTGAAATTGTTGAAAACTCATCTGTTTTCTGCGCTACTCGCATTTAGTATGACTATTCCGTTTAGTAGTACAAATTTATACGATAGATTTTTATTTGAAATGACGTCGTATCATTTGTAATTTTTTCATATTTTTTAGAAAATCTTATTTTAATTTTATAGAGAATTGGTTCTTTTGTTAGATTCTGCTATCAATGAATCACCGTGTATGGGGAGGTGCTTTTTAATCGGATTTCGCATACGATTTTCCAAAACTTTTTATGACTGTTCGAGAGATATATTATGGCAATTCAAATTTTATTTTGGATGTGGTTTTACTTATCTTATAAATTCATTATTTTTAAATAAGCATCCAATGTTTTCCGTCGAAAAATATTGAATTATAATGCATTAAAGCTCATAGAATCGTTCAATAACGCTCCTTTGTGTTTTTTTTCATATTTATTAAAGTAATAGTACCGGTAAGCTTGCGGTCGATGACGCGAGAATTGCGTTCGAGCCATAACTCGCAAAAATTCGCGTAAAACGCCCATTTATCATTTTACGCCAAATAAAAATGACTCACGTAGAAAATTACGTCGTTCCTTCGTTATATAATTTCGCGGCGAGACATTGCCGTCACGTCCGTATCGCCTCGAAGTCGTCGTCGTCTCCGTAAAACGCTTATGCGTTGTTTTGTCGGGATTGACTATTCGCACGGCCTTTCCGTCTCTCCTCGCCCCGGTCTCTGTTCCGGCTCGAAAAGAAAGAGTTCCGTACCACGTGCGTCTCCCGAGGGGGGAAAAAGATGAAAAGATGATTCCGCGTCTAGCTCCGGTGCAGCATACCTCAGAGCGTGTCGTGGCACTACTCTTCGCTCGCATCGGGCTCGATTGGGAACTCCGATCTGCGCTCGATAAGTGCGGGGTTCCTGACCCAGCGGAGATGGTTTATTTTCATTCAACTTCTCTCCTTCTTCGACTCCCACTATAAGAATGGGATGAGGAGAAAATTGAAAATTTTCTCAACCGTCTCCCCGTATAAAACGATCCTCTCAAGAGTTTTACGTCGCGTTCCTATTTGAGTACAAGCTGTGCATGTCGTAGAGAGAGAGAGAGAGCTTTTTTGAAGCGAAAAGAAGGGTGGAGGCGCTGCTGTTTATGTTAATATATTCTTCGCTATCACATAACCTCCACCCAGTTCACCTTTTACTCCCCCTTTCTACTACTCCCTCTTAATATAATCCTTTCATAACATCTTTCCTCGATCCTTTTTTATCCACGCAAAGTAACACACTCTTACGCTCTCTCTCTCTCTCTCTCTCCTCCTTGCGTGGAGAAATGATACGGTGGTATTACGAGGGTGTGTTTTTCTGTATAATCCGAGTCTCTTCATTGTAATATTCCGTCGCTCGTTTTATGCCACTCGCGTTCCTCTTTTCTCTTTCTTTGCAGCTCTCTCTCCTTTACCGCTATTATCTCCTTAATTTCACTCTGTCCTCCCTATTATTGTTTTAATTTTTCTGTTCATATATTATTCTGCTTTCTTCCTTTTTCGACATCTTCCTCTCTTATGAGTTTTATCTTTCTCCTTCTTACTTCTCTATCGATCACTCTTTCTCCATCTGCCCCTCGTCTCTCTCCATCTCTCTCTTTATCTGTCTCTTTCCGTCTCTTTCCTTCTCTCTTCTCTATCTCTTTCGCTGTTTCCTCATCTCGTTATTTCTGTCCTCTCACTACCATCATTATATTTACATTTCTCTGTTCCTATATTATTCTGCTGTCTCCCTCTTTATATTTTCCAATATCTTCCCCTCCTATCCTTTATCTCTCTCCTATTCCTTTCTATTATTGTCTCTATTTTCTGTTCCTATTTTATTCTGTTTTATCTTGTTATCCCTCTTTTTCGATTTTTCTATCTTATGTTTTATATTTCTCCTTTCTTCTCTCTCCATCACACCATCCTCTTTCTCCATCTGTCCGTCTCTCCATCTCTTTCCTCTTTATCTGCCTCTTTCCGTCTCCCCTCTTTCTCTCCTCTTTATCTCCCCCACTCTTTCTCCGTCTTCTTTGCCTCTGTTCTCTCACTACCTATGTCTCTGCTTATTTTTATCTTCCTTCCTCATTCAGTCGTCTCTCTGCTCATCTCTATCTTCCTCCTCATTCAGCCATCTCTCAATCCCTATCTATTTCTGTCTCCTTTCCCACCTCTCTCTTTCCATCCTCTCTCCCCACCATCGTTCCCTTCTCCTATCTTCTCATTTATCCTCTTATTACCTTCTTCCTTTTATCTCTCTCCATCCTCCATTCTTATCACTCTTATATTACTCTCTCGTCTCCCATCACATTCCTCTCACTGCAGCCTTTCACATTTTAACGTATTTTCCTCTGGCATCCAATGGAAAGGACCCGTTGCCTTCTTCGGATGGAACGATCTTCCTTCTCTTGCAACTTACCCTTCCTTCTCACCCACTTTCTCCCGTGGGAGCAGTTGCTGTGAGAGGGTTACCGCGTCTTTCTCTCTTCTATGGAAAGGCTCGACAGGAGAAGAGTTTTCCCTTTAATGTACGCTTAATGCGCTTCCATCACTATGCCTTTTCTCTCGCTTTTTCCTCTCCCCAAATTCCTCTTTCGCCTCGTGTGAGTTTCCCCCTTCATTTTACTCGTCACCTCACCACGAGCCATCAATGGAAAGAGGAACCTTTTTTGCCAAGTGATGAAAAAGTTTGCTGTAATACAGTCATATGTTTTTATATTGTGCGAAACTCGATGCTCTTTATTCTCTTAAGAAATTATAATAAAGTTATCTAATTAATTTTCTTTTTTTGAGAGTCTGTCTTGTGTGTGTTTACGGTGGATGGCAGATGCTTAACATTGTGAATATACTACTTTTAGTGATACGTATTTCGTTTTTCATCTTTTCTCCCGTAAATTATTGTTTCCATGTGAAAATATAAATTGACAACGAAAGTATCTCCTGTAGATGTAACTCTTTGAATGGTAAGAAAAATGGTAAAACTCATACAGCAGTTGTGGAATATGTACTATTCTTTTGTCATGCGTGCCATAGGTTCGTCATCCGCGTTCTTCTGCGCCTTTCTTTTACGTTTGGAACGCGTTAATGAAGGGATTTTATTCTCTTTTATGCTAGAAGCAAAGCGGAAACAAAAGAGGAATTTTTACGATTCCTGTTTCCAAAAAATGCTACAAAAGCAGCGTGGCCCTGTTCGAAAAATTAATCAATCACGAAGCACACACGTATGCCGAATTCCGTTTTTTAATCACTTGTGATTCTTCAACCGATTTTTGCATTGGAATTTAAGTCGAACGCAATATGGCCATTAATGCTGACTACTAAACTTCCTTCTAGCACGGAGCGTCATTTATTTCGTCTCTCACCGCGTTTCTCTACGGTCGCCGGTTTTATTTTCTCGACCATATACGTAGTATGACAAAATGAAACCCGTTCATTTATTCTCTTTGCTTCTCTGCGCGTAATCCCAAGCTCGTTGTTTCAACGTAACAAAGAGATCCAGGAAGATGAATTTCGTTGAGAGGATTCCACTAATGGAAGGCACTACACTGGAACGGTATGAGCCCTGAAGATGCTCTTAGAGTGTTCGTGTACTTAATTATATATCGTGTGCAGTAGAGAGTTGGTAAGATTTCCTAGCTCCCTATACTAGGATCGCGACTTCGAAGCCTGCCGAAGGCATGGTTGTATGTTTTCGTTTCTTCTCTCATAGTAAAAAGCTGGTAACGGGCTTATAAGCTTTTCAAAATAAAGTATATTTAATGACTTAATAGATTTAGCAAGTGAAATACGTTGACACTTAGAATGTGATGTAAAAATTAAATGTTAATTAGTGTCTCATATTTATATCTATGTGTACGTGGACGCGCGAAAAAACTTATTTCAGTCTATAGAATAATTTCTGTCGAAGTCTGAAGGCCACCTCCATGGCACTGGCTTACATTGTCCTTTTTAACCTCCATTTATCGATTCAGTAGGTCTTTGTTTCTCGAAAATTATCCATTAGTACTGCATAGCCCGTAATTCTACCCAATTCGGAAGAAAAACCTCGGTTAGGTTATCAACTACCTCTTTACGCCGAAGGCGTCTACTTTATTTTCATGCGTATTTCGTCGATAAAAATCTGATCCTACGGTTTCTATCAGAATTAGCCCGAGAGGGCTGGTTGCCAAATGGCGTTAAATAGTCCGCCATTTATATTACCCTAACAGATTCTCGCGGAGTGAAAGATGTGACACTTTTTTACTCTGTCGGCTTTCGAAAAAAAAATCGTGGCGCTTGAATTATCTTTCATATCCTCCGTTAACAAATGTGCAGCGCATTAACCTCATAAAGCCTCACATTAGGCTTCCGTGTCGTTCCCCGTGAAAAATACACTTAGTATCCTTACAAACGCATTCAAACCCTCTTTTATCCTCCGTCGTGCTCTTTCGTTAGTCCCTCGTTTCTTTCTCTCTCTTCTTTCCCGCTTTTATAATGCGTATCTCTCTGTTTGTGCTTCTGTATTATCCCCTTTCCATTTCTCTCTCCTGCTGCGAGGTGTTATATGGGGCAGATTATGCGTCTTTCTGGTGATCACCGTCGCTGGAATCCATCCAAGGCGCTCGCGTGACCCTTAATGATAGAGGAAGAGAGGGATGTCGTAGGTATGGCAAAGATGAAAGAAGAAGGATTAGAAAACATTAGACGCATGCTCCTATTAAGCATTAAAACATTTACCGTATATACCCGACTTTAAGACGAGGGTTTTTTCTGTATTTATTTTAATCGAAGATTGGGTGTCGCTTTATATTCGCGAACAAAGAAATTAGTAAATAAAAATAGTGGCAGTGATTATGACTAATCTAACACGGGTTAAATCACATTTATCTTTTCACTGCACATTTTAGAGATTTGAATAAAAAATAAATCCAATAATCTTGATTATTTGTTTGCCTCAGAATCCCTTATAAAACATTTTTTCCTGAAATTTTGTAAACGGGATTCGTCATATATCCGAGGCAATCGAGTCGGGTAAATACTGTATATCGTCATTGCAGTAAGATTTTACTGGCGGAAATTTTTGCACGGCATTATGCGAGCAAAAGCGATTGTCTTTCCATAAATAACATATCCGTCTTTATCTCCGCTACCTTTATTTATAAACCTAAAGTCGCATTCGCTGGTTAGGTTTATTTTACATTTATCTCGTTTGCCCTTTGTTGAAGTATTAACCTTTAACGCTCCAAAATAAACAGCCTTGTTTTAATGTTATAGCCAAATAGGTCCCAAACTGGGTGCTGCAGCTGATTTTTAAAGATGCCGCGAAAAAATTTGTTTTGTAAATAAATAAGCGATTTGGTTGTGCTGATAGGTAATTAGGATAATAACTTCCCCTCTAATAATCTGGTTATGGTGCTGTACCAACAAATTAATAGGTCTAAAGACTGTAATACCCGAATGTAAAAATATAAAAACCTTGTTTCAAGGCTGGAGTGCCGCAAAATTCTGTTTATCTTAGAAAGGATGCCGCCTACAAAACGTTTGGGAGCCATTGCTCAAGTCCTTCAAATGATCCGGCAGATCACTTCAGGATTTAATTCCATTTCCTCTGCTACGTCGAGAAAATCTCTTCACAGCACTATTACAGCCTTCAATTTATTTATTTAACCCTCAATGTCGCAAGTAGGCTAAAGCCAGGTGGTGACGACTGCTTCAGTATTGAACCCACAAATGTCTTTTACATACATAAATTAAAATTCTAAAATTACACATATTTATACAATATACACAGGATAATACCTAATGTGCCCATAAAAATACAATAATACGTAATTTAGAACTTATTCAATTCAATTATTACCTATTTTATGGAGTTTAATGTTTTCTAGGCTCGCGCTTCCTAAAGGAGTGATATGTTTTGGCACCGTTTTTTCGCAACGCACCAGAAAAGGAGATACTTTTTTTTTAAGGGGGCTACCACGCGCGTTCGCCAAGGCGCCATTGCCCCTGTTGAGGAATATGGGGACGAGCGAGGTGGGTGAGTAGGGAAGGAGGAGACTAGGCAATGGAGATGGAGGGAGATGTGGAGAGAGTAGAGAGGGTGGTGGCGAAAAGAAGGGGTGAAAGGACCGAGTGAGTGAGGGGGGTCGGGAGTGTTCACGGGGTGGTTGGGCGGGGTGTCGGTCGGCAGAAAGAAAGTGTACCACTGTTAAGTCTGACCGCTAATCGGGTGATCAATCAAGGGAGTATGACAATCAGGCGTCTCTCCCTTTTTCCCGTGTCCTGCGCGTGAGAGGGAGGGGTCGCGGGAAGGATGGTGGGAGGCGGGGGCATCAATCGCGAATGTGATTATATAGGTTGTACCGGTTCCCCCAAAGGTCGCATGTGGCGCTGCTCTTCTCTCCCACATCATCACACGCGCGCATCTCTTGCGCGTGTGTGTGTGTCTCGAGAGCTCTCCCTTATGTCAAACCTTTTCCGCGCCCTGCCTATTCCACTCTTCCCTCCCTTCCTCTCTCTCTTTCTCATTCCGCCCGGACCTCCGCAACCGCTCCTCCTCCTCCTTTTCGCATCCTTCCTCCTCCTACAATCTCGGCTGGATGAAAAAATATGGTCAACGTGAATGGCACACACACACACAAACGCTCGGGCTCGCATACACGCGGTGCGTTGTTTTGATACACGGTGTGCCATGCTGTTAGTATTCAATGCAAATAACCGGCTCCGTTCGGCTGTGCCGAGGTTGTTAACCCATTCCGCGGAGAGGCAGGGGGTGAAATAGCGTTGTTTCCTTTTTTCTTTTGAGGAGATATGTTCTTTAAAATTTCCATCGTCTGTTGCTCTCGCGTAGCGCCTGCACGAGAAAATCCGATCAGTTTTTATCGTCAATTTAAAATCTTTGTAATTTAAGTATTAAACTAATTAGCGGAGGTGAAATTAAAAATAAATCCGATCGAATTTCAATTACTTCTGTGCCTAAAAACGCAAGCTTTAGATCACTCCAGAATAATGCTTTTCAATTTCAAGTTCAACTTGTTCGGTTTCAGTCGAACCTCGATAACATGAAAGTCATCACTCGAAGTTTAGATCAGTCGAAATTTATTGCCTTCCCCTGAGGTTCAAGTTAACAAGGTTCGACTGTGTACTGTTCTTATTTATCTCTAATTTCTCCTTCATTATGGTTTTAATTTTAGAGGCTGTATGTCCGTTTTCTATCCAATTTGTCAAGCTCAAAGGACATATAAGTAGTAGTTAGTTTAAAATGAAACCTAATATCCTATGAATTCATCTCTTAATAAATTCTCGAAAACGAAATACTGATTTCTCTTCACTAGACTCCAGAACTCCCCATATTTGATTGGTAAATTGCACGTGCCGAATTAAATTTCTCCGAATTCTCTAAGGGTGCCAGCCCAGCAAAGTCGATTTTGTTGGCAGTGCTGATTTTCCCTCTCCTCGGAATTTTTTTACACTTCCGCTCCAAAAAAAAGAAAACGCGGATAACGTTTTTAGCGGCGCCATCCGGGAAAACAAACACAAAGCGTCGAAAAATAAATGAAAAAAATAAAGAGAAGAACTTGGGTCACTCGGAGGACTGTTTTATGCGTTAGACAAATACAAACATTGAGGCGGACCCCGCGTCCCACGAGAGAGAGAGAGAGAAAGAAAGCCCCAAGAAGTGTGTGTGCGTGAGAGAGCGTGAGCCAGGAGAAAACTTCCGCGGCAAACAGTTTTAAAAGGGGATTTTCATCGGTAGAGAGAAGCGCGGAATTCTCTTTTTGACTCATGCGAAATCCAGACTTGGAAGCAGGGAGATGAGGGGAGTGAGTATCGCGGAATGGAGTTGGGAGGAGAGTGAGAGAGAGAGGAGAGAGAGAGAGGAGAGAGAGAGAGGAGAGAGAGAGAGAGGAGAGAGAGAGAATTCCGAATAACGGGACGAGTGATAGCTGTCTGTCCTTGCCGGTATCCCCCTAATCTTCTCAGGCGCCAGGAAACGGACCAATGACATATAGGCGGTGCCCTAACCTCAACCAAAGTTCCATTTGTCTTCTCCGACTCCTCCTCCCTTCTTACTCTATCTCTTCTTCGTCCTCTCGGTCAAACCTTTCTTCTTTTTTTCCTTTCTGTATCTATCCGAAATTTTTTCGTGATATCGATATTTTTGCTCATGCGGCCTAGATATTGTTGCTATGATGGTACAGTAGATTTCGCCTATTGTTATTGGTGGATGAATTGAATTGAACTCTGTGTGATCGCATTTACCGCCATCTACTGTATAAGTAATATTTTGATTATTCTGTTACAACAGAAACTTTATGTGATCGTTATGGGTTGTTAAATTTATAACATTGAAAAGATGATAGCGACAAAGAGCATCTGGATTTAGCTTTGGAATTCCGCGTTTTGACCATAATAACTGTCAAATAACAAATTTTACTGGTGATAAAAATAGCGGTATCTGCTGTATTATTGTACTATAAAATGTTACCCGGAAATGTATGGACTCTTGCTATCTCAGGTATTTTGTATTCAACTCCATCTTGTAAGTGGAATACAATATCGAGACGGATGGATGCTGGTTAATTATGTCGTAATATATGGAAGACCAGAGTTGACCAAACCTTTTACTAAAAGGGCCATATGAATCTTCAAATACTTTTGCTTGAACTACGTACGATCTTTCAAATTACAGATCAGGCCGTGTGTAAATTGCAAAGAGCTAGTTTTGAGAATTTTTTGATTGTGTAATCTTCCATGTTAAAAGTATATTGCATCCACTTACTCGAAAACTGTTTAGATTTCAGAAATTATATCTTATGACACTATCAGCTGAATATATATATATATATATATATATATATATATATATATATATATATATATATATATATATATATAATATGTCTTAAAGAAATTGACGATGAAATCACCCTTGTAGACCATTAGATATTTACTTGATCGTTGGGTTCTGGCGAAAACGGGATTTGTAGTTGTCCGCTGCCTCGCACAAAACTATCTACTTTCCATCCATTTCTCTCTTAAATTCTACGGTAGTTTTTGCTTCCGAATCGTATTATACTTCCCCACTCTTTCCGATTATCCTTTACGTCGACGATTGCCAAACTATGGAGCACGCCACAGTTTGGGAGGAGTAGGGGGCAGGTGGCGCAAGCAACAGATCGGAGGGGCGCGATTTATTTTATAAATTCAACCCTTCTAGCTGTGCTAGTCAGGGTTTATGGATTTGGACGTGGAAGTAGGGTTTTCTCGAATTTAGAGGGGGGAGACGCGTCTGCATAAAGTTTGTGAACTGTGTACCACGTTGTCTCTCTAAACCCTCTCCTTCCATCACTCCTCTGATCCGAGCCGTTTCCCATGGCTTCGCACGTTCCTTCCACTTTATTTCCAAAACAAAATCTAAAAATCGCGTCGTAAAAATACATCCTTCTCTTTCCTTCTCCCCTCCAACGCATTGTTTATGTGACGCTTTTACGCGACCTCTCGGATTGATATTGTTTCGCTCTTGTATTTTTGGACGTTTCGCTCTCGGTGCGGTGCGCTTTTTATTTGTTATTCCGTACCGTGCATCAGTTTCGCACGGGTCGGTATTGGAGGGAAGGGAGGAGATAGAGGGAGCGGGAAGAATTGAATTACGTTTCACGCGATGTTGGAGAAGTGTTTGGAATAGGATTAGGGACTCGAACGCGCGTTTGCGCGGTAAAATATTTTAATTGCTGCTTAAAGAAAGGGCGGGATAGGTGCGTGGATCGAATGACGTTTTTTTTTCATGCGGAGCGCGTCGTAAAAATAAACTGCTGATTCTCCGCGCGTTTTCCGCAAACGGATAGCTGCCCACCATCTTAGGAATAGGAAAAATATAAAACATATGTCGATGGTTCTTTTCTCACCGTTAAGAAATGGCGATTCCATTTTAGTCGTTATTGTTTAAGTTACGCGCTGTTTATATATATACGACCAAACCCAAATTATTTCTGGGTTGGGAAGGGACAATTGAAAAAAAAACACGAATAATGGGATCGAGGAAAGTTCAAGGAAAAATTATTTGATATATCTGCTAAATATTTTAAAATTTAATCATGTATAAATATCAAACGCTGAATTCGTCCGAACGACTAGGATGTGAGTGCATGAAACGTATCAGTTTATTAAATATCAGGTTCCTGTTACGAAAAACTGGCAAAAAAATAATCAAGACTGTAATTTTCGTTAAAAGTGCTGTTTACAAGCTTATGATGAATAATAAACGATTCTGTATGATGGCTAGAAATTTTTCGCGTAGAGAGAGAGCTCTAAATAGATATTACCAGGGAAAATTCAACCTCTCTTCACAACGTCTCGTCGCCCGCTTACTCTGTGAACGGATGGTCTTGGTTTTATTACATTTTTGCAATCAGCAAAATTCCCAGGTTTTACGATACTAAAATTTTGCTAAAATTATTTCCCTTGTTTATAGAAATTTACCCTAGCACGGCAAGGAAATTATGAAGAGATTAAACTTGGCATTCATTCCATAAACTTTTACCGAGTGATTTACATAAAATTATAGCAGAAAAAATTAATCCGCCGCCGAGACGCTCAACCTGCTTAATTAAATGCGCGTTACGGAATTAACGTTTCATGAATGCCATCGCGAGTCTTAGTATGGAAAGAGAGAGGCAGATATCCTTCCACGATGAATAATGCTTTTCAATTGTGATAGGAGAAAGGTGTCAAAGGCGACCTTTTTCCTTTCACTCCAATCGAAGTTCGGAGTGATTTCAACGCAGCCGCCTTCTCTTTTCCCATTCCTCTCCCCCAAAGAGACCGTGAATGGCGTCGCGCTTTTTATTTTCCAATTAAGTTGCCAAGATGGAAGTAGTAAGAAATAGAATTTCAAAAAGAAGAAGAGAGAAATAGTTCGAAAGAATTTCCCTTTCCCTTTCTCTTTTTTTCCGTCCCTAGCGTAATCGATCGAAGGAGATGTCTCTAGGCGGCGCGGTTTTTTCCTCGCACCAGCGAAAGGGAAGAGAAGATGTGGCTTTTGTGTGAAACTGTGGTCACACTCAACGGGGAGATAAGAGAGGTCTTCGAAAAAGCACACGGGGTCATCGAACTCCCTCAGCTGCGAGAGACACGAGTAGTATTCGTCCCAGACCATACCACCAGAATTGGAATGAGTCGCGTATTTTTTATGAATAGCGGAAGAACGTTTCGTCGATTTTCTACCTCTCGAATTTGTTCGGGTTTTACGCGTCGATATGTATAATATATTAGGAGTTTAATCTTAATTGTTTTAAATTTTTTTGAGTCTCGAAAATTTTTCGTCTAGTCATGAAGATGTTGCGGTAATGTATGTACTTGGCGCCCGCCGTTGTGTGGCTCATTCGTTCTTTAGCGTGCGTTTTGTGCGTACAAAAAAACAACACTAAGGACAACATCTTTGGACCAAACGCTTCGTTTAATAAAATGCTACTCGATCCTTTTAAGGGTAACATATTACGTAAATATGTTATGTTAAGTCTGTTAGATTCACTGGTGTTGAAATGTTTTGTATTTTTATGAAGATGAATTATAGTAATATGTTTTGTTTTTCTTTTCTATAATCCAGGTCCCGACGTGGTCCAAGACGTTGCTCCTTCGGTCATAGAAGAGGAAGAGAAAAACATGAGAGGTATGGTGAACTTTTTTACTTTTTCTGGTAATTTTGTCGGCTTTGTCAATATATTTATTTTTATACCCTGTAGAATTGTGATTGTAACAGCCTATTTTAACCTTTTATGCGTGGAAAAATAACCACACCTTTTTATTTATTCGAAATATCACGGATTAGAAAAATCGAAAACGCTCGTAAATTTTAAAGCTCTTAATGTTCTAAAATGACAACATTTGTATATTTCCACTTAAAAACCTTTTATTTCGACCATGTTTGGACATGTTAAAACGTCATCTTCAGGGTAAAGACTGAGGAGAGTAGTTTAGTTGATTTAAAAAATTCAAGGAATATCTACTACATCGCTGTAGAAAACTAAGGCTTTTGAAAAGTAAGCATTTTTGGAAAGTCCACTCGTGGAAATGATTAATCTTTACACGTGAAATAAAAAGAAAAGCTCGATTCTTTCTTAATTAATCCGCTATGATTGTTGAAATTTCCGCGAAAAGGAAATAAGGGGAAGTATTTTTAAGAGTATGTCAGCCATCAGAAGGACAATTACAGGACGGATTATAATTTTTACCTTCAGAGAGAGAGAGAGATGGAGAAGAATAAGGAAGCCGTAAGACTAATATACATCTTCTCGGAGAGACGTCAGGTATAAGCAAAACAAAGATAATTGTTTACACGGAAAATTCCTTGATTGGCAGCGTGTGACCCTTCTTTACCCGTAAGTTTTCTCGACGGCGACAACCACGTGAAGGTTTAATTTAGCGACGATGATATCGGGTGGGTAGGTAAAGGGAGTGAAGCGTTAGAGAAAGAGGTAGAGAGGAGGGAAGGGAGTGGGAGACAGGAGGTGGAGACGCCGGTCGCGACTCCCTCAGGAATTCCAAGAGGGGGAGGCGCATCCAACCCAACCCACTCCACGTCCCCTCCTCATTCCTCTCCACGCGGGGTAACCAATCTTCACACGCGCATGCGCGCACCCCCTAGAGATATTGCGGTGGACAACGGCTGCTGCCGGGGCGAGACGCCGTATCAATCACCTTTTTGACCTCCGATCCACCTCTGCAGGCGCCTCTCTCTCTCTTGCTCACTCACTCTAGGTGCCCCCGTCGCCTCCACCCTCTCTTCCCCTCCCTCTACCGCGGGTGCATCGCACCACTGCCGTCGCCTTACCACCCCTACCCCACCCTCCCTCCCTGGCACCAACGCATTACCGCCAGCCAACCTCTCTTTCTCTCTCTCTCTCTCTCCATCTCCCCTTCCCTTTCCTTAGTCTCCTAGCTCCTTCCAAAGCATCCTTGCGGAATAGTAAATTCGCGCCGAGAGAGAGAGAGAGCTAACATCACGATTTAAAAACTTCGGAATTCTCCGTTGCGCAATCCCGGCAAATTCCTCGCGTGCTCTTGTGGTTCCGACTTAAAAATAAATGTCCTTTTAAACTGTAAGTTTTTTCATCAATATTGTGGTTTGGATTCACGATTCGGTGTTAATGCATGCGGCGCCTTGAATTATTTATCGAGCTTAAAATAAAAGAAAAGAAAAATCACTGTAAAAAAACCACTTTCTCGAGCAGAAATACGATCGGGGTTTCAACGATTAAACGTCATCTTCAGGTGAATATGACGTTAAATAGTTGAAACCCGGATCGTATTTCTGCTCGATAAAGTGGCGTTTTACATAGTGACTTTCATTTTATTTTATTTTAAGAAATAGAACTCCACAAAGTTACGGCTAGCCAAATAATTTTTATTTATCAAGCTACCGTTTAATATATGTGCTAACATGAAGCGCTAATAATTTATATTAAATTAAATTTAAATTAATTAGAAGTATCAATTATACTTCTTCATTCATAAAGTTTATTTTTGATATTTCATTTATCTCTTTTGTGTGTGTACATATGTAAGTACATACGTACGTACGCACATCCATACATATAAATAGGCACATAAAAGCGCGCCACGATAATTATCTATTTATATGATTGTTTTTATTCCTATCTATTGGTGATTCTTCCGCCATAGATTTATTTCGCCACTCTCCTTCCAATCATTTATGGACATAATCACGCACGTATATACAAATTAATGCCCCAACTCTCGTCTGGACAGCAGGGTCGAAGCCCGAGGAATCACACTTGAGGGAGGCTCGAAAGAAATTGAATGTGAAGGGATCAAAATCAAGCCCGGGAGCCCTCGCAATTAGAGCTAGGCCGCTGACTTAAACGACAGTTTATTTCAAGGATAAGTAAGCACGCCAGGGACAACTTGATACCTATAGCGCATTATAAGGACGTTTGAATATCGCCTAGATCGAGAAAACTCTCCGCGAAAATATTTTCTTTTCCAACCGGTCGATCTCATTTGGCTCATTTGACGTCTCAATCACACGCACGTTCCCTTCGAGAGAAATAAAAATTATACACGTATCTTTCGTCTCTAGAATGTTTGGCGAGTTAGCGAGCGGTAATTCTTTTCTCCAGCCGCCCCCCATTCTTCCCCATCTCCTCCCCCATTCCGCTTCCCCCATCTCCCGCATTTCCATCCCCTCCCCTCCGCCCATCAATCCATATCGCCACCTACGCGCTCAGGCCCGCTCACTCACCTGCCTCCCGCCCCCGCTCTCTTGCTTTGCCACGCCGTAGATTAAAGGTTCTCTCTCTTGTCTAACCCGAGTCTCTTCCACCCTTACAACCCTCTCTCCGTCAATCTCTTCCTTTTCCTTTCTCTTCTATGCTATATGCCTCGTCTTCATTAATTGCTGCGGCGTCCTCGCTGTTCGTGAGAATTTTTCGTTGCGTCACCGTTCCCGGCATGCAATTCTCGCACTTTAAATTTAACCTTCAAGTAGGCGCATAGAAAGGGCGCCACTTTATTTTAAACTCAATATTCGTGGTATAATGAAAAACTTTCTAGATCTTTATGTTATTACAAATATAATACTGTCATTGAATGTCTCGATTAAAAAATACTGAAAAGTTGGTCCTTTGAATAATAAGAATTGTTTATTTGTATGTTTAACACAATTTTTTTGTGACTTTTAATTTTTTAACCCGACGGGAGACCCCTCGATACCGGAGGCCCAGTGCTGTTAGCCCGTCCGTAGGTCCGTCTCTGTAATTGAAGTAGCAATCGAGTACAACTCCCTCAAGGGCATTTTACACCCCAAAAAACTAGGATTAAAATTGGTCTGTAAAATTTAACTCATGTAATTTCATATTTGTTATTTGAAATTATGATCTTGAAACCTAGAATGCATAGACTTGAACACTAAAAATGTTTATATTCGATTTTCGCTTAAATGATACTGCAGAATATCTTGATATCTTCCGGTGTAAGCTCGTATGCAGCTGGCTGAAGCGTTCGCAATTTCTAATGCGGCTCGCCTAAGCGTTCACAACTTTCAATGCTGCTTGCCGCGCAGAAACGTTTGCAATCGCCATCCGCTATGCGATGAACTAAACCGTAATGCACAATCAATAAAAGAAAAATTAAACCTACTCGATACGAGCGAGCTGATTTTATTTTTTCCCGAGCGTTTTTGTTATCCATCGAGGACTATCTCCATTTATTACACAATTTTCTCCATGTTATAATCCCTGGCGTAATGACTATCTATTCCCCTTAATTTTTCATTGCGTTCTAATCCACCTCCACGATCAGAGAGATTAAAGTGGAGAGATTAATGCATACGTCTCTCTCTTTCGCTCCCTCTATCTTCTTTCCCTGACGCCCCGAACAATGTTCCGTGTAAATCTCCTTCTCCCACTCTCTCTCTCTTTCTTCCATCCTCTCATCTCGAGGACGCTCTTCTCCAACATTTTAATGCATCGCTGCAATAAGTTATAAACTTCCTAGCGTCATCAATAATTCAAAAGTTATCTCCCTTTCACTGCGTGTGCCAGTATTGGAACTTGCGTGTGCCAGTATTGGGACTCTTTGACATTCAAGGAGGATTAAAAGTTTAAAAAGTAAAATTGTTTTAATCGTTTTCGGTGTGTGGGCGTTGACATTTTTTCTATCCCGAACCGTGTGACTCGGAATGAAAAATGATGCGAGTTGGACGAGAACTTGCGCGCGCGCATGTATTCCGACGAGATGGAAATGGAACGGAGTTGAGAGTTTCCTTATATAAATAAATAAATATACATGTGTGTGTGGTCGGTATGGAGTTATGAATGCAGCGGTATACTGTGATAAATTACGAGTAAAATAAAATAAATTTATGCACGCGTCCTTTTTATCGAGACCGTTCGCGTTATCATGCAGTTCGAAGCTTTACGCCTCTCTCTCTCCCCGTTATGTCCTTTGCGTGGATCGCTCTCCCTCCTTTCCCCCGCGATAGTGGCGCATTTGACGTGAACATTAGCTCTCCTGCCAACGACGATGGTCTCCCGATTAAGCAAGAGCGCGCGTGCGCACAAGTTATCCACTCCACTATTCACAATACCACTCTATAGAAACTCCTAGTTCAAGAGACAAAAAAAACGAGAAAGAGAAAGATTATACGATACAATCACTGTAGCCGTGAAACGTAAACCCTGTTACGAGCGTAAAATGTTAACTGCGGCCAACTTTCCATTTACCGGACCGAGGCTATTCCGGTTCATCGGATGTTCCGGCCGATCGATATGACCATTTACACCTTACATGGTGCACACAAATGAAAATAGTAGAATCAAGTGGATAAATAAACACTTGAGAAAAAGTAAGTCGGCAATTAAGTAACCCAAGTGCCATTATAATAACCTTTGGCGTCTTTATTACGTGTAGGACAAATAAATACGATAAGTATGTAGACACACAATACGTTATAAAAAAACTCAAATTTTATGATTTAAAAATTCCGGTTAATCGAAATTAAGGATATTCTATATCCGGTAAATCGAGAGCTTACTAAATCGCTTTCTTGATGCAATTCATTTGCTGAGATTGCTGATCCAACTTTTCTAAAACTTTTTTACTAAATGTCATGCCAAAAGAAAAATAGTTTTGTTTTTAAAGTGTGGCTTTATGTACTATTAACGTATATTTTTCATTCCCTTCCTCCGCACACCTAATAGTAATTTCTTTGAAACTAATTAAATTCCTAATATTTTCATCGTAAATCTAAAGGTAATGCCTGAAATTTATTTAATTCTGTTTCTTTGGTCATGAGTGTCACTTCGTTACAAAAAGTCTAAATGTTAAACATATCCGAGTTCGAGAAATAGAGAAATTTGCTCCTTCGATTAAGTTTATACGTTTACACTCTGAAACTGTCAATATTTCGTATTAGAAAAAGGTCTCATTTCCAAGTAATTGGCTCCTATGCAGGTGAAACGGACTAGCAACCCCATAAATTTTCTCCGGAATTATAAATAGCGCTTCCTTTTTGTGCGTTTAAAACTTAAGCGTAAGACGAAGAACATGTTTCAAAAGGAAAGATCTACATGTATTACATTCTCTCGGCCACTGTGTTAATACACACTCTTAAAATTTTCGCCTGTGAATCAAAAGTCCCTGTTAGCTGACTTCAGAAGCTTAAAAGCAGCTAGATAAACAGGATTAGTGCGAAGGTATTCTATTCATATCCCGACACCACCGCGGTTTATGTTGCGCAAAGTGACGGATATCCCGGCGAATTCGGTTCTTCGGAGATGTTTTGTTTTGTACGAGTTATTTATACATACCACGCCCTCGCGAAGAAATGCAAATCCGAAATTCCTTCCCCCCTGCGACATCGTCCAGAAATAGAGTGGGGAGGGAGAGAGTATTGCATCACCATTATCATTAGCAATAATAAATTCGACGGGATGACCTGATCTGAGGTTCGAGTTTATCGAGAGGAGGGGATGGAAATGGGGAGGGGCGTGGGGGAGGGAGGGAGTTGAGGGGAGGTGTAGAAGTCGAGTTTTCATCGGAGGCAGTGGAGGAAAAAAGGGTGTGGGGAGGAAGGCGTTTTATTTTTTTAGGAGCGGGCGGGGCAGGAGACGACGACGGTGTGCGACCGCCGGTCAAAGGACCTCAGCAAAAAAATAAAATAAAACTATTTGGAGAGGGGGAGGGTGGAGGCGGCGCACGAAAACGTGAAATAAGGCGTGCAGGAGTACGGGGGCCTCTCCACGCCGCGGCTCCCTTCCTACTCTTTTTAAGACACTCCCCTCTTTCTCCCTTCCCTCACTCTCTCCTCATTATTGTATCCCGCCACTCCCCTTTCGTCGATCATCTCGACGGTCCGGAGAGAAGAGGAAACCGGTTTGTCTGACGGTTTAGAACGGAGCGGGGGGGAGAGAGAGAGGGAAGGAGGTGGAAAAGGGCAGATAAGTGGTAAAAAGAGGTGGTAGGGATGGAGAGGGTCGGAGGTAAGGATGGAGAGTAAGGTTTGGCGATGTAAGTCGGCGGGAGTGAATGGGAAGGTGTGCAAACCGAGATGTGGAGGAGGAGGAGGCGTCGGCGGAGGCGAGGGGGAGGCACGGTGAGGAAGGTGCGGGTAGGTTTGCGAGGAGAGAGGAGGTATCGCGTGACGTAGGAGGTACGGGAATGAAAGAGGATGAACCAGTAAGGATGGTGGGGTGGTTTGATGACGGGGGTGGGGTGTATAATGGGTGGAGGAGGGGGGAGTGGTGTTTTTTAATGTGAATTTGCAAGGGTGTGGAGGTGTGGCCGAGCGCTCCTGCCGCCCTTTCCCTTGTTTATTTTTGCTCTCGTGGCGCCAGCTCGGAACTTTGCATGTGATCGTCCAACTAGACTGCCATCACGTCCGCGGGTGGGGAAGGGCGGTCCTGTAAAGAGGACTGAGGGATGGAGGGGGGAGAGTGAGATGCTGGGAGGTGGAAGGAGGGGAGAGAGGAATGGGTGGTCGAAAAAGTACTTAAGATTCATGGATTTCGACAGGAGGTTTTGGGAGAGGTAGAGAGAGTGAGAAATATAGGATATTACCTGGCTACGGGAGTATATGACCTATTGCGTAAATTTTAACTACAGTTAAACCCCGACTTAGCGCCACCGTTTGTCCACCTCTGACGGCGTTAAAGCGGAGGTGGCGGTAAATCGAGGTATATCCTTCCTTTATGTATTCATAAGATGGAAGTTCTGTTCACAACGTTTCATGGGCAGTATGCAGTATGTGGCGCTATATAGGAGGACCCTAAATGAGGGTCTGACTGTAGTTTTAATTGTTTAGGTTCTGTGCCTGATTCACTGCACTTTTTCCTTTACAATTTTAGACTTTTAACCAAATGTTCCGACGTGTGAGAAGCAGATTGGAATTTTCGTAGATACACCCGTGTATAGAACGGACGATGTCATCATGCATAAGCGCGTGCGAACAGCGCATTCTCTTTGCCGAAAGTGTTTTATATTTCAATCCATTGATCCGATAAGTTTACTGTCCGTTTTATCACGGTATGTCTATTTGCTTTACAGCTAACCGGTGGATGAATGGAGGACACTTGGAGAAAGTACGTACTCAGTATCGATAGGGTATTATTAGCTTTTATGGAGACGATTGAATCAATACAAATTGAGTCAGTACGAATGACTTCAAAAGTTCGAGTTCTGTTATTTATCTGGAATATAAAAGATAATAACTGCTCTTAAATAACAGGTAACTTAGGATAGGGCATAAGCACAAAAATCTAAATCTAAATGAAAGTAAATGGCATACAACCAGCAAAAAATTGCATCCGAGCAAAAATAGTCAGCTATCGGTCGACATAAATATGATATCAATTATGAGCTTGTAGTAATGATTTTTTGTTGAATCAGCCTTGCGTATAATCAGCATTTAACGAACGCAGATAATAAAAAATTCTCAGAGTTAGATATATATCATCTTATGGCAGTAAACAGATGAGTGTCGATATAAAAAGTCGTCGTTATCGACGAAGAAATTAATCTCTGGAAAATATTCGACTCCAAATAGCTTTTGATGGCAAACCGAAGCGAAGAAGTTTGAAATGTCTCACTTTGCGAGATAGACGGAAGATGGATGAATCATCCAAAATATGAGAGAGAGAAAACAGCGGAGAGAAAGGAGTGAGAAAGAGCGATAAGTGGAGAGGGAGGATATCCTCCGAGGCAAAAAATTCTCCACCCGAAAAACTCCTACTCCATCATCTCGCCCGTCCGCCTTCTCCCCCCATCTCCTCCCTCACCCCAAAAGACACGCGGAGCTTAAAGGAATCACTACCTTGAGCAGGGGAAGGGAAGAGAGAGAGGTACTCCCATCGAGGTATGCGATTCGGCAAAGGAGAAGGTGGAGGGGAGAAGTGAAAAATAAGGGTCGGGGAAGAGGGTGAAAGTGAGGGCAGACGGGGGTTGAGGAAGGTGCGAGAAGGGCGTGGAGGGAAGATGGGAAGAGGCCCAAGGAGTCCGTCTTGCCGTCCGAGCAATCTTCCCCTGTGCATCTCCCGAGAGCCCACTTCCCACGTCTCTCTACCCCTCTCTCCCCCTCCCTTTCCCTCCTCCTACCCTATCCTTCCGACGCCTCACCCTTATTTCGTCTGTAGCACATTTCCGCAACCATTCCGATACCTGAGGCCATGAAACGGCGTTTCTCGCCTTCAATCCGTCCAACCCACACGCTCCTCGGAGCCTACTCGCGCGCTCGTTCGTCTTTTTTTCTATCCGTTTCGCTTCGGCGTACCTTTCTCTCTCTCTTTCTCCATCCTTAATCTTCACACTCCTTTTTTACCGCTCGTTATTTTCGTCTCCTCTCCTTTTTGGTTTCCGTTCCTTGTAATAGGAGTTAGTTATCTTCTCCGATAGAAAATCGATATGAAATTCAGAACTCTTCCGAGGCTAATTCTTCATCGGTCCTATCGCCCTGTCTAGTGACTTTTAGTATATTGCAAGACAAAGCAATGCCTCAATTTATCTGCTCCTTAAACGTTTTTAATTTCTCTGAATTTCAAACTATACTTTTCAGAATGGTTTGAATTGTTTTGGATTTTATTTCTCGTCACTTTGATTGTTGCTAATTACCTCTCCGATAGAAACAGCACGAAAGTTGGAATTTCCCCACGAATTATTCTTCATCGATCCTCATCCCTCGTCGGCTGACTTTTGGTCTCTCGCAAGACGAAATGGTACCGATTTTTCGGCTCATAAAATTATGAAATTTCCCCAAGTTTCGAATCATATTTTCGGAGTCGTTTGAACTCATCTTTGTTGTTATTTCTCGTCGCTGTGATCCTAATCGATTGATGTGTTGTTGTTAGTTTGAGATCGAATCGCTGGGATGGCGGAGCGCGGTAAAATATTCGGAGGCGTAATTGAAATACTCGAGGAATGAGGAAATGTCGCCGTGATGTTTGGTATTTTTGGGCGCAAAGATCGCTTTGTGCGAATTCCCTGATCCTCCTCTCCGCCACATCTCCCTTTTCCCATCCTCTCTTCCATTCCCTTCGTTCCGAATGGCGACTCCTCTGCTGGCTCCAGGCGGCGTCGAGGGTCGGACTTGCCCCTCGGAAAGACACCTCTCTCCCAAATACAGCCTCCTCCGACCACCCTCAACTAAAACGCCCGACTTTAACCCTCTCCACACACATGCACACACAAGCGGACCTGCCACCCAGGAGACTAGCCACACGAGAACAGCACGCGCTGTCTTTTTCCATCTCGCCTTTCCACTTTTATCAACCACATCGCATCCTTCCACAAACGGGAAGACCTCCCTCTCTTTCCTCATTTCTCTCCCATCTCTATCTCCATTTTCACTTCCTTTTTTTGCGACCGCGCACTTTTTTCATTCCGCGCCCATCAGTCACACAATTTACCTCTTAAAACACGAGATAATATGTTCCAATTAAAACGCGTAATAACTGCGAGCCTTTAGGTTTTCTTTTGTTTGCGCCTCTTCCTCTCATTCCATCTATCTTCCACCTATTCAGGTTTAATTGCCCAATTCTCTTTTCGCTGCGCTTTTTAAAAAGAAACCCATTTTTCTTATTTTTTTAGCCATTCCTCGGATCTTTAAAATGCTCCTCGTTTTTGTCCTGTTGTGCAATCATAACTTTTTGCTTCTCTCCATCACTGTAGAGAACGAGCTTTAATAAAGGAATATCTTACTTCGGAGCTTCTGAAAACGTACGTGACGCATAAACGAGCCGAAATTTTTACAGGGATGGAGGTCCATCAGTCACACTGCTTTTTATTTTGGTGTAAATAGTAACAAGGTTTTATTTTCCAAAATGTGTACAAATTGGTGGACTCACCGATCGAATACGATTAGATAATTATGCTCATATTTTGACAGTCGTCGGTCGCTCGAAAAGAACGTTTATTCCCATCTTTTAAAACAGCAAATAGCGCTATTTGAGTAAAATTTATGTACTCGAAATTGGAAATCGAAATCTTACTGGCAGTGCCGTGCACTTTTAAGTCACTTTCTACTACTGCTTTCACCGACCGTAGTAACAGTGCAACAAAAAACGTCCCACTGCGCGACGTTGCCTCTCCTGCATTCAATCCAAGATGCCGTAGACATCTATATGGAGTTATCGCCCGATACTAATCTTTCCTTTTCGAAGGTAATAGCTCAATCTCGGGTATCCTTAACATCCGTAAGGACTTGGTCCTTTGAGTCGATTCGCCCTCCGAACACCATTCAAAAGACGGTCGTGTCCTTTCTCTTCCTCTAAACGATTCCTTTCCCTAATGACTTTCCTACTCCGCATTTCCAAATAATAAACTCCGCCCTCCATTAGCGAACCGTACGCCCTCCCTCCGCCTCTCACCTACCTCTCCCCAACTCCCTTCCCCCCTTGCATTTTTATCTGCTGTGAGATAAACTTGGCTATAACGCCATCGAGGAGTTCCTACTCACTTCCCACTCTCCTTTGAAGAAACCTCTCTCTTTCTCCCTCTCTCTCTCTATCCTACTACTGTGTATTCCTCTTTCCTCTCTCGTCTACTATTTCTCCCTCTCCCACATTCTCACTTCCTCTCCCCCTTCAACTCTCCCTCCCTCCGTCTCTCTCCCCCCTCTCCTTCCCTCCCTCTCTCTCTTCCACTCTCCCATCCTCTCCTCTTTCTCTTCCACTCTCCCATCCTCTCCTCTCTCTCCCGCCTTCCCACTCCCTCTTTTTCCCACCCTCTTTCTCTCTCCCCTATTCTCCAATCCTCTCTCCTCTCCCACTCTCTTACTCCCTCTCCCACCCTCTAATCATTCTCTTACCCTCCCTCTCTTTTTCCTCCTCTCTATGTAGCCTGCCCTCTTCTTTTTTCCTCTTTTTCTCTATCCATCTTACCCTATTATTCTCTATATATCTCCCTCTCGGTATTTCTCTCCCAACCTCTCTCCTTTCTCTTCCTCTTTTAATTTCTATATCCCTCTCTTCCTCTCTTTACCTATATTTCCCTCTCGATATCTCTCCCACTCTCTCTCTTCCTCTTTTCTACCTTCTCTCACTCCCTCTCTGCATCTTCTTTTGTGTTTCCTTCCCTCCCTTCCTCGCTTCCTATTTAATATTCTCGTTACATCCTTATAGTTCTCTTTCTCGTTCCCATCCCTCTCTCTCTCTGATTTCTCTTTTTCTCTGTCCCTCCCTACCTCTTCGTCCCTTTCATTCAACTCGCCGCCTTGTCCACACCTCTTTCCCCTTCCTCCCGGGTGAAAGAGAGAGAGAAAGGGGGAAGGATGAGGAATTCTCCGTTGATCAGCCGGCTCTCGAGTCTCATGTCTCGGTTCACTGACCTACAATATACTGGCTTCGCGAGTTGAAAGAGGAGGAATGAAAAAGCGCCAAAAAAAATTCCCCTCCTCTCCTCATTTCCAGCTCTAGACATCCAAACAACCCCTTTCACCACTTCTTCTCTCCCTTCCTTCTTCCTCTCTCTCTCTTTCTATCTCTCTCCCTCTCTCGCTCCTTATTCAAACGATGCGGATACCATCGTCTCATATCTATTTCCCTTATTAGACTCCCGTTTCCTTGCGTTCCGTGGCGATAAACGAGTGGCTAAAATGTCCTTGTGTGCGTGTTAACTGACATGTGCGTCTCTCTCTTTTGGGACGTATTATAACGCGATGATAACATCGTTTTCGTCGGTTCATGGGCGAGAGGGGGCGTTCCTGGAGAGGGGACAAAAATAACACGAGGAACGCAACCGAGCCGTGTGAATCGTTTTAAATTTTTTTATCCTCCGTCACGACGTTCTCCGTCTTACTAGCCGCCGTATGCGAGGATGGAGGGATGGTTTTTTTATCTGTTAATTTTTTATACTTTCAGCCGAGCCTCTGTGTTTAGACCAAACGTCTATAGCTGTAATTTTCGATTTTTCGAGGAAAAATTTCTTCTCGCATATTCCGCCGACCTGAAGTTCTAAAAAATCTAAATTTTCACGACTTGGGCTTTCTATGTATGATCTATAGCGCGTTCTATTTTTCGTTTTTATATTCCATCGAAACTTACGCGCGCCCAATGTGTGTGGAAATGTGGGTTTGTGCGTATAGAGAGATACTGTGTTAAGATCAAATACGGCATGAAATTTCAGGACTGAAGACACTCGGTTAATCGGAGGCGCCTTTTATTATTTTTTCATATTTTTAAAGGAATCTAATTTCCTCTGAATGTTTCAGAAATTTTCTGCCTCTTTTGTTGATGTGACCAGATTAGTTTCGAAATGTGATTATTCCCGAGGGATTATTATTATTATCGAATTGTTTTTTCGGAATTTAGAGACCATTACTTATCCTTTCGTGTCCTGTTAAATCATAAACGGAACTGAGAAAGAAAGAAATAGGTACCGTTTTTTACTGTAACTTTCAAGACATTTCTTTATCTCAAGTCCTGATGAAGAACCACCTCGCTAGGGATTAAAAAAATTACTTTTTCTGTATCCCTTTTTTTGTTAATCATTATGTTGGCTAGTCGATCGCTTCCTTTAAATAGAACGACAACAAAAATGTTTCAAGAGTTTCGTTTCGCCTCCACGGTTAGAGACATTTGCCTCCGAAGGAGGATTTAGGAGAGTACTTTCCTCTCTCCCTTTCTCTTACTATCTCCCTCTCTCTCTCGGGAGTCTTCGGCCAAAAAAATAAATAAAAAGGAGAAAATAGAATAAGTTAGGTCTTAACCTCTTTCTCACTCACTTGAACGGCTCGGTCCATCCTCGAGTAAATACGAGACGTTCTCGATTTTAGAGTATCTGGCTCCATCTTCCTCTCATCCATCACTTTAGACTCAAAGAAATGTGTAAAAAAATAAACGTAATTTAAGCGGTTCGCTGGACTTTTTGAGTGATTGACAGTCTCTCTTCCGCTCAGCCAATGGACGTTTACAACAAAAACGTATAGTGTCTTCGCCTCCATCTATCTCTCTCTCTTTCTTTCTTTCTTCCACAAAAGACGCAAAGTCATATTACACCAAAAATAGGGGAGAGGTCATGCCAATGTTGTGAAAGACGCGAAATACTACAGCAGAAGCATTAGCATGAAATTGATGATATGCGACTTTCTTTTTTCGTTTAATATTCAACTTAAATCTCTAAATCATGTTCCTAAAATTATACACATTAAAACCACAATCATTAGGGTTAATCGGGGCTGAGATAAAGATGGATAGCAGGAACATACGGATAATCGCTAGGATGATTAAGGCGGCATACTCTAAGACAGGGATGGCGAACCACTGACACGTGTATCACAGAGTGACACGACAAGGTCTTTAGCATGACACGGAAGAGTATCTGAACTTCTAAGCTCTAAAGTTTAGCCTGTATGCGAAAATGGATGATGGTATGCGGGTAAAACAGGAAAACCCAAAAGAGTCCCTTCGCTCACCTGCTGGCATGGGTTTCTCCCAAGTGTTCCACTCTTTTCTCGAAAATGATCTCAACTGGCGTGCGCCTGGACGGCAAATAGCAGTTCAGTAACGAAACAATAGCATTGCCCTTTCATAGGATTATCTGGTATCTTCACACGGAAGAATGAGAACAAGCTGGCGGATAAGGTGTTCATCATGAATCATTTTTAAGAATTGCCTATTAATAGGAAGACCGCAAAAGACCGAATTTCGCTTTTAAACAAAGACGTTATAAATCAACTACTAACGGATTAAAACTCCGCAGAAATGTTTTCCTTTGTTTGAATGAAAGTATGGAGGTTATTGTCAGATTCTCCTCTAAAAACACAATGAGGTAGTTAAATTAACGGCATTTCTGGAAAAAAACACAGGATGCGATACTGTGAATGAATTAAAAATAATTTAAAGAAATGGGGATCAACTTAAAAAATATTGTGTCGGCAACAACCGATGGGGCTTCAAGTATGATTGGCAAACACGTTGCATTTGTTCAATTACTTTCAAAAGAAATTCAACGCCCTTAGCTTCAATTTCATTGCATAATACATCAGGAAGCACTTTGTGCGAAAACAAGTTTAAATTTACTTGGAAATGTGATTTCTGTGCTGACAAAAATTGTTAATTTTATTACTGCTCGCGCTCCTAATAAACGAGAGTTTGAAAAAATTTTAGATGAGGTTGAATGTCAATATTCAGGATTACTTATGTACAATAGTGCCGAATGGTTGCGTCGCGGTCAAGTTTTGAACCGTTTTGCTAGCACCTTAGTTAGACAAAGTAAGATTGTTTTTATAGGACAGAGAGCAAGATTTTCCATAGCTTACAGATACGAACTGGTTAAACGATTTTATGCTTTTTGCGATTTCATGCAACATTTCATTGAACTAAATGTAAAACTTTAAGGCCGAGTTCAGGTCGTATTAAGAATGTACGAACATATTAAAGCTTTTGAGAAGAAGCTTCAAGTATTTAAAAATGATTTGACGACTGAAAATTGAAAGTACTTTCCATCACTTAAGAAGCATCTTGCAAGATCACCTTTTTTCATTGATGATGACAAATATAAGATTGATTTTTAGAAAAAGTAAACCTCTTTAATAGGAGATACAAAGAAAATATTTATGGAAAGATTTGATCAATTTCTTGAAGTGGAGGCAACATTAAAATTCATGATATTGCCGCATATGATCAAATTTGATGACCTTCAATTGACTTTCTTCGAATGGCTTGACATCGATAATTTAGAGATGGAATTGAGTTCCAAAACAGTTTTGTATGGAGCAATAAATTGGTGGAGCTTAAGTTAGGGAAAAGTTGCTGCGACAATGAAGGAAATGACAAATTATCAGAGGAAATGAGAGTTGAAAATTTAATTCTCTCAGAATGGAACTCTTTACCTGATTCATTTATGGCAATGAAAAAATTAGCGAAAGCTCTTTTAAGGATGCTTGGAACAACCTATGCTTGTGAACAGTTATTTTATTTTATGAATTTTATCAAATTTAATACCAGAAATCTCCTTGGCAATGATTTTACTGATGCATGTGTAGGATTGAAATCCACAAATTACACTCCACCAATCGATACTTTGGCTTCAACCAGATAACAAGAAGTGTCAAACTGACAAAATATGTATGTGTAGAATAATGGTCCATTTTGTTAACAGTTATAATAATGAATATTTCATTTAATTATTTGTATTTTTTTGTTTTGCAAGAATGTATGTACATATTTCCTTTGTATTAAATTTGTATCATATTTATTATCTTCATTCTTATTAAATTATGTAAAAATAAATACCATCTATTATATTAATCTATTATATTTATAGCGTAATAAAATGAGGTTTTTAAAGCGAAGATAACAGCCACCTTAATGTGTGATACATCAAATTAAACGTCTTGACCTGAAGATTTTTAGAAAAATTATAAAATTGAAATCGGTCATACCGTTGGCGAGATATTGAGGTTTTTCTTGACCGGTTGAGCTCTGCTCGACGTAGTTGTAATGGTTGATGTTAAGATGGCGCTGTAGGAAATAACATGGCCTCTAGCGGACAATAGTAGAAGTCGCTGAGTTTCTTGGTAATGTGTTTATTTCAAGTTTAAACAAGAGGACTTACTACCAAGATTTGTGTTAAGATAAAACCGACATTGATTTGTTATAAACGTTTTCAAATTGAAATATTCGGGACATACTAAGTACGATAATGAATTATAACTATTTTAATGCACATGTCACATTAACATTTCCTTTTTATTTTGTTCCAAGTGTAAACAATATATTTCCTTTTTATTTTGTTTCTAAACTGACATTTTTTCGTTATAAACATTTTCAAATTGAAGTTATAGGGGCATATTTAGTATGATAATGAATTATAACTGTTTTTAATGCACATGTCACATTAACATTACCTTTTTATTTTTTTCCAAGTGTAAACAATACAGGTATACCTCGCGATACGCTTTCTTCGGTTTTACGCTCACTACACTTTCTGACTCTGCCTCTCGATACGCTCGCTTAATTCGGACATACGCTCTTACAAAATATTGAGAACGAAGAGCATTTCTCTGCCCATTCAAAAGGTCTCAACGCAAGCAATGAAAAACAACTTTGTTTCATTATATATTTACTACTTTTATAAATTGTTTTCATATTCATTTCATGTATACACAATATTGTACCGGAGAAATAATGTAATTGACGAGTTTCTTTTTATGTCCAAGGTAGTGTTTCGGCGGACTACAGTCAGTTTTCAGTCCGAGATCGTGGTGGTGATACATTGAATTTGTGTTCGAGTTTTTACCCTTATAAATTTTAAATGTCGCAAGCGAAAAAAATTAAAGCGATCCTATCTTTGACATGGTTTTCAATGGAATTTTTGCATTTGTTTAGCACAATTATGCGCAACAATACCCATTTTTAGGAACATATTTGTCGTTCTTACCGGTGATTTTAATCCATTTAGGAGCGTATCCCTTTTTTATAGCATTGCTCTTATGTAAAAATGTGTTTCGCAATACGCTGGTTCGCGATACGCTCTGGTGTTTTGGAACGCAACCCGAGCGTATTGCGAGATATACCTGTATATTTCCTTTTTCTTTTGTTTCAATACTAACAATTTTTCGTTGTAAAAATTTTCAAATTGAAATAATCGGGAAAAAGTAAGTATGATAATGAATTATATCTATATATTAATAGCGTAAGAATGAAAGTTTTAAAGCGAAAGTAACAGCCACCTTAACGTGCGATGCATCAAATTAAACGTCTCGGCCTGCAGATTTGCAGGAAAATTATAAAATTGAAATAGCTCAAACCGTTGGCAAAATATTGAGGTTTTTTGACCGGCTAAGCTCTGCTCAACGTAATTGTAGTGGTTGATGTTAAGGTGGCATTGCTAGCGGACATTGGACGCTGTAGAAAATAATGTGGCACTCCAAGCGTACATTAGTAAAAGGAAATAAAGCTTGCAGTCGCTGACCTTCATGGTAATATGACAGAAGGCGAACTACCAAGACAATATTTAATCTAACCAACCAGTCGATTTATCGACAGGAAACTGCTAGTTATTATAATTACTAGAATGAAGGCCTTTGCAAAAGAACGTGAAGGAATATAAAATTATTTCCGTAGATAGTGTATTGTTGTAGATATTGTACTTTGAAATAATTTAGTCATGCGTTTATTATGTCAGAATTTGTTCGAAAAATTCACCATAATTTTCTAATAAAAAGGTGTAAATTATGAAAAATATTTAAAAGAATTATTTTACAATATTTTATATTTCAACAACGACAGTTTATTTAATGCTATGTAATAGTAAATGGCAAAAACATGAGACTGGTTGAACTAATAATCGCTATGTATTTGGAATTTAAAATGTGATACGTGAAGCGTTTATGGCAGTCAGATGATACAATGTGACACTCTCATTGAAAAAGGTTCGCCATCCCTGCTTTAAGATATCCGCTAAACACCGTAAGAAATTATGTAAAAAGTCTCATGCCGAATGGAGATGAACTCAGCACAGAAAAACTATTAATTGATTCATCATCATGAGGTGTTCTGCCTCTAGGCAGGTCCCTGGCACCAGCGTTGTCTCCACTCATTTCTGTTCCTTGCCATTTCTTTCATTTCCTGATACCCTCCCCTTTCTTTCAGATCGTCAAACATTTTTATTCTTCTACGTCCCCTTTTCCTTTCACCTTCTACTGATCCTTCCAACACCATCAATAGTAAACCTTCTCCTCTCAAGATATGCCCTAACCAGTTACTTTCCCTCCTCTGAATTGTTTCAAGTAATCTTCTCTTCTCATTCACCCTTGTTAGTATTGCTTCATTCCTTATCCTATCCGTCCACTTAACCTTCTCCATCCGCCTCCACACCCACATTTCAAATGCCTCTAGTCTTTCTTTCTCTCTTTTCTTTAGCGTCCATGTTTCACACCCATAAAGCAATACACTCCAAACATAGCACTTCACAAGACGTTTCTTCAGATTTAAATCCATTTTACCACATAGTACCCGTTTTTTCCTATTAAATGTTTCTTTTGCCATTGCTATTCTTGTTCTTATTTCTTTTTCACTTCTCCAGTCTTCAGTTAGCATGCTTCCCAAATATCTATACTGTTTTACTTGCTCCACTCTTCCATCCTTTATTGACACATTCATAATCTCTCTATCCCCTATTCTCATCACCTTTGTTTTCTTTATGTTCATTTTCATTCCATATTCCATCATCCTGTCTTCTAGCTTTGTAACCATTTCCTGAATGTGCCTCGTTTCATCTGCCAAAATTACCATGTCATCAGCAAACCTTATACAATTTATTATTCTACCCCCAATACTAATTCCTTTATCATTCCCTATTCCATTGTCAATCATTTCTTCAGCATATATATTGAACAGGGTTGGCGATAAGCAGCAACCTTGCCTTACTCCTCTTCCTAGATCATACCATTCGGTCTGTGCATCTTTTATCCTCATAGCTGCTTTCTGTTTCATATACAGCTCTTTAATTAACCTTCTATCTTTCCAGTCTACTTTTTTTGCTTTTAGTATTTCCATCAGTTTTTCCCAGTTCACTCGGTCGAATGCCTTCTCCATATCTATGAAGCACAGACTAATTCCTTTATCCCTTTCTATATATCTCTCTCCACTCATTCTTATCAATCCTATTGCATCTCTTGTACCTCTACTCTTTCTAAATCCAAACTGTTCCTCTGCAACATTTTCTTCCATTTTGCTAATTAGTCTCCTGTTCATAACCCTAAGTAGAACCTTTGCTGCATGTGTAATTAAACTGATTGTTCTGTGCTCACTGCATTTTCTTGTTCCTTGCTTTTTCGGAATTGGAATCATAATTGTTTTGACGAAATCCTCTGGCCACATCCCCTTGTAATAGATTGCATTACACAACTTCACTATTTCTTCCAGTCCTTCCTCATTAAGACACTTAAATAATTCTATCGGTATCTCATCTACCCCCATTGCCTTCCCATTCTTCATATCCTTTATTGCTTGTAGCACCTCTATTTTCAATATCGAAACCCCTGTTTCGTCATTATTTATTTCATCCTGCTCTTCAATACGGAGATCCTTTGGTTTTTCATTTGATTTGTACAACTCCTCCATGTATTCTCTCCATCTATTAAGGACCTCCTCTTCCTTATATAGAACTTTATCTTCTTTACTTGCAATCTCTTCCACACATGCACTTGTTCTCCATCTATCCCACGTTACATTTTTTACTTTCTTATACATCAAGTCATACATTCCTTTTCTCTCTAGATCTTCTATATCTGAGCATTCCTCCTCTAGCCATCTCTCCCTTGCTTTTTGGGTTTCTCTTCTTAGTTCATTATTCAGTTTCCTGTATTTCCTTTTTCCATCTTCATCAGTCCTGCTTTTGTATTGCCTTCTTTCTTCCATCTTTTCTACCATTTCCTTTGTCACCCATGGCTTTTTTATTCTTTTTCCTTTGAAAAACCCAATAGCCTGTTCTGCTGTTTTCCTTATAGCCTTCTTTATCCTATTCCATGCTTCATCCACATTTTCCTCCGACATGTTTTCTCTTTTGATTGCCTGAGCTAATTTTTCTCCTATTCTTTCTTTTCCTACTGTGGCTATATTCTCTAAATCCCATTTCCTAACTATCTTAGCCTTCTTAACCTTCTTCAAGGCTAGTTTTATTTCGGCCATGAGGAGCACATGATCACTGTCAATGTCTGCTCCTGGAAGTCCATATGCCTTTTTTACTCCATTTCTATATCTTTCTTCCACTAGAATATAATCTATTTGATATCTGGCTCCATCTCCTGGTGATTTCCACGTGTATAGCCTTCTCTTATGATTTTCAAACCAAGTATTTGATATAAACATCCTCTTCTCTTTACAGAACTCAACAAGTCTTTCACCTCTTTCATTTCTTTTCCCTAGTCCAAATTTTCCTACTACTTGGTCTTCTCTTCCCTCTCCTACCACAGCGTTCCAATCGCCCATCACTATCTTGCAACAGTTTTTACCTTCCTCCTCCATAATATTTTCTATCTTCTCGTATATTTCTTCAACAGCCTCATCTTCATGTTGGCTGGTCGGCATATAAACTTGTATCAACAGTAGATCTTTTGGGTGCATTCCTATTCTAAGACCAATTGCTCTATCATTTACAAATATCACCCTCTGTACACAATTTGCTATTTCCTTATTCAAAATTAGCCCTACTCCATTCGTTCCTCTAGTACCTCCTGAATAGTACACCGTGATGTCATCACTTTTTATTTCCCCTCTTCCTTCCCATCTCATTTCACTTAAGCCAATCATATCCATTCTATTTATTTTCATCTCTTTCTTTAAATTTTCCAACTTCCCTGCTCGTAGGAGTGTTCTAACATTCCACGTGCCAATTCTCAACTTCTTTCCAGCTTCCTTCCTTCCTTGTGTTAAACGGAACCTCTCGTGTTGTCCCCCCCGGAGATCCGAGCGGGGGACCATTTTGCCTCCGGAATTTTTAACAAGAGAAGACTCCGTCATGATGCCTCTACATGGGATATATTGTGGCGGTGGTTTCCCATTGCCTTCCGCCTATATATTCAGCCGCCCCTAACATGGGGAACAGACGCTGTTTGCAGCCGCCCCTAATATGGAGAACAGACGCTGCTGCCTGTTGGTCCGCGGGAGGTATTTTATTTCCCTCCTACCCTACATATCTGTAGAGCATTCCCCTATCCGCCACCCGGGGACGCGCCCTCTAGAGGTTACAGGCTCCTCCGAGGGATTAATTGATTATGTAATGAAATTCCTGAGTACCAAAAAATAAACTTGCAAACCTAAAAAATGAGCTCAATTTATTCAGCATTAGAGTTGTATAAAAGCTAAGGATAGCAAATAAGTAAAAATTACTGTATAAAAGGAGCTCAGAATAGATATTATCAGGGAAAATTCTAGTGTACCTCAGAAGGCTCTGTTAGTCCACGTCGAGTTTATTGGGATTTTAATGAATCACGCTCATACATTATGCATACTTGATTTAACGTGAAAAAAAAACGTAAAAAGGCTAGAATAGGAGTACGTCCGAGGTCTGTTGAATTTGAACCGTAATCAGGTGATTTGTTTCAATTCGCTCAATTTATTCTTTTGGTTCAATTTCTGCGTTTTTTGTGATTCCCTTCTTCATTAACTTCCTCTTTCATTATCACTGTTTCTTCGTCCCCCTATCTCTTTCTCTCGCTATCTCTATCCGTCTTTCTCTCCAAGAAATCCCGGGCCACAGACCGGTGAACGAGTTTTACACACTCACAGTCGCACCGCGGTCGATGGTCTCCCTCCTTCATTTTCGGACCAATTTATCAAAAGAGAGAGAGAGCGAGAAAGATTGCTCGAGTGGCTCGTTTTGTTATAAGGGGGTAGGAGAGAAGAATTCAGAAGTGAGGCAATTCTTTTTTAGAGACGAGGAGAGAGAGAGAGAGGAAGTAGTTTTGGTTTATTTTTTCCCCTTACCCCGAAGATGCGAGGATCTAGTTTCGCTAGGCCGCCTTCTCTTGATTTACTATTCCGTTGCCCAAGGGCAAGGACGGCGAGAAAGAATCCCGAACAGGGAAGCTTAAAAATGGTGCGAAGCACACGATTCCGGATTTCGTGTCTATCCTCTATCAAAGAAGGCTCCTTCGACTTACATATAAGTGCTTATGAAAGAGGCAAGGTAAATAGGTATATCAACGGTACCTAAGTTCTGAAGGAAGGAAGCCCAGTGAACACCAATATGAGAGCTGCTGGGGTGTCGGAGAAACATATTTACATACGTAGTTTGAAGAACTTTCGGGATGATCCCTTCGTCAGCACGAGATAGGCAACTGCTCCCTCAATACCTAGTTGTCGTTTATATGTGTGTGTATGTATGTATGTATAGGAGTATAGTTGTAAATTAGAAAGGATGTCTTATTGGCATGTTTTGCTAGTTTGCGTGTATATATGCTTATATATCTATGCAATATGTTTAGTGAATTAAAGGTAAAGGTTAAAAGTTATTGGATTAGAATTGGAGGAAGGAAATCCATAGCGCAAGTACTGTGGAACTGGTGGCGATATATGCCGGAACGTTGAGTTAAAGCTTCGCTTCAGCGAAAGGTAATTACAAACCTACGCGCGCACACACACGCACAAACACATACACATGAGAGTCTGTTCATTTATTTATACCATAAATATTACTTGATCGTAGTTGCGTTCAGTTATTGAATCTATAGATCCAAAAATATTTATTAGTGTTAACAATGAGAATATATTTCGGCATTCATATGTGGGAGGACGATCGAAGTAGAATCGATTCAGGCGTAAAGAGAGCGTATTAAAGTGAGAGAGAGGAAAAGGAGAAGTTAGGGAAGGAAAAAAGAGAGATGTTTAGAGAGTGTGAAAGGGTGAGATAGCGAAAGAGAGACGTGGCGATTATGATCTCTCCCTCCACTCTCCCCTAGCACACACACACGCGCATTCACAACTTCAATTCTGTCTCATGGGAAACGGGTGGTCTCTTGCACGGCTTGTTAGTCGTCCATGTTAGCGCGAGCGTTAGCGTGCCAACGGGTTAACCTCCTTGTCTCCATCCCACCTAACCTCCTCCTTCTCCTCTCACCTCTCCTTCCCTCTCTCCATCGACGACTAATCCTCCCTCTCCACCACACATTCACAACGTTCCACCCGCTTCCTCTCTCCCTTTCCCTCTCTCCCTTTCCCTCTCTCTCTTTCTCCCACTCTCTTTCTCCCACTCTCTCTCCTATTCCCTACTTCCATCCTCAACGTATTCTCCTTTGGACTCGATCCTCAAGCTTCTTGCGTCACCTTCCGATACTCATTCCATTCCTACATCTCTCTCGCTCCCTATACACGCACATACATACACACGCTCGCAGTAAACTTCCGAATTGCCGGATGCCTCAGGATCCAGCCTATTCCGGTTATTCAGATGTTCCGGTTGATCGATATACCAATATACACGTAGAGCAGAACACACAAGTGAAAAAAATTAAGTAAATGTTAAGATAGTAAATAAAACAAAAGGAAGTTAGCGGTTGAATAATTTTATAGCTCAAGTAATACAGTATTGCGCATTGAAAGTTTTATTAGGTATAGGAAAATTAAATGTCGTGCGTATTTACCTATACCATGCAGTGTAATAAACTTTTAGGTTATAATTTTTTTTAAATTCCGGTTATTTGATGCCCGGTTAATCGGGAGTTTATCGTTCCCCCACCCCTACAGGCATGGTATTTGTGCTCTTAGAGACTCTCTCGTAACTGCCTCTATCCCGTCTCCACGCCCCTTTAACTCCCATACTTTTCTAACCCTCCCTCTTCGTAATTTTTTAAATCGTTTTCTTAACGCTCGCGTAATTTCTTTTATGATTGCCGCAAGGTCTTGAGCCAATTTAGTTTCCTGTCTCTCCTTTCTCTTCTTTTCCCTCTCCTGCTTGCAATTTATCCCATCCCGTGTCCTATTCCTCTCTCTCTCCTTCATCCATATTTCTTCTCGCTTCTTCTGTTTTCTCACGACCGGAACAGACCCTTTTACAGAAGACTCCTTCGCTTTTTTTCTTCAGTATCCCTGGAGAGATTCATCAAACACTTTTAGTGGGCCTCGGTGTCGGCCACGATTTGCTATTCAGATTATTTCCTCCCCTTCACCTATACTACTCTCCTACCTTTCTCTCTCTCTCTCTCCGGGAGATGCCGCCACGAGATGTCTGACTTCGATCCTGCCTCTCCCACGCATAAACTACTAATTCGTTCCTTCTCCCAGCCTGTCTTCGCTTCATGCCATCTCGGCATACCTCTCTCAGAAAAGTTCCTTTTTGTGTTTTAGTGGCGTAAAGTTTCTCAGCTTAAAATTGTAACAATCGTGAAATCTAATAACCAGTGCGAAATTCACGCATTACATATACCTTTTTATGCCACATGATATCGTAACGTAGAAGATTCCTATAGTTTGGTTTATTTTTTGTTTATTTTTTAACACTTCTCTTTTTCGTCACATTAACACGTCTAAACGAAAAATCGGGTGGAATCGTACGTCATCCGAGCCAAACGCGACGAAATACATGATCTTGAGTTCTCGCGACAACGTTAACAGTCCCTTGTATTCTCCCTCGGCATTTCCCTAATTAAATGAAGGCGCAAAACACTGTCATAAATCCTCCAGTCCCGTATGTCGAGATATCTGAGCCAATAAATTAACGTCGCGGATAGCTGGATAAACCCGAGAATGTTGAACCTATCCCAAAAATAGATATCGCCATCTCCTCGCGACGTTCCCTCCAGTTACATTAATTGCTCAACGCAGAGGAAGAGAGGGGGGAGGAGAGAGGAAATCTTACGGAACGCCGGATTCGAATCCTCCGCATTTCATTTTTTTCATTTCCTAACGTCTTCGTGTCGGGAAAAGGGCAGAGGCTTTGTCCCGTGACGGAGGTCGCATATCAAAACGCCGTCAATTGAATCACACATACGCACAGAGGCCGTCTCCTTTATACCATTCCTCTTCCTTCCTCCGTCTCCCTCCCCCGACCCATTCTCCCTTAAACAACGCCTTCCCTCCACCCCACCTCTCCTCCTACCTCAACCCACACCACACTCACCGGAGAAAGAGAGACCTTCCCTTCTTTCCAATCGCGCCCTGAGAAGACTCGTAACAGGAGGATAGGAGGATGAGGAAGGGAATATGTTTAGCCCTGCTCTCTCTCTCTCTCTCTCTCTCCGACACTCACTACGCTACCCATCTCTCGTAGTCGGTCTCACATACGTCGCTTGGCAGGGAGGACTCGTCCTGACCTTCTCCCACACCCCCGACATCCCTACCACTTGGTTTTTTTCGCTATTCCTTCCCTACCTTCTTTTCCGTACTCTTTCCTCTTCAGTCCCACGTTTGTGTGGGTGTCAATTAATTGTACTCCTATCCTTCCCTTCTATTCTCTTTCTCTTACTCTCTTTCTCTCTCTCGTTCTCTCACTTACATCCGCTCTGGAATCTTACTCTTTCTCCTCTCCCCTTTCCACGCAAATTTTCTTCAGCTTCGTCTCCTTCCTCGATCGTTGCGATGCTAGACAACTCACGCACGCACGCAATGCACTCAAACTCGTCATACTAAAAAAAAGCACTTTCTTTACCGAATCACCCTCGGATTTCGGTGGCATAGGGGTTTGTCATATTTACGCCCGTTTATTCGCTCGTTCTTTGATGCTTTTAGCGGGAATTTATTCTAGAAGGAGAGGATAGAGATATTTAAGGAGGTATCCCGTTTATTAAGAATAAATAAAAATATAGGGGGACGAAGTTCCGTGTCGGGAGCGGTCTGATTTTGTTTAGCCGTTCGGAAAGACATTCCCTGAGTTTTGTTTTCTCGCGTCTTTTGTCTTGCCATCCTATCTCCCTCCCTCTCTTTCGTCGAGGTCTCATATTTTTGTTTCAGTATATAACGAAGCTCTTTTTCATAGAATAACATCGGGGGATTTTTTTCCTTAATGCCTCTATCAGCATCATACGGGTGCTTTGCAATGAGTGTCACCTCTTCCCATTTCTTTCCTTCTTTTGAGCAATTTTCACTTACAAATTAATCTAATGCCGTCACCATCCCATTTCGTATATTCTACGCCGTCGCACGACTACAAAATTTTCACGTACCTATTCCTCGCTCTCCGTAGACCAATGGATGTGCCACTTAAATATGCATAAGTACATACATTCGTTGAAATTTCGATGTCCAGCTTTTATTTCTTGTTTTGCTTTAGCGTAGCAGTCCTAAAATATCACTTTCAATCGGAACAAATCTTCAATACAAATTCCTTAATTTTATTCAATGCCAATTAATTAATTTCGTCATTAATTAATTATTCAACTTCTTAAACTCTAGTAAAAATAAATATAAACCAAAACGAACTGCGCGCAACAACGCAAAGAATTTTATCGATTTAGTTCACTTAAGCTCGAAATTCCGACGATCGGTTCTTGTCAATCCAACGGCCACCTTTTTCTCCCATTCAACCCGTCCACGTAATAAAAGCGCGCTGACGTAAATATCAATCGTGGACCCGCAGTCGGAGTTTTATTTTTGTCCCTTCGATCGTCGGATTCCTGCGTCCATCCGCCTCCTTATAACTTAAAGGAGTCGACGACGTTAACGCGATACTAATGATCTCTCGACCGCAGCTTCCAAAGACGGCTCACCCCACATCATGAGGCGCTTATTTATAAACAAACAACACTTCCCTTAAATCTCCATCGCCCTTCCCCTCCGCCTCTCTCCCTCCTCCTCCTACTCTTCCCTCCCACTAGCTGCTTAACCAACTTTCGTTTCACCCCCTACTCCTTCCCTCCTCCCCCCCTCCGAATCCCTTTCCCGCCTTGCTTTCAACCCATTCCTGAGACTTGTTCCTGTCGCCTCTCTGCCGCCAAGCTTCCCCACCTCTCCTCCTGTCTCCCCATTCCCATCTTGACCTCTCCCCCCCTCGCCGCCCTCCCACTCTCCCTCGTCCCGCTTCTCTCATTCCTACCCGTCTCTCCTTTTGATCTCCGACACCCCCACTGCCAGGCATCCTAATAGTTTGCAACAAACGTCCTCGGAGCGGGTTTGAAATCGTTCCTTTAAGGAGGGCGGCATTCTGAGGGAAGTGTCTGAAGTGCCCCCTTTCTCTCTCTCTAACTCCCTCTTTTCGTTTCCTTCCATCTTTCTCTTTCTTTCCACGCTTTCTTTCTCGTTCTTTTTCGTTTTCTTCTGCCGCTAATTCTTGGCGATATAGGTAGTGTCCTCGCTTCTTGCGATGTCTCCTTTTCTTCCGTTTTTTCTTTCTCTCGTCCTTTATTCCCCTTCTCGTTCTTTTTTTTACCTCTTTCTCACTTTCTTTAGATCTTTCATCATTTCTCTATTCCTCTAATTATTCTCCTATGCCATTTTTCTCTTTTCGCTTTGTTTCTATTTCTCTCTCTTTGTTCCTCCGTCCTCTCTTGTTCTCGCTTCTTGGTTCTTTCTCTCTTTTGCTCTCTGCTATATTTCTCCTTCGTTTTTTAGCCCATCCTTTCTTCTTTTCGCTTCTCTTTCCCTCTCATCGCCCGTTTCGCGTCATTTCTCTCTTTTATTTACATCTCCTTGGCGAAATACTCATCGTTTTTCTCTCTCTCTCTCTCTTTTTCCCTTACGCCTTTTCAATCCACATGTTGCCATACTAACCGTTATCTTGATTAAATTTGTGAAGGACGTTTTTGTTCTGTCAGCTCATGTAACTAGATGCTTACGCCTGTTCGTTGGGGGAATGCATTCGATATTTTGATAATTCTGGCTTCAAAAAGAGTAATTTATCTTAAATGTGGCCGATCGAGTTGAGCATTTTGACGAAATTTCCTCAAAAGTATTCCGCGATTACTAATAGATGGAGACAAACTTCAGTAATAAATATAATGGATACTCTAATATCTACAATCCGACCGTAAATTTAAAATAGCCGAGGAAGAACACGTGTAGTTAAAAAAAAGCTAGAAATTATTTTTCCTGCGCGTGTTCCTTCCTCCTATGGAGTTCCACAAAGTATGGGATTCATCAACGAATTGTATAAAGGCGATTTTTCCTCTTTTGACCCACTCTTTGTAAACAGGCATCGCCTTAAGAGATTATACAAATTATTTCCGATAATGCCGGTGCTGGGCGCGAACAATCTCTAAAAGGGTGGAAGGCTCCTTTTCGGCTCCGCTTTCCACCGCACATCTTTCTCAACATCTCGCAACTCACGCATACTTAAGGAGAGCCCCCGTTAATTTGGCGTCTCTTATCTCCCCCTCTCCCCACCTCCTCCCTACCCCCGGCCACCATCCCATCCCTCCCCATCTCCTCCTCCCCGTAACTGTCTCCGACGCGTATTCCCTCAAAGAGAGAGAGAGGGACACTAGGCGACGTAAATAAGTCCGGGCCCAGTGCACCGCCCTTATTCCGCGGGAAGAACCTCTTTGCGTTCGGGAGATGCACGGGATATCTACAGCACGGCAGGAGAGGCAACAGGCGCCAAAATAAGCTTGAAGTAAACGCCAGAATCCTTAAGAGACGTGCGTAAAAAAATCCCCACCGAATCTTCCTTCTCCTAAACTCCTCTCGAGGTATCTCTCCGCCCCCCTCAATCTCTCTCTTTCTCTCCGCGTTCGTCTGTCTAATCGCTTAGAGGTTCGTGTACACATTCCCCTGTGTTTCAAAACATCTCCCACCCACGTAAACATCCCCGCAAGCCCGTCAGTCGCACCTATTCAGGTTCTCAATTTTTTTTAAAGGAATTAGTTTTATTCGTGGAAGAGAAAAACTCCGATCTGAGCGTCTTTTGTTTCGCTAAGATGAAGGCGCTATTCTTTCTTTATTTTTCCATTATCAGGTTAATTAACCGTTTCCGATGGATGACAATTGAAAAATTATATCGAAGATTAAGGTAGATTTCGGAAAATTCGATTTTCGGGCACGCGGCGACCACCGTTCTAAGTTGTATACGCCAATGAAACTGTGCCACAGTTAAATGAAAGGTAGAAGTGTTCTTAGAAAATTTGGGCTTTATTCATCATGTTCATATTTTAGTTTAAATCAAGAGCGGCAACGTTGTGGCTTGTGTTCAGGGGTGGATCCAGACGTTTTCCAAATCGCCCCTTCCCCCTCTTGAATCCACCACTGCCTACTACCATTTATTCTGAAAATATCTACCTCGGTCTAATCTTTCTTTCCCTTATCTTCCGCATCTAATCTGGGGGGAAAGTAAATAGAGGAATTTTGCGTGAACAAATTTAAGAATGCATCGAATGCAATGGGGATATCCAGTAGGGTGTATCGAAAACATCTAAAGTTTGAATTTGAATTAGGCACTATGCGGAAAAGTTGTGTGACCAAAGTACCCAAAACTTCCCATTATGTCTCTGACTAGGCTTAATCTAGTATTTAGTGACTTTAGATTGCACATGTACCAAAATCTACACGCGGAAAGTCCATCCGAACTTTATTATACAAAACCTCAATTTTAGTCAAATTCTCGAAACTTTGAAGCTCGTTCGGGGATAGCAAAATTTATTCGATCGAGCCCATATTTTTTGTACAAGGTACTACCATGGTCACACATCTTTTCCGCGTAGTGCCTAATTCAAATTCAAACTTTCGATTTTTTCGATACACCCTAATATCCAGGGGGGGGGGGAGGGGGCGATCGCCCCCTTCTCCCTGGATTCGCCACTGAATGTGTTCGTAGTACCGCACGCCGTAATGGAAGATGTGATTGCTTCGTAAGGCCGCAAATTAATTTACACGATGCAAGTGAATAACAAATATCAGAGTTTTTAGAGCTGAAACTTCATACGGCATCGATCTAGTATCTTCCGTATCAAAATTATTTCCTTCACTTGTGGCCATCTTAAATGATTTTATGCTTTCTGGCGCCTGTCGTAACTATTTGAGTATTTGTGAACATTTTCCTATTTATGTGCGGTATATGAGTGAAAATAACCGTGGTGAATTATGCGTTGATCGAACACGGTATGGACTCATACCAGACCCTCCAATAACACGAGGGATGCGTTCTAAAAAATGCCATGCAATGTGAATACGTGTCATGCGAACCTGGTTATACGTTGTCCCCCTCCAGAGTGTCGTTGCCGCTTATCTAAGTTTATAAGCAAAGCATTCAGGCCCTCAGAAAGAACCCTACCTCGTTGTGCGATCTGGAATTCAATGTCCAAAGTAAAAACAGACCGCATTAATGCGAACCATAATCCACGTTATCTGATTTCTTTATGAAAACAAAACGTGTTGTGTCGATTCCGTGCTATAAGAACCCTTTTTGCCGGTGGTGTAGTGGTTAGGACGCCGGATGCTGTTCGCCTGCTACTCGCCTGCTACTCGCCTGCTGCTCGAAGGGGTAGCGGGCACGAATCCTGCGAAAGTAGTATTTTTTCCAAGGTCGCCCGGCCCCCTGTTTGTGTGGTTTGAGGAGACCGCGCAAAGTCAGCGTTCCGTCCTTCGGAAGGGACGTTAAGCCTTTTGACCCCTTGGTGCTCTTCGTTAAGAGTAGGCTAATGCCAGCTCCGGGTTTTCCTCCTCCCTTGTGATTGTGTTCGGTGTGGAAGGAGTTATGGCTATAATAATCCAAGAGGTTGATTAGCCAAAAATACACACATACACACGGAAAAATCTGGATCTCTCTTTTTCTCTATTTCCATACTTTCGCATCGATCATTCCTTTTCAGCCGATCACTCCCTAATTAAGCGCACACCTTAAAGTTAGCGTCGCCACAATCTTTACAACGGTTTATATGGTTCTCCCTTCTCCCTCCCAAATAAAAACATAAGTCAGCCTTCTTTTACTCCCTCTCTATACCATCCTCCCATTTTTTTCTCTCTCGGCCCGAAAAGATGCTGATGCAATCTGTTATTGCCCCCAAGGGGTCTTTCTCCCCCTCCCTTTCTCTCCCCTTTCTCCCTCTTTCGGCTCGCCACCCAAGAAAGCCGCCTTCTGTCCTTTCCCGAGCACATCGCGTGAGTGCGTGTGTGTGTGTATTTTGGTACCTCGGCTGCATTTTTATGCACCTCTGCACCTTGTCATAACGTTTCTTTTGTTCGTTTCTGCGAAAATAAATCACTATTTTTATATCTTCGCATCTTTCCGCATCCCTTTCGCCTTGTGAGTCTCTTTTTTCTGCCCCCTTTCCTCTTATATTCTCGTTTTCCATTACTAACTTCTTCGTCTTTCTTTCCTTGCTCTTCCCGACCTACCTGCGATATAGACGGTCGAAGGACGCGTGACTTTCTTTTTCGACGGGAAACCTTTTTTTAAGGCACCTGAAATTCTCTCTCTTTCTAGGTTTCGCTCCCAGTCCGCGCCTTTGTCCTGGCGCTTCCGTCTTTTGTCCCAAGAGAGCGACACTAATTAAAGAATTAATTCGCACTTGTTTTTTTCGGTCTCCCGATTCTTTCTCTCTCGATAAAAAAAAACTATGGCTCCCCAATGAAAAGTTTGGGAAAACCAGATACGCATTTCGGCTAAACAGCAGGAGTCATTAGTGGTGATTCACCTATATTAGTTTTACTCGATGAAGGATGCGTCGTTGGTGATATGCACATCTGGTTTTCCCATTTTTTTTTATTTTGGCCATCAGAGAGATACAGCTTGTCGATTTAATTTCAGCCATTAAAGTTAGCTCGATAATTTTCTTTTGAACTCTCTATCTCTCTCCATCCAAAGGATCTCAAAGATGCGGCCCCCTTCTTCGAAAACTTGCAGCCCCTCTCGTTAATTTGATTGTACCCTAGGTAGGTTGAGGTGTGAGAGCGTGATTATCGGATGGCATAACGGTACGAAACAATAATTGAATGTCTAATGCTGAGGAATTGTTCGATATTTGTATTAAAATACTTATCATTCCTACAGGTGTTTCAATTTATATAACTTTGTTTATATATAACCACAATTTTTATGGAGAACTTTTACTATTTCCACAACAGTAATTTAAACGCCACCTTATTCATCGATTTATCGACTTTCTTATATGTTAGAGTTAGAGATATAATAATTATTCAGTCAGCAAAATAATTATTATTGCACGCGATCAACCATACCTTTCGAGATTGCCTATTTGGCCCACATCCGATTAGAGTTTGAGACCCATGGCCAGTCTATTTAAAACCTCCTTTGCTTCTTTCCCGTTAATTTCCCTCCTATTTTCCAATTCTCTACTCGTCCAAGTTTCGGGTAGCGCGGTGGTTTCCGCTACTTGCCTCCTTCATTTCCCAATACACGCATCCTACAGTAAAGTTCCCGACTCCCGTTCCATTTATATCCTAAACATCGTCTTTGTCATCTTTTTCTCAGCCATTCCGTCTTCTTCCACCAATCATTCCCATTCGTATCATTTCTCTATTTCCTTCCAGAATTTCTCTTCCTCATCTGAAGTACTTTTCCTATTCTCTCCTGCTGTTCCTCTCTCTCTAGTTTTTTTTCCTCCAGTTCTTTCTCCTTTGCTTTCTCTTTCTCGCTTCTCCTTTTAAATCCTTCATTTTCCCCAGAGCGGTCTTTTCATGTATAAATGGGCAGCCGAGTGAACGATCTCGGCCGGATTCCACCGGCTTATAAAAAGGTCTATCCCGTCCGGCAATTTAAACGCGGGCGTAGTCCGTTTGGTTTAGCTTAATTTTTCCGGCGCACGGCTTGGAATTATTTTCGTAAGAAATACAGCTCCTTGTAGAGAGAGAGAGAGAGAGAGGGGCGGGAGAGATGTTCCAAGAATTTTGGTTCTAGGAACGATGCGAGATGAAGAAACTGTGTCCGCTTTGGTCGATTATAACGGAATTCAACGTCGTGAAATGAAATTTGCGTCTCGAGATTGATTGCCCTCTTCCGTGAATTACGCCGAGGCCTTTCTTTATGTCCGTCGTAAATATTTTACATTCCGGCGCTTCTTTATAACATCGAAATGGAGTCTCGGTTAACTTTTTTTAAGCGGACTCGTATGATAATTTTATAACGAGTCGTGAGAGTTGCAATTGGATTGTAATTTCGAGCTTTGTAATGTTTTCATTCTCCCTCGGCAACATGCTCTTAAAGTCGTGTTTGTGATCTGGCATCGGTTGCAAATTTACGCGCATCGTACTTATATCTACGTTAATTTTGTTTTATTTTTTACTGTTTATAAGGCAGTGTAAATGAAATTTCCACCTGAGATAGTTTGTTTTGGGGTCTCTTTAGGCACTAATAGAACACTGATGTCATGAGTTTTCTATTGCGGTTTTAATCGCGCATTTTATGGGGATACACAAGTTCACTGATATTGTTATAGTGACAAAGGGTGTCTCCGCTTTATGTTCAACTATCACGTGGAAACGGCATTGCCGCTACCTCATAAAAAGTTATCACCATATGACCCTAAACAAAGAGGAAAGTTAACCCTTTTGAGTCTCGTAACCACTTTTATAGTACGCCAACGGCCTTGAATTTCTAGTTGCTTTCGCTATCTCTAGCTTTATGATTTTTCTTTTTCCTCGGTAAAAGTTAACTGAACATTTGCCGCTATTCAAATTCAAACGATTTTTCTGTTACACTGATTTTTTTCGGCTTCTTTCAATCTACGTTCCTTCCGATGTGCACTTAATCACTGATCCCATCCTCTTTCGGTTTATCCTTCTTTTCCCCTCGTCTTCCTCAAGATCCGTCTTTTCTTCCTGTCCCCCACTTCTTCAGTTCTCTTTCTCTCTCTTTCTGTTCCTTTTCTCGAATGCGCACCTTTCCCGCCGCCCTTCGCCCCTCCTCTCCTCTTCTCCGCCTCTCCTCTCTTCCGCCTCTCCTCTCCTCCGCCTCTCCTCTTCTCCGCCTCTCCTCTCCTCCGCCTCTCCTCTCCTCCGCCTCTCCTCTCCTCCGCCTCTCCTCTTCTCCGCCTCTCCTCTTCTCCGCCTCTCCTCTTCTCCGCCTCTCCTCTTCTCTGCCTCTCCTCTCCTCCGCCTCTCCTCTCCTCCGCCTCTCCTCTTCTCCGCCTCTCCTCTCCTCCGCCTCTCCTCACCTCCCCTCCTTCCTCCTCTGCTCTCTTCCCCTCCCTCCTATCCTCTCTTCCCCTTATCCTCTCTTCCCCTTATCCTCTCTTCCCCTCCTTCCTCCTCTCCTCTCTTCCCCTCCTTTCTCTTCTCCTCTCTTCCCCTCCTTCTTCCTCTCCTTCTTCCACACCCGCCAAAGAGGCGAGACCATTTCGTTTTGGCATTGGCGCCAGGCAGCACGTAAACTCCCGCCTTGCTCCTCCACCTCTCCCCCTTCGCACTCTCCTCCGTCTCTTTTCCTCTGCATGGTCCTTCTCACTCTACCTCGATAATCTCATAACCACCCTTTTAAACTCCTTCTAAACCTCTCCCTCCTCTCCCTTTCTCTCCCTTCCTCACACTATATCTTTTCTCCCTCTCTTCTTTCTGCATCATTCCCTTCCTTTATTTCTGTCATCCCTCTCTTTTTCCCTTCTTTTGTCACCCCTTCTCTCTTCCTTCTCCTCTTTATCCTATTCTCCCCTCTTTTTCCCCTCTTCTTTATTTCCTTCTCTATCCACTTCTCTATCTTCTATCACAAAGTCTTCCCTCTTCTCTAGTTTTTCTTCTTTCTCTCCTCTAATCTTCCTTTCCTCTTCTGTCTCCCCTCATCTCTGCCCTTCTCTCTCTCCTCTTGTCCCTCTCCTCTCCTATCTCTCTCCTTTCTTCTCTTTATCATATTCTCTCTTCTACACATATTTCTGCTTTCTCATATTCTCTCTACTAACCCTATTTCTTCTCTTCATCATATTCTCTCCTCATCTTTCTTTTCTTTATCATATTCTCTCTACGGCCCTCTTTCTTCTCTCTCCCCATCTCCTTGCTACTTCAGTTTCCCTCACAAAGATACTCAACCTTTCGCTGCCATTCTATTTTACTCCGTCTACTTTTACAAGGCCTTTCCCTCGCCGGAGGATAAAAGCCAGCGTCGGTTCTAACTCCGTAATAATAGAATGACGTAGATAGGTGAAATGCACTCCCTGCCGACCACCACTTTGGAGAATTGGTCTAGATGAAGATTGGTAGAGCAATTCTCTCTTTCTTTTATCTTTTGCAACAGCTTTCTCTCTCGTTCTTTTCCGCTCTTTCTCAGGCTCCTTGTTCCAACTCTTTCGCCATTCCTTGCCAAAATACCTTTCGCTCTCGTCTTCTTTCTTTTTACCTCATTCTTTCACTTTGTCTCAAGAAACCAACTCGCTGTGATTATTCGCCTTATCCCTCTTTCTTTTTCATCGGCTTATCATTCTTTCGTGTTTACAAACGCTAGACTTTTCCGCTCTTCAATCTTGCTTTCCTCATCTCTCGTCACGTTAACGGCAGACTAAATCCTCTTGGCGCAATATTCTTTCTTATTTAATTTTGTCCTCCAATCTAATTTCCAGTTAAAAATTATCTTCCTCCGATGGCCGTAAAAAGGTCGGGAAAAACAATTGATGGTTTTTAGAATATACTATCGGTGAATCGCCACTGATAACAGCTGCTCAATAGCCAAAGTGCACATCTGGTTTTGCTAGCCTTTTTATGTCTATTGGAGAAACATAGTTTTTCACTTTGATTTCAGCGATAAGGTTAGCTTGATTGGTCTTTCTTAAATGTTCGTCTCTTCTTCTCCCAATTTGTCTTTCAATTTTTTTTCAAGATGGTAATGTAGGTGTTCTAGGCAAACGCACGATTGTAGAATTGTTAAAAGTAAACTAGCTGTTCAAGCCGTTCAGATTGAAAAATCTAAGATTTCTTCTCAAGTATCATTAGTGACTGACTGAAACGCTTAAACTTTTGCTTCGGTTTCTCCCACTTTCTTTTCCGTTTTCCTTCTCTCCCGCTCTATTTCGTCCAAACCTAGAAGTGATCATGAGTTGGCGAGCCAATCCCATCCCTTAATGAGACATTGACCTGGATCATAGATAGAGACGACCCTTTGGAGAGCGCGAACGGGCATTCGCGCGCACTTCTGTCCGTCTCTCTCTCTCACTCACTCTATCTCTCAGAGCCGACATGTCACCGAGGCCCGATGGAGTTGGAACGAAGAGTGAAGGAGTTGAAGGGAGGGAGCGCAGTTGGAAGAGGAGGAGGAGGGCAAAGAGGAGAGTGAATTGGGAACGAGAGGGGAGTGGTAATGAATTGGAAGTCGTCTGACAGCCGCACCTACCCGAGACAATGTGGACTGCGAGGCCGATGGGATGCAGAAATTCTGTTCTCTCTCTCTCTCTCTCTACCTCCCCTCCCACCTCTCTATGTAATCCCTTCCCTCTCCTCCCTCCATCTCTGTCTAGCAAGCCTCGCTCTTAATTGGAAGGTCGCCTAATATTTGTGGGAAGCGAGCACGTCACCGATCGTATATCGAAGGATAGGGATCTATTCCGTTTCCATCGGACGAACTCGTCGGAATGAGAGTCTTTCGAGAGAGAGAGCGTTTTCAGGATGCGTTTCGATCGTAGGACGTGCTTGGAAATTCGGAAGGAATGAAAAAATAAATAGAGGGAAAAAAGCCTTTTATGCCGTGTGGGAAAGAGGATCCGAAAGTTTTTTTGTTTCGGTTTTTTATCATTTTCAATACTTTTTTGGGGAGGAGAGATTTACCGGATGCCGCTGCTGCTCCCGATGGTCCGAAATGATTCTCTCTCCCTCCCCCCCCCTCTCTCCCTCCCCCCCTCTCTCCCTCCCTCCCTCTCTCCCTCCCCCCCTCTCTCCCTCCCCCCTCTCTCCCTCCCCCCTCTCTCCCTCCCCCCTCTCTCCCTCCCCTCTCTCTCCCTCCCCTCCTCTCTCTTCCCCCTCCTCTCTCCCTCCATCCCCTTCCCCCCCTCTCTCTCTCTCGGCAAGGACGTTGAGTCTCGTGCCAAAACGATTTGCCAAAATTCTCGTCCCATTCCCTTTTTGGCCGATTATTCCCCTTTTTACCGGGTTTAATGTTTGCGGAACAATACGGAGGACGGTGTTATGTGTGTGCAGGAGATAATATAAAGGGAGGCGTCGTCTCGCGCAGGACGGAACGAGCGACGTCCGTGTAGTTGTTTTCTCTTCTTTTTATTCCGTCGACCCATTTAACGTTATCCGCGCCCGCGCAATAACCGGCGGGAAGTGATGTTGATCTCACAAAATCCGATCCGCCGATCAATTCCCATTTACGGAAGGGTGGAGGCGATTCTTAAATGGGTTTAGTTCCACGTTCGCAAACTCCATTAAACTGTCGTATAAGGTCCGGCGACGAATATTTTGACCCAAATCTCTTCACTAAACACGTCCTCCCTAAATTTCCCCCGAAATCCGGTATCCAGTACCTACGCTTTCTGGAGCGTGTACTCTCAACGCGTCGTCGCCGTTCGAGTGTTTTTAAATCGGCTTCGATGTTTCTTATGTCAATCTTCGCTATTGGTTTTAGTTAATGTCCTTCAGTTTCCTAATTCACCTTTAAAATACGGTACGGTTGAAATAATAGGTAAATTCATTAACGAATAAATTAATATTTTATGAGTATAAATGCCACCTAAACAGCTCAATACTTATAAACCAAACATCAATGACAAATAAAAAACATATTAGTTAAAGAATCCTATAAAAATAATTAGTTTTTTTTATTGCGCCATGTACGATTCAAGCATTACATCCTCTGCCTCTAAATGCTCGTAGGTAATCAGTTTATATCGCATTCGCACTGGTAATCGCTTAAATAATATATGGCGTGGCAGACTTCAAAAATATTTTCTGAAAATGGGAAATGACTTATGACTTGGACGGAAGGCAGCGCTATGAATCGCTTTATCTAAGTACGCATTTGATGTTGGCTTTTCAGTTCTAAAAAAGAAGCGGTATATATAGGAAGGCAATGTTTTACTTCTCGGAAAAAATGGATTTGTCTATTGTTCTATTTCTGTCCACTCTTGCGGTCATAATTCTTTTCTGGTCGCTGTATTCCACTAATAAGACACGACCAAAGGAAGAGGTGAGTGGGGGCATCGAGTTAATTGGCAGACAACTTCGCCTCACGGTTATACTAGCTGCCTTTTTACAATCCCGTGAGAGATAGAGAGAACAGGAGGAGAGCGGTTCCAGAAGGGAGAGGGAAAGGGGGGAGGACCGAGGTGGAATATATGTAGGTGTGGTTGTGTAACGTGTAGCTCCATCTCCCGGAGCGACCTTCTGAAGGCGAGACTGAGTTGGAACAGAGAGAGATAGAGGATGATAGCACGCCGGCGCCTCTCTTAAACCATAATTCCCATCCTCGAACACACGCATTTAAAAAAATGTTTCTTCTCTTTCCCACACTTCTCTCCATCTTACACACACACACACACACACACACTCTCTCTCTCTCTCTCCATCTCCCTCTTTTTCTCGGTTCTCGCCGCCGCTCCCTTTTTCTCCCCAAAACGAGTTCCTGTTTATTTTCGCGCTTTGCTTCCTTCCCATGTCTTCCTTTTCCACCCATCCCATCTAATTTCTCCCCTTCCAAATTTTTCCATCTCGTTCTCTCTATCGTCTCTTCCCTTTTCTTCCTCCCTCCGAGGACTCGCTCAAGATCATAAAAATCGCTCGCTTTTGTGGTTTCTTCCGTTGATTGACACAATAAATATCTCCAATAGTCATTAAATGGATTTTTATTAGAATAGGCTGTCGGTGAATCACCGCCGGCGACGCATGCTTATGTAGCCGAAGTGCGCATCTGGTTTTCCTAACCTCTCAATGGATACTTCAGATACTTGTTGTGTCTTTTTAATTTTAGCCGTGAGGCGAGCTCGATAATTCTCTTTTGAATTTCCTCCCTTCAACAGTGAAGGACTTCTTAAGTGTATTCTTCGGGGTATTGTTATTGTTGTTATTTTTTCCTGTCGCTACAACGTTAAGTTAACCTAACTTAGGTTGAATGCGGCTTTAAAAGGGGCAAGTTGTGTAAAAAAAAGAGACGCCAGGATCATAAATCATTGCCTAAATAAATCAGATTTTTTCTCATTCCTTGCTCTATTTACCAAGGCACTGTCTACGTTCCCAGAATGTCCCTCACCTCTTTTCCTCCCCCTCCCTCTCCACTGGCTTATCCATCTTTCTGTTTCTTTTCTTTCTTTTCCATCTTTTCGTCGCACATTCTCCATCTCTCGCCTCAATTTTTCACTTTCCCTCATCCTACTTTTAGCCGAGTCTCCTATTATTATTATCTATTTTTCTAAATTGTTTATCTCTTTGTATCTACCTATATTTGCTTGTCCATCCCATAATAACGATCTCGCTAGGAAATTAATTTATTCATTCAGTCATGAATTTCATTTCAAGAGGAAATGTTATTTTTATTATTGCAATTAAAACTTAATTTTGAATATAAGACAGTGTAACTCCGTTTATTTTATTTTATTCTTTCTCTTAAAGCTGCTTAGATTTACAAAAAATGTCCACCTTGGTCGACAAAAGGGTTCTAAAAAATGATGCAGAAACGGAAATGTCTATGGTTCATTTTGTTTTATTCTTTCTCTTAAAGCTGCTTAGATTTACAAAAAATGACCACCTTGGTCGACAAAGGGTTCTAAAAAAATGATGCAGAAACGGAAATGTCTATGGTTCATTTTGTTTTATTCTTTCTCTTAAAGCTGCTTAGATTTACAAAAAATGGCCACCTTGGTCGACAAAGGGTTCTAAAAAATGATGCAGAAATACTAGCGTGATCTAATTTTTGGCCTTATTGTATATACGAGGCCGCTCCTTAACATAATCCTTCGTAAATATAGCCAGGTAGAGGATAAAAGCGAGGAGGATGAGAGGGTGGAGGGTTCGTGGGTGGAGGAAGACATAGGAGGAGGAGAAAGTTGGGAATGAGGAGGAAGGGCGTGCGGTAGCCGACGTTTTCTTGTGAGCCTACCAATTCCCTGGCATCTAATAAATCTTCGACCTTTGAGTTTTATGCTCAACCACGCCAGTATTGCGTGGTGTTTGAAAGAATTCGAGCCTAATAAGGCGGACATGGGCGGCGGTAGGATCCCTCCTTACAAATTAAGCAATTCTCGTTTTTTCGAATGCTCCCGTATTTCACCCCTTGATTAACGCAGAGATTGTTTTTTTAATGGCGTGATTTCATTTTTTTTTCTCGTCGTGGCAAAAAAATCTAATGGTCAAAAATAGTTAATTTTATTTCCGCCTCGATGATGTATTTACGGGGAAAATCTTTTCTTGTTGAAAACTACATGATATTTACTCGTCTAATGGCGTGTCGAATGAATTTTACAACACGTTTGTTTTTTATTATTTCTTTGCAATAATAATTTGACGCGTAGGTTGACTTTTCCCCCCGCATAGTATCCGCAAACTGTGGAACCCATACCGATTAATACCTTTAGCAGCTTGTAAAGGCCAATTTGAAGACAGACCCCCATGACAAGACTGCTGATGTATTTTTTGAACGACGTAGCAAGTGACAAATTGAGACAGGGACCAATAAAATTAGAAAAAATCCAAAAACAACAGTGACGAATGAGAGGGAAGAATTTTCCCGGGAAAATGCGAGTGCCGTGGTGAATTCGTGGGGGAGACGGAAGGCTTGTTGAACCGCACGAGGAATACCTCGCGAGAGAAACTTGTTGTTATTCCTCAAACGTCGCTGAAAAGCTTCTTTGGCTTCGGAACGACTTCCGACCTGCGTTGTAATGCGACGGAGGGCGCCGCAGAGCAATCCGACGGTATTCCTCCCTGCGCCGGAGTGAGGTTCGGATGCCAATGAAAACAATTGCGCACCTTACAAGAGATCATGAGAGAAATTTGGGACATTTTCGTAGAGCGGGCGTTTGTTTTAAAATCCTGATCACCTTCCTATTTTACTGTCAGTTTGACGTCAAAAAAATTTCAAGGAGAGGGGTGCGAGGGTTCCGCTACCTCCTTTTCTCTCTCCCGCCCTATCACGCCCACATGGATGTTGTGTCAGTAAAAAATCCTCTTCCGCGACGAAAAAGGTCGTTCGTTATTCTCTATCTCTCTTGAGGGTTTTTCATCCTGCGGAGCCATCCATCCGCCGAACCAATTTGCGCAAACTCCATTGCTTTCCATCGCCTTTCGATCTATCTAGGAACGATAGACGGTTTTCCACTCGGAGCTTTATTGACTCGGCGTTTTTTCACGTGTCGTTTGTTTTTTGTGTCGCTACATGTTCTAATCAAGTTTTCGGGAAACGATCGTAGAGAATTGTAGATCTAGCCGATATGTCGCTACTTTTTTTACGCCTTTCCGTAAGGGAAATAATTTTTTTAGATTTAAATTTATAAAAATCTGTGGATTTAATAGAAAGGGAGGGATCCGAGTCAAGCGTGGGAATGGCGAAAAATAATTTTCCGTGCATATTTTTAATTAAATATGTTTACCAACGCTTCTAAAAAAACAAAGGTGTATTATCTGACTAGATTGGGTAAGTCCTCGTTTATATCTCCATTTTTGTTTGAAAATTATTATTAATCCATGGATAATGTTTACTTTTTTACGCCTTCTCGTAAGGGAAATAATTTTTTGCGATTTAAATTTATAAAAAATCTTTGGATTTAATAAAAAGCGAGGAAGTCGAGTCAAGCGTGGGTATGGCGGAAAGTAATTTTCCGTGCATATTTTGGATTAAATATGTTTACCAACGCTTCAAAAAAACAAAGGTGTATTATCTGACTAGATTGGATTAGTCCTCGTTTGTCTCCATTTTTGGTTGAAAATTATTATTAATCGATGGATTCTTTCAAAGCACATAAAGGCACGAATAATGCAATCTGCTGCTAGATAAACCGTTAGGTGGCAAATGTGTTCATCCATGCTATTATGCCCAGATTAGTATACCGAGACCTTCAAATATAACCGAAGAATTACCTATTTTCATATCGTATCTGTTTACCCCATGAATATTACCGTCCTACGTAGATCCTATGTAATCAAAATATTAATTCCACCCTCGGACACATCGTTCGCTTTTTAACGTCGAGGCGTGGCACGGCTAAAACCATTGTTCTCGTCTTACCCATTTTAAGAACCGAGACCACCTGAGCCGCACCGTCGTGAAACAGAACCCTTTTCAGACGCTAAACCAACACATATCCATCCGATTAAATTCGACACGCTCGACACGGGTTAGTTTTTGGGGTTTGGTGAAATTGAGGGGGTTGAAAAAAGTTCCTTTTTGGGGTAAGGAGGGCGTGTGCTGTGGAAAAACTGGAGACGAGTCTGCGGTTTAAGGCGAGAGAGAGAGAGAAAGGAGTTTTTGAGAACGAGGATCGAGTTGGAGGAGGCGATGGCGGCGGGTATGGAAGATGGTTGGGGGAATGGCGGTCGTGCCCAACCCGCACCCTAAGGAGGGTGCTAATGCTCCGCCTGCCCCGATTTCCCGTGGAGCAATGCGTCTGCGGCCGCAGGAGCACGACCGCACGCTCCCCTTACGGGAGGAGAGCTGGTATGACGCGCGAGGGAACAGGATTGCGAGGTGGGGGGGGGCAGAAGAGGCGAAGGGAGGGAGCGAAGGGGAGAATGGGTGACATTTTATAAGCTTTAATACGGTAAAATTGTTAAAAATTAATCGACTTTGCATGTTACGTTATGAAATGACAGTGCGTCGGAAAAGAATAAATAATTTTCCCAGTCTAAAAGCTAATTATTCGCGCTTGACCTTTCGATGGCCTGAATTTCAGTATAAAATAAGGACGAATAAAATGGAGCGAGTGCAATTTTTTTAAAACATTCGTTCATCTCCGTGATCAAATCGATGTGATCATCTATTGGAGAGTTGGTACTTGACGTCAACATTTAGTAAAAAAAATCGGGCATCATGCCAATGTGAACATAAACTGAAAACAAATAACTACGACAAAATCAGAACGCAGAAAAATGACGTTGTTGAACTTTCCCTTAATGTAACAAGAAATCGCGACCCGGGTTTAATCTTACGAAAACATCGTTAAGTGGAATTTTTAATTTTCTGTTTTTTCTGTTCTGTTATGGATCACTTCCACAGATTTGTGCCATAAAGTACGAGTAATATATTATGAAATAGTTAAAAATTGCTCTTCTGCGCGCCATTTTCAAACTCTCACGCCACCACTTTCGTACACGCCGAGTGTCAGCAGAATATATATTCAGTAGCATGGAGGATAAATTGCAAATTGAATACGGTGGAAACTCTCTAAATCAGAGTGGGCTATTCATAGACATCAGATTAGTAATGATTGGATCTTAATGCAAAGAAAATCCCAGAAAATCAACCTTTGGCGCGGTACCAGTAAAATTTTATGTACTCTTTGCAGTGAATATTGATTGCATTCGTAGAATGTTCGATACAAATTCGAATGGCATCGCGCTGCTGTTCCTTTCCCTTGTATATACATATATGCTGTCGGAGAGCGCTTGCTCTTGGCATAGCAACAGTACCGTATTTTCTACATGTGAACCTAGGCTGTCTGGTCACCTGCTGCTGAGGTTGCAGGGATCGGTGTGTGTGTGTGTGCGACCAAGGGGTTTTCAAATTGAGGGCTCAGCCCTTAGATCTTGTTGCCAAGTTAAAAAATCTGATGAAAGGGTTAGGCAGTTTTTGATGGAATATAGGAAGGGAACCTATATAGTATGTGTGGGAGGGCCGCCGTCGGCTTCTATTGCAGGAGAGTCGGAGGATTCTGTTTCGTCCAACCTCTCCCGTGGGCTACCTCGTCGCACGACGCCCCTATGGTTTTAACCATCGATGAAATTGCCCCCGGGGGCAGCCTCATTCGCCCCATCTCCTCCCCCCCCCCTCACCCGGGGGATTAGGTTACAGCTACCACCTAAGCGTGCTTAACACATCGCGACACTCCTGCCCACCATGGCCTATAACCTCAAAGTTTTTTAGATGCCATACGACTCTCCAGAAGTACCTTTTACCTTCAAAGGTCCTCCTCCCCATAGTCTCGGAGTCGGTTCAGGGCGGAAAAACCTCGTCTCCTCCCGATACTATGGAGAAGTGGGACGGCGCCTCGATGTCTCAAGGAACAACAGCCTCGTTTTGTTAGGCGTGCGTATATTGTGCTTGCGTAGCTCTGGTGGGTTCGATTACAACATTTTTGTATTTCATCCGGAGGTAATATTAGTTGGCGTACAATTTGAAAATTTGACTACCGGTTTACTTACATTTTTCATTATTGATCAATTTCTTTTCCTCTCTTTCACACCGTATTCGATCTGAAAATTTTTCTCACCTGCCTTAAAAATTTAAAAATAATTATCGATCTCGCTCTGTGGCTGGAATGCATTTGGTGAATAAGATAAAAAGTTTGGGAAAACCATATCCGCACGAAGAAGCCGATATTAGATTAAACTGATGACGGCCGCTTCGTAGCCGAAATGTGCATCTGGTTTTTCAAACCACTTAATGGGTATCGGAACTATATAATTTATCAGCCGTCTTAAAATTGACGTACCTTTCAAGCATATATGCCCTGTCAATTAGGCGTGTGTTTGTTAATTCGGAAGTGGCGAAATCGCCGCGGAATCACGAATCGTAATTCCCGCTTCAGTTTATACCTCCGCGACGAAAATGCCAAGTTCTATTTCACTACACTCAACGCTATCATGACCTTCGATGTAGCATTCAATTGGTAGAGCGCGGTATCTTTAAAATCCTAGCGCCGTCCTATTAGTAACTTATGCATTATCGTCCCCTTCGAACCTCTTGAATCGTAAATCCCGTCCAATAAAACACCTCCGCAGGTGTTACCGATCCTTTCGCGGAGAGAGAAAAAAGGAACGTAAATATCCGTCGGTCGTGGCGATCGTTTGAAATCGCCTCTCGCGGTCGCCTTTAACAACGCTCGCAAAGCGTCAGCCGGTGCAGTTTCATTCCTCACGTCGTCGCCACGGATATTAAACCTTTCGTAGGTTTTTTTTTTTAATTTTTCGCCTCCGCGCGTGTTGGATGCACGTCTCGTCTATCACTCGCGGCCGTTTCCGACCGTAGTAGATACGGCGTCGATTCTTCCCCTTCTCTTCCCCTCCCCCTACTCTCTCTCCCTCCTCTTTCTTCTCTCAGATCCGATCCCGCTCTGTAATTAAGCGCGGCTCAGGACCGCCAATCGAGACCGTTGAGGTCACGGGGGAGGGAGCACCGTTTGTTTCACCGTGCACCTAATATGGAGACCTTCGGAGAGACGTGGCCAAGACACGAGGCACCTTTCCATCTCCATCCTCCTTCGAATCGGCTAATGTCTTATATATATATACTAGTGCAAAAGCCAGTCCATATGACGGGAAGGAATATGTTGTTTGTTATTTAAATTAAATTCTCGTTCTTATTATTGCACGCATGCAGTTCTAAAACTGGACGGTAGGGAGACTGAAAGCGCCTTGGGGTGGAGAGGTGGCGAACCTCTAAGCTATGTGCTAAATTTGTTCAAGTAGCAACAATGCGACTGCCATTGACGGCGGAAGATTTTTAACCCAAAAAATGCGAAATTTTCGTGTTCAAAACGAATATATGGTCCGATTCGACGCGTATTTCCAAATCGACGGTAGGGGGATGATATTTCAGTCTTTAAGGCTTTGTTTAGTTCAAGTAACATATTCGTACGATGATTCTAAGTAATTTTAAAATGCGAATGAAAATTATGCTGCATTGCTTCTCATGAACGTAACCCCCATATAAAATATGGAGATACAGACGACGGCACACATTACACACACCCCCGTAGGAAAGGGAAGAGTCAATCCCAACGGACGATACTCTCGTTCTATTCTCCTCTAACCATATATACAAGCGGTTAGTTACACCAAGTGGTCGAATTTGAAAATTGTAACTACTGGAACGCTAGTAACAGGAAATTCTTATTTGATTTTTTTTTACGACGGGAACGCTATGGGCTTTATATTGTATTTAGTGGAAGGGCGTTGCCATGTGTTCCCGACCGACTCGGGCACTGTTTAGTACTACAAGTTTTGACTTGTTCCAATAAGTCGGCAAATATAGTATATGAGTGGCCACGAATAATGTCGCTCGTACGCGAGGTATACGAGTGAGAGAGATCTGATTGCCGTCACATCCGCTTTAACCCTGGTACCAACGGACATTATTTAGTAAAATGATAATGATTTTAATTGGTGGATTTGATCTTTTTCAAAAATATTCCTTTTGATTTATTTTTTAAATTATATTTTAACTTCCGGAACGCTTCCAGCTTAATTCTTTAACAACTGGAACGGCGTTCCGGTCCAATTCGAGCACTGGTTACACCTCCAGTTGACAACCTATGAAAGAGGAAGGTTTCATTTATCTCTCTCTCTCTCGATCGGCGCCGCCTTTCGAGGCTCGTCCGAATGTGATTAATTTTTATGTCGTGGTGGATTTCCGATACTTGTATTTCGTGATAAATATATCCTCTCGATACTCGACTATATTTGCGTGTTGGCTACATTATAATAATCCGTCCATTTTTATACCATTTTTATTATACTCACTGACGTTTTGTATTCTTGTCGGATTCATGATTCAAATTCCAAACTGCGCATGGGCAGGAACAGAAACGTCTCGCCCAAGATTTGATTGTTTTTTTTCCGAAATACAACAAAAGTATCTGTTTTAAATATAACAGTACAAAACAAACATCTGTGTATTAGGTACTGTTTCCTTTTCCCCTTCCGCGGGGTTGCCGTTGGTGTAGCGGTTAGGACGCTGGCTGCTGCTCGAAAGGGTAGCGGGCACGAATCCTGTGAAAGTAGTATTTTTCCAAGGTCACCCAGTCTCCTGTTTGTGTGGTTTGAGGAGACCGCGCAAAGTCAGCGTTCAGTCCTTCGGAAGGTACGTTAAGCCGTTTGCTCCCTTGGTGCTCTTCGTAGAGTAGTCTAATTCCTGCACCGGGTTTCCCTCCTCCCTTGTGATTGTGTTCGGTGTGGAAGGAGTTATGGCTATAATAATCCAAGAGGCTGATTAGCCAAAAATACACGCTCACATTTCCCCCCTCCGCCAAAGAAGTTTCGCTTTTCCCCGGCAAAAGAAATTGACGGCAAATACCCAAATCCGGTGTTGATGATTATCTCTAGTTGGGTTGGGTTGGATAATTCATCGGCTAAAGTGTATTGTACGCCCCCTCCCCCCAGGTTTTGTTGGGGGCGGTTGGTAGGTTAGGTATGATTTTAGGCTTTAATGCAACTTTTGCCTCGAGGTTTATCGCCTTTCGGGTTGGGTTTTGGTGGGTTGGCTATCGTTTAAGGTTCTGAAAATTATATTTTATTCATGTCAATAAAAGACACATTTATTTAAAAACTATTTACCTTTGTACTTCTTTGTGTTCGTAATTTTTTGGCAAGGGAAAAAGGAAACAGTACCCAACTACTATTATAGATGTTATATATGAAAGTCATTTATAAAAAATTCTTTTTATATTGCCACTTGTTATCTCTCTCTCTCTCTCTCTCTTTCTAATAGTATTTGCAACAGTTGGCCATCCTAATCAAATAATGTCTTTTTTCCTCAAATTCCTGTCGTAGCAAAGAAAGTAAAGAGGAATGGTCGATAAATAGTAACGGAGGAAACGCATCGAAGTTTTTTTTTGACGCAAGCATCGCTTCGTGTGGAAAATGGATCGAGAACGGGAGAAGACTTTGAAAACACTTTGTGGGTAACGTCTGCGACAGTGCGAAGGTCGGAAATACCCACTCTTGCGTCTCGTTAGCGTCTGGGCGCAAGTGATGATTAGCTGCGACCGTGGAGAGAGAGAGAGGAGGTGTTTCGCAAGTTTTCACCAAAGGCGCCGCGATGTTTTCTGGTTGCACTTTCCAGTGCGCCTGAGGGAGAATGGGGGGAAGGGTAGAGAGTGGGACGTGCGAGGAGCGAATGGAAGGAGATCGTAACTCCGGATCGTATATGAGTCGGGAGAACGAAGATTGGCCGGGTTAAAAAAAATACCCATTGCGAGAATCGAGCCGGAATGGTTTTATGATGACGCACTTCGCTCGTTCTGACTTTAGGAAAAGTTTTGCCTTCTCGAAGGAGGAAAGGACGTAAAAATTTGTTAGATCGAGCGTACGACTGCGATGGAGTGGAATATTACAGCGTTGCGGAGGCGGAAAAGAAATTCATGTCGCTCTCCGTAGTTATTTAGCTATTTTAAGTTTATTGAGTTTACAGTTTTAATTAAATGTATGATTTTCATAAGGCGCGCGACTATATGTATTTAGTCTATGTTCACGAAAAGGTGTAGCGTATGCCGCTGAGGCTCTCGTATCTTTTCTCCGATTAACTTCAGCGAGGTTAAAAAATTATGAACCTGCCTTAATAAGTGCATATATATTCGAATTAAAAATTTATTGTTGATGAGCAATAGTTTTGGTTATTGTGACTTAAAAATGTTTCGTCAGTGGCCGTCGTTTCTGAATACTCGAGGAAAATCACGATTCGTACGAGGATGAGGGTGAGAAAGAGAGACGGAGAGGGAGAGATGGGGAGTGAGAAAGAGAGTAGGGAGAGGGAAATACAGACAGCAAGTGAGAGAGATGGAGTGAGGAAGAGGGAGAGGAAAAGATGGTGAGAAAGGAGGGAGGAGGTTAGAGAGGGTGAGAGAGAGAGGTTTAGACAGCAAGTGAGGAAGAAAAAATAATGTGTGAAATAGGGAAAGAAAGAGATAAATAGACGAAAGAGAGGGAAGAGAGGTAGAAAGCAAGTGTGAGGGAATGAGAAAGAGGGGTAGGAAGAGATAGGAAAGAGGGATAGAGAGCAAATGAAGAAGAGAAAGATAAATAAGGAGAGAAAGTGGTTGATAGGGCAGTGAAGGAAAAGGCATAGAGAGCAAGTGAGAGAGAGAGAGGGGGTGAGTAATAGGGAGAGGAAGAGAGAGAAATAAAACGATAGCTATGCTTCGGCATTAAGCGCCTCAAAATTTATTCTGTGCCTCGAATTGGTTCTAAGGGCCGGAGAGGATGGCGGCTGTGGAGGAAGGAAGAATGCGGGCGCGATATATCCAAAATGACGGCCTCCGCACACACGCACGAACACGCTTATCTTTTTTCTCTCGCTTCCTCTTTCCTCTTTCCTCTCTCTCTCTCTCTCTCTCTCTCTCTCTCTCTCTCTCTCTCTCTCTCTCTCTTCCTTCACTATCTCTCTCCCACTCATACAAACACACTCGACCGAAGAATGAGAAACTGTATCGATGATGATGCAATCGAAGCGGAACAACAGGCAGACGGAACGTGTGTACATATTTTTTTACTCCTTCTATCTCTATCCCGAAAATTTTCAGGTGGAAAAAACACCCGAGGAAAGATGGAAGTTAGAATTTAAAAATAGTTTTTTAAATTGAGGAAATGGAAGCGGAAAGAACCAGAGGAATGTTGAGGGAGGAAGGGAATTCGATTGTCCACCCACTTTACTGCTTCCTTCGCCTCAACTCGTCCTTGTTTCTAATTAACTCCATCGACTTTCTATCTCCATTTCCTTTCCCTTCTCATCCCTTGATCCCTCTTCATCTGCACGTTCCTCTCAGTAGCGTACAAGGTTCCCCTTAAAGCAGTGGAGCCCAAACATTTTGGCTCGGGGGCCCATTTCCGCCCTGTTCGCGGGCCACACCCAGTCCAAAGAGGAATTTAAGAAAAATGATAGGGAACTAAAGGGTTTGGTTGTGGATATATATTACCCGATTAGTTTTAAATGTATTTATATATTGTGGAAATAGAGGGGCAAAGGCAAAATATATTCTTTATTCTATATTTATAAACTTCTACTTTCACTTGATGGTACATTGTGTCCATTGATTGTTAAACTCATTGCGTGCCGGGTGAAGACACTCGGCGAGCCCAACTCGACTCGCGGGCCGTAGTTCGGGCACTTAAGTAACGGAACAGTTCAATTTATAAACTTATAGCCAATGTTACCCGCTGGGTAAAATTATATGCTTACACGAAGTTTTGTGAGGATAGCTTCAAAAATGTGAATTTTTATTGCGGATAAACAAACAAACAAATAATTATATATATATATATATATATATATATATATATATATATATATAACAACTTACGGAAAAGGAAAGGTAAAATGAATATATGGATGTCAACAAGGTGTTGGGATGAGGAAACCCAGTGAGCACTCACCAATCAGACGACTTCAGGTTGGTTCTCTCTCTGTAGCTGAAGAAGGAGTAGTTCCGAAAGCTTTACGTTTGTGATGTTTCTGTGTTTTTGTGTTATTTTACGTGTGTCGCTTCGACATCCCCGGGGCCTCGCCAACCTGAAGTCGTCTGATTGGTGAGTGCTCACTGGGTTTCCTCATCCCAACACCTTGTTGACATCCATATATATATATATATATATATATATATATATATATATATATATATATATTAAGATTTACGAATAGTATAAATTCTATATACAGTCTCGACGTTCGCTTGACTCCGAAATTCGAAATCCAAATTTTTTGTCGAAGCATTTTTTCCTGAAACACAAGAACTGGGAAGAGTAAATGGAGGGATCAACGAAAATTCCTGTGGTAACAATATTTCTATAAAGAGCCAACGCTTCAAATATTTTCTTCTTCGCTTTTAAATTTTCAGCTTCTTGTTTGTCGAACAAGTACGTGCCCGAATTTCAAACAGGTCGTGCGTACACGCGACTTTACTTTTTTGTTCTTTTTCCCCGAAACTAGCGCGTACCCCGCAAAAACCTCCTTGCCTCGTTCCGTCTTTTTTTTAAACCGCTGACACTCGATTCTTTGCGCTCCTTGCCATAAACCACAGGCTCTATTCTTTCTCTCCCTCCTCATTCTCCGCGTCTCTCATCCCCATCGCTTCGTGTCACCCCTACCTCTTTTTAACCTTTTTTCTCCCCCAACCCCACGCGACCTCCAGACACACACTCGATCCCAAAAATACATCGAGAGGGAGAGAGAGAGAGAGAGAAAGGATCTTACTTTCCCTCTGTTGTTCGCGGAATCTTTTACTTCAAAGGAGAGCCGCAATTAATTCGTTCGTCCTTAAACTCTCCTTACGTCGAAGAAAAAGTCTTTCACGCGAAATTACTCCCTCTAGAATGTATCCTTTATCGCTCGACTTTATATGTTTGTATTGTTTGAAAGTTGAGGGAGTCTTGGATCGGATCGGAATGAAAAACGTCGTATTTCCGATATGATTTAATAGGAATGTGTAATGAGCATCCTTTGATGAAAAGGTAATTTTGTTCTTAGTTTCTCAAAAAAGTGCGGAAAATTTCGTTCATGATGTCCTATCATGCGAAAATGTCTCCGCGGTAACATCTTCATCATTGGTGGTCTGCCCGTAGACAGATCCGTAAATATTGCTGGTTAAACCTGGCTCTCCACATACTCCCGTTTTCCGCAATTTTCTTCCTTTCTTGACAGCTCTTTTTTCCTTTTAAGTCGTACATCAGCTGAAACCTTTTTCTATCCCTTTCTCTTTTTTCTACCAGTTTTCATTCTAGCACGTCTTTAATCATGCTACCTCTCCTCAGGTAATGCTTGGCTAATAAAATGAGACTTAATTATGGATAAACCTTTAAATTACTCAAGTAGAGGAACGTCGGGCGAAATTTTAGCGCGGAGTGTATATCGCGTGGGCTTTGGTTGAAAGCCGTCTCGAGCAGCCAAAATGATTCGTCTCGAAAATTGCTTAATTAAGGTACGCGCGACACGAGGTTGGGTAGGAGTGAGCGATGGCTCAATATAAAACACCCACTGTCTCCTCGCCTCTCTCCTCCTCCTATGCTTCCCTCCCTGGGCGCGTGGTGGAGTCGGTCGGCTACCGTCGCCTGTTTCAAACTCGGGCCACACCCGTTCCACTCCCACGTAACCCTTGTACTCGTAAAGCACCAGCTTCAATGCGACCGACGTCGGCCTCTCATCCATTCTATCCTCTCTCTACCGCCCCCACGTGGCAACCCTCGCGTCTTCTGCCCTCGCAGAGCAGAACAGGCATGTCTCTATTATCGCACTCCCCCCTTCCATCCCCGGAGGCAAGAGGAGAATAAAATATTTCGGTCGAAGATTATTTTCTTTTAGAATGAATACGTAGGTTTCGATATACTCGCTCTCCTGTTTGGATGCTAAATATTCGAGGCAATATTTATACCGATTTTGGGGTTCGGGTGGGAGTTTTTATTTTACGGGCAGTATCGTTCTCAGTTCGTTTCCGAGCAGGCGTTGAAGTCTCCTTTGACTTTGTTTAGGGTGATGGTGCCCGTCTTTTCCATATATACGTTTCGCCTACGATAACCTTTATTGCGGTTTAAATTTATGTGTTTTGGCGCTTAACTGAATGGGTAATGAGAAAGCGGCTTGGGTTGTCGTTTGTCTTACTGTCTTTTTTTTGGGCCGTATAAATGACCCAATTCTGTTTCACTGCCTCTGTTTGCTCGTGTTTTTATTTTTATGGATTTTTGAAATGTTTATTCCTTTCTCGGGGAATGTTTCAGTGTCATCGCAATTTCAGCGTCGTCTTTCTGACCAAGTACATATTACACTACAATTTTGAATATAATCAGGAAAATATTACGCTGCATATAATGCATAATTTATGCATTATAACCTCGTTAGCAAAAACTTCAAAGGACTTAAATTTTCATTATTTTATACTAACTAGGTTGTTATAACCTATTTTTTCGCAGGGAACTGAAGTACACATATTTCGTGAACATATTTTAATGAAAGCTTAACATTTTTTTCATTTAGATATCACTGAGAGGCGTTGCTAGTTGTTCTAGCATAGGAATCTCAGTTCTTAGCGCAATCATATTTTCAGAAAGTGTCAAGTCTTTTTCCGGTAGCTGATGGTTGTTTCAGAAATTTGTTATAACAGGAGTTAATTTTGTCTATTCACATCCATGTAGTAGGTAAATGACGATCCATGGGATACCCCCAGGGCCGGTCCGAACTACGGACGATCCGGGCGGCTGCCCGGGACGCCAAAGTTCTGGGGGCGCTATTCCGATCATTTATCTATGCTCTACTTACAAGTGAATTAATATTGGAATCCAATTAATATCGAGGAACAGGCTAGAATCTTGACGGCATTCCTTTTGATTTTTTATTATCAATAATTTTTACAGAGCGATGAATAAATTAACATGTACTTTTTAAATATCTCAACAAACATTAACCCCACAATAAGCATCATTCAGAAAATTTATTAAGAGATCTTAGAAGTGTTAATGCGTCATTTAAATAATTAATTTTCCCAAATATCTTGCAATCGTCAGAATACAATAAAATTAGATTTAATATAGTGTCGATAATGTTGCACACGTCATCAAGATATAATCAAAATAGCAAAGGCCCGATAACACTGCCCTGAGGAACACCTGACAGAACAGGAAGAGAAGAAGAATAGAAACCAGAGATAGTCACACGTTGCCAAAGATCAGACAGAAAACTACACAGGAGAGAAAGAAAATTTCCATGAATGTTAAATCTGTTAGATAATTTATGGAGAAGAAGTTTGTGGGGGACAGTATCGAAAGCTTTAGCTAAGTCAATGTAAACCACGTCAAGCTGTGATTTATTGTTGATGGCATCCAAAGCGAATAACTGAAATTCAGCCAAATTATTAAGACATGAGCTTTTAGGTAGGAAGGGAAGGGACAAATATGGAAGAGTAAAAGCAGAAAGTCTTTGATAAATTATTCGTTCAGAAATGGTCGAAAGTATAGGAAGAAGGGAAATAGGTCTATATGACTCAAAAGATTTTCTGTTACTGTATTTAAAAAGAGGAGTTATGTTAGCTCTTTTCCATTCAGAAGGAAAATAACCAGCTTTGAAACATTTATTGAACAGATTAGATAATGGAATAGCCAAAGAAGAAGCGATTAAAAAAAAAATGGCAGAAATCTGATCAGGGCCAGTGGCCCGGGTGGCTGAAAGAGAATTAAGGAGTTGATAGCAAGGGGGGGGCAAGTAGAGAGAGATACAAGGGGCAGAGAGCACACACTCTCCATAGGAGTGCACAAAGTCAGCTTAAAATCCTTATATCTGTTAAAGTTAGCAAAGAAATAATCATTAAATAATCACACTTGGCGCTACCAGAAACGACTTTGTTGTCTAAATCAGAAAATTGATAGTAGCTCAATAACTTTGGCTAAGATTAATAAAGGTAAAATACTCCTTTAGCCAAACAGGGGTCACCAAACCTTTTGCTGAAAGGGCCACATGAGGCTTCATGATCCAGTGTAAGGGCCACATACGGCATTTAAAATTACTGATCGGGCCGTGTAAAAACTTCAAAGAGTAAGTTTTGAGATTTTTTTTCGATTCTGTAATATGTAATTCGCTTATATTAAAAGTAGACTTCACCCAAGCACTCGGAAAATGTCGTTTAAATATCATAAATGATATCTAATGAATACTCTTGCTGATAAAGCGGGCCGGATCAAATCACTTCGCGGGCCGGATGTGGCCCGCGGGCCGAAGTTTGTGGACCCCTGGTCTAAATAGAGTTTAGTGTCCAAAGTCGCTTTGGGTTAACGGAGGCTTCAGAAGAAACCGCTGAAATGTAATTATTATAGTCAGTTTTTGTAAATATTTCGCATGTCGCCTCAGATTTTTAAAAGAATTAAGAACATGTTGATTGGGAAATTTTTTATATAAGACCCAAGCACTGAATTTATTTTTTAACGCGAAAATAGTTTCACTTTTGAACCACACCGGTTTTTTTTTACTCCTAGGCAGACTATGCGGAACACTATCCTTAATAGAGACGGCAAGTAAGTCGGTGACACTATCGTTAGAAGTGCCACCCTTCGAAAAGCGCTGCACTACACCTTTAAGAGGGCCGATTTGAACACGTTTTTAGCACGTTTTTAATGTGCTTATACTTTCTTCTTTTCGTCTGTCCGTCCGTCTGTCTGTTCACTTGCTAAAATTGAAATTGTGACGAAAGCGTGAACGATCGAGATCAAATTTGGAGTGTAGATTTCTGTACTTCTGCCATTCCTTTTTCTTCGGATTTGAGTGTTGAAAAATATACACGGCCGGATAGGGGTCCATTAAAATTTTTATTTAATATTTCCGAAGGTATAAAAGATAGAAAGCTGAAAAGTTTTAGTTTTGAAAATTTTACCGAGGCGGATATGGAACGGTCCATGGTTAACAAGCTAGTTTTTACTTTCGTTCCTATCTAAGCGAGAAGAAACAATAAACGCCCAAGGCTCACGAAATGGTAAAAGATTTAGATATCTTTCTCTCTCTCTGTTTCTTACGAAATATTGTGAGAGAGAATCTGAAATATCTCTTGTCCGTGTCCGGTTCTATCCGGAATTTCCATCCAAGCGAGAAGAAAGGCGAAAACGGCAGAATGAGAGGGAGAGGGGAAAAGATTCTCATCTTACTTCTCGCGACCGGGAACAGAAATGGAATAAAGCGTTCCGGTGAAATCTAAGAAGGGTCCTGTCAAATTTTTACGATTTTTAAGGGAGAACGGATATAAAAACGAAAGAATAAAAGATTTCTCTAGCGACCAAAAAAAAAAAACCTTTTTCGTTATTTTACTCATTTGAGTCCGTTTGTTTGTCTGTCGACACATTTTGACGATATAATATTTCGAACCTTTTTTGGTGTAGCTATACACTCCTATTTTGGGGATGGGTGCGGTAGATTTGTTTCCTCGTCATAAAAACGCAGCTCATAAGCAACCGTTCCTTTTCTTTATAAGCGAGCAAACCAGGATATCACCTCCTCTGTAACTTTTGCACAATCTATCTCTGAGGTCCAGCGTTAATTATTCTGTAAATAAGTGTCACAATAAGAACCATTAACAAAGATTGACAATAATTTTACACGAATAAAATTACTAACATTGAAGCCAGTTTCAAATAATTCAGTTTTGCCTCGAAGATCTTGTTGCAACTAGACAAGTAAAACCTATTTTTTATTATAGTTTCGTAATTTTTTGAGCATGTATACAAATTTTTCGTCCGGTTTGATTTTTATGAGGAATTCATCTTCTTAAAATTGTGAATTTAAACTATATTCTACACTTAACTCCACAAGTGAAGCGAAAATAAATATCTGCAATTTTTATTTCGAGTTTCCACTATGAGGAAAAGCCTTTTTTACGATGCCTTTTATTCCACGGCGAAGTCCTTTTTTGATCGTTATTCTCCCGAGCATTTCGAAGTATTAAATTGCTGACTCGTTGATCCAGCGAATTTCTTCCTCGCCGAGCAAGCATGTCAACGTTTCCTTTTTGAGCCCGATCTGTCTGATTTCTGGCGAAGGCGGAACTTGAGAAAGCGCTAGTTCTGCGAATAAGCTAGCCGTAGTATCTCTCCGCAAGGCCGCTGAGATGCGAGCACAGGAACCGCTAGCTCACTTTCTCGTTCGTCAAAGGGATCTCTCTCAGTCAGCCAAAAAAAGGAAGAAAACGCATCGGGGTCTGAATACCGGAAATTCCGATCATTTTCCTTTGAAAAGATCCGTTTGAATGGGGCATTTCTTCATCCTTTTTATTTTTTAACGCAAAGCGAAGCAATGTGCTAAAATTTTTCGAACGTTCATGCCTCGGTGTATCTCTATTCTTTTCAATTCTGTCGGAATGAGAACGAGAAGAATTTTCATGCCTATTCGCAAATTTTCCCGGACTGAAATTGCGCTTTTTTGTAGTTTTAATAAAAAACAGAGACGATGAAGGCATTCATCCACAATTCCTATGCCAAAATGAACCTGCATCCATTGAAATAGGCTTATTAGTGACTGCTTACACTTAAATATAAATTCTTCGGGTATTTATTTGTTAGTTACTCGAAAAGGGGCATGGGACTGATGATCCTTATCCCTTCTCAAAATGAAAAAAATTCCGAACACGTCAAACCACTATCGAATCCACGGCCCCTACTCTGGGAGGATGATGCTTATTCAGTTCACACAACAAACTGTATTGCGACATAACAACTCAACGTAACCAGAAATTTTACTTATGAATACGCAGAAAGGTTGTAGTTCGTAACGTATAAGGTGTGAGATAATCCACGGGAAACCATAAAAACATCTCGGAAAGGAAGTGAAGATTTTTATGGTTCTTTTTTAGAGGCTTATCTCACAATCCGAATTGTGTGACTGAAGACTTGGGCCAATTTATCTAACTATACAATCGATGCGACTCATCTTTATGCGGAGCCTTATTCACAGAAAAGGTATAGGAATGAATGGGCGACGGTTAAAGGATTTGGAAATGGAGGATCCCTCTTTCGCGTCCCACACTCTCACCTCTCCTCTCTCTCCTCTCCTCTCTCTCCTCCCCTCTCTCTCCTCCCTCTCCTCTCTCTCCTCTCCTCTCTCTTTTCTCCCCTTTCTTCTCTTTTTCATCTTTCCTCCCCCACTCTATACCACCCTCTCCTCTTTCCCACCCTCTCCTCTCTCCCACCCTCTTCCCTCTTCCACCCTCTTCCCTCTTCCACCCTCTTCCCTCTTCCACCCTCTTCCCTCTTCCACCCCTCTCTTCTCTTCCACCCTCTCTTCACTTCCACTCTCTCTTCTCTTCCATCCTCTCCTCTCGTCCACTCTCTCCTCTCTTCCACCCTATCTTCTCTTCCACCCTTTCCTCTTTCCCACCCTCTCCTCTCCCACCCTCTTCCCTCTTCCACTCTCTCCCCTCTTCCACTCTCTCCCCTCTTCCACCCTCTCCTCTTTTCCATCCTCTCCTCTCTTCCATCCTCTCCTCTCTTCCACCCTCTCCACTCTTCCACTCTCTCCTCTCTTCCACCTTATCTTCTCTTCCACCCTCTCCTCTCTTCCACCCTCTCCTTTTCCACCCTCTCCTCTCTTCCACCCTCTCCTCTCTTCCACCCTCTCCTCTCTTCCACCCTCTCCTCTCTTCCATCGTCTCCCCTCTTCCACCCTCACCCCTCTTCCACCCTCTCCTCTCTTCCACCCTCCTCTCTTCCACCCTCTCCTCTCTTCCACCCTCTCCTCTCTTCCACCCTCTCCTCTCTTCCACCCTCTCCTCTCTTCCACCCTCTCCTCTCTTCCATCGTCTCCCCTCTTCCACCCTCACCCCTCTTCCACCCTCTCCCCTCTTCCACCCTCTCCTCTCTCCCACCCTCTCCTCTCTCCCACCCTCTCCTCTCTCCCACCATCTCCTCACTCCCACCCTCTCCCCTCTTCCACCCTCTCCCCTCTTCCACCATCTCTCTCCCACTCTCTCCCTCTCTCCTCTCTTCCACCCTCTCCACTCTTCCACTCTCTCCACTCTCTCCTCTCTTCCACCCTATCCTCTCGTCCACCCTCTCCTCTCTTCCACCCTCTCCTCTCTCCCACCCTCCCCCCTCTTTCACCATCTCCTCTCTTCCACCCTTTCCCCTCTTTCACCCTCTCCTCTCTTCCACCCTCTCCTATCTTCCACCCTCTCCTATCTTCCACCCTCTCCTCTCTTCCACCCTTTCCTCTCTCCCACCCTCTCCTCTCTCCCACCCTCTCCTCTCTCCCACCCTCTCCCCTCTTCCACCCTCTCCCCTCTTCCACCATCTCTCTCCCACTCTCTCCCTCTCTCCTCTCTTCCACCCTCTCCACTCTTCCACTCTCTCCACTCTCTCCTCTCTTCCACCCTATCCTCTCGTCCACCCTCTCCTCTCTTCCACCATCTCCTCTCTCTCCCCTCTTCCACCCTCTCCCCTCTTCCACCCTCTCCTCTCTTCCACCCTCTCCTCTCTTCCACTCTATCCTCTCTTCCACCCTCTCCTCTCTTCCACCATCTCCCCTCTTCCACCATCTCCTCTCTTCCACCCTCTCCTCTCTTCCACCCTCTCCTCTCTCCCACCCTCTCCTATCTCTCACCGTATCCTCTCTTCCACCCTCTCTCCTGCCCTCTCCTCTCTCGCCCTCTCTCCTACACTTAGTCTCTCCCTTTCTCCCCTGTCTCTTTCCTCTCTCCTCCTTTTCGTTCCCTTCATCTATTCTCTCCCACAACTTCCCGCACTCTCTTTCCTTCTCATCCTCATTCCCCCTCCCTTCTCTCCTCACCTCCTCCAATTTACAGACGCCTCCGACTTCCCTTTTGCACCCATACCCCGCAGACACCCTTCTCCTTCTCCCCTAGGATGTTAGTCTCACTAGCAATGTTCTTCTCCGCTCCTTCCCTCCTGTTCCCTCGCCCTCTCAACGCCCTTCCCTAATGTCTCCTCCCTCCTCCCCGTCTCACTTTCTCATACTTACCAAATCACGACGGAGATGTTTTTTGACGTCCTTTTCACGAAATTTCAAATTTTGTTTACAAAACTTCTTATACCAGTCTTAATAACGAAATATCAGTGTAGCGAGAGATGTAGATGTTAAATAATTATGGAATTAAATCATCAAAAATTTTTAGCAATGTTGATCCTTAAGATGAGCTTAGGTATGGCCAGCGTAAGCAGGTTGTGTTGTTTCTCATGTTACGCTTAAGTCTCTTAAAATGGTCGAATTATTTGTGATTATCTTATCGATTTGTGCATGTAACTATGGAAAAATGTTATTCCGTACAGAAATAAGGGCGAAGCTGCTACTTTTGCTGGTGCAAACCTTTTGGTAGGATTCATGTCTATATGTTCCTGAAATATTAAGATATTTATTTTATGCTAAAAAAATAAAGCTTGTACATAAGTTACCTATCACCAACTGAGATGGAATTAAATTGGAGGCTGGTCTTATTTTCTTGAAATTTTCAGAATTACTCACTCTTCCGCACTTCCTGCTGTATTATTAAAACTACCATACGACTCCCAAGTTTTATCTCCAAATAAGCATACTTTTATAGTTTTTTCGAGAAGTGCATCGCTCAAACCTATATATTTTTCCGTTCGGAATTTATGGACGAATCGTTCCAAATTTACCAGCATCCTTGAGAAGAATAAGATATGTCTGCATAACTCTTATGGCAGTAAATAAAAAATAAAATGAAATCTCCTCGGTCCATTTCGTCTCGCCGAACAGAGCTGCGTCAAATACATATATTATATATATAAAACGTTTCCCTGGCTAACGATCTTCAACAGATCTGCAGTTTCGCAGCTCTCTCTCGAACGGATGATTTACGTTTTTTACTCATCGGTTTGAAAAATATCAAACGCCAGACGTCCGTCTGGTCGTCGGGCGCCGAAGACTCGGGTACAGTAAGGGGAGGAGGGAGAGAGGGGAGGGGAGAGACGGCAATAAATCGCGTGACGGAGGAAAACTGTCCACACTCAATCAGGACTCTTTTAACGCCGCAACTCCTCACGCCGTTGAAGATAAGTGGGAGAAGGTAGCGCCTCAGTGCGCCCGGCCACCCCGGTAGGAGATATCGTTAAGGAGGAGTTCCTTCCTTTTTTTTGGAAGGAGAACGATAAGACAAGGTCGCCGGGTAGAAAGATACCACCTCACGCTCCCACTCCTCCCCTCTCCTTCCTCCCTCAGAGTGGCGCCTATCTTCTCATCCTTCCTCCTCTCTCTCTCCCCCCCCCTCCCTCGTGTCTCCACCAAAAGAATGAGCCGCTCTTTTTGAAAGGAGGTGATGCTCTCTCTCTCTCCCCCCCCTCTCCCTCTCTCTCCCCCCCTTCCCTCTCTCTCCCTCCCTCCTCTCACTCTTTTCCCTCTTCTCCTCCTCCTTTCCTCTCTCCCCCTTCCCTATTACGTTTCCCCTCCCTAATCTCCTTTTCCCTCACCTCCCCCTCTTTCTCACCCTTCACCATCCTTACTTGTAAATTTACGCGAGATAAGATAAGGGCAACACAGTGATACATGTCGTTATAAAGGAGTATGTGGGGAAGGAGAAGGATCGGTGGGTGGGGGGGGGGGTTTTCTTACTTTTCTAATGGTAAGAGGGAGGGGAAGGAGCGAGGAGGAGTGGTGGTAAGGGCGTTAGGTCGTGCGGCTAGTCTTTTTCTTTCCCTCCCTCTTCTCCTCCTGAGGACGGCTGGTGGATAGTTACAAGGCCGAGGAGGGGAGGAGGCGTTGGTGGTCTTAACCGCCGGCGAGAGGGGAAGAAATGGGGGGAGAGGGTGGGGGGCTCAGCGCGCCTCTCCCTCCAATCGCCTCCGTATCCTCCTCCTCATCTCTTTCTCTCACTCTCACCAAAGGAGACGGCGCTTCGTGTTGTTGGTCTTCCCTTTGTAACCCTTTAAGAGATTCCGCCCGGCGTGTGCCTTTCCCCACCCTTTTGCCTCCTTCCTACCTCTCCTCCCGGAGAAGGAACACCCGAGGGGGGTGCTGTTTTCTCAGACCAACGTGTTTTCCTCTCAAAAATAGTAGTAATGTTTTTCCTTTGTTTTGTGTCGTATTCCTCTCTTTCTCTGTCGTTTTTGGTCTATCTTCCTTTGTTCTTCGGCATTCTCTCCATCTTCCTTCTATTCCTCCTTTAGGTTACTCGCTCTGCTAAATTCTCTGCGATGTCCTCGCTCTAAAATTGTTTTTTATCTTAAAGGAGATCATATTTAAAAATCTTTCGGGGGAAGTTGGATTGTCGGCTATGAGAACTCGCCACCTATCTCACTTAAAGTTTTTACTGCTCATCGTATACATTTACACAATAAACGGAATTCAAATAACCGGAATGTCGATTAACCTTATTTAAAAAATATACTGCATTACGTACGTACACATTTACGCTTTTTACTTGATCTATTCCTAATAATGGCGCTTACCATAGGGCAAGGTGCAGTATTACGTGACCTGTAAACTTACTTTATGCAATAACATTAGCTTAGACTTTTCTTTGTGTTTTTTTACTTCCTTATATACTTATTTCTCCATTGTTTGTGTACCTGAATCTTCGATTAACCGGGATAGTCTCAGTCCCGATGTATTCGATAAATCGGGAGTTTATTTTCTTCTCTACCTCTTTCTTCCTCAAATACTTTCTCTTGAACTATTTCTCCAATTTCCCCTTTTTATATCTCTCCACTCATCTCCCGCTTTCCTCTTCTTTCTCCATTGACCTCTTTCTTTCCCAGCCTTATTTTCTCTTTACTCCGTTTCGCTCCATTTCCTCTCCTTCCCTTTCTCCTATCTGTCCCTCTGTCTGTACCTATATCCGTCTCCCTCTCCCTTCCTCCTTTCGCGCACCCTCATCTCTCATTTAGTATGAGGATCGCAGCCTCCTCTTTAAGTGACGCAATTCGCGAGTCGTGGCTGATGTGTTTTTGAGAATCCATCCACCATGGTTTGTCTTCGAACCCCTCGGGAGGTCGGGAGAGAGGGTTGGAGAGAGGGGAGGAAGAGCGACAAGCATGCTTAGGAGGGAAATCTAATTTCTTTAGGCGAACGCGACTGCATCGCTACGTGATCGCAATCTTTATATCGTTCTTGGTTTTTTTTGGACCCTCGTCCCGGAAAACGTTCGGTGTATACGCGTAGAAGAACGATAGGTTCGTTTCGCGCGGAAATAGATGGAATAGATTTTTCAAAGATTAAGTTTGTGAAAGAAATGTTCTAAGCCGTCTGTGCTGTCATTGAAATGTATTCATGGAATCTAAATCGAAAATAAAAATCGCCTTTCTCTCAAATAAGTTCTAGCCGCGTTATAAGTAGTTACATCGATTACTGTATTAAGTTGCTGTCATCTTTCATGAAAACTGTGAGTTTAGGAAGCGAATATTTTATCCAAGAAGTCGATTGTGTCGGTTGTGGCCCCTTCTGTTCGGACCGCTTGTATTATATTTCACCTATCAGATTCATGGAAGAATGCGACGATAGTATTTTCCCATCCAACGTAAAAATGCCACCAAACTCCTCGATGACCATCTGAATACACGAGTAATCACTCGATGTACCGACGAGGTACATACGTTCGTTCTACGAGTTCCGCCGCATGTTCACCACGTGCGTCAGAATCCCGAATTTCTTTTCCCGTCGGCAGCACAGCATGCACCTCCATCCTTTAATTCTTTTTGGACCCGAGGGTAATCGATGCAGATATCCCTCCCCCCCCTTCTTCCGCACAATAAAATGCCTACGCTTTTTTCACGTTCTTTTTTTTCGCTGCGAAAATAACCATAACTTACGAGAATCCGGTTGACTCAAAAAACGACGCTTTTTCGGCAGTCTTCGTCTTTCTCTCTCTAACTCGTCTCGACTCCTTTCTCTTCCTTTCACTCCGCCGTTCTTCTCGAGTAGAAATCTCAAGTTGGAGAGAAAGATGGAGTAAGAGAGAGAGGATTCGACCGAATAATGTCGGGGCATCACCCCCTGTTATCCCTCGGGACCGCAAGTCCATTGAAAGAAGTTTTTTCGGACTATTACACGAAAGGGAAAAGGAATCGTGTGGAGGATGGAGAGGAGTTTTTTTTCTTCTCCCTCCTCTTCTTCTCGAGGCACGCACATACACATAAAGTCCAAAGTAACAACGAAAAAAATGAGAGCGGGGGAGGAGGGAATAACAATAAAAAAAGAAGCGAGCAACATTTCGGGCGCCGATCTTATTTTAGATACCGGTGCCGGACGGATGTGGAGGGAGGTAGGGGGAGGTGGAGGAGGTTAAAGGGAGAGGAGGGAGAGAGAGAGAGGAGGTTGGAGAGAGAGAGGAGGGGGAGGAATACCTTATAAGGGAACAGGGGATAAAAATGTCGTGCTTCTCTCCGTGAGAAATTGTAAATGGCGTTGAAGCGGGGGGTGCCGCTTTCATGTTTCCCTCCTTCTTTCTCTCTCTCACGGGAGACGGCTACTTCCCGCCCCCGGGGGCCTGAAACCGGGGCGCCTCCGATTCCTTCCCACCCCTTACCCTCGCATTCTCCCACCCTTCCCCTTCCCTTCCTCTCCCCTCCCTATTTATTTTTTCGGACGCGGGACCAAGGACCGCTTCTTTGGTGTCTGAACACGCTCCCCTTCGCCAAGGTCGCGTCATCCGATGCCACATCTGCTAATCAGCCGGGTGCCGCCCCCTTAAAACTTTAGAACCTCCACTTTACTCGGCACATGCCAAATGACTCCTCATCCATATTCCGCTTCTCTCTCTCTCCTTCCGTTCTTTCTCACTCTCTCTTTAGTGCCTCTTATTTCTCTTCTTCCCCTGTTTTCGCATCATTCCGGTTTCTTCGCTCTCTCTCTTCTTACCCGAAATCTGGTTCTTTTCGCCTCCCCTCTCCCGTTCCTCCTATCTCCTTTTTATCGCGCGCTCTCTCTCCCCCTCCATGCCTTTTTTTGTTCTTCCCCGCGATGCGAACAATCACAACCTCTCGCAAACCGGATTACGTCGTCGCGACAGCGATATGCGTAACAATGCCGGAAGGGTTTTTGTTTTTTTCCCTCTATGTTCGAGGTTTGCTATTGTGCGTTACGTAAAGCCGTAAGTGGAGGAGGAGGAGGGAAAAAATATAATGGAGTCGATTCAGATTGTTCCGTTGTTGTTTTTTTATCAGATCCGCTGCGATTGCGCCTCTTACGTGACTTACAGTCCGCTGGAGATTATGCAACGGCGGCGCTGTTTGATTATCGTTTTTCTGATGCTTCTGGTGAAAAAGTTGCGCAAAATTCGTCCGTCAATCCTAAGAACGGAAACACTGAGAAGGTACCTTTCCGTATTATGCATGGAATGTAATTTTTTTTGCAAATATAGAAGGATGATATTCGATTTTATTCATCTACCTAATAATAATATCGCTCCGCGTATCAAGTTCGAAAATAGGAAATTATGCAAAATATTTAATAGTCACGATTACTTAATAAAACATTCGGGAATCGATTCACGCCGAGAACTAGAAATGCAATTTTAAGAACAAAACCATTTGCAGGATTTGAAGAGTAAAAGTTAAAAACATAAAACGAAGCGATTGCGTTAAAGGGAAAAGCGTAAACCAAATCCAAATTTTTATTAAGACTAGAGTCGTAAAGTACAATTCCACACAAAGTAAAAATAATCTCACGAGAGAGAGAGAAAACTCTTGGAACGAATATCTTTCTCATCCTCCGCATCATGTTTCCTCGCGTAAAATTTTCCCAGATATTTTTGTACGCATAAATCCGATTTTTTCCTAGCTCCCCTCTCTTTCCTGCCTTAAGAAATAATGGACGAACTTTTAATGCATAATAACTCGGAAGAACTGTTCAACCCGCGACAAGCTGTTTCTCTCTCTCCCTCTCTCTCTCTCTTTTGAAGGGATGAGAAGAGAGGAGAGGTTTTTGCAGCAGAGCTTTGGATTTCCCCATAGAGGTCGTGTTTCTCGGACTCTTTAATACGCGGTCGACCCGAAAGGGGGCGAAATTCTCCTTACGTGCTATTGTCGAGGGAGAAGTTGACGTGTTATCCCAAAAGGCATCCAGACACCCTCATTCTCCTCCGCCCTCCCCCCTCCTTCCCTTACGTGTCTGAAATGCCATCCGAGCGTGCAACACATCCACGTCGTCGTGTTTTCCGCTGTTTTTCTCCCCTTCAGCCAAAATTTTGCGGGGAGAGAGAGAGAGGAACTCGGACCACGTCTATCAAGAGAGAGAGGTTCTCTACTAAACCTCCCTCAAAAACGCCTCCCCTTTCCGCCCCTCATCCCTCCGCCGCTCCCCTCTCACACGCACACATACACACACACACACCCATGTGTCGTCTCTCTTTTTCTTCTCTCACTCATCCGCCTCCACCTATTTCTCCTTCTTTCTCCCTATCCTTCACCTCCCCCGTTCCCTCCCGACGCCGCTCCTTCCACCACTGCTATCGACTTCAAAGCATGCGCCTCGACAGAGGGAGGAATTTTAAAGCGGCGATCAATCTCTCGGGTCCCTTATTCTCGCCCCCTCCCCACCCTCCCCATCCTCCCCTTCCACTTTCTACCTCCCCTTGGTGCCAACCTTACTCCCCCACACCTTTTTCTTTCTCTCTCTCACGTCCAACCCCTTCCTCCGGCCTTCCTCACGGCCGACATCACACGCCCGTTACCACCAAAACCTTCCCTCTCCCACTCCTCTCACTCTCCTTCGCCATCTCTCTCTCTCTTCAAACCGTCTCCTCTAGTACTTCTGCTATTCCGTAGTCTACCACCGCCGTCTCTTTTTCTCTATCGTTCGTCGTTACATTTTTTCCCTCCCCAACGTCCCTTTCTCCTCCCACTCGGCGATTTTTTTCCGATTCTTTCGACGCCGAAATTATTCACTTTTTTCAATTTTTCCATCCGCGTCTTCCTCGATATTTGCCTACCATCGTTTTTTTTCATTTCGGAATTTAAAATTTATCCTGTTTTAGTTATTAAAATCAACGAAGCCAAAAAGTCCCGCTCGCAACTTGAATTTAGAGCAAATTTCGTCGTTTGCATTTAATTATGTCGTGCGATTTTATAAGTCTTCTGTAATGTGAGAACCTTTTATTATTTTTCTAGGTACGAGATACACGTTTTTAATGCGTTAATTTCAGCATCTTGTAATAGTTAACTGATAAATTATTCCTAATTTTTGGTAAATAGTTTCAATAACATACGCTAGCTTATTTTTGTATTAAAATACAAACTCAATTAAAATAAAACATGCAATCCATTAATTTATTCTTAATGCTCTTTTTAGGCTAAAATATACCTATAAATATTTTCAGTCGTTTGATAAATTTAATTAGATCGCTTTTACTTAAATACAGTCGAACCTCGATAACTCTATTGCCTATAAATCGTCTTATTGATGTTCTGAAGTGGATATTTTTCTCGTCTTTAATCACATAAGTACGTTTAAATAGAGCTCTATGTCTCGAAGTCAAACTTTCTCTGTCTTTGCTTGAGGTTCGACCGTAATATCAAAATCATAGGGTTCGTTGACTTTTGAAGAAACATTTTTGTTCCCTTCGGTGATTTATAATTCGTATTCCCAAATTTCCCACGTTCACCCATAACGTTCTTCAATCGGAGCTACCTTAAAAACTCTTCGGACGCATGGTAACAGTTTCTTCAAAAGGAAAATCCGATGGAGGGAAATATTTTCCCTTTTATTGCCTCACACCGTCATCAGAACAGTCCCTTATGATTCCTTCCCTTTATATATATTTATGATGTATATCTCGCTCCAGGCATTCCAAAGCATCTCTAATCTACCAAAAGGCGGTTGCTAGACGTATTTGGTGCATAAATTGGCTCCTAACCTTTTTTATAAACCCGTCATTAAGGAGCGATATGTAAATTGAGGTGTTCAGACGCGGTAACGTCCCAGGATGGTAAAGCTTTTAAGCCTCGGAGGCAATAAGGGCCTTCTTTCCATCCTTTCCAGACGTATCGTCTTTGCCTCGCCGATGACGCCTCTCACTCTTTCTCTCTTAATTCATCCACACCTTCCCCATACATTTGCCTCTTCTTCCGTCTTCATCCGGTTTTTCCATCACGCCAGTTCCTTGAACAATCTCCGAAACGATGCAGTTACTCTTAATGCTCGTTGAAAGTTTGGCGTCATGAATAGATTAAAATTTACCAGTTCCAAATCGCGGTTAACCCTCGTTTGTGAATACTTGCGTGATCTTCGTCGTCGGATTATTTAGTACCTCGATGCTGAAAATCTGAATGTTACGCTTCTTGTGCCTGGAATTTTCAGCCTCCTTCCTCCTAAAAATGTAAGCATTCTCTCATGAATAAGTTCGTCTACTTTAATTCTCAAAATACAATAAATATATGTTGTAAACTACTGAGTAACCAGATATCAGATAACCAGTATTTCGATTTATCGGAATTTTTAAAACTTATAAATTTAAAGTTTTTTTAATAATTGTAATACGTAGGTACATATGCAGGGCCGTCCATAGGGTAAGACGAATCGGGGCGACCGCTCCGGGCCCCGCACTTTGGGGGTTCCTGCGCTTCAATATCACCACAAGGAAAGCTTAAGTTAAATTTCGTGGTTAACAGGGTCCCGCACAAGCCGATTTGCCCCGGGCCCCGCACCTCTCTAGGGGCGATCCTATACATACGTACGATATAATTTGTCCTGTACTTAATATCGGTATTAACACGTATTACATTATAACTTGAATTACTTATATGCTACCGTGTTTTTCTTTGAGTGTTTTCTTTGTTGTTTCAATTTTTACTTAATTTATCCGTATGCCTGCACTATACTGCGTGTAAATGGGCATATCTTTCAACCGGAATATGCTTGGTAGCGGGGGATACGGTAAATCGGGATTTTACCGTATTTAATTTTTTTCTGCCTTTAGTTTTATTCGAAAATTTTCGTTCTAAATCTTGATAGTTACACTCTAAATATTGTTTTAAATCGGATAAAAAACAAAGGGGCATATAGGTGATAATATTATAGAATATATTTATATAAATGCTAATCAAATTCATAATCATAGAACTTCTTTCGAATTCATATTTTATCCTAAACTCTCACCTATTGGTGGAGAGTTACAAACGCGACCACACCTTCGGACAACAACCCTCCGAAATTTATTCTAATTTTCTAAGTCGAATATCGAGAAATTCACGACGAATTTCGCAAACTTATCGCAGGTCACCAGTGATTTGGTCATCGCGACACATTTTCATCGCCCGAAATCTGGCTAAAATTCTTCACGTTCGTCAATAAAACCAATTTAGTTCCCATCTGCTCCATCTCGAGCCTTTTCCTCCCATTCCCGCTATTCCTCTCTTCCACCTCCTACCTCTCCACTCTCTCTCCCTCCCCGGTCCTCCCTCTCTCTCCCTCCCCCGCCCTCCCTCTCTCTCTCTCTCCTCACCCCGGCCTCCCACTCCACCCCCGCATTTATATTCTGCCATGACCGCGCATAGCAGGGGGGCGCCAGTATGGCGCATGGAGGCCTACCTGTGTTTGATGGCCTCCTCCTCCTACTCCTCTTCCTCCGCTCCCTCCATCGCCCTTTCTCCCTTCCTCCAACCCCCCCTCCTTCTTCACCCATGGCGCCACCACCAATTCAACGCTCTCGCCCTTCCTCTTTCTTTTTTTCTCTCTCTCTCTCCTCCGCTTCAACCACCCCACTCCTCACTCCGTCGCATTCCCTTCCTCTCCGTCTCCTCTCAGTTCCCTGTCCGTTCTCTCTCCTACCGCCTGCCCTCTCTCTCTCCTCTTCTCCCCCTTTTCATCTCATCCTCCCACTCTCTTTCGCCATGACCTTCTCTCCACCCCCACTCTTTATTCTCTCTCTCTCTCTGTTCCATCCACTCCTTCACCTCTTTCGATGTTGTGAACTCTTTCGTCGCTCGGTTTTCGGTTCGATGCCCGTTACCTTTGTCCTTTTTGGCGGCCGTGGTTATTTTTAATGTGTCTAAAACGCCATCGCCTCTGCTAATTTCTTCGGACGTTCACACGATATTTCGTCGGCCGATGGAGTCGAGATTTTGTTTTTAGTTTCGACGGCGCCGGTTTTTTGTCCTTGAAAATTGGTTCGCGTCCTCTTTTCTAGGATACGCCGATTTGACCTTGTTCCGCTCTGCCTGTGATCGCGAGTGACAATATCACTGCGATCGTCTCGCGTGGTGCTCGAAATTTCTGACTCCCTCGCCCGATTCGTTCTTCATTATGCCGCAACGTCCGCATTATTCTTATTTATTCAAAGGCCGCGGAATACACATTTAATCAAACCACGTATATTTATTTAAAAAGAAAGTGAATAGATAATTATAGGGCTCAGTTTCCGTCTTCTGCCAAATAGATGTCACACGTAACTCTGTGATTCGTTGTATCGTTTCTAAATGAGAGGTGTTATATGTAGCATTTAATGACTTTCCGTTTCAGCAGCTTCATTTTACCAATGAATTCCTTAACAATATAGCCTGCCATCTCAAACTCTATCAATAGTGTGCGCTTCATCTTTATTGGGCTCTTTACTGTTACACTTCTAAAAGATTCAAACGATAGAACTGAAATAGTGTTTGAAATGCTATGAATATGGAGATCATCCTTGCTTTCAACCGCGTACTCAGTATCGAGGCGGAACGATTATTTTCAAATCTCTGCGTTTATGAAGGGAGATTTTCTTTTAAGTGCTCCCCGCTGCTTCCTATAGCCCTCTTTTAACTGCCAGTCGTGTTCTCGGTACTCTCCACTCCTCCAAACTCCAATCCAAAACTGCTTAGACACCCGAATGCAGCAGATACCTCCTCTACCTCCCACCTACGCTAAGACCTCTCCACCTCTTTCTCCACTCCCACCCCCACAAAAAACCCCTCTCCCGCCATTTCTCCTCCTATCGGCCAAATCCATCTCCGGCCCAACCCTTTCCACCCCCATCCCATCCGCCCACTCACTCTCTCTCTCTCTCTCCACGCACCTTTTAATCATATCCCCAGCTTTAAGGCCTCATACTCTCGCACGCCCCTCCCCCTTTATCATCCTCTCGCGGTCTGACTCCCTCCCCATTCCATCTCCCTTTCCTCAAGGAAAAAATCCCACACTCCGACACCCCTCCTCTCCCCTCACACTCCCATCTCGTCCCCTCCCCTTCCGAGATTCCCTCTCTCTCTCTCTCTCTTTCTTCCTCTCTCCTCCCACTCCGCTAAGAGTCGAGAAGAATTTTTGGCACCGCCTCAAAGATACCAATTGTTGTCCTTCTGGGGAGTCAATGGTCTGCATCTCCCCTCTCTCTTTCTACGACGCCCCACCAATATTCTTGCCCCCGACCTCCACCGCCCCCTATTCCCCCTCCCCCCACCGAAAAAACTAGGAAGAGGCCCGTCCTTTTCCCTGCCTCCCTCCTCCTTTCATCTCTCTGCACTTCCTCCCTCTACTTTTTTCTTACTCCTGGCCACTCCTACTCTGGGCCAAGCACGCTCGCCCACAGCACTGTGACAAGGAAAGGGATATTGAGAAGGAAGAGAGAGAAAGAGAGAGGTCGGTGGGAAATAATAAAAAAGGTGATTATGAAAGGAAGAAATCGGCGCGAGGAGTGGGTGGAGAGGAGGAGACAGGGAGAGAGAGATCTAGAATTGCCTGATCGTAGCTAATGATAAAAGTCGGAGAAGTGGGTAAAGAAAGATGGGAGAATTGGAGGTGAATGGATAAGAAGGTGTGGGAGGTGTAGATAAAAGGGGTGAAATTGAGGAAAGTTATGGTTGAGAGAGAAAGAGGGGTGGATTTCGGTGTAGGAGTAGTTATTGGCTAGTAGGTGCTACGTCGGATAGAATAGGGGCGTTCAATGCGTTTGCCATTGGTCACATGTGGCCATGTGTATATGTGTGTCTAACTGTTGTTTTTCCTCAGTTGTGATTTTTCTTCTATTTTAGAAAAGATATTCGAAATTCTCTTTATTTTGGTGCGAGGAAAATAATTTCCTAATGAACAGTTTGGAGTCTAATATCAACCATGCTTATAGGTTGGATATAAGTATGTAGGGTAGAAAACACTCCCTTTTTTTCAAGGTCTTGACTGATGTCTGTTTTACAACGTGAAACCTGTTTTCAATAAATTCCACATTTTTTATTAAAATCGCTTGTAATTTACATCATGTGGGGAATATGAATATCCTATCGCCACAAGTTTATCGAAATCCTATCGGACACCCTTGGGAAGGAAAAATGTCAGAATGTGTAGACGAACACGCTATGATTCTATAAAAAGGGCGGTACGAGTGAGTGCATGGAGAGGAGGATAAAGGGAGAAGAAGGTAAGCAGAGGGGAAGAACGTCTTAAGTAATATGCGGGAATAATGAGGTTTTGTGGAAAGGAAGAGAGAGAAAGAATGAGGGACAGGTTCAGGGATAAAGGAGGGAGGAGCCAACGTATATGTTGCGAAGGAGAAACGGAGATAGAGGAAGGAGGAGAGGAAAAGTAGGCGAAGGGTTGGAGAGGGAGAGGAGAGGGTGGGGAGAAAGGGAGTTTGATCCTTCGAATGGAAAAGGGTTGATCAATTTGCGGATTGTCTGGCGCGGCGAATTGATTGATTGATTGATTCAGCGATTCACGAAGCAAACTATACCCCTCAGCTCGCTTTATGAATCTATTCATGGCGCGCGATTCTAGATGAATCGTTTGTATTGGAATCGCATCGATGTATTGCAGATGTGGCGTCACCTCTCTCTCTCTCTCTCCCTTCAAGAGTTCGACCTCGGGGTACCTCGATATCCCGCCTGCCGTAATGATTATTTTTGTTTCCGAAGTTGCTAGCGTGGCGCTTCAGGTGCTTTCCAGCTCGTTTCGCCTCGCTTAAAAATCCCGGGGGTGAGTCGAGTGGGAGGGAGGGGGGAAGGGGAAGGAAAACAAATCGTCGCGAGGGCCGAAATCGGACGACTACAAGGTACGAAAAAAATAAGCATATAGGCATAACAGATGTCACGACAGATTAGGATTTGAGAATATAAAAAAGCCTTTAGTAGCGCTCTTAGAGTGTTGAAAAAAAATGCATTTTTTTCTGCCTACCTGTCCTCTCGAATGGACGTCCATTTAGGGTGAGACTTCTTTCTTCTTTCACTTCTATCGCCTACGAGACGTGGGATGATGGAGGTGGGGAGAGAGGGGGAGAGGAAGGGGAGAGAGGAAGAAAGAGAGTGGAGAATCTACCCCCCGCTCTCCTATCCTTACAACCGACAAGGAGAAAAACATCGCGAAAAGGGCTTTTATAGAGGCAGTAATACAGATGAGTTACAAGAGGTCGAGGTTCTCGTGATTTATTTCCTTCAAGCTCGTTACTTTCGCTTCTCCCTCCCCCCTCCATCCTCCTCCATCCCGTCTGCTTCTCTCTCTCCCCTCATCCTCCTCCTCTCCCCTTAAACCGCTCACTCACTCGCCCTCTCCCTTCCCCCTTCTTTATCCCCACCCCTTCCCCCTTCTTTATCCCCACCCCTTCCTTCTCCTTTATCCCCACCCCTTCCTCCTCTTCTCCTTTTCCTATTCCTAATGACGTGCTGCCCACGAGACTGGACCTTCTTTGTGACGCCGGTGTGAGCTCGTGGAGGGAGGGGAAGGTGTGGAGTGACGGAGGGGAAGGGGAGGGAGACCGAAGGGAGTGGGCGGAGTTGGGAGGTAAAAAGGAGGGGAGAGGGGAGGGGGTGTGAATTTGACCACCTCACGGGCGGGAAAAAGAGGGAAAGGGAGGGAGAGTCTGAGGGGTTAAGGTCGAGAATTCAAAGTAAGAAAGGCATGCGAGCCTCTCTCCCTCCCTCTCGCCGTCCGTTTCTCTCTCTCTTTCTGTGGATGATATGGATGTATTCCTTCGCAGTTATATCCTCAACCTTCCTCCCCATCGTCTTGTTTCTCCTTTTCTCACTCTCCATCTTTGCCACTTTTCCTTTTTTATATAACGTTGGTTCTTTTTGCGTGGACCGCACGAGGGACGCATTGTGTGTATTGAAGGGATTTTTTTGGGAAGGGCGTGGATGAAGGGAGCGATGAGGGAGGAGGTCAAAGGTGAGGATGTGAGGGTGTGTTCGTTATGGAGGGGTGTAGGTTGAGGTTAAGGAAGTGGGAGTGGGGGAGAAGGGTAGGACCGAAGAGAGTGTGGAGAGGCCGTGAGTGGAGTTGAAGGAGTGAGGAGGAGAAGTGAGGTTGTCTCGGAGGAGGAGAAGAGGGGTGTGTGTGTGTGTGAAGGGATTGGGGTAAAGTGGCGTCTGCCTCTTAAGTCGTAAGAGGAGGACGGGGTGTTGTGTATCTATGAGAGATAGATAGATAGATTCTTCGGTATGCGAGGCATCTCCTCATTTTGCGTTTCATGCGTAATTTTTTGTATTTCCCTCTCTCATCCACTCAAATTTCTGCGCGACACTTTTTGCGCAGTTCAAGCTTTCGCATATCGGAAGGGGAAGTATTCTTAGCGCAAATGCGGACTACGCATTTAAAACCATCGCTAAACTTGCGGCTATTTAGAGATTCGTTTATTATCCTCGTTTATATAGGAAGTTTCCGAAGAGTTATTAGAGGACATGGTTATTTATTTTTTGTTTTACTGGTTTAGAGTTCAAATTTCATTATTGAATTTTGGCAGACAGCTCGCACTTGAGGCTCCATATGTTTTTTGCTGTATTTATGTCAATATGTATACCAGTATTATTTGAGATTTAATGAGCACTCATTTATTGATTACAGGAGGATTTTTCTTAATAATGAAGCAGCCTCACATCACTTTTTATTAAGTATTACCCCAAAGAAATAACATCTCTCAGTATTGATGTAATGATGACGATCTAATGGTTTTAATTCGCGGCCCTTCTAGAGGAATTATCGCGCCATTTCAGCCTAGTTTCAACATCGAATTTGAAATTCCTGTCTCAGGGGTTTGTCGAAAAGAATTTTATATAATGTATTGTCCTAAAGGTCTCAAAAGATTTTGACACGTGTTGGGGATTAAGTATTCCTTTGAGTTTATCCGGAAATAGAAAAGTAAATGCAATGTCGCAATAAAATCTCGGTTTAGTTTATATTAAATGTTCAGTTTAAATCTGTTATGTCATCGGTTAGGATGTGATACCGACAAGTAGCAATGGCACAATTTAGAACACTGCATTTTCAAGGTGAAGATAAACTTGAACAGAAGAAAATTCAGTCAAACGAATTTCCAAACAGCCGATACAGGTGCACCGCCTATGTCACATAAGTGTTAGCTTAACAAATTCTCGCATTTATGAAATAAATTCGTCCCAAAAGCATAACTGTCCCGCACCAATACCTTAAAGAAAATGGAAACCCGAAGCTTGACATTTTCGACTAATAAGCGGACAAAAGAAAAAGGTCTTTTGAAATATATCAGAAAGTAAACGTAAAAAAATCCCATTCTAAATGGTTTGTTTATGTAAAAAAGGAAAGAAAGAGCAGCTTCATGAATATCCGACGGTCACTTTTTTTCTACCATTTTTTTGCTGGAAAAAAATAAAGGTGGCAGAGAAAAAACATGCGAGGTTCAAAAGATTCGCCGGTCCCGTATAAAAGGAGGATTAATCCGAACATTTCACCGAAGGCATCCAGAGAAAGAGAGAAATGGAGACAGGCAGCGCCGCGGTGGCGTTCTCGCGAGGCGCCGCATAGGAAAAGATACGAGAGGGAGAAAGAGAAGAGTAGGGAGCCGACAATGCTATCGAGATACGACGAGAGGATGAGTTTGGAGAGCGGAGTGGAAGGGAGGGAATAGTCGAGAGGAGAGAGAGAGGGGGAGAGAGAGACATAAAAAGGTGGAGGAGGTGAAAAGGGAGTGACTTCACCGTCCGACCATCCGTGCAATCTTCGACACAAACCTACTAGGCGCCGTGCAGACAATCGGAGGGGGTGTGGCGCCACGTATGCCCGTGGTAAGGAAATAGCACGAGGCGCCTAGGAAAATATGACTGTCACGCGTGATACCTTTGCTCAACACACGGCCGCACCTCTCATTTTTTCGCTCTCTCTCTTCCATACACACTGTCTCGCGTCCAAGCAAAACATCACCATCATCTTTCGAGAATTTGAGAAATTCTTTCTACGCTTTACTACGTCTCTATCCCTCCATCCCTTCTCCCTACATCCCTCTCCCTTCCACCCCTTCCCCCCCTCGACGTCGCCGCATTCCAACCGCGTGTCACGGCTTGGCAAGCCTAGTAAGAGTCGCACGTAATACGAACTGTGCGTCGAACATTCCGTCGGTAATTACAAACATGTGACGCGACGATGGAGGGTTCGTGCTCTTAATCGTTTATCGAAAGCGCTTTCGCGTTGCGTAAAATTTGTTTTTTTTTAGAATCGGAACTCTCAGGATTCTATGAGATGGCATTATTTCGGAGCAATTTTTTCTCGCCACCGGTGAGTAAATAATCGTGCATGCTTATGCGAAGGGCCTTAGTATTTTGTTCGTGTGAATTAATTTAGAGTGGCCGTAATACTTTTTCCTTTTCACTGCAGAAATTATCGCGACATCTTTTCACCGTTGATACTATTTCAACGGAGTTCTGTAATATATTCCGTCAGTATTTCGAGCCATTTTTTTCCTCGTGCGTTTGTTTAAAATGTTATCACCTTAATCTTATTATTTTATTCTTTTTATTTTTAACACGCGCGCACATAAGAGTAAAACAATCGGTCGCCGTCTGGGCGCTTTCTTCCTGTCCTTCGAACGTTGATTCTCTCTCCTCTTCCTCTCTCTCTCTCTCTTTTATCCCGACGTCTCTCTTTTTACTTTTCCTTTGAATTTTTCGTCTGAAATCGCACCCGTTCCATTTATAGGATCGCCTCATCTCCGACCGTCCCAACTCCCGTCTACCTTCCTCCCACTCCTCCTCACGCCTCTCTTAACCCTCCTCCACCTCATCTTCCTCCTCCATGCGCCATTTCCTATCTCCTTATCTCTCTCCCTTTCCCTTTTCTTCCCTTTGTCTCCGTATCGCCTCTTGTTATCAACTTGTCTTCATGTCCTTCATCTTCCGTGGAAGCGAGAGGGCAGCATTCCCTTTGTACCTAGCCGCCATCCCTCCCTCATTCCCTCTCACTCTTCTTTCCAATTCTTTTCTCTCCCTCTTGCCTCTTTCCTACCTCCTCCCTCCTTCCTTTTGTCACATTCCCTCGCGAAATAATCCACTCATCGAATCATCCTTCATCCGTTTCGTCCTTCGCCGAATCCGATGGATATCGTCCGCAATAAAAAAGATAAAAGGGCTCGTAATATTTTCATTTTAATCTCCCATTTCGCGAGATTTTATTCCGCGCAAAAGGGAGGAGACAGGGCGCGCGGCGTAAAATGCGAGGATCCGAGATGGTTTTAACGAATGCCACAAGATGCTCGGAACCTTGCGACCGCATCACTTCTCTTTCTATACCTAGCCCTGGCACTCAAGACGCTATTCTCGGTATGCGGCAGGGCTCATTAAATACGAATCACATTCGCGTTAACCGTAATTCCCATTCACGCATACAAATGTCGATATTTTTTCCCTCCTCCGCGAGGAGTTCGCCTTTTCTTTCTCTCTCTTCGGATCTTCTCGTTTCAAAAGCGCGCTGTTATAAAAATCATAAGATCGAGCCGATAATACTTCCACCGCAATCCACAGGACATGACCGGGGTACTCTCTTCCCGCCTTGCCGGGCTCTTTTTATCGCTAATGCCCCGCCATCTATACGCGGCGGCGCTCGCATGCGCGCGAGGAGACGGGGAACGATAGGGCGCCACCGCTATCTTGGCAGAAATACATATAACGAAGGGTTTTGAAAATCCCTTTTCGTTTGGACAAAATAATTGCATTATCCTCGCGTAAACGGCACTTCTGCGCCTCTTAATCTCTATCCTTCTCTCTTTCTCCCTCTTCTACTCTCTTTCTCCTCCCTCCCTTCTAAAAACTCCCACTCCCTCTCTCGTTATCCCGACCTCTCCTCCTACGTCTCCTTTTTAGATCCTATCCTGCTCTGTCAGACTCTTTATCGCTGGCGCCACGTCTGTCCAACTCTCTCCCTCCCCCTTTTCTCCATCCCATTTCTCTCCTCCTCTCCCTCCACTCGCTATCTCCATCCCACGACCTCCAACGCATTCTTATCCGAGCCCCTGGACCTTTCTCTCATCTCTTCCCACTTTCCTGTCGACTCCCTTTACCTCTCTCTCTATCACTCGCTTTCTTTCTTTTTTATCTCCCTCTCTTCCACCCACGCTATTCCATTTCACTCTCTCCCCCTTCTATCTCTTTTGACCTGTCGCTCTCCCCATCTCTCTCTCTCTCTATCTCCTCCTCGCCGAACTCATGGGCGGCGTCAGCACGCGCTGAGAATTTGAAAACCGCTGCGGGCCAGTAGAAGAATCGCTACCGAAATTTCGCGTCTACATACTGCGCCATTCCGAGAGAAAAAAACACTTCTTTGGAAGGCTTTCGTCGCTCTCTCGAAGTGCGCCTCAAGTTATACATGTCTCTGGCGCCGTCGCCTTTCGAGTCCGACGTCGCCTTCGATTGTTAATTGCTGCGTAAAATCTGCGTCTCGAAAGGGGACGTGACGCTGTCAAAGTCCTCCAGAGGTTCATTCAAAGTCCTGATTGCCTTAGAACTTTTTCTTGGGTACCTTCTGGGATTCTTGGGTATTATAAAATGTAATCAGGAGTCCATTCATGGATTCTCTTCCCTCCGAGTCCTTGCTCCGATGTCGTCGAGAATAGTTTTTGGAGGGACGCCTATGAATGTTAATTATAATAGAAATCTCTTGATGCATTATATTGCAATTATTAGCGAAATTCTGATTTACTTTCTGATTATGTAGTGTTCTTTCTTTGCTATAGATCTGTCCTACTCAACATTCGGTGTGCGTCTCAGTTTTTTATATTTGAATAAGTCTTGAGATCTTTTAATCTTACTCAGTCTATGTCTAGGATGTGTCATATAGTCATGTCTGGTCCTATTCATATCGCTATCTACGGCCCTTCAGTTGTGAGCCGTTAGGTTGATATCTGGAAAAATATGAAAGTGAATGTTAATTTGCCGCTACGTTTTATAAATCTTCCACCTTCCTGTTTTGTTTTTATAACTGCCTCTCTCAGGATCCAGGAAAACTGGCTATTATTCTGCTTTAAAGGAAATATGTTAACGTCGGACGTAAGCAATATTCTTGCTATATTAATTGGTGAACACTATGTAAATTTTCTTCAAATTCATTCTGAATCGACTGGAGATCAACCATTTAATTGTTTGTTGTTCTGGATAGCTGTTACCAATACTTCAATTTACTCTGAATTACTAACGCGATAAATTAATCGATTATGACCAGGGTACAATTTTTATAGTGATTCTTTAAGTAAATGATTGATTTTTTCGAAGATGCCGAGGATTTTCCGCGAATTATTTTACAAATCTTAACATTTCCAAAACAATAGATGATTTGTCAGGTTTCCTTTACTGTTTCTAAAGCATAGGCAACTGTGTTTCACAGTGTTTCTCGATTCATTTCTTATATCTGATGTGTAGACGGAGTGGAAAGTCTTTTTTGTAGTCAGCGAAGACAAAAGGACAGCTCGTAATCTTTGGCACGCTCGATTTCTCTGACAACTTGGATAAGATCCATAGTGCTGAATCTGCTTCTGAATCCCTCTTGTTCCCTGTGCAGGGCTAACGTAAGTCGAGGTTTCCATGCAGATTATTTGTCAGGACCTTCGTGAGACCTTGCAAATGATGGACAGCAGGCAAATGGATCCGTAATACATTAGGTCTTCCTTGTCTCCTTTCCTCGCGAAGGAGAATAAGTTGGCTTTATTCCATTCTTCGGGTATGTTTCTAATCTTGATACAGCTTGCGAATGGATTCGCAGGAATATTTGTCATTTCCTCTACAGATTCTTCCAGAATGTCCAGTTTAACGCCACCATCTCGTGGCAGTTTGCCACGCTCCCTACTCTCTATGACGTAGCTTACTAGCACTGTAATATTAGTGGTTTATTTAGGCTGTTTTTCCTTATTCTTGTGAAATGTAATCGGAGATTCCTTGCTTGAGATCTTGCCCTCAATTAATGCTGAAATAAGACATTCTCCACTCATTTATCTATAACAAGCCATTTGGTACTTTACCAAAAGTTTGATTTGCATTATTCAACTCTCCTGTGTTCAAAGAAAAGACACACATTACGTTACTCTTACCTGAAGCGGTATCCATCTTCAAAGATTGGTTCTAAATGACAAAGCCTCAACGTAATTCCATTTGACCGATTGCTTTGAGCCTTCCGAGAAAGACGAATCCTGCTGTCTTAGCTTTCTAGATTCATCCTTTCCTCCTCCCTTTACCTTTCACTCCACCTCCTTCCCTCCCTCCAATCTGACCACGACCCAACCCTTGGGAACCCTTTCTCGCTTTACCTCCCAGCATAATCCGGGTGTGAATATTGCTGTCGCTTTCGGAATTTCCCGATTTAAACGAGCCCCCGGTCCCACCCTCCCAACTTCCCCTCCTCTTTCCTGCTACTTCTCTCCGCAATTTCACCCCCGCCCCCTCTCGCACTCCAACACTGGATCTCCTTGGAGGACCCCTGGAGAGGAAGACGGAGGTGGCTGAGGACCCAATCCCGGAAAGGCTCACGCGTTATTTATGATTCCAAATACGCCCTCCCGCCTCAGACCCCAAAGTCCAACCCCGACCCTCTTTGCCTCCTCCTCAGACCACTCCATCGCCCTCTCGGGCGCCCTTCGCCCTAAAGCAGGGGAGCGGCGACAAAATTGCGCATTATCTATTTCTCTGGGATTAGAAGGAGCACGGCGAAGGATATGAATGGGTCCTGATTTTACTTATTACTCCATGCGTGAATAAAAATAATATAAATAGCGCACGTAAGTTTATATCTTTGTTCGATTACGTGGGTACTATAAGGCCACTGCATCGTAAGAGCAGGGAGGGTATTACACAAAAAATTATTTAGATAGTTGTTGCGTTCATAACTTGAGAAACATTAAACCATATTGTGTCGTGATACCAGGAGTGGGAAACCTTTTCTAAATGGCGGGCTGCATTGGTGGTAGCGAACCCATCGGCGGGGCACATTGGAAGTTTCCAATGCTTCAGCTTCAGGGATTAGAGTTGAATCGGAAATTAACTAGAGATTATAAGGTATCGTGTTAATGAAAATCAATTCTAAATGAAGGTTTTGGGGCCAAAATTTAAACATTAAATGTTTTATTATCATAACTCGAATTTAAAAATATGAATTCATATGTTAAATTGTACGCCTCTACATTTCATCATAGTTTCACGGACGGCATAAAACGCTGTCGAGGGCCGTACCCGGTCAGTCTTCGTTTGGTGTCAAAATCTCATTCATATTTTTGTGGGAATTCGGCTTTCTTTTTCTTCCTGGCATTGCATTTCTCGAGCTCTGTATCCTTTGGGTTTGTGTCGACAATCCTTCGCTTCTTACACTAAGATTCTCCCAACTCTGCTGCCGTCTTCCTCTCATTCTACCTTTTAACTAAAAGTTTCGAGCTCTCTCTCTCTCTCTCTCTCTCTCTCTCTCTTTCCTTCTTTCTCTGAAATACGACGGTATTTAACGATGGACATAAAAGTCAAAGTTGAGCCATTACGCGCAGTTCAGTGGCGCGCAGTATTCTTTTTCTTTCGCGATGAGGTTGCTCCACGAAGCTATTGTTTTCCGACAAAGTTTGCATCGCTTCAAATTAGGAGATCGGAAATCTTAATGCTCGTTTCTGCTTATTGTCGTATAAATCAAACGTTCGCGTTAATTGTGGCAATAATAATGAAGAAAAAATTGGAAGCAAAATTGGTATTGTTTATGTTTGAAAAATGTTATGCTTGTTGAAGGTGAGATGCGCTTAATGCTCGAATATATTTCATGTGTTGTTTCTCGCTGAATTTCGCGAGACATTTGAATAAAAAGACGACAGCGATTGTTTTTACCGGAGGGAAGTTTTAAAATCGATTTATGTATTTCTTTAAAATTTCAAGAATCGGACACGACGTTAGTCATTTCTTCGCCTCTTTAAGGGTTTCTCAAAATACCGGTGGTTATGAGCGGAATATTTCCCTCTATTCTCATAGCCATTCAGATTTTATCTTTCAAAATCACTAAGAGACAGTTCGAACTCATAATAATCGATCGCATAAAATTCTCTCCTTCCAACACATCACCGCATACGGATACGAGACCTTTTACCTCGAAATTTTATTTCGGTCCCTTTTTTCACCCCTTAGATAAACCTTATAAGTCAACTTTTCGAAATGGGAACGCTCAGCGAAAACGTTGGCTCTGCTGGAAAAGGTTGATTTAAACCTGCCCTCGAGGGATCAGATAGGATAGAGGCCAAAAGAGGATAAAAGAATAACGCAATCCGCGTTAAAAGGGAGTTCAAGCTCCTCTACTTTTCGCGCTTATTTTTTCATCAAATCCTCCCAGAGGGTTATTTTATATTCTATTTTTTTCGCAGCCCACGAAAACTTCAAATGTGGTGGATTAAGTCAAAGGAGAGGGAGAGAAGAAAAGGGGCTCCATCGAAACTTTTTTTCTCTCCATTTTTAAAATAAGTTCCGAAGAGGGATAGGTATATCCCCCTGGAGGTATAAATCCGAAGTGGGTTGTTTCCGTAAGGAGCCTTTTTTCCGCTCCCATCTCTTTCGCTCTGAGCCTTCTCTCTTCGCTTCTTTAACCATTATCCTCCACCGCCTCCTTTATTTCCTTTTCTCCATCTTCCTCCTTTGAGGTTTTATTTCACTTTTGGTTTGGTTTCGGCGTCGCCGGAATTCTAAATAAATTTAACTCCTCTATTCCCTGCTACGCCACCTTCTCTCCTCCTTTTCTAGACGCAAACGGTGCCAGACGGTAACAGTGGAAGCTCCCTCCCCCCATTGTTGCATCTTGAGATTGTTGACTGACCCCATTTTCTGCCTCGCTCCCAGCATAAATGGCGGATATAAACATTTATAAACAAAATGTTTAATACTCTGGTTTTCGTTGGTCCTTGAGAAAAACGTTACCTGTGGAAATGAGACTGTGAAAGCAGCTGCTAAAGGATGTTTTTTGCTATAAAATTTCTTTTTTTGTAAGATGGGTACTGTTTATAAAAATAACAGAAAGAAAAAATCGTATATTCCCTCCCGATACAAATTCGCTTGAAATGCTTACTGTTTCGTTTTTGGTATTTCGGATATTTTAGAGGAAATAAGCCATGGAGATGTACGTTTTTTGTTAAATTATGTCAGCGATTTAATTCACGGCTTTCAGTATGTATCTTATCCGTGGCAATGTGGTCTAATGTAGTAGAAAAATAAAAATAACACATATATTGCAATAAAAATTGATACAGTATCAATATTTTTTCAATAATGTAATGCAAGGCCCCTCAACCCGGTGCCCGCAGGTGCCATGGCGCCCTTCATAAAATTCCTTGGCGCCCGCTACTAGGGCTATTATGGCAAGTCATTTGCTGGGGAGGTGCAATAAGATAGTACAGAAGAAGTACAAATTCAATTTTCTCATTAAAAATTTTAAGATTCTCCTTCTTTTTTATTAATAAATTTTGTATTCAAATCAAAATATTTTTCTGTTTGAAAATAAAAAAGAATCTAACCCATTTTTTTTAGCTTTATTTTTCTGTGTGCCTCCAATTGGCACCCGCAATCCTCTGTATTCGCAAATGCGCCCTCAAGGCTGAAAAGGTTGCAGGCCCCTGATGTAATGAATGTTACAATCGATTTAATTATGCAGTTCTTTTACAATTTACAGTGAATTCAGGAGAACCAGGGTTGTCAGAGATTACTTTGCAATGTGTCATCATTTACAATATTAATTACAATTAAAATAGCTTCCTTTTCTCGAAAATATTATTTTAAAAATAACATCGAAGTCTACGTATTTACTTTTTTAGGCTATATGCTTCTTCCTCTCTACGGATTCATGTCCTCAATAGTTTCAAATGATTTCTTGAGAAAGATATGTCCGTTTATATTACACTAGAAATATTAGAATCCGAATTCCTGGAGTATTCACGACGCTCCCGCTTCAAAAAAGCTGCTTCTCTCTTTCAAAAGCGATCTTTTGGTACGACCTCAATCAGAATACCCTCCGCTGCGAAAATCCGCCTACGAATGTTTTCCGAAGTACATTTCTCCACCACTTTTTCACTTTCCTCTGGCAGACAAAATGCTGGAAAAATGTAAAAATAAACGCAAAGAGAGCGAGAGAGAGAGAGAACGCGAAAAAAGATAAATTGAGAGAAAATGAAACGGAAAAGAGAAAAATTCTAACGTTTGAGAAATTGTAAGAGAAAAAGCAGTTGGATGTAAAGGAAAGTTGAGAAAATAATGAGCGAATAAGGAATTCAAATTGAGAGGAAACATACGAAACAGCGAAAATGGCCATATCTCGGGTATAGACGTTCTGCACAACGACGGTTTCGAGGTTGCGACGCTATAACATCGTAATCCAAAATAACACTTCTTAAAATGGTCGCCCTGTTACATTGCTCCTATGAGATTTTAACTTGAGAAAGAGAGAGGAGATGGGAAGAGTCACCGAGGGAGGAGTGGGGAAAGAAAGAGAGAAATGGGGCGAGGAGAGAGATGGAGAAACAGAAGGTGGGCGGCAATTCTTCACGAGACAAACAAACAAATCTTTTTCGGCTCCGTACGAAATATCGCGTTCCTTTAAGGAACAAAGGCATTGTTTTCTACCCGCGTTGCGGTTTTTTTATTCCGCTCATCTTCCTCATCCTCTCTCTTCGCCACTCCATTCGAGAATACGTCGAATCGATTCGTCTATTTGTACGAAAGCATCTTCTCCCTCCCTCATCCTATCTCTCTCTCTCTCTCTATCTCCCTCTATTTTACTCTATCATATAATTTTTATTTTAGAGAAAGAGAGAGAGAATTTCCAAACCTTGCTCCTGACAATACTTTCGTTTCGATTTTGTTTTTCGTCCCCAAGTGAAAGGGATGCACGTAGTGGCGGTGTAAGGGAGCAGACGGACGCCTCCGGTTTGTCGCGAGGGGAACGCCGCCGTGGCTCCGAGACGACTATCGGGATATCCCGGAGGGTGAGAGAGACAGAGAAAGGAAGAGAGAGGGAGCGGGGAAAGGAGAAAGGAAGAGAGAGAACCAAAGACAATGAGCCCTCGGTCGGATGTAGAGTCTCAATCGAGCCGGGCGATGCTACCGGTCTCAAGGGACAGAAAACACAATGATGAAGGTTTTTCGCGGAATCTAGATTGAAAAAAAGAGTTTTTTTCGGTGCGACAGAAAGTTCGAAAAATAACCGGCGATGATATTTAAATATTTTAATAATGGCGTCGCTCTTCCGCCGGCGATGTTCATTTGTTTTTTTTCCCCTCCTCTCCTCTTCTGGGGGTGGGGAACCTTGACGAATATCGAAACCTAAAAATAATCGCGTCGATGGAGGAAGGATTCGTCGTCATTTCCGCGCTTTATTATCTAACAGTTTGATTTTTTGTCTGTCGCGTCGCATTTTTTTTAATTCTTCGGTGATTTCAAGCTGCTTTTTTGTTTCACGTCTCGAGATCGGCCGTGATTGGCTGACGATAAAGTGCGCGTGCTGTTCAAATTTCTCCTTTTTTCCTACCAGACGAGAGAGTGCGTTACGTCTCTTTGATAAATCAGTTTATTTATGCCTCCGATAAGTTTCGTCCGCGACCCTCGGCGAAAAATAGACTTGACCGTGAATTATCGAAGAGAGAGAGAGAGACTTGAAGAATTCCGACTCTCCTCGCTTCATTCTCTCTCTCTCTCTCTCTCTCTCTCTCTCTATCTATCTATCTCCTCGCTCGCTTATTTATCCCGCGACGCATCGCGTAAAATTCCATTTCGCTATCGAAGTTTTGTCTCTCCGCCGAGCCGTCTTTCCCGAGAATTCGCGCGTTATTTATTCTCTTTTTTCCAGTCTTTGCTCACCGGCAAAGAGTGTGACGCGTGGATTTCAACGCTCTAGGTTTTTATTTTTCTTCTTTTCTTCTCCCTCTTCCGATCGGATTTACCGCGATCAAATGGCCGTTATCGTGGCTGTATCTCGAGCTAGACAGCGTCCACGTTTTCTCTGCCTCGTCCTACGTAAACGGGGATGGATCGAAAGAGAGAGGGAGAGAGGGGGGGGGGGGGGGAAATCGTACCGACGTGCCAGCTTGTAAAAGCGTTCCGTGGCGCGCAATAATGTCCTGAAAATGTTTCGTCGCGGCGAGCAAGACTCGCTCATTCTAAAGCCGTGAGGGTGACTTGCGGCCTTGTTGTTGTACCCGGAGTGCAGCGAGGCGGCAGCAGATAATATCGTTGGAGGGGCACACACATACATTTATACGTGGTCGCGCACTATTCTCCTTCCCGCCTACCTCCTCTCTCTACGCTTTCTCTCCCTTATTTTGCTTTATCGTCGTCTCTCCTCCTCTCCCTCCCTTCCTTCTTTGCCCTTTTAGTTTATTCGTTCCTTTATCCCTCTTCTCTTACCTCTCTTTCTTCCTTCCGAGACGACGTATGTTTGTCTCTCGTCACGCTAACAATGGTTGAGGTGTGGGAATGCTTCCAATCTCTCTACCTCTACTCCTTTCTACTTTGGTAGACTCTTTTCCACGGCGATAGATGCTGCACAGATATGTGGTGATCTTTTCTTCCTCTTTCTCCAAGTTGTATGTCTCTATCTCCTTATTCTTTAAAAAAAAACTTTTTTCTCTTCCCTCGTCTCGGCCTTCCTCTTCTTGGACGGGAGAGCGCAGTTCTGCGGGCATAGGGGAAAATGGCTGGGAGGCGGGTGTAGATGAAGAGAGAAAATGCACTTACGGCTATATAATCTGGATTTATCTTCTTTGAGGCAAGAATGGATCAACGTATCCGGTATATTGTTCGCGGCCATTCAAAAAATTAATAGCTTATCTTTAGAAAGAGTGAGCGTGCCCTAAAATGTATCGGACGTTTCGAAGATTTGGTTCCCTAAGTATGTTTATAATTTTTAATTGAATGTGTTTTTTAAAGTTTTTGTATCCATACGTGCACAAATAAACGGTGCGAGTTAGTTTTGGCGTCATTTTTATCGTAGAAAGTTAAAACTGTAATATTCATAGAATTATAGAGAGAGTATGAACAATTTGATTAATAGTAATTTTTTCTCGTTTGTTTTTTGCAATTACGATCCACGAAAAATCTCTTTCTGAATAATTTTTAAACACTTATTTGCTAACTATTTACGGCGTTACTTCACAGTACTTTCATTCTTATATGCTTAGAATCATGATTTTTGAAAGGGCAAGTTTTAATAATAGACTTTCATTTTAACAAGAATTTTAAGTTAAAAAAATTGATTTTGCAAGTTTCAAAAAACGATGAAATGTCCATTCGGTACAATCTCACGTTTTTCAGCAGGATCGAATGAATTTTAGTATTATAAAATCACTGTGGAACTCGGAATTCCCTGAGTAAAACCTTCGGTTCAAAACGGCCCTAAGAGGAGAAAAACAAAAAACAAAACGGTTTTCCCGCCCGAACCTCCTCAAACCTCCCTCAATCCTCCTACAACCAGCTACGCTCTGGAGCTAGGTGTGAAGCATAACCATCGGGAAAAATAGGTAAAATGAAACCTTTTTTCCTTACTGATGTCTCTCTAACGAGATGGTTAATGGGTTGGAACTAAAATAAAAAAGGTCTCAACGCGCCGAAGTTTCTCGCCACTTCACTTGAATACACCGCATAGTAGAAGTAAAAAATAAACAGGAGAAAGGATCCCGCGAAACGTAAGGGAAATAGGGACTCCTTTAATGGCCGAAAGGGATCTAAAGGAAGTAAATGCCCTCTCTAAGGTAACAAAAGGGCCAACAAAAAGGAAGTTGCAGGCGACAGAGAATGAGAGAAAGGCGGAGGAAGATGAGTAGATCTGGAAAGGTATTGAGTGGGTGCTGAGAGGATGGAGAAAGGGGAGAGGGTGGGAAAGAGAGAGAGAAAGGAGGCGACGAAGGGGCAAAAAGACAACGAGATGAGTCTGTCGACTAGCGTGATGGAGCCGAGAGATAAGGAGACTGGGAGTAGAGTGGGAGGGGAGAGAGTGAGTGGGAGAGGGAGGAGGGGGGTGAGGAGGGCGGACGGCACGGGAGGAAAATGATAGGGAGGAAGAGAAAGGGAGCGATGCCGGCTAGCTGCAAGAAAGGCGGAGAAAGGAATGAGAGCGAGAATTACGGAGGCTGTGACGAAAGGTTTTGCGGAGAGGAGAAAGAGTGTCAAAGACCTTTCTCAAGATTGCTTCTCCAAACACGTCCAGACCCAGTCGTAATGAAAGCACTGACATGGCCATCGTCGCCGGGACCCCAGTGTCGTCTCTCTCTTCTACCGCCAGGCGGAGACTGTGGCGTCTCCGTTGTCGGTGGCAGCACCGACTAAGTGCGCGCCAACCTTTTTAATTTGTTCTCGTTTAATTCTCTCTTGTTTTATTTATCACCCTCTCTTCTCTTATTTTTAATGTTCTCCTTTATTTTACGCACCGCGGCGAAAGCGTGGTTCTCGCTTTTGAAAGGTAGAAAATCAAAAGACTCGTTATTTTCTACGAGGAACGAGTAGCCGGTGCTCTGGAGCGGAATATCTTCCGATCACGACCCATATTCTGTTTCGCCGCGATTCCCAGAAGTTTCTTTTCCGGTATAATGAAGGTATGTTCCGCGTGTTTCGTTCCCGAGAGAGGTATTTTTTCCACCTCTCTTGTCGCTAAAATAATCTCCTAGAGACGTAATGTTCCGTTGCGTAAATAATGCACCGTGGAAAAAAACCTCCTTTTGTTTCGCGGCGGTCGTTTTAATTTGTTTACTCGAGCACTGATTAGTTGCCTCGCTATCCCTACTCGGGGGCAGAGGCAATTTGTTTCTGTGTTGGAGAGCGCTAGCGATGTTAAATATACGGGCTAGGGTTTAAAAAAAGTCTGTAGTAGTAGGAGAGTTGGCTCGGATTTTTTTTTCCTTCGAATCCGTCCCGAAAATAACGCCTAGCTGCATCTCCTCCGTTGCAAACCGCAGAATTATGCTCCCGAGATGGTGGAGAGTCGTTAACGGCAGTAACTTAGATTCAGCGTTTTAGTCGAGAGAGAGAGAGAGCTTTAGTTATTTTCAGAGATCCGACTCCTCGCTCGATTCGTTCTCTCTCTCTCTTGCTCCAAAACACACTATTTGCATTCTCCCCTCCATTTATCAAGTCTAACCTCTTATCAGGCCGTGGCAAGGATATATACGTACGAACAGGGAAGGCTCGCCCAGACAAACGACGATCCTCCTCTTCTTTTTTATCGAGTTTTACAGCCTTATTCGTACGCGTCATCAATTACTTCCTCCGGTTCAGACCTAATCGACGACACGGCGGACGCTAACGACTCCCTAAACGAGAATTAATTTCTAGATTCCAAATCTCCCTCCCCTCCCCCTATCCCCCGCTTTCTCCCCTATATCTCCCCCTTTTCGTCGGGTCGGGAGATATATATTTTCCACCTCCGTATTCTTAACCTTTATGGGACTAGAAATTTCCAAATCTTCGTTTCCTTTCCCCCTCCCTCCTTCTATGGTTGGTCCTAAATCTCGCGATATCATCTCATCCCTTCCCCTCCTTCTTCCCCCCCCATCCCTGGTCGGAGAATCTCTCGGGAAGCCAACTTACAAGGCAATTAGTTCGGAGTTAAACGCTAAAAAAAGGAGGAAGAGGAATAAGGGAGAGGGGTTGAAAGGGATGAAGTGGAGTCGTGGGGGAGGGGTTGGAGAGAGGGAACGCATAAACACGTTCTTGATGGGGGGAGTGGCGGAGGGAAGGAAGAGTCTCTGGGGCCAGTGGAATACCTTAAGGAGGGCGAGAGAGGGAAAAGAAAGGGGGGAGGGCCTGGTAACTGATAAGGTGTCTCACAAGGGTTGACAAGAGACGAAAACAAAGGGAGGGTAGGCTCGCATTTGGCTTACGTTCAGATTTGGGATAAGTCCCTTCCGCTTCTGTCTGTGGCTTTGGGGAAAGGCTCCCTAAATCCCCTCCCTGCGACCTCCTTGGCCCGCGCCTCTCTCTCTCTCTCTCTCCCCCCGCCTCCTCCAATTCCCTCTCCCTTCCTGTTTTATGCCTCCTCCAGACGTTATAGCGGGAGTTTGCTTGCCGATCAAATCTCGCGTTAGCTTCAAGCCCTTCGTCGTGATAAATTAGGTCGTGTTCGTGGAAATGTAAATTAGTGCGTTTTTTTCGTCTCGATATCTTGAGACGTTAATTCGCGATTCTTTTCGCCGTCAAAGAGGTTGACTGATTTCCCATGGTGGCTCTGGTTGGAGCTTTCTCGTAACGTGGAGTTCCATAATATTGATCAAATGTTGACAAGATGAGGAGATTGGCGAAAACGTGCTGTTTTTGAACGCGTTGCGTAAACGACAAATGGACAATTCATAAGTTGAACTACACGAGGCATGATGGAGTTTTTGATGAAATGTTTAGCAAATGGAATAATGTGATCCTCCCCTAAAATTTCACCTACTCTAAACTAATGCGAGTTAGTGTTCGAAGCACAGCTTTTTGAATCGGTGGATTAATTTTTATCGTGGTTTATTTTTCCCAAGTATTCGTCGCTAGAAATGTTCCGTTATTATCATCGATGAATTTTGAGTGACAAAATTCTTTCTCGCTCATTTGTTTAAATTAAGAAAAGCTGGTAATTCTTTCTCATTCGACGAACTTTAACCTATGCTGTCTCTTACTCACAAACAAAATGAAAGTAATCTTAAAAAAACAATGTACTTATTCTTTTTCTCTATTTAAATATTTATTACCATAGTATTATGAATTTATTGAAACATTTCTCCACATATATGCTTTCCAGTTATCCCTTTTTCTCCTTTAACTGATATCAACTTCATGATTTATATTCATTCTCAATGGGCGATCTATCTGCGTACATTCTGCATTCGCGAATAAAACCCGTCTCAGCTGAACCGAAGGATCGAACTCTCTCAAGGTCCATTTCAATTGCGCGTCGTATCTTTCGAGTTTCGCTCCTGTAAAAAAATCCGCGCGACGATATTCGTATGAACAGCCGTGAAAGCGAAATGCAATTATGAAAAAAATTAATGTACCGGCACGCGAAGTGGCCTTCTCTTTGACAGACCGAAAACAGTGTATAATGGATGCCGAAGTACAGATGGCGTAGGAAGCGAAGAGATGCGCTCGCTCGCTCGGGAAAAAACTCCAGATAAGTGATATGTCACCCGGAGAGACCTATCTCATGGTTGGATTAGGATGATAAAGAGTCCCCCAAACCTCCCTTTATCTCCCATCCCACTCTTTCCTTCTCTCTTTCTCTCTACATTTCTCCCATCTTCTCTGTCTCTCCCTTTCTCTCTCTCTCCCTTTCTCTCTCTCACTCTCCGTTTCCCCTCTCCATCTCTTTTTCTACCTTTCAGCCCACTGTCTTCCCTCTCTCCCTCTTTCTCTCTTGCCATTTCTCTCCCTCTCTCTTTCTATATCCCTCCCTCTCTCTTTTACTGTCTCTGTTAGTCTCGCTTTCTCTCTCTCATTTTCCCTACCACTCTCCATATCTCTTTCTTTTTCCTCTCTCCCATTCTCCTAACATTCTATCTTCTTCTCTCCCCTCTTCCATTTTTGTTCGTTTTCTTCAATGACTCTCCTCCTCTCCTTCAATTTCTCTTGTATGCCTCTTTCCCCTGCTCTTTCCTTTATCCCCCGCTCTCTTTACCTCTATTCCATTTTCCTGCCCTCTCCTTTTCTCTTTCTCCTACCATTATTTCTCCCTTTATTGTCATCTCATTTCTTCTTCCTTTTATTTTTTCCCTCCATTCTCGTGTCTCTACTTCTCACACACTTTCCCTCTCTCTTTCTCCCACTCTCTCTTTCTCCCATTCTCTCTCCCTTTCTCTGCGTAACAACGGCGAGAGCGCTTGATTGTCTGAGGTGCCAAAAACAGTGGTCTCAGATATGCCGGAACGGTAAGCCGTGAGATAGTAATCTTTTCGAGCGCGTGGGGAGCAAGATAATTGGTATGCCGGACGATTCAATCCGTTGGATTGACGTCGACAAGGCTCTTAGAATCCCTTTCTGAAAACCGCTCGCGCAAAGGACGTTGGTCGCCGTCTCGCGCCCGAGGAAAGGAAACAAAAAAAAGACGTTCCCTTCGCGCGCACGGCTTTGCTACACCGATGCTTCCAAATCCACTACCTTTGAATTTAATCCGGATTATTGCGCCCGGTCTAAAAAAGTACCTCCTGTCACGTCCCGCCCGACGTAGCGTAAAGGGGAATTTTCTCGCGTGCCCAGAAGGAAGGGATTTGTACACGAATCCCTTTGGGTTTTTCGCAACCGAGGTCTTTAGAATCCTCGCCGTGGTGCCTAGCGCAATCTCAATTTACGCTTCGGAGATTTGGTCGACTAAGAAATTAAGGAATGCTGTCGGACCTCCATTATTAACGCTTCAACGCGAGAACACTTTAAAGCCCTTATTTAGGTAAACTCCTTTCGGCTATTCACAAGTTATAAAAGATGCACGTTTTGCTTTCTTTCGCACGGATATTATCACTTTTATTCAACCCGGATAAATACTTTCAGCGAGTTTTCTGCGTATTAATCATTACACTTTCTTGTGTGGACTTTGGTTTGAACGAGTATACTCGCCATCCCATGTTGAGGAGTTAATTCGTGCTTCTGCGGTTTTAATTTTCGATGAACCAAGAAAGATTTTTTTCTCTCGTTACAGTAAAACCTCGATTTTATGTCATTCGGTACTATATTAACTACTGATAATAGAAAAAACCGAAATATGAAATTTAAAATGCAAAAAAGATAAAAAAAAAATCTGCGTTAAATGCTGTGCAAATTTATTTTTGCTGCATTCGAGAGCCTTTAACTCGAAATTTTATGCATAATTAAGATAACTCGAATGTTGCCATAAAATGGTCGGGAACCAGATGCGCCATTCCACAGATCGTTGTTGCTTCTAAGAAGAACCGTCAATGTAGTCGAAATGCGCATCTGGCTTTTCTAACCGTTTTATTACTTTTAGGAGCTATCTTAACCCTCCAGTAGTCGCGCTGTTTTTTGTTCCGCCTGTGGTCGCGTGGAGTATTTCATTGCCCCAAAAAAAATTTATAGTAAAATTTGTAGTTAATATTTTGTTGAAGTTATATGCTGAGATGACTCCTACATTATCTCTGAACAAAATAAACTGATGTGGGCAACACATGACTTTCTCCATATCTATATGGCAAAGTACATGTTGTTAGCTCTGGGATCATTGTCAATATTTACTTCCGGTTGACAATTAAGAAAAGAAAAAGGAGCGTTACTAAGACGTAACTAAGCGTCAATTGTTAACAATAGTCTTCGGTGGGTGGCGTGGTGGTGGCAGCTAAAAATATAAGATGTCTCTTAAACAATGCATGATATAGAAAAATGTATCAAACAAAGGTTATAGAAAATAAAATTTATTCTAATACATTTTTACATTTATCAAATATTAAAGCAAATATTTCAAAATAACGGATAAGTGACAAGAGTAAACACCCACTTTCGGTTGACCGATTTTTACCAAAAACTAATCAGATCTTCTAACTTTTATAAAAATGTTAAATATAAAATTTTGCGTTGACCTGATTAATAGTTTTTGAGTTAGAGCTCCCACAAAAATCTATCACATACAGACAGACAGACACACAGACATCATCGAGAAAATAGTCAAAACGTGTTCAGGGGACCTTAAAACATGTATTTCCGTTGAAATCTCGAATTCGATTCGATTTTTTTTTTCGTATATGGAGAAAGTAAAAATGACACATTGGTCTTAAAATCTTTATTTGCATTCAGATAGGAATTTGATAATTGCAGCATGAAGGAATAAGGGATCATATCAAAATGGTTTATGAACATGTTTATTAAAACGTAATAACAACACGAAAACGGGTAAAAGGCGAAAAAATATTAACTTTAGAAATGCTAAAATAACGTACTATGTATTAAAGGAACTTCGATTTCATTTGAGTAAACTTTTTTGAAAGGTATAGAACGGCACAGCAAGCTACTGCGATCTAGTATGAAATGCCAGAACTAATTATAAGCGTGGGGTATTTAAATACCCCACGCGGCCACTCCCGGGTTAATTACCAATCGGATCCCATCCTTAAAGCGAGCTCGATTTTTAGGATTGATTATGCGACTCAAACTTTCCATATTGCTTCCTCTCAAGGTTCGACTTCGATTGTTTTTTATGAAATGGATGTTTTTGTGCAAGGCCTTTGTAAAGAAAAGAAAAAGAGAGAGAGAGGTCTAACGATATAGACAAAGTAATTCTTTCGAACCGGATATTTTAAAAAAATCACCTCCCCGTTTCCTATTGTCAAGCTTTCCATTACTTCGGACCCATAATTTTTTCGGAAGTGTTTTTGTTTTGGCGGTGGAAGGTGATGAGTGGGGAAGACGGGGAATGAGAAGCGACCAGCCCGTAAACATTTGAAGATCCTTAAGGGAGACGATCGCATGGAGGGAGGGAGGGAGGAAAAGAAAGGGGGGGGTAGGTGACGGCTAAGAGTGGTCGATGGCGGAGAGAAGGAGGGCGTGTTTAAGGATCGGCGGACGGTGGCATCGTGGAGGGCTGACGGATGCTCGAGCCTTCCTCGACGAAGGGAGATTTTTCGCGGCCCGACGGTGGCGGCGGCGGTGGGCTGGGCGGGCATTCGTGAAAACCACCCGCTATGGAGAGGAGTGATGTCAGAGGGAAGAAGGGCAACGCCCGTAAAAAGCGCATGTGCGCAGCAGTGTTGTATCATCATCTCTGGCGTGGAGGCCATTTAGTTGTAAGTGCCAGGAAGGAGAAAATGTGCGGTGAGTGGGAGCGGGTTAGGGGAGTGGCCGAGGGAAGGAGATATGAGGGAGAGAGATCCTCATGCGACTTAGTGCCAGAGAGAAAGAAGGGAGATGCGACTTTCTATTCGTGGGTGCGCCTATAAAGCTCGTCTTATTGCTGAAATCCAACTATTTCTCTTAAATATTCGGAAAAAGGTTGAGAAAAACAGATGACGGCGTCTCTGCAGCCGAAATGAGCGTATGGTTTTCCAAAGCTGGCTGATGGAGAGATATAGTTTGTCAACCCATGCAAGATAGCCCTATTGCTGCAATTATTTGCATAGAAATGTTTTTAAAATGTGTTGTCTAATTACGTTTTCACATCATTGCATAGGGTCGTTAAATGAAATTTGGGCTTAGTCTATATGCTATAAATCTTTCGATTTAAGTAATGAGGCTATTATACAGCCTGAAATAGACAGTAAGCGAATTGATACCCTTTCTCGTATGTTTTAAATATACTGTAGACTTAAAGGTACCTTGTTAACAACCAGAAACTTCATATCAGGTAGCGCGCGTTTAAATAAAAGGTCAGAAAACCTAGAAGCGCATTCTTCCGTAAGTTACCTGTAAAATACGGCGAAGATGTTAACGGAATCGAGTTTTTGGTGACATTTCAAGCAGTTGCTATGGTTGATCTGTTCGACTTTTTTCCGAGAGTCAAGACATCATGCAATAACCAAGATGCGCAGAACTAAAGAGCAAATAATTTTTTTTTGCACAAACGTTTATCGAATTATCATTCTGAATAAAAAATTCTCGTACTTGGACTGTTGTTGAAAATAAATTTTTAAAACGAGGAATTGATTCTTTTTCTCTCAGCGGATCGTCTTTGTAATGGAGATGTCAGCAGCGTGAATTAAAACGTTTACATGAAGACGAAGCAGGAATAATTTGAGACCAGCACTTTCATCATGAGATATGCCACTCGCATAAAGCGTCATCGTACGTGCACACGTCACCGCAGTCCTATAATGGGCCGCGCCACATTTTCTCGATGAGGATGTGAGAGACCTGTCATATGTCTCCGTGGTCGGGCGATAAAGGGTCAAACACTTGTTCAGAGCATCAGCAATCTCTCGCTCTAAAAGAACTCTCCCTTCCATTGCCTCTCCTTCTCCGAACGATTGTGAAAAATGGATTGGTGTCCGTATCGCAGTATCGTGGTGGAGCGATGTCAAGCCACTGTTCTCGGCGGTTAACTTGCTCCCTTTTATACTTCAGCTCATAACTCTCTATCGGATTTGCTCTCCGTAAATTTTACGGCCCAAACAGCTGAATCAAGTGTTTTTTTCGTCGTTTGGATACCTTTCACGCTATAGTGGTCTGCTACGTGCACGAGTGTTTACTTGTTCGAGTCACCCGGAACGTGATGCGCGTTGACGATTTCCAAGAGATTATATCAATAGCGATAGCTTTGCGCAACGGTTGAAAATCAACAAACTCGCGTGTTAATAAGACCACTTCGTGATATTAGTTTCTAATTAGAATTTTTAGGTTCTTTAAAGATTGCGGCTGATGTCACAAAATCTAAATTTTAATCTACTGAACTACTTGACTACATCATATGGGATCCTAAAAAATCAAACTTAAAAGATGACTTACGTTATTAGTAAAAGTTTTATTGCTTCTTAATTACTCTCACTGTAACAATCTATTACATTATGTGCACTTTGCAATATTTCTTTAAATTTATTTTTTAATATCACGCAATAAAAAGTGTGGTGCTACAGACAACACAAACATGTACGAACGTATGCATGTGTATTTAACGATGACATATGGGTCTGCCAGTTGTCGCTGCTCCTTTAAAAAGTTGAAAGGTCTATTTTGGAGTCATTGTGGGCCGCGGACGCATTTCCCACTTCGAGGCATCAATTTGCATGCGAAGTGGTTTGTTTATTTCGACGCGTGGCGAGAGTATTTTTTCTTCAGATAAAGGGCGGGAGAAAGATAAAAAAGAGAGAGAGGGGGGGGGGGGGAAGGCTAACAGGAGCGAAAAAAGGAGGGAAAATTTTTTCGTATGTATTTGGCCATGGATTCCGTCTCAAAATTCCTTTCCGTCTCCGACATCGGTCGTGAGGTATTATTAATGGAAAGTTCACGGTTCAAAACACGAGGAGAACACAGTGTCATCGGAGGAAATGAAGAATCAGAGAGCTGTAGTTGCGGAGATTAAATGTTTGTTAACCGAAGTCTAACTTGATGTTAATACAGCTTCCGGGCATCAAAAGACAGAACTAGAAAATGAGATAGCATTTGATCGGAAGGAGTGCGAAACATAAGAGATGCGTAACCTTTGCGATCAAATATAAGCTATAAAAGAACATTTAAATATAACTTTTAGCATAAAAATGGTAGACTTTTTAATTTTTGGTCCCTAGGACAGTTAGAAAAATTTGTGGTTTTTCTTTGTATTTTCAATTTTTAGTTCAAGTTTGCACGCGCAAATATATTTTCGATCGGAAAAATAAAATTTTTGAATTACGCCTAAAATATATCATAGAAAATTGTGGAGCTATTTAGCTATGAAATCTGGCCGAGGGTAGTAAGCGTAAAAAGCACTTTCCCACGTTCGTTGAAGGAGTTGGTAAATCGTCCAAAGCAAACAAATGCGTGCATCCGAAGAAGAATGTAAATTGCCAATTACGCCTAATATATCAAGAAAGATATTAAGGAAACATACACAGGCTGAAAGATGAGACCAATTACGAGAGTTTAACGAGAATTTTCTTTTAAAAAACGCACACTATTTGTCGATATAAAAAAATTGAGAAAATCGAGAATAATTCCGCGACAAATTTTTTGTCTCTCTTAAAAAAGTATCGTGAATGGGAATCGACTCAGGTCTCCTAGTACCGGCTGAATGCTCCACTCCAATCTCTCTTTCTTTATATATATATTTATTTATTTATTTATTTATTTATTCCCCTCCGTCTTTTTTAGTCATCTGTAAAGCTCTATCGCCGGCCAGCGATCGCCACATAACAAGAACGACTGATGCGCGTATAAAAATCGCTATGGAAGCCGTCCTCTGACGCAGTTACCGTACGATCGTAAATTCAGGACGGAAAATTAATGTTAAAAGTGGTTTCTGCACGCCCGCACGTCCACTCAGACACACACACATATGTATATGTGCGGTGACAAAAAATATATCGTGGAGGTTCACGTCGTCTGGTTTTACGAAAAAATAACATCGCAAGTGCATCGTAAAGTTCGTCGATTTTTTTAATGCAGTAGGCCGTTTCAGCTCTCCCGATTATGCCGTGTTTTATGTTTGATGCATCTCCTTTACAGCTTTGCATCTAGTTACTCGGAGAAGGAGTCGGGAAAGGAAATCTGACGATGCTAAGACCGGAAGCCGCTTCGTCAAAAGTCGACGATTTCGTTTGCGCACTCGATGCGTTTTAAATGTTTCTTCTGCCATACGTATTTGCGGATGAAACCATATATAAGATACCAATTATCGTAGCAACTTAATCGATGTCAAACAAATCGATTTAGCGTTAATTTAGTTGATTTATTCGCGAAAAATTTATCGTTTATTGCAATTTATGGCGATTATCTCGTTTATTTTTTCGAAAAGGTTCGGAAAATGTCGAACTCTTTTGAATGCTTTACCCATTACCAAAGCGAGCATTTTTAGATCATCATTACTCTTCTACGATCGAATCTTTGACCTTATCCAATCACAAGTTTAAATTGATATTAATGACGCTGTTCCCCGTCATTTTTGTTCTCTTTTTTCCCCTCCGCGAATAAGATAAGCTCTCTCACTCACTCCCACACGCAATGGAAAGTGTAATGATTAGTTGATGAATGGTTATATGGGAACTTTGCTGCGGGAAGCACTTTATTTTTTTATTTGTCGTGTATTTATGGTTCAGAAAACTCGTACGTAATTAATTATTTCATCGGAGATAAGGGCATTCGATGCAAATCGAAGTTGGGTCACGGTAATATATGAACGGAGGATATCTTATCTTGATGTACGTCAAAGCCGCGTTTCTCTCTCTCTCTTTTTAAACCGATGAACAATTTCGGAGCGATTTTTTTCATTTTTTTCTTTCCGATATCTTCCTTGAGCTAAAATATAAAAAAAATGAGTTGGCATTTAATGCGCACATCGTATAATGTTTGACATCATCTGATGAATATATGTATATGCATATCGAGTGAAAAGAATTTGTAGTTATTCATTCATTCATTTCATTTGTCGTCTTCGATTTGCTTTATCGAGAGTGAATTTTCTCATACATTGATGATAGCGAGTTTAAAGGCAATGGGATAGAATTTGAAATATTTTTATCTTAATAAGAATTTAAAATTTTAATTCAGTAAAAAATTATCGAGCTCGTCTTAAAGAAGTAGTTAGAATAAATCGAAAAAATACAGCATGAAAAGTTATAAATAAACCATATGCGCATTCTTTTATAACCTACCACCGGTTAATACCATTGAGGACGGCTGCCAGGTGTACGAAATGTGCATACGATTTTTCATAACCTTTTTATGGCTATTTGAGAAACTTGAGTAAGTACATATTCGAATTGTTTTTAAGTACTTATTTTTTAATGCAAACGTGTGTGTAAGTAGAGGAAGTGAAAGATGGAGATGAGAGCTAAAATGTTTTTATTTTAGCGATCAAGGAGGGAAAAAAGAAGACTGCGGCAAACGAGGAATTGGAAAGCAAGATATGAGATTTAAAAGAACATAGTTACTGCAAACTGGTTGCAGGTACGGATTCGCTGTAATAATGGAGAAAGATTGCAAGTAAAGGTCCCAGTGGTACGAACTAATGAGGAACGTGACCAGAAGGAGACGGAAGTGGAGAAAGCGGAGAAAGGAGAGCGCGCTGTGGAGGAGGAGGTCGCGCGCGTTAGATCTCCCTCCGCGCTCGTCCCTTCTCTTTTTTCCTCGAAGGAAAAGAAGCATCATTACGCGTAACGCGTATTCAGAAACTCGTCTGCATTCCGGGCATTCAGTCGGCGTTGAAAAAAAGTAATTTTTTTTAGGCCTAGATAGCGAATTGGTTTTCCGACGCTCGCTTGATCCGATGAAGGAGGTGGGAGGGGGGCGGGGGGTGGGGGACAAACGAATGGCGATTCCAATTTATCGTGGCGTTCCTTTTGCCGACGCAGTCGTCTCGGAATGAGTTTTCGTGGCGGTGACTTCATTCAAATATACGATCGCCTCCGCTTCGGACGCCCTTAATGAAAGAACGTGTTTATTTAAATTGGTGTCGTTTAAAATGGACGAAAGGAATATAAACCCGAGAGAAAGTAAAATTGTTGAAATTTATAAACCGCTGTACCCCTTGAGGATTTTTACGTAGGAACAGACAAGTAAACGTTTTATTCTTTGCGTGAAATTGGGAACGGAAAGGGTGTGCGTGAGAGAGGTAGAAGAGAAACGCTGTGAATGGAATAAAATGCTTAACAAAAATGGAGAACAATCCGCGTGCGATTCAACCTCGTTACAAAAAAGGTTGCTCTTCTCCGCTTATAGCCGTTTATCCATCCAATGTCAACCCCTCATGACCTCCACAATAATATTTTAGTTTACGTGCCCCATTCACAACCTCAAGAACCCCATTCCGCGCCTTCCTGGAGCCTTTCTGGCTGTTTGTAATGTGTTTATAACGTTTGAGCATATATATATACATGCATACAGAAAGAGAGAGAGACATATAAATGCTATTTATAAACACACATGTGTACATATGTGTCCATTGGGACGAATCATCTCCTTTCTCATTCCATCGCCCTCCACTGCTCTCTTCGCCCTCGATTTCTTTCAAGAGATTTAGAGAGAGGAAGAAGTGCCCGCGTGAAAAAAATTAACTTGGATATTGGTCGTCACGGTCTTCGAAAAAAATATATTTTTTTTAAATCCCGCCATCAATTTTATGCCCGGGTGGAAAACTAGTCTGCTACGTCTTCGGAGAACCGGGAGAAATGGCTGTCGGAATCGTCTCTTTTTGACCCTTGCTTGCTTACTAACCAACCGACCGACCAAACAAATATTCCACTACCCCCCACCCCTCTACCTCTTCGGATCTCCCCCATTCTCCCTCCACAACATACTCGGTCTCCCTCCTTCGCAATCCTGCCAGAAGACGGCGCAACTCCTGATTAACAAGGCTTTAAGTTTACTTTTTTCCCCATCCTCAATGTGTCGCCCTAAATCTCCGCGAAGCGAGTCGGTTTTTTTTGGGGAGGGAGGTGGAGAAGGGGGGGAGAGAGGACGAGTAAAAAGGATAAAAATGATGGTGGTGCTTCTGGTGTGACTGCGGGTTAAAGAGGAATAGAGAGAGGCATAGGGTTAGAGAGAGAGAGAGAGAGAAGGGAAGGAGGGAGAGAAAGAGGTTGGGGTTAGTAAGGAAACATTTAAAGTGATACTACTCTCTTTCTCTCCCCGGACCCGTTCACTCTCTTCGCTATCTCATGGGCCCAATTTTTTATGGTCGAATGTATTTCGTTAAGTTTTTATTTTCGCCCAACGGAACGTTTTACGCCTCTCCTTCTTCCCTCGTGTTCTTTTCTCTCTCTCTTGTCTCCATTGATTCAGAAGTTCCTGAACTGGGTCTTCTCCCGAGGATAATGGTTCGGGTTTTTCATTGACGCAGATACTGACCGAGAGCATAGCGGTACGGCATCACCAGAGGTAGTTTATCCTACTTAACTCTTCGTCGCTTTTCCGCGTAGAGATACAGAGGAGGAGGGATTTTCCTATATAAATAAAATCCATATTGATCCCCTCTTCCTACAGCGCTAGGGAATCTAATTTTTTTTATAAAAATGTCAACGTTTTTTCGGCGTAAAGTGATTCAAGTATGTCAACTAGATTTTCTCCACAAAGTACCAGTTTTATTTTTTTAAGTATGGTGAATTTTGAATTAATGCTACAAATATGCCCTCTTACCTTCAGTAAATAACCCGTTAACTGTTTGGGCAAGATAACATAGAAGTTGGACGTAAGTTGTCATGCAGAGTTTCAATGATAACACTTTACTGCATATCGGGTTCTATTTGCGAGCTGTTATTTTTAAAACGGCTAAAGCAACGCGGGACAAGAAGATTTTCTTGCTGGCGGATTCTTCCTTTTACTATTGAGTGATTTTCTTCCAGTTTTTTTTTCAAGCAAATTCTTTGTCCAATCTCAATTTCTCTCTCCGTTTACTTCCGCAGATTTCGGTGCCCTGCTGACTGGAAGGACTACGCAAGGTGACCCGGAGACCGCCGCCGTGGCTACCGGAAGGTTCACCTTCCACCGGAAAAGCCTCTTCTACTCCTTCTATCATTCGGCCTCTCTGCCACCACCCAAGAAGCTCCACTTTCTCGACCCGGAAGGCAGCATCCTCGAGGAACACGAGATGGTAGCCGACACTTACCAGAACGCCACCGGAAAAGTCTGCGGAGTATGGCGTAGGCTCCCAAGGTCCTACCGCAAGTTCCTCCGGGAGGGGAACCTTCACGTGGCGCTCATCTGGGACCGTCCCACAGGGAGGGGCGAAAACACGGAGACCCTCTCCGGTAAGATAGAACGCTACAAAGCCCTGCCGACGGAGATGTTCAGCGCCATATTGGAGGCAGTGGACGAATCCGACGAGGAGGACGCGGATCCCGTTGGAACAACGGAGGTAGTTGGCAACGGAGGAGTCCACTGGGGAAGGAGGGCGAAGGAGGGTGCGGTCGCCTCCGCGCCGCGCCTCAGAGGTGCAGGAGGGACGGCCATAGTTTCCGCATCGGCCAGCACCCCAAGTATCCACGTGACCCTCGTGTTCAACGGGGCTTTCTCGCCTCTTGACATGGCAGACGTCCCAGTCGTCGTGCGACTGCGCTCCGATAAAATTTTGGTCTTCGAGGAGATCGTAAGGGTTCCTAAACCGGATCACGTGAGTGTTACTTCCGTTTATACTTTGTGCATTTATTGGTATCGTTTACAACATTTTCCTCGACTAAAACGCAGTGAAGTGGCTTCAAAATAGGCAACTATAGAAATAAATGATGGTCGTTTCTGTGTTTAACATAAATTGGTTAGACCAGGATTGAGAATTACTCAGGAAGCGTCAAGTAACTTGATTTAAGAAGTTATCTGTAAATTTTGATGGAAGTCATTTATTTAAGAGTTGTGTGCGTATTAAAAGCTTTCTTTAAACCGAATTCAGGAAAAAATGGCATAAGTATAGTTAAATTTAATGCCATTTCCATCGTGTTGGTGTGGCTGAATAACCGCATATCTCAAAAATACATGCCGTAATAATAGTTCAACATTAACAGAGTTTACAATTCATTCATAAATTACAGTAAATTATTAATTTTGTTTAGAATTTTGCTTGCTGTAACAAAAATGAACTTCAGCTGTGGCGACAAGATATTCTTCACGAGCCAAATCCTCATCGCATTATTATTTTACCCGTTTATTGAACTGAAATTGCAATATTCAGCACACTTTTTAAGGTTGCCGAAGTTGATGTTTTAAATTTTTTCTTATTAAATTTCATTCTGACTAGCCAATCGGAAATAATAATCAAGTTAGCAATTGCTAGTCTTTAGCCTTTAAACGAGTCATCTGCACTTTTATTCGAACAAAAATGTCGGTTTTCGGCGCGCATTTTCAAATTTGTTTCTCCTTGTCTTCCACGCAGGAAATCAACGTGATCGAGGTGAGATCGGCGGTCAAGGCCGCAGATCTCCGTCTCCTGGCCCGCGGACGCCTGCATCTCACGGTTTCCTCCAAGAAGCACCCCGAGTACCGCCTAAAAGGAACGGTGACCACCCGCGTGGCCTGCGACATCTTCCAGGCGTCCCTCTTGCCGTCCGCCTTCTCCGAGGGCGAGGATCCGGCCCCCTCTACCACCCAGTCGTCGTCCACCGCGCTCGCCACCAACGATTCGCCTCCTCCGGCGAGAGCCTCCGGACTCGCGTGGATGTTCCTAACCCGCGAAGGAGCTCTCGTCTACAAGGTCCGATTGGACGATATGGACGCTCCCCTGATGTCCCTCGGCCTCGCTTCCGGGAGGGCCCCAGGACAGAGGGGCGGAGGGGCGCCGCGGAGACACGAGACCGTGGAGGATCTCACCCCCAGCTTCAGGGAAGGTTGGGCGAACGGTTCGTTGGACAGACTGAGTCCGAGGGAATTGGAGCAGCTGTATGCTGGAGAGGCCTGGGTGACGGCGGTGGCCGATTCGGGACACGGTGCTTCTGCCTCCATCAGGGGTAGGCTCACGGTTCACCCGGCGGCAGGGGCAAGATCCTCCGATGCTCCAATACTGCTCAAGAGGAACAATCTTTCGGCTCCCGCTGCCCTCGTGGGAATCGCTTGGGTCTCAGTGGACAGCGATTGTAACTTGCAGTACGAGGTAAGTGTTTGGCTCTCTTATTTTCCCGCGTAATTTAGTAGCTCCTTCCCTGTGACCATTTTATCTTAGAAATTCTTCAAATGTTGCGTGTTCCCTTTGTGATGGAAGCCATTTTCGGCGATTTATCTTTGGATGCGTGCTCTTATAGTTAACGGAATATTGGTGCATTTTAGCTAATAGTACGCGTTTGTTTTCTCTCTATGAGAGTTCGATGATTACTTTACCGAACATATTAAAATTCTGGCAAGTTGATGAAACTTAATATGTGGTAAAGAAAATTATATGAATGCTCTTACCAATGTTTGTTTGAATTTGTCGTACGTTTGGAGATTCAAGCATCAAATATTTACCTACAAATTTGCTCAAATAAATTCCTGGAC